>JALIGW010000009.1:15860000-16460000 GCA_023053685.1 Diadophis punctatus similis | reverse complement strand
TGCAACTGGCATACTTTACAACCATATCTTCGCTCTACAAGTCTTATCTATCCATTTCTACCATAGCAAAAAAAAAAACATTGGCTGCCAAGTGGGATGATGATGATGATGTCAAAGCAGAAATGGTCATAGTTTAACATAGCCCTATGGCTGATGGAAGTAGGCACTTTTGCCTTCCTTGGTTGCTCTCCATGCAATATAGAATATTTGCCTAACAATTGGGAAGTGCTAGATTCCTTGTAGATTGGCTTTTTCCAGACTCAGCCTGACTTAATGGTAGGCTGGGCCTGAGATATAGAAAATGTTGTGAAGACACATCTTTCACCAATGGCAAGGAACTCAGTCTGAAGCAGGGAGGTATGGGTGAGAAGATACAGGTGAGCCGTTGGTTTGGTCACAACAACTGAATCATCATCATCTTGTCTATTTATTTTGCAGATCTAGATACTCCAAGAAGAAAACTTTTAAAACTAGAATAGATTCAGGCAACAGACTAATTAAACATCAAAACTCCAGTAGATCCTTACCCTCTATGGCTGGTGAGTACTGGGGAGAAATACTACATGAAAAGAAGAAAAACAAAAAAAAAGACCAATTAGAGAAACACAAAAAACAATGCAAAAAAAACAATACAGAAATGATCGTCAAAGTTGCTAATCTTTAATAAGAAGGAAACAATGACACTTGATCTAAGTCTGATTTAATTCATGATAATTTCTTTATGATAAAATTACAGGAGCTATTTTAGGGTGCTGCACCACTTTAGTCATAATAATTTCATCTGTGGCCCAGTACTCTATTGATAGACAAGTAAAGGCAAAGGATAAAGAATAAGACTTTGTTCAAGCACCACCTTTGTCATTAGCTGTATTTGATTTACAACCATTGCAATCACAAGAGCCCAACTTAGTGTATCAACAATATGCGCTAACAAAAGTTTGAAATAGTGGGAAAGCTACAAAAATCATCTTAAATAATTATTGTTAGTCCTACTCAGGCATTAGAATATAATTCAGAAATCCTACAGTTTGGTGAACCCTTCAGTAGAACCTTACTCTGATGGACCTCTGACCTTCACCATTTTCCCAATTTGCCATTTTGAATACAAACGATGGGACCCTTTTGACATACTAAGCTTCCTCTCCCTCCAGAAGACGACGGTAGGTGGCAATCTCCTGTTCCAGGCGTGTCTTGACATCAAGGAGAACGTTGTGCTCATGGTTCTGGCGCTCCATATCACATCTCAAGGTAGACAGTTCCTCTTCCACATTGATGATCAGACCCTGGATCTGGGCTAGCTGAATACTATAGCGAGATTCTATGTCTGCCAAAGTCCCTTCCAGGGCTGTTTTCTGGGAAGAGGGAGGAATCAGAATCAGTGTTAAAAAGGAATATAAATGTTATATTTTGATAAACAAGCCATTGCAGCCTGGGCAAAACCAACATTAGGTTACAAACTATGATTTATTGAGCCAAATGGTTAGGTACATATATTATTGGAAGCCAAAAGCAAATCAACCTCATAATGGATTAACATAATAATGGCATAACAGAGAGACCAAAAGTGCCTGCAGCCCCCACCCCACCAATTGGATATTAGCTGCCAGAGCCGCTAAGTTTTCCTCTGTATTATAAGAGAATAAGAACATTGTTCATTTTATTTGTACAGTATTCATTTGATGTTTTAATTTAATTTTTTAAGTTATTTTTTTAAGTAACTTTTCTGTCCTACCCTCACCCATTTCTTTCTCATAGCCTTGTCCCCTTTGGTAGTTTTACTTCCAAAATATCATTCAAAGATCAAATACCCTATCAGCCTAACACAATTGCAGGACTCTAATTTAGCACAATATGTCAATCCAGTATAAGATTCTACCAAGGTTTCCTGGTGTATTACTTAAGAGAACATGAATCCTGGGAGGAAACTTATCCCCACCTAGTGCCCCCACTCACCCAAAAAATCTGTCTGCCTTGATAGCTTACTCACAGGGGGCCTCAGGACACTCTTTGAAAATGGTTTACCTATAGAAACTGAGAACTTCTTGCATATAGATTGATGCTATTGTCAAAAATGTATCATTCTTATATGTACAGTAACTACAAATAAGTGTTTGGCAAGAAAAACTACCTCATTCTTCCTCACCTGTTTTCTTTAGAAATAATTGGTTTTTGAAATTTTGTTTGAAAGAACAGAGAATGTGGATAAAGTTCTCTAGAGAGGAGTTTGACATTGTGGGTAATTTTTTAACTATGAAGTAGTCAAAAATCACATAGGAATCCCCCATCTTTCATACCCCAGTTAATTTTCCAGAAGTCTTGAGTTATAAGGAGAATATGGAATGGCCCTGAAGGATAGAAAGAAAAGCCACTATCAAAGCAATTGTCAGATAAGCGTGGATTGAGCCAATTTCAAGAAACTAATATGAGAAAACAGACAGGCCCCTCTCTTGTTCACATGAAGATTGGGTGAGGGAGGAGGAAGCAAATTCAAACTTGCAAGATTCATTTTCCATAGCTGTTACAATATGTCCCAAAGGTGCTTTTTTGAGAGGCAACACTTGAAAAAGCAACTTTGGGACAACCATGACCTGGATGGCTGAGAATCTCCATAGACATTTAGCTCTTGCAATAAAAGGAATCCTGATCTACCTGGCAAAGTTTTCTTGGACTGGTCTAGTTTGCAGGGCTGACAGCAGCTTTCCACACTAGGACTACATTCTTAGTGAGGATGTCATAAAGGATTGTTTAGATTGGGAAGCCAAAAAGGTCTGGGTGTAATAGAAGGATATATAACAGAGAGCAGCAACGTAAGTGTACCATTCTGTATCACCTTCAACAGCTGAATGCTCAACAGGCTGAGAATGCGGTAGAAAAAAGCAATTTAATTCAGAGGGAAAAGGCAGCTTTCAACACAGGAATAAAGAGCAACTCAGGGAAGAAACAAGAGCATTTCCGTCCTCTCAGTGAAACAGAAACATATTTTGTACCATACTGTAGTCTTCTTATTTAGAATATAGAGAGGGCAAAACAAAAGTAGTCTGGTTCCTGTTACCGTGTTAAGCTGGGCCTGCAAATCTATCTCTAGCCCTTGAAGGCTGCGTCGCAGTTCTATGACTTCTGATTGGCCACTCTGCAGTTGTTCCGTATTGATGGCAACTTCTTGATTCAGCTCTTCAGTCTGTTAAGAAAGGACCACTGAAATGTCATGGCGCACATATCAAAACAGCCAACATGCTTTCAAGAGAGTATGTTCCTCTCAAGGAAGTCCCTACCTTCCTGAAGAACCACTGCTCAGCGTCTCTGCGGTTCTTCTCTGCCAAGCTCTCATATTGTTCTCGCGTCTCTGCCAGGACCTTTGTCAGGTCCACACCAGGAGCAGCATCCATTTCCACAGTGATTTCTCCACCCATTTGGCTTTGAAGAAGTCTCATTTCCTGTTTGAGGAACACCAAAGAAAAATTATCCTGAGTAATATCAGCACCTACACTATTTCTAAAATAAGTAATATTGGTTTACTTTATTTAGCATGGAGATTTCAATCTATCATGGTATCAAATTTTTGCTTAATTTGTTTATTTATTGATCCAGTCTACTTGGCCACCCATCTATCCAAGAAACTCTGGGTGGCAACCAGGATGAAAACAAAGAAATGTTTATCTTAACATTTGTTGAACATCCAAAGAAGTTCCAAAAATAGTACATATAGATTAAACAGGTTATATTCCCAAAAGGAAAGATTGTAACAGATAAATGGTTTAGAATATATCCATAACAAGAAAAAAAATCAGTAATCTTTTTAGATGTGGGGAAAGCAGGGTGTGGCTATTTAAGGGACCTCTTGTCTCCCATAGTGTCTACCTAGCCAGTTTGATCTGGCTAGGTTGGCAGATTCTGGGTTTTGATGATTAAAGAATGCCATCTATCAGGATCCTGAAAGTGCACCTTCTCTGTAGCATTGGCTGCCCTCTGGAACAAACAAGAATCAAACAGCCCCCATCTTGCTGGGATTCCAAAGGGCAGGTAATTTAATGCTTTCATAGGCTCTTTGTCTAGGCCTTTGGCCAGTAGAGCTGGCACTCCTTTCTTCCCTTTGCTTGTTCCCCTCTGAGTTGGTATGCTTTGTTATAATAGCTGCTTTGTCCTGTGTTTTGTGTGTGAGAGTTTTTGTATTGTTCTTTGTTTTTAAGTGACTTTAACCATTCTAAACTGCCCGCAATTACTGCGAGTCAAGTGGCATATACAGTAAATTTAATAAATTATTATGGTTTGTCAGCCAAGTGTTCAGACTACATTTGGCATTTTTAACCACCTATCAAGTCCTTCACAAGAACCTGGGATAGGCAGGTGTGGATGTTTGATGCTGTTAAAGGTATCATTGCAGGATGTAAAGTGTTCCCAGTAAAGCTGCCCAGTTTGCAATTGACTGACGGTGATTTTTGTCAACACCAATGTTATTATTATTGTGACTGCTGATGAAAACAATTAAAAGTTTTGGTGAATTTTCTGGATTCAAAATTAATAGAAGATTTTGCACAGAAAGAATCCAGATGCCGCATAACAAAAAATGAAATATCTAGGAGTGTGTCTGACAAGTTGCAATAAAGATATATTTCAAAATAATTATAATAAAGTATGGAGAGATTATAGATAGATAGATAGATAGATAGATAGATAGATAGATAGATAGATAGATAGATAGATAGATGGATGGATGGATGGATGGATGGATGGATGGATGGATGGAGGGAGGGAGGGAGGGAGGGAGGGAGGGAGGGAGGGAGGGGGGAGGGAGGGAGGGAGGGGGAGGGAGGGAGGGAGGGGGAGGGAGAGAGAGAGAGAGAGAGAGAGAGAGAGAGAGAGAGAGAGAGGTGTAGAAAAAAATTAAAAAACTCTTGCCTAGGAAGAATTATGACTCTCAAAATTAACATATTACCCAAAATATTGTTTTATTTCAAATGACATACATTTTAAACCCACAAAGAAAAATTAGTAGATGTATATGCAGTGAGGGAAAAACCAGAATAAAATTCAAAAATTTAGAGGATTCAAAAGGCAAAGTTGGGTTCGCTTTTCCAAATTTCAAATCTTATCAGCATGCAAGCTGTCATGAATAACAGAATAGATAAAATCCCAAATAGCCGAATGTCAATATTAAAAGGAACCGGCCTAGCTAACAGGATTTAGGTATTCATAGGGCTTCATAGGTATTTATGATATAAGGAAACAAAAGAAGACAAAAATCTAAAAGGGCATATTCCAAAATGAAACTTGATAAAAAGATGGAACTCTTTAAAAAAACAATTTCACCACTAGCTTCTCCACTAAAGTGCTTTTTATTCTGGACTCTAGCAAGAAACCTATAATTACATATACACATATGGTACATTCTGACTCCAGAAAAGAACATAGCAAAAATTATTCATAAACATGGATTTTACCTTCTGGTGTACCTACAAATAGCAGAAGAATAAACAGTTATTTCAGGGAGAAAGAAAGAGGGACTTTAAGAAAGATAACAGAATTGAATATCACAGAATTGAGGCCACCTTGAAGAAAATAAAACTGGTTCATCAAAGGCTGATGTTATGGGCTAAAAAAGAATGACTGGCCAAAAGTCACCCAGTCAGCTTTCATGCCTAAGGGAGAACTTGAACTCCCAGTCCCCTGGTTTTTAGCCTGGTCACTAGATCAAATTTTCTAGGATCAAGGCCATACATATAAATTGCTACTAAAATACAAAATGGATTCTGGACTAGTCAAACATTGTATGATAAAATGCAAAGTTTTAAAGAAACAATTACAACAATGGAAAGAATTATGTAAAATAAATATAATTTACCCCAAGCTATAATTAGATTTGATCTGGAAGTCTACTGAGAGCTAGTGCAGCTCACACAGCAGTGCCGCAGCTGCATGTGATGCTGCATTATGAATTGCATGAAGCTTCCAAACACTCTTCAAAGGCAACCCCACGTAGAGCATGGTGCAATAGTCAAACTGGGAGGTTACTAGATGAGGAACGATGTACAGTGCCTCCTGATATGGGAATGGATGCAGCTGGCGCACAATAGCAATAGCACTTAGACTTATATACCGCTTTACAGTGCTTTGTAGCCCTCTCTAAGCAGTTTATAGAGTCAGCATATTGCCCACAACAATTTGGGTCCTCATTTTAACCACCTCGGAAGGATGGAAGGCTGAGTCAACCTTGATCCTGGTGAGATTCGATCTGCCAGATTTCAGGCAGCCAGCAGTAGCCTGCAGTACTGCACTCTAACCACTGCGCCACCGTCACTCTTAATACACAAGATAGATTTCTGCGAAAGCTTTCCTATGTAAGAGTGAAACTTGAAATCCTTTCCATAGTTTATCTTCTTTGCATAGTAGATTTTTTTTTTAAAATTAAGAATATGCCAGATTCTCCTAGGTTTTGAACAATTTTTACTGGCTCAGGTTAGAAGGTTAGAACTCCCATCTAATATGATCTTTAAAAAAAAACAAGATGCCTCTGAGAAACCTATGATGACAGCCTAAGTAGCTCCCTCCTGCTCATGTAATTTATACATGAAGGCTTAAAGCAGTGGTTCTCAACCTTCCTAATGCCGCGACATGTTGTGGTGACCCCCAACCATAAAATAATAAAATTATTAGGAAACTCAGGGGTGAGTTCTAACTTACCTCACAGCCGGTTCACTTCCTCCAGCACTGCATGGCTGCACCTCGTGGGCGCACGCATGCGCAGTGCTGAATTTTTTTAAAAAAAATTCCCCCCAAAAAAAGTTGAAAACAGGATGGCAATGCATGCGCAGTGCCGGAAATTCGGCTTCTGCGCATGCTCAGAAGTTCCCATGGTACAGATTTTTTTTTTGCAGCAGTCTATTTGCATGTGGGTGGACCCGCCTGGAGACGGATAGAGGAGCGGTGTCTCGGTTCCTAAGACCATCGGAAATATGTGTTTTCCGATGGTCTTAGGCGACCCCTGTGAAAGGGTCGTTCGACCCCCAAAGTGGTCGCGTCCCACAGGTTGAGAACTGCTGGCTTAAAGGCTTGATTCGTCTCTCATGTCTTAATCCAGACATTCTTTGGCATTTTGTATGAACAAAGCCATCACATATGAACACATATGTGTCTAACTGAATATACCCAGTGACCTAAGGACAAAACCTGTTTTTTGTTTACTTAAAGAAAGCAAAAATATATGAGGCTCTAGCTCTGGTCTCTCATATATGATATAGTATCTGGTCATTATAACTAGTTGCTATTAATAACCTTATGCTCCATAAATTTATCAGAATGCTTTTCAAGGAGCTTCAATTAATGGCCATCAAGGATGAACATTTTAGAATGACTAATAGTTTGCAATTTAGAAAAAGTGCACAGAAGATGTATATCCCCTTTCTCAAAAAAAAAATAGAACCTGAGTTTGTCATATGAAGCTGGGTGATAAGATATTCAAGACAGACTGAAGAAGATACTTCTTCCTATAACATACAGTTAAACTATATATCCACTTAACTCATAGTTAAGGGTCTATATGCAATTCTCACATGTAAGTTAAATACTTGATTACTTGCTGGTGAACAAGGTGATATAGATAAAATAGAAAGAAGCACAATGCATTCAATGGCATCAGAATACAGGCAGTAATCGACTTACGACCACAATTGAGCCCAAAATTTCTGTTGTACAGTGAGGCATTTGTTAAGTGAGTTTTGCCCCATTTAACGACCTTTCTTGCCAGACTTGTTAAATGAATCACTGCAGTTGTTAAGTTAGTAACAACTGCAGTGAATCAGGCTTCCCCATTGACTTTGCCTGTCAGAAGATCGCAAAAGTTGATCACATAACCTTGGGACACAGCAATAATCATATGAGTTTGTTGCCAAGGGTCTGAATTTTGATCACATGACTATGGAGATGCTGCAAATGTCATAAGTGTGAAAAATGTTCATAAGTCAGTCTTTTCAGTGCCATTGTAACTTTGAACAGTCACTAAACGAAGGAGGATAACCTGTAAACACTTGAGTTGTCAAAATCAAGTAATGAAGAGTCAAGAGCAGGCAAATCAAATGTGTGAATCAGGCCGAAGTTTTACTTTGCAAATAAAATCACAAATCCAAAGGCTTGTGTGCACTCAACTGTTCAACAGCTGTGATGCAAACTTCTCAATGGGGCCTTATCTGCTATGATCTGCAAATATGTTATTGAATTACCATAAAGTATAAACTAACTGCAAGTTCACACTCCCCATTTTAACAATGTGTATGCTATGTAATGGTGGCAGCGGGATATCTTACCTCTTCATGATTCTTCTTCAAGTGAAGCAACTCCTCGGTGAGAAGTTCAATATCCTTTTCTAGGTGAATCCTGGTTGAGGTTAGATCATCTAGAACATTGCGCAAGCCATTGATGTCAGATTCAACACTCATGCGCAAT
Organism: Diadophis punctatus similis; assembly: GCA_023053685.1. NCBI lineage: Eukaryota > Metazoa > Chordata > Lepidosauria > Squamata > Dipsadidae > Diadophis > Diadophis punctatus. The sequence continues at coordinate 16,451,564 of JALIGW010000009.1, read as the reverse complement.
GCCTGTTCTGTCTCAAACCTAAAATCAGAAGGGATGAGTGAATGATGATGAAAAATGTAGAAGAGACAATATTTGTCTTCATCATGATGACAGCCTTGATGGCAACCCACCAAAAACTTACTTGTTTTTGAAATCATCAGCAGTCAGTTTTGCATTATCAATCTGCAAGAGGACGGCAGCATTCTCAATTGTGGCAGAAAGAATCTGAAAACAGCATAGAAATGGCTGATTGAGCTCAAGAGTTTCTAAAGGAATACCTTCACCTTTGAAATGTCTGTGGATGCGATCTCTATCCCTCACCATAGAAAGCTGTAATCCTCAGCTCTTTAGGATGTTGAGTAGATTAGAGTTTCTACCATGACTGTAATGCTCCAAAATCAACATCATATCTTTGTAAAAGTCTTATCAGCATACTAAACTATTGAGTTCATCTGTTACTTCAGAGGAAGTTCAGTGAAAGCAATCATTTCACAACATTTCTCCTGGAGCTGAAAGACTAATGCCACCTCATTCGTGAAAATGTCTCATTTGTTCTACCTCCCACATCAGAGTTGACTTTCCCTTTAGTAGACAAGACATTGTGATGCTTTGGAGTTCAATTAACAGAGCTGAATGTAGAATAGAATAGAATAGAATAGAATAGAATAGAATAGAATAGAATAGAATAGAATAGAATAGAATAGAATAGAATAGAATAGAATTCTTTATTGGCCAAGTGTGATTGGACACACAAGGAATTTGTCTTTGGTGCATATGCTCTCAGTGTACATAAAAGAAAATATACATTTGTCAAGAATCATGAGGTACAACACTTAATGATTGTCATAGGGTACAAATAAGCAATCAGGAAACAATCAATATTGATATAAATCGTAAGGATACAAGCAACAAGTTATAAGTGGGAGGAGATGGGTGATAGGAACAATGAGAAGACTAATAGTAATAGTAATGCAGCCTTAGTGAATAGTTTGACAGTGGTGAGGGAATTATTTGTTTAGCAGAGTGATGGCATTCGGGAAAAACTGTTCTTGTGTCTAGTTGTCTTGGTGTGCAGTGCTCTATAGCGTCGTTTTGAGGGTAGGAGTTGAAACAATTTATGTCCAGGATGCGAGGGGTGAGTAAATATTTTCACAGCCCTCTTTTTGACTCGTGCAGTATACAGGTCCTCAATGGAAGGCAGGAAGGAAATCTTTACCACTTGTCCAATATGATTTTTTTAAAGGAGCCCTATAAATGATTGATGTACAGAAATGGATAAAATGGCCTATCCAAATGCAAGATGCTTTTAGCTTTTTCTGTAGCATAAAGCTGAATATCCAGGAGAAGGTTTATACAGTAATAGAGGGAGAGAAGAAGCACTTGTCCATTGATTCACCCCGCAAAATAGCATTTTCTTCTGCAAGGCCATTGAAACTTTGTCAAGGTATCTCAAATAAATGTCCCCACAGCATTGTTCCTATGTTCACTGTGAAGGTGCCACATAGAGTTTTTGAACTGAGTAACAAAACGTCTTAAAAGGTTTCAAGTTTAAAATTTAACGGATCATGCAAAGCTATCAAAGTTAGCTTCCCATTTTAGCAGATTGTTTCAGGACATAAGTAATTCTCATTTAATTGCCTGCACTACAGTCTACAGTAGATAATCAAGACCTTCACTCACAAAGTAAGATTTGATGACTTTGGGCTATCTATATTTACCTATAAATATGCTCCGTCTCATATTTATGATGCCTTGTCTACTTTTGTTTTTGTCTTCACTCTATCTCTCCCATATTTAGCTGGACTTTAGATATAATTTTTTTATCTTCCTCTATAATGAACAAGGCTTATTTATTATGCTTTTCTAAGCTTTCCAGAGTGTATTTTAAAATGTTGAAATAATAATAAAAAAATATACTGTTAGCGTAGTGAATAGGAGTGAAGTAGAAAACTTTTCAATTTATGTCCCAATGATACACACACAAAACAAATATCCATGTAACCCAAAATGCAGTGCTTTGTGAAAATATGGACATTTTTGGACTTTACAGGGTAGTTTGCAAGTCCCAAAGTGTTCACAAACATGGGTATATATTTCCTATTTCAAATAAATCATCTCAGTGTAGATTGGAAACATACTGAATCAATAATTATGGTACAATTAAGTGAAGACAATTTTAGATTTCACAGATTTACAGAGCCCATAACACACAGTGGGATGAACAGGCCATGTCATTTTTGCACAAAGTCAACCTTTGTTCAAAAATATTGACTCATTCATAACACCAATTTGATGTTCATATACATTTAAAACACTAATCATTTAACATCTACAATGGAAAGGAATACTTTGTCCTGAAATTACAAGAAATAAAAATAAAAATGAAGATTAGAGGTGATAGCAGACATGCTAGCAGTGTTCCAATATCTCATGGAGTCAAGCTATTCTCCAAAGCACCTGAGGGCAGGACAAGAAGCAATGGGTGGAAACTACCTAGAGAAGCAACCTAGAACTAAAGAGAAATTCCCTGACAGTTAGAACAATTAATCAGTGGAACAACTTGCCTCCAGAAGTTGTAAATGCTCCAACACTGGAAGTTTTTAAGAAGAGATTGGACAACCATTTCTCTGAAATAGTATGGGGTTTCCTTCCAGAACATGGAGTTGGACTAGAAGATCTCTAAGATCCCTTCCAATTCTGTTTTCTATTCTATTCTATTCTATTCTATTCTATTCTATTCTATTCTATTCTATTCTATTCTATTCTATTCCATTAACAAGAAAAGCATTAGCTTTCTCCACTCATATAGCAATTAAATTCTGGTCCCTTAAGACCAACAGGAAAAAGAGGAACCATCAAAGGAATCACTTTTGCTAATTGCTTTTCACCTGCTACAGTATCTTTTTTTTTAATGTACTCTGCCCAATGCTATTGCTAACAAGTGCTTGTGGGCACTTGTTACTTACAGTCAGAGTGTTGGCATGTTTATAGATCCCTGTGAAATTTCTTTGCCATACCTTGCTCCTCAGGTCCTCAATAATCCTGAAATAGTGGTTGTAGTCACGGTCCGGACCAGGTGCCTGCTTCTGGTACCACTCCTTAATCTTGACCTCCAGGCTTGCATTGGCTTCCTCCAATGCCCGCACTTTGTCCAGGTAAGCAGCCAGGCGATCATTGAGGTTCTGCATGGTTTCCTTCTCATTCCCAGCCAGAAGCTTATCACTTCCACCCACAAAACCACCAGTTAATCCTCCTCCAAGACTTCCACTAAGGCCCCCACCAAGGCCCCCAGCAAAGGTGCTGCAGTAACTGCTGCCCCCATAAGTACCCGGGGTGTTTCCAATCCCAGAATTGCAGCGAGCAGTAGACACTGAAATACCACCAGCTCCACCATGACTGCTAGGGGCATGGCAACCTCTACCAAAATGGACCAGGTTTCCCCCACCAAAACCTTTCAGAGAGGAGGAGGAAGTGCTAGTGTAGTGCCTGATGATGGTGGACATCTTGCCAGAGAATGGAGCCACCTAAAACACTGCTCTGTTCAATTCTGAAAGGACTGAAAAACTAAGAGTTCTCTCTCGTTCCAAGCTGCTTTTATTCCCACTGTGGGGGCGTTATGTCAAAAGACTTTTCTTTCCCTTGCATTCCCCAGAGCTTTCATCATCTCAGACATCAAAGCCAAGTTCTACAATCATCACTTTTTTTTCCTTCAGTGGCCTATTCATGCATTTGTCTCTTTCTTGCAGATACACCTTGTCCTATAAAATATAGTTTTGTGTTTTCCCCTTGGTCCCCCCAAGTGAACATTCAAGTATGCCTCAGAAACAGGACTAGCATTGCTCAAGGGTGTAGTTGAACACGATGGAATTTTTATGTGCGAAATGCACCCAGAGAAAGACAATGAAAATGCAGTCTTGCAAAGGAGGAACCATCACATCAGAAATCAGAGTCTATAGAAAGCCTGAGGCTTTTTGCACTTAATCTGAAAGGTTGACAGTTTGGAAGGCTGCCTTATAGATTGCAGATTTTACAGATTGCTTCTGTACGATAAATGACAAAGTCATACATGATGGCTGTGATGGACAGAATTGATGGGAGGGCAGTTCTGCATATATGGAGAGCCTAGGCCGGTGATGGCGAACCTATGGCACACGTACCACAGGTGGCATGCGGAGCCATGTCTGAGGGCACGTGAGGTGTTGCCCTATGTCAGCTATAGCGAGCATTCCCGTGCTGACCAGCTGGTTTTCGGCCTTCTTTTAGGCTGTTTTCGCTCTCTCCAGGCTTCAGGAAAGACTCCTGAAGCCCGAGGATGGAGAAAAATGGCCCAACGGGCCAACCGGAAGTTCACTTGTGTGAGTCACCCCCAGCCTCCTTTTTGCTGTCAGAGGTCTTCAGGAACTTCTTCGGCTTTGGACAGTTGCAGCCAGGCCTCGCACACCTCGGCCCATTTCTTCTGCAGCCGGCAAGGCTTTCCTGAAGGCCTCTGCAGCCGATAACAGAGCTCCAGATCGATCCGGAGCTCTGTTATCGGCTACAGAGGCCTTCAGGAAAGGCCTTTAGGAAAGGCCTCTGCAGCTGATAACAGAGCTCCGGATCAATCCAGAGCTCTGTTATCAGCTACAGAGGCCCTCAGGAAAGCCTTGCCGGCTACAGAAAAAATGGGCTGAGGTGTGCGAGGCCTGGTTGCAACTATCTGAAGGTAAGTAGTAGGGCAGCTCCACTTCCGTTTCGTTTCCGAACTTCCAGTTGGCCCGTTGGGCCATTTTTCACCTTCCTGAACCCTGGGGAGAGCGAAAAACAGCCCAACGGGCCTACCGGAAGTCCAGATGCTTCAGTGAGGCCTATGCGCATGCACGGGGGAGGCAGCATGCAGGGGGTGCGCTGCGCAGGAGGACGGCATTGCATTATGCGTGTGCGTGCACCCTTTTGGCACCCAAGGCAAAAAAGGTTCGCCATCACTGGCCTAGGCTCTCCATCCCTGATTTAAAACAGCTTTTTTTCAAAATTAGCAACTTCAGATGTGTGGATTTCAGCTTCCAGAATTCACCATCCATCCTGCTGGCTGGGAATTCTAGAAGTTGAAGTTCACACATAAAGTTGTTGAAGTTATGAAACACAACTCTATAGAATAGATGGCAGACTATTCTGAGTGGAAATGCAACCTTCGCAGACCTTGATTCATCTTTGATATTCCTGTGTTTATCTCAGGTTCCCATAATAATAATGTGTGAGATCCAATAATGTTTGTTAATGTATTTTTTTAAAGGGGGGTTGCAAACACTTATAACTTCGCATAACACTTTGCAACAATGATCATGAAGAGACCGTCATTCCCTGATGGACAGATCCTTAATTCAGAAAAAGAGGAAAACTGGACAAGGTAAATGGTTCTTGCATTATTATTCGCTGGTGGAAAGTTTCTATCTTTATATTCAAATTATTTCCTGAAATAAAGGTGTTGCAGGGAAGTACTGATATCTGTGAAATCTGTGGCTGATATGTACAAATATGAAATGGGGAGGTGGAAAATGCAAAACAGAATTGATTGCTGAAGCTCATGACAGCTGCGATAAGGAATATCCATCATTAGCACACTAAGCTCCTATCTCATCTAGGTGATTCACATTTAAAAGGTGAGCCATAATGGATTTATTTAGCCTTTTCTGAATTCTTTCCTTAGCATTAGCAGCATAGACTTGTGGTGCAACACAATGTGAAACTCAGCTTTTACTGGAGAATATGGCATCCCTAATTCTGAATCTTGCCTTCTTAATTGCACCCAAGAATGTTTGGGGACTGACTGGGAAAGAGATGAATTCTGAACAAAACATTGCAGATTTCTTTTATCAAGAAGGGCAACAATCCATCAAAGCAGAATCGGCTACAACATGAAATTCAGTGCTGAGCAAATCCATCCCTGATCATTTTTCTCAAAAATCTTGCCCCCAAACATTCTTTGTTTCTGAAAGATACCTGCAAAAGATCTCAAAAAAATGTGCACAATAATAAAAAGGTATACTTTCAAAATAAATCTGTAATTGTGAAAATAATCTTGGGAGACTGGGCTCAGAGGCACTGCCTTGGGAACAGTCTGATAAGAGACATCATAGTTCACACCTGGATACTGGGCAGGGCATAGGCTCAGAGGAGACCCTTCCTAATTTCTCAGGAAGTAGAGGAGGCAGGGGGACGATTGTACCTGGACTTGCAAAATTCTGCTAAGGTAGCCTTACCATACAACAGAATGAGCTCATCTGGCCATGTTTCCTGTCTGATCCACCTGATAGTCTGGTAGATTTAGATTTATTATTAGAGTTGGAAGGGACCTTGTAGGTCATCTAGTCCAACCCCCTGCTCAAGCAGGAGTTCCTACACCATTTGAGACAGATGGCAGTCCAGTCTCCCCTTGAAGGTCGCAAGTGTTGGGGCTCTCACAACCTCCGCTGGCAAGCTGTTCCACTGGTTGATCGCTCTCACCGTCAGAAAGTTTCTCCTCACTTCCAGGTTGAATCTCTCCTTGGTCAGCTTCCATCCGTTATTCCTTGTTTGGCTTTCTGGTGCCATAGAGAACAGCCTGACCCCCTCCTCTCTGTGGCAGCCCCTCAAGTATTGGAACACTGCTATCATGTCACCCCTGGTCCTTCTCTTCGCCAGACTGGCCAAGCTCAGTTCCTGCAACCGCTCTTCGTATGTTTTATTTTCCAGACCCTTTATCATCCTGGTTGCTCTCTTCTGCACTTTCTCTAGGGTTTCAATGTCTTTTTTGTAGTGTGGTGACCAAAACTGGATGCAGTACTCTAGGTGTGGTCTGACCAAGGCTTTATAGAGTGGTACTAGTACCTCTCTGGTCCTTGATTGTATCCCTCTATTTATGCAGCTCAGGACTGCGTTGGCCTTTTTGGCTGCTGCTGCACACTGCTGGCTCATATTTAGTTGGCTGTCTACCAAGACTCCAAGATCCCTCTCACAATCGCTGCTATTGAGTGTGGTTTCACCCAGTTTGTATGTGTATTTTTTATTCTTCTTACCTAGGTGTAGAATTTTACTTTTCTCCGTGTTAAATTTCATTTTATTTGTTTGGGCCCAGTGTTTGAGTCTGTCAAGGTCCCTCTGGATTTTGAGTCTGTCCTCTGGGGTGTTTGCTACTCCCGCCAGCTTGGTATCGTCTGCAAATTTGGTTAGTTCTCCTGCTATTCCCTCATCTAGGTCATTTATGAAGATATTAAAGAGTACTGGGCCTAGGACGGAACCTTGTGGTACGCCACTGCTTACTTCTCTCCATGTGGACTTAGAGCCATTGAGGACTACTCGTTGGGTACGGTTGGTCAGCCAGTTGTTAATCCATCTGGTTGTGTAGCTGTCTATCCCGCTTTTTTCTAGCTTATGAAGAAGTAGGTTGTGGTCTACTTTGTCAAATGCTTTGCTGAAGTCCAGGTATATGATGTCTACTGCATTTCGCTGGTCTACTAATTTGGTCACAGTGTTGAAAAATGAAATGAGGTTGGTTTGGCATGACTTGTTCTTAACAAATCCGTGTTGGCTGTTGGTTATTACTTGGTTTGTTTCTAGATGATGTGAGATCTGGTTTTTAATTATTTTTTCCAGTATTTTCCCAGGTATTGATGTTAGGCTGATTGGTCTGTAGTTTCCTGGGTCTGTTTTTTTACCTTTTTTGTAGATGGGGACCACATCAGCTCTTTTCCAGTCCTCGGGGAGTTCCCCTGTGTTCCAGGATTTGTGGAAGATGTGGTGCAGTGGTTCCGAAATGACTTCTGCTAGTTCTTTTAGGACTCTGGGGTGTAATCCATCAGGTTTGTATTCATTAAGTTCAGATAGGTGATCTCTTACTTTTTGCTTAGGTTGAGTCTTGCTTCGAATCTGTTTTTTATATTTGTGTTGCTGGGTAGCTGAGCTGCAGTTTCCTTTTGTGTGAAGACTGATGCGAAGAATGTGTTCAGTAGCTCTGCTTTGTCTGTGTTGTCTGTTACTTCTTTGCCGTCTTCTCTCCTTAGTGGACCAACTGTTTCTTTGATTTTTTTCTTGTTGTTTATGTGTTGGAAGAAGCTTTTTTTGTTGTCTTTGACTTTTGTTGCGAGTCTTTGTTCATTCTGGGCCTTTGCTGTCCTGATTTTTTTCTTTACAGATTCTGGCTGTCTGTTGGTACTCTGCCTTGGTTATGTGCCCATCTTTCCATTTTTTGTATTTATCTTTTTTTTCATTCAGTTTATCGGTGAGGTCTTTGTTTAGCCATGCTGGTTTCCTTTTGGATTTCTTGTTTTTCTTCCTCATCGGTATTGTGGTGTTCTGGGCTTTTAAGATCGTGTTTTTTAGGATCTCCCAGGCTTCTTGAGTTGTTTTACCCTTTAGTACTTTCATCCAAGGGAACTTCTGTTAGATTTCTCACTTGGTGCTGAGTTGGTTTTCCAGTTGATATCCGGGTAGTTGAAGTCTCCCATTATTACAATGTTGTTTTTCTTGTATATGTTATTTAGCTGGTTGGTAAAAAGGGTGTCCATTGTTTCTGTTTGGTTTGGTGGTCTGTAGTATACTCCTATTGTTGTGTCGTTCTTTTTTTCTTTAAAAAAATTTACATTGAAAATTTACATTTAAAAAAATAATTTCCATTGAAATAACTCACAACAGGAAATCTCCAACAATAATAACCTCAAGGAAAATTACGCTAATATAAAAGAGGGGAAAATTAAAATTATAATGTAAGTTGTGTTAAGTTTTGTAGAAAAACTTTACCTTATTAGGAAAATTGCAAAAAAGGAACTTTTTACAGATTGTTCTTGTCATCATCAAAGACATGTCAGAATTTTGTCCCACTGAGACAAACTGAAATCCATAGAATTTTTACCAATTTGTAAATCACTGCTTATGCTCATTCCCAATACTTTTAGCAAAGATCTGTATGTTTTTTGAACTTCTCCTTCTGGCCCAGGAAATGTAGAGACAATTCACGTTGAAGAGTTTTCTTCAACCTCGCTCATTCCAGGCATGTTGAATTCAGAGGTGGGCTTCACATAATTTAACAACTGTTTCACCCAGAATCGAAAATGTGAGTGCACGCTTTGCACATATGCATGCTGCGTCAAAAAGCATGGCAATTCGCTCATGTGTGCTGTCTGTGCATGCACGCAGCATAAAAAAACATGGCAATTCAGTTGTGCATTACATCCGCGCATGCGTGCGGCGTCAAAAACACAGAGATATAGGACAAGATTGTGCCCGGGTGGATGGGCATGTCACAACTACCAGTTTGCCCGAATCCCACCTCTGGTTGAATTACAATTCCCATCTCCTCCCACCAATATGCAACTGAAGGCCACAGCTTTAGTTGGCTGTCTTCGAGTATCAGACCAAGGCTAGGGATCTTTGGAGTCAACTCCCCTCATTGCTGAAGCTCCTCTGTGTTACTGCATCAACCACTGATTCTCAGTGTGTACCTAATGATGCCAATCTTAAGAAGACCCAAAGGAGGGACACAATGGATTATATTAATTCCTTGCTTTGTGGTTCTAAAGTTTGTTTCAATATGAGGCATGTCCATAAACACTGCTCTGTTATCATATCCTGACATATGAATCCTCATTTTAAAAAATGGATCGAGAAACAGATCTAGAAAACCAGGCATCATTAATCCTGAAATATAGGACCTAATACCAAAGAATCATAGCCATTGCTCCTGATGTCTCTCGCCCTCATCTAGAGTCTTGACTGAAAGCATTGCTAGTATCATGTCAAATGTATGAAGGCAGAGTGCCTGATTAGACACCTTGGATAGCAGCATCTACTCTGAAGATTCTAGCTTCTAACTCATCTGACTTCTGCAGTCAGAGCTGACCAATGCTAGCTAAGTTCAGAACTTAGAGCATACAAAAATCTACCTGAGAACAGACAGGTGGCAGAACATTGGTGACAGCTTAGCCACATTTAGTACTTTCATGTCTTGACCAAAGAGTGCCAGCCCATAAAAGTGAACATAGCAATTGCCTACGGCACCAAGTTAAGTAGGGTGCCAAAGTCCATAAGGAAAAAATGAATAAAACTACATACTAGGGGACAGCAATGATTGCATGTTTTCACCTAGAGTGGCAGGTACTCAAGCAGGTTTAATGCTGCCACTGGGCTTGACTACAAAGCTATATTTGGCAAACTCAATACATCTTATTAATCAGACAATACTTTCAGCTCGGTCCATTTAGGTTCAGCTGCCAGAAAGAAATTTACTGAAGAAACTATCTGAAACTTGCCCTGAAATCTCTCCTATTGATTTCAATTGTGAGTTCCTCTGTTTGCTGGTATTAGTGACTTTGTAAAGTTTTGTCAGCCAGAACACCTGCAGCTATTTTGGTCTACAGCAGGTGTGGGAAATCTGCAACCTATCATTTCTCATGCACATAGCCCCCAAAGCAAACCACACGTTTTCAGATGAACTATCTTCCTCATTAGGTTTGCAAAAGAAATACCTAAATAGGAACACTAGCTCTCTGGAGAATTTAACATACTCATTTTGCTCCTTAAATTCCCTAACTCTTTAATGTGCTGGAAAATTCACCCTCACCTTGCCAAAGACAATTAAAAACCCCAAATACCACTCCTGACAGCAAAAAGATGTTAAACAATGGCTAGATTTACACAATGTGCAACTCTATGAAGTGCTTAACCATGTTTCTTAAATCACAGTGGCTGGGTTCACTGTACAAAGCAGTAAATTACAAATGGGGCATATGCAGTCCCCCCCTTACATCACCACCAATCAGATGTGGGATTTCAATTTCAAGAATTCCCCCCCCCCCATCCAATATGTCCATTGTTGAGAATTCAGGAAACTGAAATCCACATATATGGCAAATGTCCTTCTTGCCTTAATATAGTTTGGGGGGGCGAGAAGATTTTGTGTGTATATGTGTCCCAATGATATAGTTTCCTCCCACTTTTAAGACTGGAAACATAAAAACTGTTGTGTTATTCCTAAATAACATATCTAGAACACTGAAATTTCACAAACTACAATAGTGTTGCTGCTTATGGTAAAAGATTGGCAGCACTTCAGTTCTTCAAGAATTGGCAGTCTTTGGGTGGGAACCTGAGTTTGTACCGTACTCTTTGGAGAGAGGACAAGGAAGACACTGGACAAGACAATGTTGTGGGCAGGACAAAGGTCAGTTTTCCTAGATTTTGGAGGGAATTTTAGTGTTTTGACTAAAATTATTTTAGAACTTATACAAATTATTTTTCCCACCTCAAAATAGTACAAAACAGTACTAACAATTGTTAGTAAAAGTGGCCAGAGTGGGCTTTTGTTCTCCCCTGTTGTAACAACTAAGGAAGGAATCTACAATAAAAGTTTTATGGCACCAGGTTAAATTGTTTCCAATGTTGCCTATGGTCCATATCAGTGGTGAAATCCATTTTTTTTACTACTGGTTCTGTGGGCCATGGCTTGATGGGCGTGGCAGGGGAAGGATACTGCAAAATCTCCATTCCCTCCCCACTCCAGGGGAAGGATACTGCAAAATCCCCATTCCCTCCCCACTCCTGGGGGAAGGATATTGCAAAATCTCCATTCCCACCCCACTCTGGGGCCAGCCAGAGGTGTTATTTGCCGGTTCTCTGAACTACTCAAAATTTCCGCTACCGGTTCCCTGAACTACTCAAAATTTCCGCTACCGGTTCTCCAGAACCTGTCAGAACCTGCTGGATTTCACCCCTGGTCCATATAATGATAACCTGCTGTCAGCCAATAAGATAGGATAATAGCAAAGTATGAGACTGGTCCTGGTGAGACACAGATTTTACTCCATCCTAGCCATGTAATTCATTGGCTTTCAATGGCTTTCATTGGCATTCAAGACAATCACTGTCTCCCATTCCAGCCTATCTCACATTCTCGCTGTTCTAGAGAAAAATGGAAGGAGGAATCACTTTGTATATTACCAATGGAACTAGCCCACCCCACCTGGGCTTGCAGAAGGAGCAGGCAACAAGTCCCATCAGTCAAAGAATTCCAGCTGGTGGGGTCCAAAAGAAGAATCTTTTCTGCCATGGCTCTGGAACTTTGGAACATCTTATCTCCCGAGGTGAAATCTGTTCTTATCCTTCTGACCTTCTGTAAGAGCCTGGCTCTGTAAGACTGGCTCTACCAGTTGGCTTGGAGCCCCAAAAGAAAATCATCAATCATTGGAGATTGATGGATTAAGATACCTCTAATCATCTTTGTTGCTCTTCTCTGCACTCTTTCTAGAGTCTAAACATCTTTTCTTGTATCCTATTTTGTATTTCATTTTTTGTATTGTAAAGTTTTGTATCAGACTCTGAGGTGATGCTAGAAGTATCAACAACAGAGCGCAGCCCACTGACAATGACAAACAGAAGATCTTGGTCTGGACAAGAACAAAGTCTGATCATGCTCTGTTCTCCATGAGGCAGTCCAACTCAAATAATTCTGTACGAAATGCTAGTCAACAAAAAGGGATTTCCCATCAAATCTGGAATAATAAAGGCATTTACAATCATTCTAAAAACATAATGGCAGTCTCATTGCTCCTTAATGCTTCTTGGGCATCCCAAATATTCTTTAATTTTATTTCCAATGCTACAGAAGACAAAAGCACACTTTCTAGAAAAGTTATCTTCTAAATATTCAGGAGAAAATTTGACGTCAACCTCTTAATTTATTGGTTTTTGTATGTGAATGGCATTTCTTCCTTGCTAGAGCATAATTCCAGAGGGAATTAGGAATGGCAGGCAACTTTGGAGACTTTTTCATACTTGATCCACCCATACTGCCTGGTTCCAGCTTAGTAGTTCTTCAAAATGATCATTTGGAAACCAATGATCTACCAAATACTTTTGATTTGATAGAGTTATCAAAACTTAATTATTATTGTTCTAAAGTGGCTAGAACTTCAACAAATCTCAGGATAGAAGAGTTTCAGCAGATATTATCCAGTAATAGACGATTTTTTTTTCTTGTACAGATCTGTTCTTTTTTTTTAAAATAATTTTTATTGAGTTATTTACATTTTAAAAAGACATACAAAAGAAAACATTTATGACAATAACAAATACAATATAAATATATATGAAACATAAAAAACACATACAGCTATAAAGCTGTCAATTTCTATAATTTATTCTACGGCAAATATGTATTAGCGATCTATTTTTATGTAGTTCTCAATTTTTGTGTTGTATTTTTATAATATATTTTATAAGTCAATCATAATAGTAGTAATGTTAACAATGACATTGATGATAATACAACAGTGGTGATATTAATGATAGTATTTATAATAATAATAATAATAGTATAGAAAAAATAAGGTGTTTTTGGTTTTGTAATATCATAATATACATGTACATTGATATAATATAGCTAATTTTCCTATAAATTCCTTATTCCAGTTTCTATATGTCTTATTTAGCTTATATTTACATTTGTTACATTGATGGTGTTTGTTTTCGTTTTTCGTACCAGTTATAAAATAAATTCCAGATTTCGTAGTAATCGGAGTCTTCCTTTCCTTTTAATTCCATAGTTAATTTATCTGCTTCGGCACAATCCAAAATTTTCCTAATTATACTGCTTTCATCGGGAATATCATTTAGTTTCCAATTTTGTGCTATTATTATTCTTGCCGCTGTTAGTATATGTAAAGTAATATAGTAGTGTTTCTTTTCCATTTTTTGATTAATAATTCCCAATAAGAAGGTTTCCGGTTTAATATCTATATCTTGTTGTGTAATTTCTGTTAACCAGTTTTTGATTGTATTCCAGAAGTTTTTTATTTTTGGACAGGTCCACCACATATGATAATAAGATCCAGTTTTGTGCTGGCATCTCCAACAGTTCGGTGGTAAATTTGTACAGATCTGTTCTTATTTCAGAACTGGAAAAGACAATAGAAAGACTGACAGATTTCTACATCATACTGACTTACGTCTACAGCTCTTTCTGCAAGCTTTGTAGGGTATGCCTCAGGCCTATGAGTTCTAGATTGCCACACCGCAACTCATCTCTTCCAGGTAAACTTGCTGATTCACCTCCTCAGTCTGCAAAGAAATAAATGGGAAACTGAGCAACCATAATGCAAGCACCAAAATATTCAGCATTTTTTTTCTGGAGAACTGACTTCCAAAGAAAACTTGTTGATGAATTGATGGTCAGTGTGTTTTCAGTTCTTCTCTATCAGGCTCTCATATTTTTCATGCTTTTCTGTCAGGCCTTGGGGAAGTCATGCTAGGCCTGGCTTCTTTATCTCTATAATGCATTTAATTGCATTTAATTTTGGAGACCTCTGATTTCCGGTAATAAAAAAGTTATCAAGGTAACAGTGGCAATGCCGGCTGAGAATATGTTTCAAAGTTGCAATGTTTCGTTTTCCCAAAACTAGTGCCCTTACATATTCTTGAAAGACAAGTCTTAGAATTCACAAACAAACATCAAGTTAAGGAATGCTGCTTTAAACTGATTTGCTCAGAATGATTTTGATAAATAAGTTATGGTGTTAAAAACGTGGAGTCTATGGACATCCAGGGAACAGAATACTAAGAAAAGCATGACAATCAAAAATAAATATATTTCCCCACATATACAGGGATGGGAAAACATGTAAGATTCTGGCTACTTCAGCATAATAATTCTGGTCAGAGGCATTGGCAGTGAGAGGTCAGAAAATTCAAGGTTGTGATCAAAGCTGCACAATCACTACAGTATTTCGACTTTTTTTTTTACACCCTCACTCCACATGCTTCTACTTTTTCTCCCATTTTAGCAATATGTTTCTTCAGGGACATTGGCTGTGAGACCTCCTCACCTTCTTGTAGATCTTCAATTGAAGTTGTTCCCCAGTTAGAAGTTCAAGTTGTTTTTGAAGGATTTTTGCTTTGAAACACAAATAAACAGCAAACTACCTCTGAGACATTTTTGAAGGGATTAAGAATTTTTTAAAAAATCAGTGAAGATTTATAAAATTAGCTTGTTTGACAGATTTAAAACTAGAAAATAGTTATATCTGGTTGCTAAGCATTTAGCAATAGCACTTAGATTTATATTTACTGGCAAAGATTGATTGGCATAGCATGTGGGCCTTGTTTTCCTTATCTAAGAAATGAGCTATGGGAAGAAGGAAAATTATGTTTTATTTTGAGACAGTGATAAGCTTTTAAAATTGTTTTTACCTGCTGGAATGAAAAGGGAAGATATTATTTTCTCCTTTTGTTTTTCCTTTTTTTCTATTTCACATACTTCTTTCTTTTTTGTATTCTTCTATTGTATTTTTTTGCAATTTATATTGAGTCTTATTCCCCTCATTTATAATTCTTAATAAAATTATTTGCGGGGGGGGGGTTGAGACTTACTAGCTCCTGAAATTCTCACAGGTCAGCCTAGTATTTTCAGGCTGCAGGGTTAGATTTGTATTATCAATGTTGGCTGAAAGAATTTGAGAGGAAGACAAAAGACAGTGGTTTGAACTTTTTATGTATTAATTCCTCACCATCAAATTTGCACCTAATAGTTAGAATTGAGTTTTGTAGGACCTCTTTTGAGCAAATGGAGATTACTTACCTCTCTCTGTAACCCAAATTAAATATGGATTGAGTGTGAATCTGTGTCTATCACAGAGTGTTTTTGAAAGAGATCTAGTTTCAGTTAGAGAGGGTTCCGACTTTTTTTTAAAGCAAAAATGTCTAAGCAGTTCAGTATCAGTACATAAATTATATGGGAGATGGTTTCAACTTAATCCCTGTTGATGCTAGATTGAAAAAAACTGTAAGAGAGAATGTCTATGGAGATTCTCAGTCACCCAGGTCATGGTTGTCCCAAAGGTGCTTTTTCAAGAGGCAACTGGACTTTCTGGTTTTTCTTTCAAGGCATTTCGTTTCTCATCCAAGAAACTTCTTCAGTAAGAGAGAAGCTTCCATTATGCTAGAATACCTGTCTGTGAATAAAAGCAAACTAACTCCCTTTTTCTCCTTACCTATTCTGACATGACATAAACAAAGACCTAACCCTTTTTAGTCTTAATATGTTTGCTGATGCTAATCCCACATTTTGACTTTTTAGGATATTGCTTGATCTTTTACCAGAACCTGATTCTTCCCTTAGGTCACAGGAGAGCATCTTCCTTTGAAGATCCCACTTAGCTTACAATGTAATGAGTCTTTTGCATTCACTTAAAAACAGACATCCTAAACAGTGGCCTGAGGTTAAGGCTGGCCCTTTCCCAAGCATTCCCTGTAAGATGCATAGAGGCATCATATGAATATGATGGCCTTTAGTTCTACCACTGTCTTTCCATTGCAGTTTCATCATCTGTAAAATTTAATCCGGCCACTGATTGAAATATGTAAAGTATCTATCTATCTATCTCATATGTAAAATGTAATCACTGAAGGAGCGAGAATAAATGATAAAGCCACAATATACGGCTTTACTAAGAATCAACAGTAAAGGAATATTAGATAGTAAAACATGTTAGAAAAAAAATCATATAGCTGAGTGTTCATTCTTTTATTGAGAATCACTTTTTTAAATAGGAGCAGTGTGGTAGCTCAGTGGTTAAGACACTGGGCTTGTTAGCTAGAAAGCCAGCAGCCCAGGTTCAAGACCCAAGTGCCATGAGACGGGGTGAGCTCCCATCCTCGCCTCAGATCTTGCCAAACTAGCAGTTCGAAAGCATGCAAATACAAGTAGATAAATATGTACCACTTCAGTGGGAAGGAAACAGCATTTCGTGATGTCATGCTGGCCACATGACCGCAGAAATGTCTTTGGACATCACTGGTTCAGTGGCCTTGAAACGGAGATGAGAACTGCCCCCTATAATCAGCAACAGCAAGCGGAGTAAAATCCGCAGGGACTCCTTTACCATTTACTTTTTTAATAAAACATGCTCTTCTGCTTTTAACATTGATTTGATCTGCAGATGTCAGCAGACTTTCATGTTTATCAGCATTCCAACAAAATCATCCCCTGCTGATTTCTGCAGATTAAACTGTTGTTAAAAGAAAGGGAAGACAGATGCTCAAGCTTTATTTCTAGGTACTTAGCACACAAAACATTAGATCTCCATCTCGGCAGGCGGGGGAGCCCTGTCACTTAACAATACAAAAGGTTTTAGTTTGGGTTCTGTTCAGTAGTGGGTTCTAAAACCTATTGCTACTGGTTTGTGTGCGAGCTCGTGCGCGTGTGCAACACTTCTGCGCAGAAGCGTCCCAGGCAGGTGGGCGGCGCCTCCTGCCGCTGCCACTACCAGTTCACAGAACCGGGTCGAACCGGGAACAACCCACTGCTGGTTCTGTTCCACAGTTCATGGATTCAGTCAATCCCATGCCTCTTAATGAGGGGAGTGGGGTCTTATTTAAAAGGTCACCACATATGACCTTTCTCCAGTGAGGGAAACCATCCTGCCTATAAAAAAAAGGAATGGTGCCCTTTTATTTCCTTTCATTGTGCATGACCTTATGTTCACAACAATGACAGCTGAGTAGGAAAAGCAACATGAGCCTGTAGCAAACACTGCACTCATACTAGTCCATTGACTTTCTGTAATCTTACTTTGTATGCAAAGTTTTTCCCATCTCACTATACTCATTTTAACTAGCAACCGCCTATAAAGTAAGTGAATCAGACTTGAAAAATGAAGATGTTTAAACGGGGTTCCCTCTTATCCATGTCTAACCTTGGCTGGTGTGACGGGAATTGTAGTTGGTGTCAGACATCCTTTACTTCCTCATATTTTCCACAGGTGTGCTTCTGACTGAAAGCTTTTAAGAAATGGATCTACCTTTTCTGCATAAGTTCACCTGCAATTACCTAATTGTGTCACCATTTGGAACTTATTTTATTGTAAACCATCTGGCCAATGTGCATCTCCTAAAAAAAGACCAAAATTTGTTTACAGTCCAGAATACAATGATCAAATCTTTGACTTGAGTGCCTCATTAAACATATTACACCTATGTTAAATGATCTGCGTTGGTTTTCAGTCTGCTACCAAGTAAGTTCAAGGGGATGGCATTAAGAAATAATGAACTCGGGTTCAGGTTACTCTTAACACCATATTCAGCTATATCAACCTTCTAAGTAGCTGCCCCAGCTCAGTGGTGGCATCAAGCTGACCTTGGTTGATCTCAGAAAATTAAGCAGGTTTGGGTCTTTTTAGTGTTTTGATGGAAGGATATCAGGATATAAGGCTGTACACTGGACTGGGAAATAGAAATCCCCCCAAAAAAGATAATACCCATGAAATCACTAGGAACTGAGCTGTGAAAAGTCCATGAAATCACCAGGATTTCAAACACCTACAGCCTTTTAGGTAAGGTTATGATCTATGCCAGGCCTGTTAAACTGGCAGCCCACGGGCCGGATGCATCATGCACAGGCCATGCCCACCCCAGCTCTGCAAAGTCAAAAAAGTCATGATATGTCATGTGACGCGATTGAGTTTGACACTCGTGCTCTATGCAATAGGCTGCACTTGGTAATGTCAAACAGCTGACACTCTCTCTAAAGGAACCTTTTGTGAAATATGTAACCTCCTTTCTTTTAGTCTGAAATATTGTTCCTCTGTTGATGGTTCATAATCAATCCATTATGAATATAAAATGGTTTGATGAGCAGCATTGTGAATATTTTCACAATATATTAAAAAAAATCAAAATGACAAAAAATATGAGCATTTCCCAGTTTCAGGATGTAATTCACACACACACACACACACACACACACACACACACACACACACACACTGCATACAAATATGTTTTGGAGAAAAAAATGACATGATATTATAGTAGGAGAAAATGCTTAAAGAAAAACATGTTAGTCAAAGAGGGAACAAATGTATGCATTTCGAAGGAAATGCTCCTAGAATGGGAAAACCTTTTTTGCCAGCCATCTAAAATTAAATGCGGACTTCCAGGTGTGCCTTATTTGTTTGTTTGTTTGTTTGTTTGTTTGTTTGTTTTGTCAAGTACGTGTTAGTAATATACATAGATGTAACATTGTTTATGTACATAAGATGGGTGCTGATAAGAGGGAACATTAGGACAGGGATGGTAGGCACGCTGGTGCACTTATGCACGCCCCTTACTGACCTCTTAGGAATCGGGTGAGGTCAACAGTGGACAGTCTTAGGGCAAAGTTTTGGGGGTTTGGTGACGAAACCACAGAGTCAGGTAGTGAGTTCCAGGCATTTACCACTCTGTTGCTAAAATCATATTTTAGCTATGCTTAGGTGGTGCCGAAGGCGACGTAGTTCTAAGCTTTCTAAGCCTAGGATTTCAAGTCTGGTTGCGTACGGAATTCTGTTGCGAATAGATGAGTGGAGGACTCTTCTCGTAAAGTATCTCTGGACACTTTCTAGTGTATTTATGTCCGATATGCGGTGTGGGTTACTGAGATCTCCAATGGTTCTAAAATAGGGGGCTTTAGCTGGTCCAGTTTCTTGTTTGTTGTACCAACCTTGATCTTGAACTCCAGGTTGGTATTGGCTTATTTCAGAGCTTCTACTTTGTCCAAGACCACCTAGGTCTCTTGGTTGTCAAGGAGGATGAAAGATATTATCTAATGGTGAGGGACATCTTGCCCAGCAATGAAGCCAAAATAAAACAGCCTGCTATGATCAAAAAAGATTAAGAAAGCTAGGAGAGCTCTCTAATTCCATGCTGTTTTAACCTCAACATGTGGCTATTATGGCAATGGCCTTTTTTTCTCACTTGCATTCCCATCCTAAATATCAAGGTCAACTCTCCAAATGTCTTTTTTTTTTCCCCTGATCTATTCTGGCTTATTTATACTTCTTTTCAGAAGATATACCTTGCCCTTTAAAGATGGTTTTATGTTTCCTTCAGGTATGATTCAGATACAGAATGGTAATTGCATCCAGGAAGAGTCAGAGACTCTGAGAATGCAAAATATCAAAAAAGGAAAAGATAGGAGCGTTGTAGCATGCAAAGAGGTAATATGATTACAATTCTAATTTTAGTGTGGTGATGTGAGAGTTCTGATGGCAACTTCACAAAACCAACTACACTCCCATCATTGCAAGATATATACAGTACCAAAGTTACATATTCCTTCCTTCCAATAAACATTATAGCATAGAAGGAAGGGGTGTGAGTAATGCTAGTCTCCCGAATTTCCCATCTGTTCCTGCCCCAATAGGGCCTGAAGCATTCATGTTGCTCTGGACTTGCACATACAATAATGCATTTGCCAATATTTAATGCTATGATAATGCATTCAAAGATCCTAACTGATTGATTACTAACCGGCTAGGTGGCTCAGTGGCTAAGACACTGAGCTTGTCGATCAGAAAGGTCGGCAGTTCGGTGGTTCAAATCCCTAGTATAGGTCTCCTGCGTGAGCAGGGGGTTGGACTAGATGACCTCCAAGATCCCTTCCAACTCTGTTATTGTTACATCCTTTTTTTAAAAATGTATATCACATGCAACACCACTATAGGGCATCGCATGCCAAAGCAAATAGACACAGACAGGGACATCCCCCCCCCCCCACATGCCATCACTCTGCTGAACATTTACTGTACTGACTTATGTTTAAATATATTTACCCATGTTGTATGGCTGTAGTATTATTATTATCCTTCTCATCACCTCTACTACCCTCTCTTATTGTTATCATTGTTGTGATTATTATTACCCTGTGGTTTTGCATGTGTACTGAGAGCTTCTGCACTGGAGACAAATTCCTTATGTGTCTAATTACACTTGGTCAAATAAAGCTTTATATTCGGTTCGGTTCTGTTCTACTTCAATTTCTATTTTTATGTGCTTATTCTTCTATGTTTATTTATGTACATACATAAAAACAGGCAGAGTTTCAATCACACTGGCACAGCCAGCATCTTGGCTTTGTGGACCATACATTGCAAACACCCCTCTTGTTGTAAGAATTTGCATGGTGAAACAAAAGAGCTTTCTTTCTCCATCTCTCTTCAATTTCATGGATCAGCTCTTCCCATGCCTTTCGATTGTTGTTTGAGCTTATTTTGGATAGAAAGTTGGTGCTAACTGGAATAGCACCAAATTCATGTTCAGAAGTAGTAAATATAATAGTAAATATTAAAAATATCTATGGGACTTATGAGAAGCAAACAACTTTTCCAGTGGTGGAATCCTACCGATACGCCCCGGTTCAGGCGAACCAGTAGTGGCAGCCACCAGTGGTTTGGAGAACCGGTAGTGGCAGCAGCGCAAGGCTTTGCCCACCCGCCCAGATGTCGCAATTTTCTTGTTTTTAACCCTTTGCAATTGCGCAAAGCCTTCTGCACATGTGCAGAGGGTGAAAAAGCGTGCACAATGATGGTGCGTGCGCAAAGCACACGCTTCCGAACCGGTAGGGAAAGTAAGTAGATTTCACCACCTGAATTAGTCTCAGTATAAATCTAAAACAGAAATTTGGCCCTTTCACTTTGTAGCACACTAACTTTGTTTAAAAATAAAAGAATCTGGAAAATTAATTAAAAAAAAAACTCACGAGCATCAGATTATAGAGTTAAAACCAAGTTAGGGATCCAAGAACTACAGTTCTATAGGCATAACAATTCATAATGTATGAAAGGAGATTCATGATTCAAAGTGCCCACAATCAACTCACAGCAAATGGTTCCTCTGTCTAAGTCATCCTTCCTTGTGCATTATTCATTCTCCTGGATTTGTACATCAAAAGCTCCTAGCAACCTTTTCAGTTTTGTCTAGTATCATGAACTCACTGATCTGAATTTGGCAATATATAGTTTTGCATATGTCTTTCTGCACCAAAGCGTATAATGTATGCATTTTAACATGGGAACCAAGACCAACCCATATCCTACGAAAATGTTTGTGGGCCACAAGCAAGTTTGTTCTATAAAGTAACTTCCATGAACTGCCTGACATTTCAGCCTTGCTTAAATTACTTTCCCAATTTCCTTCTTGTTTTGTACCAGTCTGTCTTCAACGTAGATGGGTAAGGTAATAGTCCACAAGGACAAATGGAACTCTACTTTATTGTTATAGAGTATATTAGTAGAAACATTCCAGTCTGACAGGGTTTCTCCATAGCCTCCCAGCCTTGCTTCATATTAGAGTAAAGGGAAGCAACTGAGTTTTTTACTCAGACTTTCCTCTCATTCAGGCTAAGCTGGTATTTATGTATTTATCCTTGCATTCCTTCCTTGTACCTGGACTGTCATGAAGTGTTGTACCCAGGAGCAGGTTCCAAATTTTTTTACTACCACTCTGTGGGCATGGCTTATTTTGTGGGTGTGGCTTGCCAGCCATGTGACCAGGTGGGAGTGGGCCTCGGGAGCTTGGCAGCGGCCGGAGAAACAGGGGGCATTGCCCACCCACAACACAGCCCCCCGCAGCGGGAGCAGCAAGACCGCAGCAGCAGTTCTTCTAGGAGGCTCTGTCCGGCCTGAATGCTTCTCCCCATTCGATGATCCTAGGCTCCTGCCACTCGTTCCCCCTCCCCTCAGCAGCTTGACAAGCCTCGAACGTGCGAAAATGCCTAGGATCATCACCGCGCGTTCATGGCTTCTCAGACTGCTGAAGGGAGGGGAACTGAGATAGATCCTGCTGCCCATTCACCTTCCCCTCAGCAGCTCGAGAAGCCTCGAACGTGCAAAAATGCCTATGATCATCACCGCGCGTTTGTGGCTTCTCGGACTCCTGAAGGGAGGAGAACTGAGATAGGTCCTGCCACCCATTCCCTCTCCCCTCAGCAGCTTGAGAAGCCTCAAACGTGCGGAAATGCCTAGGATCATCACCGCGCGTTCGTGGCTTCTCGGACTGCTGAAGGGAGGGGAATGGAGATAGCTCCTGCCGCCCATTCTTTCAGCGTCTCACGCGCTCCCTCAGCCATCCTCCCCTGCTTGGACTCACTGTGGGGTAGGAAGGCAGCGCATGTGCAGTGCCAGAAGCTCGGCTTCTGGGCATGCGCAGAAGAAATTTTTTTTTAATTAACTTTTTTTTTTAATGGCAGCACCCAGGCACCGGCAACCGACTGCACCGGTACTGTGACGTCACCAGCGGGCTGCTACCGGTGCTACAGAGTGGACCGCACTGGTAGGAACCCACCACTGGTTGTACCTTATTATTCTTGACAAACGTATCTTTTCTTTTATGTACACTGAGAGCATATGCACCAAGACAAATTCCTTGTGTGTCCAATCACACTTGGCCAATAAAATTCTATTCTATTCTATTCTTCGGGGTTCTCTCCATATTCCCCAACAATACCATCGGATCCTATTACACAACTGTATTCTTAGTACTTACGTGTCTGCATAGTGAATCTATAGCCCTCCCAAATCAGACACCTTCTTCCCTTGCATTAGAAGAAAATGCCACTATGCTTCACTTACAAACAGTTTCCAGATTTTATTGCTGGCTTGGTGCATATTTTTACGGTCTGTATATGTACTGTATATATTAATAAGAAGAAAATAAAAAATATCAATGAAGCAGGGTTAAATATAAAACATATAACCCAAACCTTTTCAAAAGGATTGTGCTGTCTGTTGAGGGTGGAACTAAAAGCAAGGATACTGTTCCATCTTTCATGCAGAGGCTTTTTTATTATGAGACCAAATCTTGTACTTTTTCCTGCTTTTTAAAATGGTAACATATTCATACTTCAGAATCATGGTTGATTTTATTTTCTGCTACTCTGTATTTTTCTTGTCCATTTTTTTCCCATCCCTGCAAGCATTATAAAGCAGCCTTCCTACCTTGTAGCCTTACTGCAGGCTAAAGACAATGGGAGTTTTAATTTAAGGTATCTGGAAGCTACTTGGCTAAGAAATGCTGCTTCATCTGGCAGACAGAGGCTCTGTTTGTGACTCTAGGGTCTTGAAAGGTACAAATTCTGACTGTTACTCATTTCCTATCACACAGACACAGCCAGAAAGCTAAAATAATGCCAACAGGCTATCTGATCTCAGGTAAGAAGCATCAGCAGCAACCCCAAACGTGTATCAAGGGCTCCCTCATCTGGTGTCAAATAATGGAAGGATTTCCATTATTTTCATAACCTTAAATGTCTGTTCTGAGCAGGAACAGATGGTTCAAGTCTGTATTTTTAAAATCAATCAGGATTAAATGATTACACCCTACCAGATTTGCAATTGCAGACAAGAAGTATAAATAACTGGTACTTTTCTTTGAAAATTGTGATATATACCACCCATCGTTGTCTTTGCTCTGTGATTTTATAAAACTACTTCAATACAAGAGGTCATCCTAAAAACAAAAACATCTAAAAAAAATTATATATAAAAGCCATAGCACAAAGATCATGAATTGCTTGAAGATTTTGGTTTACTTATCATCTTCAGCGAAATCAAGGAAACTACTATTTTTAGACCCACAAAGTTGCTGCCAGCCTACATGGGTAACATTAAATCAGATGGCCTAATGGCTTAATTAAGTTTAAGGCTGCTTTCTGTATTTGAGTTTACAGACTGGCAAATGTATGAGACAAAATACCCTTTCCACAGTGGAACAGAAATGTTACACACTATCACCAGTCTGTTTCTTCTCTATTGTGTTTGGCGCAGTTAGGATGTGAAGAAAAAGGGTGTGTCTCAGGCCACATGACCAGCTATTTTTCTGAAGCCAACAAGGATCTAGCATTCCCTCAATTTCAGATGAATACATACACACAAACACACATCTAAAATACACATTCCGTATTCCATAGCAGTCCTGCTGCCACTCTTGTGTGAAGGCAGAAAAATTTAGAGAAGAGCTATCTGACATTACTTTGGTGGGGGGTCCCAAGAGGAATCTAGAATCATTACAGTAACTGAACCAAAGCTATGGTCAGTATCTCAGAAAGCAGAGACTGGGAGATTAGGACTGTGTTCAAGAGGCAGCCATATACCATTTGGTTACTTCTGCTAATTTGCCATATTCAAGTGCCAGAAGACACTGCCTCTCACTTGCAAGTCCAGTTGGTGTTGAGAGAGAGAGAGAGAGAGAGAGAGAGAGAGAGAGAGAGAGAGAGAGAGAGAGAGAGAGAGAGAGAGAGAGAGAGAGAGAGAGAGAGAGAGAGAATGGGAGGGCACACCCTTTAATTCTTTGCTTCATGTGGCAAAATACCTTGGGCTACCCCCTCATATGAAAACCAAAACTATTTGCAGACTAACAAACTAAGCAAAGCATAAAAACCTCTCATCTATGTTGTTTGCATGAAACTACAGAACCAGGGAGTGAAATTTTTCTGGAAGGCACATTACACTCAGTTTGATCTCAAATTATCCAACTGTGGTATATAATAATACATATTTCACTAAAAATAATGTAAACACAAGGCACTCTTTTTACTGTTGCATTTTACTGTTCCATATCTATAAAGGAATATGATATCCCTAGAACTGAGGAGAAATTTCCTGACAGTTAGAAGAATTAATCAGTGGAGCAATTTGCCTCCAGAAGTTGTGAATGCTCCAACACTGGAAGTTTTTAAGAATAGACTAGACAGTCACTTATCTGGAATGGTATAGGGTGGGTGTGTAGCCTGCAATGGGCAGAAGGGATAACTGTGAGAAATAGGAGGAAGAGTCACTACAAGGACAACAGTCAGATAAAAAAAATCTGAATCCAAGGCAGAACTGTAACCCAAAGAATCATCTTAGCAACACCTTCCCTCGGTCTCTTATATATATATACTCAGGGAGAGGGGAGGCACTTTCAAATTTGCAAGATTCCATTACCATAAACTTATAATGAAAGTGTCATTAGCATTCATTTGGTTTCCTAATCTAGTCTACTCTGAAGGGCTAAAATTACCTGGGTCTTCTAATCCAGAACTTTAACCACTACACCACAATGACTCCGTCTCTGTAAATATAAAACTTAATTTGTTCCTAACTCTGACTGCTTTACAAAGCTAAATCTAAACTCTCTTTTCATCCTTTGGGTGTTTGCTTTGTAATTACTGGAAAAGTTTTTTGTACTGCATGTGAACGTAAACCAAAGCATATGTGTAATTCCAGTTTTTACCCAGAGATGGTGCCAGACTTCTGCTTCAAAGGAAGAAGAGGCTGGCCCACATTCCTGGCAAAATGAGAAATCACATGACCGATGCATACGCTTAAAATGACATATAGAAAATAGAAAGATTTCTAACAGGAGAGTGCATAGACCACAATATCTGCTTCAAGAACCAGGTGTGTGGTTATATCAGTAACCCAGTCAGTGCTGATTGGGATCAGGCCAATAAATCAGATTACATACTGTATTTATTACAGTCATAAAGGGGAATAAAGGTCAATATAACTTGTTACTCAGTTTGAGAAGCTTGTCTGCTTCTGCCAATATTATGGCCTTCCTCTTGTCAAGTAATTGTGACTTTTGCTTTTTACCAGATTGAGGTGAATTTTGTAGAAAAGCTGCACATTGGAAGAATTAAGTGTGGAAAAAGTTTTTTTTTTAAATCAGGATGTCCAAACCAGCCTCTTTTAATGATTGAAAGGGCTATTCTAATGGTGCTCACATCAAAATAATGTTGATCATTATATAGATTCACTTATATCCCTCACCACACATTTATGTTTGATGTAAGTGATGAAAGACACACACACACACACCACACACACACACACACACACACACACACATTTGTTTTTCAGTGAAGCAGCCATATGGTGCCTTCTGCACCATGGTGCCTTCTGCACCATGCCAACATGTCACTGAAACAGACCGATCAAAAGTTCAATAAGCAGGACAAAATTTATGCACCAAGAAAAATTAAATTAGGGGATTAACTACATAGTACAAGTTCATGCATGCATGCACATTTCTTTAAAACAGGTGTCAAACAGGAAAATAAAATAGATAACAGGTCAGTTATTCAAGATAAACCTAGGAAAAATATGTATATTTAGAAGCACCTTCGCCCTAATATGGTGTTTTGTGAAGTATATGACTTGGCCCTTTAACTGGGCATCTCTAGTAGTAAAATGAAAACAGTTGGTTCTATGTTTATTTACCATCTCTTTAGGTCTGTAATGTATAATATTTTGCTGAATGAAGCATAGTGCCATTGGAACATTGTAAGATTGTGGCATTTGGTTTAGATAGAGCACAAATTAAAGATAGAGCACAAATTAAAGATCAAATGTGAATAAGTTAAGGATGATGGCTACAAAATGGAAATGTTTCAGTACAAACTTTGCATGACAATTTATGAGGTCAGAAAGGAATAGCTTTTCTACAAAGTCCCAATGCAAGGAGTTTAAAATACATAGCACATTGTCCTGATCTAGAACTCCTGTGATATGATTCTTGGACCGACAATTATTTATTCACAAAGTTTCTTGCAA
The DNA here is from genome assembly GCA_023053685.1 of Diadophis punctatus similis. NCBI lineage: Eukaryota > Metazoa > Chordata > Lepidosauria > Squamata > Dipsadidae > Diadophis > Diadophis punctatus. The sequence goes on along the minus strand of JALIGW010000009.1, from coordinate 16,424,235 downwards.
TAATGAAAAGAGAAAGCGATGACTAAACTCAACTATTGGAAACCCCAACTGTAATTAACAATATGGTTTAGTTTTGGTTTAGCATAATATATTAACCCAAATACTTAAAAAACATGGTTTGTGGCACATCTGCAGTGCCATCATAGTATCAACACACCTATAGAACATTTTATTTTTAATTGCAACTCCAAGTTGAATTCTAACTTATGGCATGGATGGCATGCCATAAGCAGCTTGTGAAAAGCCAATGGTTTATTAAATAATGTCATGTGCAGACCTACAGAGAAGAAGAAAAAATCTGGACAGTAATTTTCAGCTGGCCTCTCTTGCTTTGTCTGTCCTCTCTCCTTTTCTTTTCCTAGCTGAACCAATCTTTTCAATTGCTGTAAGGATACATAGAGTAACTGAACACGTTAAAGTCTCTATACAAGGTTCATGGGCATGGAGGAAGAAACAGATTGAGAAAAGTCTCTAGATTTTTCTCTTCTGAACAAACAGGAATAAAGAAATGCTTGTGGCTGGTTGAGTAATGCCTCCATCTCTTTTGATGAGTACATCATGAAGCAGTAACTTGCTAGTGGGAAAGGTTCATCTTTATATATTAAATACCAGAGACAAAATGTCTATACCTCTTTATATCATATTCATATAACCATTTTTAATATGGACCTGTTTGCAACTGTACTTGCAAGTTTTCAAAGCTTGTTGTTTGTTTTTATTTATGTCCACATTATATTTCATAATCTGCTTGTGGTCAGCTTCTAAAATATACCTCCAGAAATTGTGGGTGCTCCAACACTGGAGGTTTTAAAGAAGAGATTGGAGAACGATTTGTCTAAAATGGTATAGGATTTCCTGTTTAAGCAGGGGGTTGGACTAGAAGACCTCCAAGGTCCCTTCTATCTCTGTTATTCTGTTTTCATGCATCACCTGATTGATTAATTGTTTTACTAGGAAATTTTTCCTTATTTCTAGATTGGTTCTCTTCTTGATCAGTTTCCATCCATTGCTTTTTGTCCTGCCTTCGGGTACTTTGATGAATAGGTTGACCCCCTCTTCTTTGTGGCAGTGTTCTTGTTCTTAAAACAATAATACCTGGCCTTCAAAAATGAATTCAATTAGGAACAGAAATGAATTAATCTCAAGGCAAACTGTGATAAAAGTCAGAAGGAAATTGGTTCTGTTTCCTTTGGGAGGCCTTATTTTACAGACAGAAGGTTCAAGTTTTGCAGGAATATTGATGTTCATTCTCAAAGGACAATAAATATCTATGTCACTTATGAAGCCACACTGTATACATAAAGTTGCCTTATATGGAGTCAGATCACTAATACAACTGACTTTGACTTGCTCCATTTGGCAGTCTCCAAATTTGAACAAAAATTCCTAGAAATTCCAGCCAGAAATTAAAATATATTTAAGGAGAAGATTTAAAAAACTGATCTAAACCTACGTAGCACTGTCTACTAGGAGGTGCAGCAACTTTCCAGTCTGGCTATCAGATATCATCTAGGTTCCTACCTATTAAACTATAGTGCGGATTGGGGCTTTTTGGCTCTGACTTAGCATTCATAATAACATAATAAACTGAATTCTCCTAGCTAACTGAAAAATCACATTCATTGTTATAATAAAGAATGGCTCAGTTCATACATGAGTGAGATTGCACTACAGTCTCATGCCATTTTTATCTGGAACAAAGAAGAAAGAAAACTACACTGCATGACAAAATCTGTGATCTTTCTGGGAAAAAGAAGTATGGTTTCATTAAAGTGCTGGATTTCTCAGCATTTGAGTTCAACCTGAGGTGGAATAATTATAATTTGCTATCAAGTTGCTATTAGTTGTATTTAAACATTGTGCTGTATCACCTATGGTCTACTGATCACAATGCCTGGCTGGATTCACATAATAAGTTAAACCTCAGCAAGCCAACCACATCCTCTCTTAGTGACATACAGTAATTGAACTAGGTAGTGGACTGGGTAGTGTTATTATTCAGATTGAGCCTTGAAATATTTGAAATAAATAAATGTTCCTATCAAAAATCCCCTCTCTGTGAAAATGTTCTTTCTTATGGGAACTATTCCTTGCAATAAATGAGGGATAAGTGCATTTACATTTGGATGGATGCCTAAAACCAATATTCTGAAAGGGTTTACCACCTGCCATACAAAGGATTAGATCTCATCCCTCTGAATCATAGCTCATACCTATGTCATAAAGGAACATGTAATTTTTCTCACTCATTTTGTTTGTCTCAGCCTTCTTGCTCTAACATTCACCAAGCCCTGGATCAAGCTTGTTGAAACCTGCAAAAAAAAATTAATTACAGGACAGGCGTGGATGTCAAGGCTTCTGCATTCCTTCCCACTGAGCCGCACCCATGTCAAGTTGTTCTCTCAAAAATTCGGTAATTACTCAACAAGTTGTGTGGTAGCTTTCCACTCCTTTGAGGGAACACACCTTTGTGGATGAAAATACACCAGTTCTATTGCCCCATAGTCCTCCATGCCACATGGAAGAGCAGCCTGCGCCTTGTATCTGGGCTCTCCACAATAGTTTCCAAGTAGCCCTTATGGGCAAGTAAATGTATCGGGAGTCTCTCCTTACTCAACAGGTACTCCTTGTGGGAAACAACAATACTTTGAAGAAAAAGAATCTAAGAAGAAACAATGGAGCAATGCTGCTCTCAAGGTAAAAACCAGCAAGAGTCAGCTCCAAAGAGTAAGTTACAGGATAACACAATCAAGAAGTAACTAAAAGTTCAGAGTTGGGCAAGAAAGGGGCCTTCACAAACTGCTGAACTGTAACACTTGGTATTCCTCACAGTTGGCTATCCTGTTAGAATTTCTGGGAGTAAACATTCCACAATCTCTGAATGCCTCTCCCCCCATGTTCCATCCCAGATATAATTCCCAGAGAGATTGAGAAAAATTCAGATCTCCAGATTGGATCAAAGAGGCTTTCCTACCTTTGAACCACTTTGACTCTGAGTGACTGACATGTTACCCAGTTGTATTTAGTTCAAGATACTCATCAACCATTGCATGTTCTCATGCAGAAACCCTCAAGTAGAATAAAAGGGTGAGTAAAGGAGAAAATTGTGGGGCAACGAGCTTGATATTTATTCTCTGAAGATTTGTGAAAAGAACAAAGTTTACCAAGAGAGAAGCAGCAGTTTCTGCAAAAGATATCATTGATCTTTTGAAGTTCTTTGAAAGTATTTTATAAAGGCTTGGCCTTATATACCTTGAATTCCAAAATTTCAACTGAGCTCATTTCAGTCATTTTTTCTTTAAATAACCCTGTTCTTCTCCTGACAGCAAAGGAAAATCATAAATGGTTAAAGCTGTCCTTCCTTCCACTATGTCTGCACCTGTCAATGCCTCCTTAAAGAAGACACCATTTTTTCAGGACTTACATGGCAGCTGTTCAGTCCCACCACAATATTTATATGAGTTAAAGAAAAGATGACAGCTGAGCAAGTGTAAAAGCCACATCCAAAGCACCTTTTCAGTTTTGGGCCAGAATAGCTCCATATCCCTATAATCAACCTTTCAAATATCCCCACTTGGTGATAACAACCTATAACTATGGATGCATTGACATAATGCTCTAAGCACCCAAATTGCCTTGCCAAGTTTTACTCCTCTTTTGTAGAGGAATAAGGCTTGGATTACAATGTGTCAAAAGCACTATTGGACACAGAGATACAAGCTAAACAGAAGTAAATCTATCAGCTGGAAAATAGTTATGTATAATTTGTCATGCTTTCTACTTTATAGTAAACCTAAGACAAAGCTGAAAAATAGGTTGCAGTCCATATTTTCTGGTACTTTAGTCTCAACAATTCTGCTACCTTCTGGGAGATATAGTTCACCAATATCTGATCTTCTTCTTTTTGTTGTGCCATATCCTTCATCGGACGTCAGCGATCATGTTGGCAATCCTATTTTTATCAACAGCTGCACAAAAAAGTGCTGCTGTGTTTTGTCCAAACCAGTCCCTTAGATTATCTGATAGGCCACAAAATATATGATAGGCCAAAAAATTTCTTAGCCCTGTACTGAGATGACCTATCGATTCATTGCAGAAAAGATCAAATGCCCTCAAAGTTCTACCCTGGTGCAATATAGCTGGGGTCTACCCCATACTGTTTAAATAACAGAAGAAAAGATGCATGCAAAGAACCTGCTGATAGAAATAGAACTAAGCACAGACCAGTATTAGTCAACTAACCATTATTTTGCCCCAAAAAAGACATGATTTGAAAAAGGGAGATTTGAAAGAGAAATGAACCTTATGAAAAAACATACTGGAGCTCAGGTCACTGTTGTATATGCTTAACAAGAGCTCTTTGGTATAGGGCTATTGGTGTCACGCTTGTACCTCTGGCCAAGAGTTACTAGCCTCTGCATGACTCATGCTGTCAACCTAAAAACTTGGCAGCAACCCTTAGAAGTAGCAATAGCAATAGCAATAGCACTTTACTTATATACCGCTTCATAGTGCTTTACAGCCCTCTCTAAGTGGTTTACAGAGTTCAGCATATTGCCCCCAACAATCTGGGTCTTCATTTTACCGACCTCAGAAGGATGGAAGGCTGAGTCAACCTTGAGCCTAGTGAGATTTGAACAGCTGAACTGCTGAACTAGCAGTCAGCCTGCAGTCGCAGCATTTAACCACTGCACCACTTCAGCTGGTATCTTCATTTCTTCTTTGTCTTTAAGATAATGGAGCCGAATGCCATGCACAGGCATGTGGAAGATCTCCCCAGCATCTTCTGACACTTATATGCCCCTTCTCAAGTAGCCGCATTTTGGTCCATACAATTCATATTCATACAGACCCTACCATTTCTTTGCCTTGTACATAAATCCATTACTAGATATGGGTATTTAAACTATAGATTAATTAGGTTCAGTACCTAGCTATTTCCAGGAGGAGAGAATGCAATGGTAACTTGTGTGCCAGGCAAAAAGATAAGAGATTTTAGAAAGTTGAAGGCTCTTTACATTGATTGTCAAGAACTTCATTGCCCTACTTTATATTCTGCAAGTGTGCTGGAACTATAACTTCCCAAGAAGTAGTCTAAGGGGAAGTAGTCTAAGCATCTTAGGTCATTCCTGGAATACATAATCAGGGTGAAACCTGATGAGAAATCAAACAGGGCAGTTTAGCTAGAGAGTTGTAGAAATAATGCAATCAATATTTTTTTTTGCAATCCATAAGAGATCCAAGTTCTCCATGTTCTTGCTACTTTTCTGCTCTATTAGGACTGGCATCAGGCTAAATCAATATTTGCCATCCTTGATAGATAGCCTGCAGCCACAAGCACTAGGTGCAGTTTGTGCTATCTGCACAATTACCTTGGCTATGGGTTTATCAGGTGATGGCAGCTACATCTGGGGAGATGCCTACCATTTACAAATGCCAGCCTTATGTAGCACTGCTTTAAAGCATTATGGGAAATTTCAGTGGCAGGCAGATTCCAGATCAAGCAGCTATTATGAGAGGCCCAAACCTAGCAGGATCTAGACTGAAAGATCAGTCATATCTTTAGCTGGTTCCAGATAAAATATTTCTCACATTTTAACAAAGTTAGACCACAGTTAGTCTATCTGTTGACCTAGATAGTCAGCCACAGCTCAGGCTCTTCTTACAAAAATGCCTGCGCTGCAAGTTGCTTCCTTATATGGTTAAAATCATGGTTCATTCTCTAAAGGGTGCGGCATATCGCTCAGGCTTATACAAATATCGCTTTCCATCTCTCTAATCACCTTGGCAAGACCTGAAAGAGAAGGAACACCCTGGGTAGGGCTGTGGAATCCTCTCTCAGAGAAAGCACCCAACTCTTCCCATTAATCAGTGACTAAGTTGGGGCATGTGCTGCAAAAACAGAAGTGTCAGCTAAACCTAGAGACTGCCTGTTTGACAGAAATGTGCCATCATTAAAATTCACTGTCCTTCTTTGGGAACAACATGACCTTCTACTTTGGAAATCAATAAATGAGGAACCATGATGATCTGGGATGGTTTGACTGGCAATTCTTACCTAATGCTGGAACATGTTATCCCTGCTTATAGAAAACAACCATGTTGGAAAGAAAGTTAAATTATGCCTTTCTCTCGTGGAAGGATGATTTCCAGTACATACATTTCTATTTTTTAAAAAATATGAAATTGCAATCAGGTGAGCTTTCCCTGAATTCTGAAATGATGCAGCAGAAATATAAGTTTATTGCTACAGTGAAAACTAGGGGCCTATCCTGTATTTCCTAAAGCATCAGCATCTTTCAGACCCACGTACTTCTTTTTTTAGAAAGTAGTAGACAACCTCGTTCAGTACTCTCAAAACATTACAGCAATCAAAGTTTTTTTTCTTTTCCTTCCTTTTCTTCTCACCTTTTGTATTGTTGTTAATTATCATCAGGCTCTTGATATTTTACTCTTTGTAATTTGCCTGTTAAATCTGCATATCGACCATTTCTGCATTTTAAGGAAAAAAAGATGCTCAAATTCCCCAGAAATTTATTTCCTTTTCTATATCCTCCAAACTGAAATTAAAAAAAAGATCACTCCACTCCCTCTGGGTGTTAACTATCTTCTAAATGTTGCATGCAGAATCCTTTGCCACAAGTGGAGGTCTTCTACGATTCTGCAGTGCAATGAGCAACTCTATAAAATCAGGCCCATTCCTAATAATCTACTGGATTTAGATAATGGGAGTAGCAAGTAGTTTAAAGAATGGTCACATCTCAGCACAGGTCAACCTCATTACATTACAGTGTGCTCTAAGTGGCTCTGCATTAGAGATGGACATGAAATATATTTGATGGCAGATTAATAAGATTGACTTCATTTGTATTTCTTCAACTAAAACATGAACTGGAATGGAATTTTCAGCAATGTGGGGAGGGGAGTACAAAAAAGTACATATTAAGGATAATTGCATAAAAAGGCCAGGAAAGGTACTGGTTTCTGTATATACATGAAAAACTATGTATAACACTGAGTATAATGCTTCTTGCAAACCTATTAGAAATTGCAAACTTCCAAGGAAGTAGGAATGAGCTATTGATTTTAAAGACTTGAAATCTTATAGAAAGTTAAAACCAAAGATGCATCCAAGATACACAAATACTGCCTTGGCACAATGTTTTGTTTCTGTTCTCCACAAACCTGAGTTGGAGATATTTAAACTACAACTTAAGATACAACCGGCATCTATTATCCTTTAACAGAATTTGCAGTTTCGTTCTTCACATTTGAAGAAGGTAAAATATTTATTTCTTTATCGCTAAATTTATACCTGGCCTTTTTCCTGGAAGTTCAAAGAAGCATACGTGGGAAGTCTCCTCATTTTCTCTCCATCCAAGAACACTGTGTGTAGGAAAGGATGGAGTGGCTGGCCCAAAGATGCCCTGCAGGTTCTGTGATTGAGTAGAAGCGCCTTCAGTCCAATTTCCAAGGTCCCAGTCGAAAGTACTAACAATATGCCTACACTCAGGGGTGAAATGCTACCGGTTCGGCCCGGTAGGGACATACCAGTAGCGGCGGCCACCTGTGGTTCGGAGAACCAGTAGCGGTGGCAGCGCAAGGCTCCGCCCCGCCCCCACCCAGACATCATCATTTTATTGTTTTTAACCCTCTGTGCATGCGCAGAGGGTGAAAAAGCACACGCGACAGTGGCATGCGTGCGCGCTTCCGAACCAGTAGGGAAGGTAAATAGATTTCACCACTGCAAGTTACACTATATTAGAATGACATTATATTTCTCTTCATAGGAGAAGATTCCAAACAATCATATAAAAGAAATGGGATTTTCTTTTTCCTTAACCTCATGATGAATGCTCTTCAATTCAAGCTCATAGTGGTCTATTGGTTTATTGAAAAAGCAGATATCTTTTTCCCATAGCAATGGAAATAGATAAGTGGAACAGCAAATGCACAGAATCCTGAACAGCTGAGAGACAAGGATATTTCTGGACTGGAATATTTCTCTCCTTTCTATAACATTCCAATATTCTTCATCAACTTTATGAAAAAGTAATACCTCTTTCCTTTTTTTGTGGAGGTGCTGGCCACAGCCATGGCAAAATGATTGCATAGAAGTCAGTGTGGGAGGGGGGGGGAGAGAGAGAGAGAGAGAGAGAGAGAGAGAGAGAGAGAGAGAGAGAGAGAGAGAGAGAGAGAGAGAGAGAGAGAGAGAGAGAAAAGAAAAGAGAAAAGAAAAGAAAAGAAAAGAAAAGAAAAGAAAAGAGAAAAGAAAAGAAAAGAAAAGAAAAGAAAAGAAAAGAAAAAAAGAAAAGAAAAGAAAAGAAAAGAAAAGAAAAGAAAAGAAAAGAAAAGAAAAGAAAAGAAAAGAAAAAGAAAAGAAAAGAAAAGAAAAGAAAAGAAAGTTTTGGTTAAAGTGAGAGGAAGATAGAACAAGCTGATGTGAACTTCATACAAATAGTTTTTAGCCATGCTGGCTATGGTTTATAAGAGTTGTAAGCTTTTATATCTGGAGGTACAAGGTTGGGCAATACAGAAAAAAATATAAGATTCACAGAGGAAGGAGAAAGATCCAAAAGGCTCTGTCTTTTAAAAACCTAAATGACTGAACCCAAGCAAGCATTTGTGTGAATTATATGCTAAGTTATAAACTTGTCAAATGGTTTTGCAGGAAAGTGTAGGACCATTTAGGAATTGGATTTGATTAGGAACCACCAAGAATAATTTCTGAGCTCCCTGCAATATAACTGGTTCTTTGTTAGAGGTGACCAGTGACCGTTGAAAGATCAGCACACATCTATTATTCTTGTCAAGTATAGGTCACCAGGTTCATTGAGAAAATAGATGAACTTCGCTGCAAGATCAGTTGCATGGGCCTATTAGCCCTGGTGATCTGCAAGGTTTTTTGCCCTGTTATTTGACTTACTTTAATGGACCACCTTGAATATATAAAACTCTGGTGGGATGCCAGGTAAGTTACTTTCAGAGCTACCTGTGCTTTAGTTCAAATGAGGTGGATGCTTTAGGCAGCTGGTTTTGGCACCATGAAATATGAAATGTCAGCAAATTGTTCGTTATCAAAGTTTTAGAGGACTTTCCTTGTCTATTGTGCCAAAATAACTTGGGATAGTGAGCCTCTTGTCATGGTGCTAGAAGGGAGTATTTACCATTCTAAGCAACACACTCTTTTGAACAATCCTCTATTGGGAAGAAGAATGACACTAAAAAAAAACCTGCTTAGAATAAGAGCTTACATTTTAGCCAGAACCATTTTGCTGCCAAGGCTGAAAAACAAGGTGATATCCTGCCTTCCTATTCATGTACAAAAGTCTACAATCTATCCTTATTTGTAGTGGGTTAGGAGAATAAGCTTTGGAGACAGAAGGAAGAACCAGAGTCTAGACAATGGTCAGACACAAAAAAAACCCTGAGTCTGGGGCATGAATGTAACACTAGTAAAGAGCTCAGACAAGACTCTCCCTAGTTCTCATCAAGGTAAAGGGGGGAATCACATTCAGACCTGCAAGATTCTGTTACGATAGCTTTACACTAAAAGTAGTATTCACCTATATGACATTGGATTCCTACTCCCATCAACTTGATGGGCTGATAGTTGGTGACATAGCATTATCCAAATGCTTCGCCAAAACAAGATAATTTAGGGGAGACGGGGCAAATTATGTGGCACACACCAAACTCTCTTCTAAAACATTGCCTCTGTCTTCCACCATCTGCCCTCCTGCCAGCTACCTCATTATACCTAATGATAGGACTGGCCCAGGTCTAAAGGAAAGCCAATGTTTTTTTCCCCTTGGCTTTCTTCCTTTTTACAACTTATGATCATTGTGGACAAGGGTCCCAGGGGAGATAAAACTAGTGGGGCTACCTCTTGACCTTATAAACAAGAAGGAGCCTGTTCCTCCAAAGGCTTTGTTTCTTTGTTCTTTGTCTCCGGTGAGATATTTCACTGACAAAGCAGAATCCAGGGTGTGTCTCAGTCTGCAGCTTTGGTTCCAACCCTCACCGGTTCCTGCAGGGCTTGGCAAAGAGGGTGGAAAACAGGGAGAGCGAGAAACTGATTCTGCTCCCACCCACAGTGCTTAGGCACCCTCGGGGCTAAACAGCAGCAGGTTTTAAAACATACACTTTGGGTGAGTTGTGTGCAAACAGCAACCCTGCCCAATGCCTAGAGGAACCTTGCCACACCCCACCCTTTTCTTAAGGGCCCTTTCAAAGGGTTTAATTCACTGGAAACTTGTCAAGGAGGCTCCATTACCTGTTTCTCTCCTGCATTTCCTGTACACAGCACTTGAATTTTGCAAAACAACAGCTCCATAGGGCAGTTATAATGAGGGTCAGCCAGATGGCAGAATTCACTAAACCAGAATCAGAGGACTATGTTTTCTATCATTTAAAGTTTGGCTACTTTGAGGATAGCTTTGTTTGGTCATTAGAACAACATATCCTTATACTTAGCAATATTAATAGCATTATTCATTAATTATAAAGCAGGATTAATTATATACCTGGATTTTGCTAAAGTTGGCTACCCTAACAGTACTGCTGCTCAGCAGATCAAAATACCAAGGGATACGAAGTACCCCAGAATAAAATAGTACATTTCTCACCGTTTTCATGTTCTTTCATTGGCCTAGATTGAACAACATCCTAAACAAATCCAGGTTCATGGAGCCCAATTGCTGTACTCATTTATGTGCAAATGAACTATTTGATTGCTTGATTCATACAACATGCTGAACATTGGCTGGGTTCCTACAAGTCAGTGACCCACAAATTACCAACTGCATTTTAGCTTCATCTAAGATATTTCATGTTAGTGGGTGACTAAAACGTGGCTGATTTTGTCTGGCCTCAGAACATTAGCAGGGTTGTTTGTGGTTAGTACATGGATGGGATATACCAAGAAATGCCAGGGCTTTGGGCTACATTAGGGCCCCAAAAACATCCCAGAAGAAGGCAGTGACAAAGTATTTTTTAACTAATGCATGCACAGATGCTATTGCCAGAACATAGAATAACAGAGTTGGAAGAGACCAATCATCTGCTTGAGCCAGAAACCCTTATCATTCTAGTCAAATGTATGTTCAATCACTTCTGGAAAATCTCCAGTGAAGGAGCACCCACAACTTCTAGAGGCAAGCCATTCCACTGATTATTTGTTCTCACTACCAGGAAATTTCTCTTTAATTCTAGGTTGGATTTCTCTTTAACAATCTTCCACCAATTACTTCTTGTTCTGCCTTCAGGTGATTTGGAGAATAGATTGACTTCCTCTTCTCTATAAATCTCTCGAGTATTGGAATATTGCTGTCATATCATCCCTAGTCCTTCTCTTTGTTAGACTAGAGATACCTAATTCCCACAACCACTGATTGGTTTAGCCTCCAGACCCCTTATCATCTTTGTTGCCCTTCTCTTCATTCTTTCTAGAGTCTCAGCATCTCTTCTGTATTTTGGTGACCATAGCAGAGCACAGTTTTCCATGTGTGGCCTCACTAGCGCAGTATAAAGTGGCACCATCACTTCACATGATCTTGATACTATCCCTCTGTTGATGCAGCCTAGGACTGCATTGGCTTTTTTATTTTTATTTATTTATTTATTTTGTTTGTCAAACATGTACAAGATAGCAGGTATTGGTATAAACATAAACATTAGCAAAGTAAGTACAGGTAAATTAAGCAATAGGACAGTAGGACAGGGATGGTAGGCACAATGGTGCGCTTATGCACGCCCCTTACAGATCTCTTAGAAATGGGGTGAAGTCGACTTTTTTTTTTTTTTGCAACTACAGCACACTGCTGGGCTCATACTTAAGTGGTTGTCCACTGGGACACCTAGATCCTTCTCATAATCACTATTGTTGAGTCAGGTATCATCTATTCTACATCTGTGTGCTTGATTTTTATTGCCTAACTGTAAGACCTTACTTTTTTCATCACTAAATTGTCTTTTGTTCAAAAGGGCCCAGTGTTGAAGTCTCTCAAGAACCTTATTAATCTTGAGGCTATCTCTAAAGTGTTGGCTATTTGCCCTTGCTTAATGTAGTCTGCAAATTTGATGAATTTCCCTTCTACCCCCTCATCTAAATCATTTATGAAGGTGTTGAAGAATAGTAGGCCTAAGACAGAATGTTGAGGAATCCTTTTAGAAGGTTGTGGAAAGTCAACCTATGTTTTAGTTTTCCCCAACTTGGTCTCCTCCAAATGTGTGGAACATCATCACCCGAATAGCATATTCAGTTTATGGGAGTTAAAAACCAATACAATACAGGGATTCAGGTCAGTGTTAGTCATACAGAATTGTATTCAGAGTCAGACTACCATTCACTTTGCATTCTGCCACACTGGGGATCTCATTACCAACCAGTGAGGTGGATAAGATGTTAGGTGAAAGCAGATAGATAGATGGGTTGAATATCACAAGAATCTACTTGAGATAAATTAGATTTCTGTGAATGTTGTCAAATTTTTCTGAGTCTGTTTCTATCTGTTTCTCAGTAGATAATATGGAGGACCAACAATCATAATCGGGAAAAGAGAATAGAAGACAATGACCACAGCAAAAACTAAGGAAATGTCAAGTTAAATACATTACAGTACTAAATTGCATTGTGTACTTAAGTGATTAAGGAATATCTTTTTATTCAGTTTTATGTATATTGTATTTATTGTTGGTTTACTTGAAATTAAATGTTTTCAAGCCATCTTGAAACCATCAATAAACGGTAATATATCAAAGTTTGGGAGAAATAAATGATATGCAAGTTCTGCATTGTCCTCTAAATAGATTCCGCACTAGAACAAAACTAGGATGGAGGTCCTTGCCCTGCCTTTTTGTTGATATGCTAGGTTTCAGTGAGCATGCATAATTTTATGGGGGAACATTTAACTATGCACACTCCCAATAGGAATATTCAAACATGCAAACATCCATCCAGCGTGAAGTAGTACTATACTTTGTGTGTTGTAAAACATCTTATCTCAGTGTATAGATCTGCAACCTTAATATGTATTTAATATGTATTTAGAAATAAATTCTGCAATGTGCTGACAATAAAGCAAACTGTCAATGCAAATATTAATTTGCAAGGTTATTCCTTTCTGCTTAGGAGTTGCAGCTTGGGTCCCACACCCATTACCCAGGTTCCATGTGCATTTGCAAAAGGAAATCCCGACAAGCAGAGACAAGCCTGTCTTTGGAAATGCTCTCAGCAATTCCCTTTTTTCTGGGTTGGGTTTCTGATGCCAAAGTTTTGTCTCAGAAGCACAAGCTGTCAATTATACCTTGTACTGGAAATGAAAAGCCTTCACTGTGGTTGGTTGATCTGATATACAGGCATTATGCTTTCCTTATGTATTTAGCAAGGGCAGACATGAGAGCTGCCCTTTCATTCTTGGCCAATGAAGACCTGTGTAGAAAATATCACCATTTTTTAATGGGACCTCCTCCATCCCTCCACACTCGAACATATTTTGGGGTTAAAGATTTCCTGCAGCCCCATCCACAATCACTTCAGGGAAAGGGCGACCTGCTGGTGACGTCACTGTCAGTGCCGTTCCGTGCACGCCGCCATCTTTTTTCCCCTTCCGCAGCTTGAAAAAGGGCCCTCCTGCCTGCTGGCAGGTGAATTCTAACTTATATTTCTTCGCCCGAAGCACAGCTGATGAGCTCCTCAGCTGTGTTTCGGGCTCATTCCTGCTTCTGAGCATGCGCAGAAGCAAAATTGCATGAGGCAACGCACACGCGCGAGCGGAGCAAGCACGCACTCGCGAAATGTCACGATGCAAACCGGTGGCGAAGGAAAGTAGAACCCACCCCTGCTTCAGGAGTTACAGCAAAAGTAACCACAGGAAGTCCTAAACATACAACCGTAAAGGAACCTGCCCATTATAGTCATATGTCATAAACCAAGACTGACCCAATTTTACAACCTCTTTTGCAGCAGTCATTAAGCAAATGAGATCGTTAAGGGAACTAATTGTAAGTCAAGGACAACCTGTATTTGCAAATATCACAAAACCAGCATAAGGCCCTCTGCTTCCAACAGCATCTTTTTACTGAGGTTTCACAAAGGTCAAGAAAAAAAGAGACTATTTTTTCCCTCCCACTTCAGTGGATTACCCTTATAGAGCAAACTACAGTATCGGACTGAAGGAGAAATCACAACTCAGTGAGATGCACTCTGTGTATGGAAACTGCAGCTGCTATGGAAAGTAGCAATCCCTTGGCTGAGGTAGCAGGACAAAGAACTGCATTGTCTTGGTTCAGAATTTCATTAGCGTTTTTCCCCCTTTATGGAAGAAATGCAAACTAGTACAGTCATCTGTTCAGGCAGAGAGCATGCGGCATTTGTCAAGGTTGAGTCTGAAGACCCACATATTCAGAAATATGGTTTGAGTGCCGAATTGGAGGGGTTTTTTCCCCCAAACAGGCTGCACTCCCATGTGCCTCCATTGCTGGGAATAGTTGTGCTTATTTAATTTCACCGATGTAGAAGGATGACAATTTTCCAGATGTTGGGCATCAGTTTTAAATGATTAGGGATGAAACAAATAATCTTTTCATTTTTTTCCAGTCTGATTAAAATAGCAATGGGGCATCTAAAATTCTTCAAAGTCAATGAATTCTTATCTCCTAGTCATCTCAGAAGAGACGTGGTGGCTCAGTGGTGTTACGTACGGCTGTACGTGGCACAGATTTGCATAGCCGCCACTGATTGGCTAGTCTAGCGGCGGGAGAAATAAATTGCTGTCAGTGGCCAGCCGGCTACAGGAAGGCCTTTAAAAGCGGCTTCCCTGTAGCCTGCCGGCCTTCTGCATTACTTTCGGCTACTGATAAATAAAGGTGCTGAACTGCTCCTACTTCTCACCTCTTCATTTCCGCGCAATTTAACAAGTGGCTAAGATGCTGAGCTTGTCGATCAGAAGATAAGCAGTTCAGCTGTTCGAATTCCTAGTGTCGCGTAATGGGGTGAGTTCCTGTTACTTGTCCCAGCTTCTGCCAACCTAGCAGTTCGAAAGCATGTAAAAAATGCAAATATAAAAATAGGGAACACTTTGGTGGGAAGATAACAGCGCTCCGTGCGCCTTCGGTGTTTAGTCATGCCGGCCACATGACCACGGAGACGTCTTCGGACAGTGCTGGCTCTTCTGCTTACAAAAAGAGATGAGCACCGCCCCCTAGAGCTGGAAAATTACTAGCACGCATGTGCGGGGGAACCTTTACCTTTAGTCATCTCAGATTACACACACAGTGAGCTGATGTGGTGATTAAGGTGCTGGCCTAGAAACCAGGAGCCTGTGAATTCTAGTCCTATCTTAGACATGAAAGCTGGCTGACTGATTTTGGGCTAGTCACTTTCTCTCAGTGCAACCCATTTCACAAGATATTGTTGTGGGAAACAGTTATAGAACTTGTTATAGTTATAACAAGTTATAGAGGCAAGATAACAATGTAATAAATAAGTATTTTCTACCAGCATCAATGTAATAAATATGAATTGGCTTCTCGAAGAAGACGAAAAAATTCATGGAATGTTTATGAATGGAATGGAATAACCATGTTCTTATTTAATTACAAGATGGGCAAGCTGTCTGTTCAAATGTCTGATTAATTGTAATAATCTCTCTATATAGTCTGCAGCCTCTCTGCCTTCTCATCATCCCTTTGACTCACAAGGAAAAATACAATGAAGGAATGCCTACAATTTAGCTTTTCAAATTACAAACATGGGCAGTCAAAGAGACTCCAACATTAATGGAAAGATGTGCAACTATAACCATCACAACTGCAAGATTCCTGTTGCCTTCTCCAGCAATAAAATAAACTCAAAAACACCACCAAGGAAAATTCCAAAATTCTCAAGCACTGGGAATAAAATAGAAAACCACATGCCTTTTGAGCATATGAAAATCATTTCTGAGAAATTGCCAGGCAGGTTCATAAAAATCCTATTTCTGCAACTGTTAGAGAGCCCTACAACGGCCTAGAAATAGAAATCTTAAAGGTGTAAAACCTCTTTCTCATTATCCCCAGTAAGGAGATACAAAATTCTGGAGAGACCTCACTTTATTTAATTTATTTTCCTGTCAGGGCCCCCAGATTGAATTGCAAACAAACAAACGAACGAACGAACGAATGAACGAACGAACGAACGAACGAACGAATGAAATAATAATAATAATAATAATAATAATAATAATAATAATAATAATAATAATAATAATAATAATAATAATAATAATAATAATAATAATAATAATAATAATAATAATAATAATAATAATAGTGGTTGAAGAAATGGGGTAATTATTAATCAGAGCAGACTTTGGTCTAATCTGGCCCTGAATTAATTCACTTGCACGTGTTGTGACAGAAATATATTCTTAACCCTGTTGCTCCCCTAACAGGAGAACAGTGCAAAATGTAGCTTAGCTCATTTCCCCTAATTTATAGGCTGCACTGCCACCTTGTGATGATGCATGGAACAATTTTCAGCCAGACAACACATATTTTTCAGTACGAACAGGCTATATCGAATTGCACTAAAATGGCTACAGTGGTTCTGTTTCTTGTTCTCACCTTACATGTACTAACTTGGCAATTGATGTGAACCATTTCTAATTTTCCCTTCTGAGATCAGATTCTATTTCACATTTTTGAGAATAAATAAAAATCATATGATTATGGTCTTCCAGAATAATTGCTTAGATTTAAGGCTACAAATAAATTCATAGAAGACTGTACAGGTGCAAGTGTTAATTTTAACAATTTAAATTATCCGTTCTGATATTTAAAGCGTCAGCATTTAAGTACCAACGATGATCTGATTATACAGCCTCTACCGCCATCTTGTGGCTGGAAGTGGTTAGCTGTAGGGAAATTTATATCAGTTGATTTGCTCAGGTTGAAAGAGAACTACATCTGACTCTACCACAAATCTAATTTGACTGTAAAACAGGTTCAACATAAAATGCCCTCCTGGAAGTGTTCATTGCACAACCATAACTGGAACAATAAAATTGTTTCATAGTTTTGTGCTTTGAAGGTATAGGAGGTGGATAGAAATATGGGAAATATCATGTATTGTATTGTTTCTTAGCCTCATGCTCTCCATATATAGTGAAAACACAATTTCCAGAATTACCAGCAAGCAGCTGTAATTCAATTACAATTGAATTCATTTGAAATTTGAAAAATCTGGTGTAGTCAGAACACAGTGACTCTCTTACCATGAGGCAAACCATCTTTCCTGTCACCTACAAACTGAGATCCTTTTAGCCAAGATACCAAGGATTAAAGCTGGGATCTTCTGCATGCAAAGATGCACCTAACTCCTGAGCTACAGACCTCCCAAATAAATACACAGTGGTAATGTACATAGAGTCAATGGGTTAAAATATAATGTGCATTCTTCCAATTGTTCAGTCGGTAGAAATTCATGACAAACGTTACTCTGGCTTACAGCCTTGTGACAGGTCCTATTCTTAGAGCTTTTACTACAGAACAATTTAATGGCAGAGTTCCATGACTTCCTTTCCCACATAGCATCACCCAGTTAGTCAGAAAAACAACAACCTTCTACATTAACAGAATGAGAGAGTTGGAAGGGATCTTGGAGGTCTTCTAGTCCAATCCCCTGGTCTAATCCGGGGGTTAGACTAGAAGACCTTCAAGGTTCCTACCAACTCTCTCATGGTGTATGGCAGGTGTCGGCAACCCGTGGCTCCAGAGCCATATGCAGTTCTTTCATCCCTCTGCTGCAGCTCCCTGTTGCCCCTGTCGCAGCAGAGGGATGAAAGATCTGTCACTCTGTCACGGCAGTGGCGATGGCCGGAGCATTAGCGTGGGAATGAAGTGCCCCTGCACTTGTCTTTGCCTGCCTTTGTCGCATACATTTGCTGTTGCCGCTTCTCGCAGCGCCTTGCGCAGCACAGTGAAATTTAATGCGCTTCACAATGAGGGAGATGGGGTCCCCTCCTCCTGGAGCCCATTACGACATGGAGCCCCAATGCGACCCTGCCCCACTCAGCTCGCTCTTGCCTCCCGGGTGTCAGTTGCTTTTCCTGTGCTTTCCCCCGGGGGGGAAGAGAGAGATAGAAAGAGAGGGGAAGAAAGAGAGGGGGAAAGAGAGAGGGGGGAAAGAAAGAGAGAGAAAGAGAGAGACAGAGACAGAGAGAGGGGGAAAGAGAGAGGGAGAGGGAGAGAAAGAGAGAGAAAGAGAGAGACAGAGAGAGACAGAAAGAAGGGGAGAGAGAGGGAGAGACAGAGACAGAGACATAGAGAGGGAGGAGAGAGGGGGAGATACAGAAAGGGGGAGAGGGGGGAGGGAGGGGGAGGGAAACAGAGAGGGGGAGGAAAAGAGAGAGAGAAAGAGAGACAGAGAGAGAGAGAGAGAGAGATGGAGGGGGGAGAGAGAGGGGGAGAGGGATACAGAGAGGGGGAGAGAGGGGGGAGAGAGAGACATAGAGAGAGAGATACAGAGAGATGAGGCAGAGAGAGAGGGGGAGAGAAGGAGAGAGGGGGAGGGGGAGGGAGAGACATAGAGAAAGGGGGAGAGAAAAGGGGAGAGAGGGGGAGACAAAGGGGGGAGAGAGGAAGGAGAGAGATACTGAGAGGGGGAGAGAGGGGGAAAAGAGAGAGAGACAGAGGGGGGGAGAAGAGAGAGGGGAGAGAGGGGGGAGAAAGAGAAACAGAGAGGGGGAGAGGGGGAGAGAGAGAGACATAGAGAGACACAGAGAGAGAGATATACAGAGAGACAGAGGGGGAGGGGAAGATAGAGAGGGAGAGAGGGGAGAGAAAAATAGAGACACATACACAGAGAGAGAGATATATATACAGAGAGACAGAGAGGAGAGACAGAGAGATACAGAGAGTGGGTGGAGAGAGGGGGGAGATAGAGAAGGGGGAGAGAGTTTAAAGTTGCAGACCCTTGGTGTAGGGCAGTGGTTCCCAACTTGTGGTACGTGTACCACTAGTGGTACGCAAGGGCCTTCCAGGTGGTACGCGAACACTTTCGGGGTCATGAACGATTTTTAGTTAGTTATTTTTTACTTCACAAAAATGTTTACTGCCTAACACAAGATAATTTGGCAACGATTTGCAACTGTTGCCACACGCCACCCACCTGGTCCCAGCGGCTGAGAATCCAGTTGCTGGATGCGCGGGGCCAAAAAAGGAACGGTACAATTATGGAAATAAAGTGATATCTGATCGAATTTAGTTTATCTGGAACCAGGTGGTACGCGGCGACTGTACGGGACCTCCAAGTGGTACTCGATCACAAAAAGGTTGGGAACCACTGGTGTAGGGCCTTCACCATTGCAGACAAATGATTGTCCAAGCTCTTCTTTAAAACTTCCAGTGGTGGAGCACCCACATCGCTGGAGGCAAGTCGTTCCATTGATTGATTGCTCCATCAGGAAATTTCTCCTTACTTCTAGATTGCTTATCTGTTTCTACCCTCTCTTCTTGTGTGGAAAGTGTGGGCTTGGGCAGGGATGTGTGAATTTTATTCATATTGCCCAGAAGACAGGTTGCCTGTGCAGTGGTGTTTAGCATTGGTAAACTATTACTTGAGCTATTGCTGAACACAGGTCCATGGTCTTCTGGAAGTCTGTCAGACTTGTATCAAACTTTAACCCAGCTGACAGCTATATGAGGTAGAGGAGAGAGCTTACATTTTATCCTGGCCCATCCCATTTGTAGGTGAGATTTACTCATCTTCTGGTCCCTTGATTTAGCTGGGGATACTAGCAAAACTTTGTCACTTTTACCCCAGCTCCCAATTAAACGTAGCAAGAAAATGGCAGCAAATGGCTGTAATCAGCAGTACATGGATGCACTCCACAGAGTATAGAACACTGTGTAGAGTGGGCAAAGTCGGACTGCCTCTCTCCCAAAGTAACAAAAACCGTAGAAAGCAGAACCATGCAAAACTCCTTGTTGGTGGAAGCAACAGAAAATTGGCAAACCCTCATTTAGAACATTTTTCCCAGTTAAAAAAAAAACACTAGCAGCTTTTTTTTTCCAGACAAGACAAGACAATTGGTTTTTGAAGACAATTGTTTTAAACAATTTATTTTTAAAGAGAGAAAAAATAATCATACCATACATCACCAACAAAAGAAAAAAGTTAATGAAGATAGAAAACCTAAGCCATGCTGTAGTGACTAAATATGACAAAACAGAGGGGGTGAACAAATAACTGAAAAAAATCCATATAATTGCTGTAAATAATAAAATAAAATTAATCCTTAAACTTATCATTAAATCTAGACAATGCAGCAATGTCCTGTGTCATCTTCTCATTTTTAGAATGCAGACTTTTCAAAAACAAGCTTATATCATGGAGCCACTTCTTTAAATCAGGAGAGTAAATTACTTTCAAAATATGTAAAATTATCCTCTTTGCCATAGCTCAAACTTGGTAAACCAAAGCTTATCATGAAATAATAAAATATGTTTTAGGAATATAGTTCAGAATGTAACGATGTTCTTAACTATAATATATTTTCCCATAATTATAGTAACATATATAGTAATTTGAAGGCAAAACAAAAATATAAGTAGATATGACCAAATCATTGATTTTCAAATTTCTTGTAACACCAACATAAAAATTTATTGTCCATTCCTTTTTAAGCATTTTTAGTGTGTCCAATCAACAGGAAATTATATTTTTCTGATTATTTCATTTCATTTTTAAATCATATTTTATATATTTTTAATACCTGGATCCATTGATTCTCCAAAAATAGATATTTCAATGTTTCATGATTCAGATTATGCAGGTAGTTTTCCACTTATGACCACAATTGAGTCCAAAAATTCTGTTGCTAAGCAAGACAGTTGTTTAGTGAATTTTTTTGCCACAGTTGTTAAGTGAATCACTGCAAGTGATAAATTAGTAACACAGTTGTTAAGTGAATCTGGCTTCCCCCTGATCTCAGAAGGTCACAAAAAAGATGATCACATCAATTCAGGACTCTGCAATCATCATAACTATAAGTCAGTTTCCAAGGGTCTGATTTTTGATCATGTGAGCATGGTGATGCTCTAAGGGTCATGTGCTGTTAGAATAGAGAGATAGTTAGCTTGGATTAAGAGGTATTTCTTTAAGAGATTGCATTAGGGGGAATGTAGTCAGATTGCACTCTGGGTAATGTAGTCCAGGATATGTGACCACATCTGTGTGTTCTTATTGGCCATCGAGCTCACCTCGGCTGCTGGGTAATTGTGCAAGCACACCAGCAGACTTTTTAGTCTTAACAAAGAAAGCCACATGTAAGCAGCAGCCATAAGATGGGGAAGATGATTCCTTTTTCACCTACGTGATGAGGACAGATTGTATGCATCTCAGAAGAATCTCTTCAATGACTGTGAGTTGTTGTTTTTGAGAATGCCTGTCAATTAAAAGTAATCTGCATGATACTCATTGCATGGAGTTTATCTGACTGAGGAAAGCCTCCAGGCTTGATCAGCACAGGTCATAAGTGTGAGAAACGATCAATAGTCACTTTTTTTCAGTGCCATTGTAACATCAAATGGTCACTAAATGAATGGTTAAATGTTGACGACTACCTGTACTGATACAGAACCAAAGAAGCCACTTTATGGTGCATTGTGGTTTTTAGTGTGATCCAAGACATGGTTAGCAGGTTATGCAACAGAATCCAATGAAGGGTGTGAAAATTAAAATTTAATTTAATTTTAAATTTAAATTTAATTAAGACTTCAAATAATTCCAAAAGTCACAATCAACAGATACCTGGGCAAAAAAATGAAAGGCTCATTTATTTTCAGGCCAACAATAACAAAAAACCTGTCCAGAGCTTCTATTCCCTTCCCCTCTTCCTCATCATCACCATCATCATTGATCACCAACACTGCTTGAGGTAAGGCAGCCTCTTTTAAAGCTGATGCTCCACCTCCTCCACACGGGATGACACCACCTTGCCATCCACCAGTTCTTCAATGACGGTCTTCACCCGTCGGCTTACCGAAGGTTCTGCAAGGAGTAACACAAGGGACTGTATCAGGGATGGAGTGGGAGAGAGACAGCATGGAGTATCTAAGGTGTTAGGGAATGGATAAATCACAAGAGGGCACCTTTTAGGATTGCTGTTATATATACAAATATGAACCAGAGCCGTCAACTGATATTTCAGCTAAATAATTGTTTTATTTATTTATATTTCATATTTTTGAACTACCCATCCCCCTCAGGGAGGTAGCGTTTTTATACCTTTTATGTCTTCAACTTGAACCACCGGAATTTTGAAATGAATGATATGTATTAAGAATCACACTTTGTACAGGATCTGCTTTATACCGTTTCAATCTTGTTTAATTTAAACATAGTGTATCATATCTTTATTCTACCAGAGAGGCTTAACCTTTACTGGAACCAAATCTATTTCAACTATTCGCCATCTAGAACAGGGCTGTCAAACTCGCAGCCACGCCCACTCCCAGTTAGCGAAGGAGGGGAGTCACGATATGTCACGTGATGACGCCATGACGACGCGAGTTTGACACCCCTGAACTAGAGCCACCATAATTATCTTATTGAATTTCCCCATTAGTAACTGTGTATTCTCAACCCAGTTGAAATGAGACACCAGCCTCTTTGCCAAAGAATCTGTACATGCTACTGAGCCCCAACTTTTTCCATATAGCTGTCAATCCACATTTATGATGCAAAAACTACACTGTACAGGTAAGAGATGATAGGCATAACTAGCTATCGATATGCTGGACATTAGACTAGAACCGTGATGGCGAACGTATGGCACGGGTGCCACAAGTGGCACGCAGAGCCATATCGGTGGGCACGCGAGCTCAGGTCCGGCGTGCATGTGTGCACCAGCCGGCTGATTTTCGGGCCTTCTGGGCCCACTGGGAGTCAGGAAACAGGCTGTTTCCAGCCTCCAGAGGGGGTGGGGAAGGCCGTTTTCGCCCTCCCCAGGCTCCTAGGAAGGCTCTGGAGCCTGGGGAGAGCAAAAAATGGGTGTGCCATTGCATGCTGGGAGCAGGGGGGTCCTGCGTGCATGTGCGGGGGTGCATGGAATTATGAGTGTGGGCACGCACACACGTGATTCCCCACATTCCCCCCCCCCTTTTGGCACGCGAACCAAAAAAGGTTCGCCATCACTGGACTAGAGTATGCAGATCTCTATTATAGACATCCACTGAAGTTCTTCTGAGAATCCAATCCACTGTAACTTATTCATGTTCAGATTATCTTTAGAAGAAATTTTCTCTAGTTCAAACTGCAAAGAATCCCTTATTGTTTCATTGAATGAACTGCATCCTCAATATATAATCTGTATCAAAGGTAGATACAAATCTTTTGATATATCCCTAAGGGAAATTGCAATGATTTCTGACTATTTTTTATTTAAACACATCATTTTCTTTAATAATAATTTATCTTCTCATCTAAATTAGGGAAAGGGGAATTTTAGTGCAGGGTTAATAATTGACTCACTTCAAGTAAAAAAAAATGTAGACAGTGTTGTAGTACTCCAATAAATTTTGTCATCAAAATTCTTTAATTCTACACCCATGTCTTTTGCACCTGGTTCTCCTAATTTTAAAAAAAATTCTACAAATTGAAATCTGTTATCTTTATGAGGATCTAGTAAAAACAAATGGCTCTACTTTTTTGGCAATTATAATTCCCAAATTATAACAGTTCTATGATGGTCAAAGACAATATGATGATAGAAAAGTGTTATAATTGGATAGTCTCTGGAGACTATATCCCACAGTTAAAATTACCCCATTATAATGTCTTTGAAGACTGACACACCCTGGGTTGTCCCCTACTGATTTTTTCCCCAGTGGTTTAGCCTCCTTTCAAAGATGGCCTGCACACCATTGAGAATGGAATCATGATCCATACAACATGTGTTCACATTGCAGTTCATCAAACAAATACTGTATCTATCAAACAATTTGCTACAATAGCAATAGCACTAGACTTATATACCGCTTTACAGTGCTTTACAGCCCCCTCTAAGCAGTTTACAGAGTCAGCACACTGCCCCCAACAATCTGGGTCCTCATTTTACCGACCTCAGAAGGGTGGAAGGCTGAGTCAATCTTGAGCCTGTAAGAATCAAACTGCTGGCAGTTAGCAGAATTAGCTTGCAATACTGCATTCTAACCACCGCCACTACAGCTAATAATCATCATCACTAGCAAATAATCATGGGAAGTGGAATTTTGTGTCAATGTTGAGATCTTTAGAGGGCTTTTTCTTTAGGAGACATGATAATTATGTAAGACTGAAACTAATTTAAATTTAGAATGTAAGTATACCCACTAATTTGCGGGATCTGCTAAAGATGAGTTGAGCATAACAACGTCCAGTAAAAAAATCATTGTTAATTTTTACAATGTGTGATGTAAAAACAATACTGAATAAAAACACTAAAAGTTGAAGTCCAACACATCTGGACGACACCAAGTTAAGGAATGCTGTGATAAAGTCTGAGAAACGCAGATGTGGAAACTGAAAATATAACTTGCACCATTGACCATGCTAACTGGGTTTGATGGGAACTTGAGTACAACTTTGGAAGACCATAGGTTTCTTGCCACTGGTTAAAGTAAACTGGGATATCAAACCATTACAAGACTCATTCAACTCTAGAAAAGATTAATAAATGAATAAATGAAGTTTTCTTCAAGTGTTCATGTTATAGGCCTGATAAGAGTCTCTGTCTAAAATTGCTGCACAATTATGAACTGATTTTCATTTTGCATGTATGATTGTAGATTCCCTAAAGAGCAGCCTGAATATCAAATTATTTAGCATACCTGGAGAAGTCGGCGGTTCGGACCTAAAAAAACAAAAGAAAAGAACAACAGGTCTGTAAACAAGATTGTGGTTTTCCAAATTGCCTAATAAAGAGTTCATGTGTAACATTCAGTTCCTACTTGAATCCCCTTCCATTTTCCAAAGAAATAGCTCATGCTGGCTTAGTATTTTGGGAGTTGCAGTTTCAATACAAGTGAAAGGTTCCAAGCAGGGGTGGGTTCTGATTTTCCTTGCTGCCAGTTCACTTCCTGACGCACTGCATGGGTGCACCATGTGAGTACTGGACACGGGCGCATGCACAGTGCTAAAAACCCAGTTTCTGCGAATGTGCAAAAGCAAAAAACAAGATGGTGCCGCCTATGGTACCACCAAAAGAGCCAGTTCAGGGGTGTGGCAGGCCTAGGTCGCTGCCAGTTCCAGCGACCCAGGCCGCCAAGTTACTACCAGTTCCATAGAACTGGCCCGAACCGGGAGGAACCCACCTCTGGTTCCAAGCTAGAAAAAGTTTGCTTACATTCACATTACGTTCAGTAACAATCTTTTCACAGGATGCCTCTAGTAAACCTTTTTTTTTTTTTGCTTTATCCATTAGTATGTCTAGGAAACACAGCAGTGGTGGGTTCCTACCGGTGCGGTCCACTCTATAGCACCGGTAGCGGCCCGCTGGTGATGTCACAGTACTGGTGCGGTTGGTTGCCGGTGCCTGGGCGCTGCCATTTTTTTAAAAAAAAATTCTTCTCCGCATTCCCAGAAACCTGACAATTAAGTCTTTCCCCGTCCCTTCGCTTGAAAATAATAAGAAGCTCGCATTTGACACTTTTCCTTCGCTTTTGCCTAAAGCTTCCCAAAGTGGGCGTTTTCTGAAAGCTTAACCTTTTATACTGTTAATTTTATACAGTTTTATACTGATATTCTTTAGACGAAAACATTGAGGACTGTTAAAAGATACTGTTCTTTTAACAGTCCTCAATATTTTCGTCTAAGGAATCCATGACTGAAACCAAAAATGCTGTATGAGACTTGCTTGTCTTTTAACTATAGCATTTTCTGCATAGAAAGGTTGCTGTGTTGCCATGGTGTAACACGCACTTTGTATGCAAAGCTTTTCATGTAAGATATAAAATAGCAAAAATAGTAGTAACATCTCTCTGAAATAACTAATATATGATCGGCAAGCCACGCCCACCCGGTCACATGGCCGGCAAGCCACACCCACCCGGTCACATGGCCGGCAAGCCACACCCACAAAATAAGCCACGCCCACAGAGTGGTAGTAAAAAATTAGGAACCCGCCCCTGAAACACAGGTTTCTTTCATTGCAAGATATTTATTTATTTATTTATTTATTTATTTATTTATTTATTTATTTATTTATTTATTTATTTATTTATTTATTATTTTGTTAATGAACTCAATATGCACCAATGTACTTACAGAGCAATCATCACTCATTTTCATGGTCTGGTATTATGTAAGATACTAATGATTTGCACTATTTTCTTTATTAGCAAAAAAATACACTGAATGTAAAAGGCCAGAAATGTATGTATGTATGCAAATCAAGCAACAGTTCTATAATCTTCCATCAGATCCCAAGGACATACTGTACAGACCTGTGAGAGAGCAGGCTGCCTAGAAAAATGAACGGCACCTGTGCTGCTTTCGTCTCTTCCCTTTAAGCCTTCTCACCACCAGCACAGAAAATTATCTATAAAAGTTGTGCTGCGAAACAGCTGAAGATACATGAGTATCATATTTTCCAATTTAATTTCTCCAGCCATGACACGTTGAGGACTATACTTGAAACAATCTGTAATTATCATGACTAGTAGCCATCAATGGCTTGTTTGCCAGGAATTTATATAATTCCCCTTTGAAGTCACTCATAACAATTATCAAGCTCTGTTGCCTCCCCATTGCTTGGTCTTTTTAAAAAATCAAAAAAGTCTCTCAAACTTATAGCTCTTCTTCATAGGGGACTTAATCCAGCCTATAATTACTTTGGAAGCCTTATTTACATATTTTGTCATTTAATTATGTATTTATTAAAACATTTGACAAGTAGTCAACTACCTAGGAATCTAATGATGATTTAGAAAATAGAAAAATGCAACAATTAAATATACTATTTAAAAAACTTGAACAAAAATATGTTCCATCATTTCCAGCTTACAGTCTCTTTCCAAGTTGAATTTCCATATGGGTTCATATCAGAGGTGGCTTCCTGCCGGTTCAGACCGGTTCTATAGAACCGGTAGCAGGAATTTTCCCCCGCTCACCGAACCGGCAGCAATGGCCGGCTAGACACACCCCCTAACCGGCTCTCTCGGCAGCGCTATAGGCGGTGCCATCTTGTTTTTCGCTTCTGAACATGTGCAGAAGCTGGGTTTTTAGCACGGTGTGCGTGCGCATGAAGCGCACGTGCGAATGCCACATGGCGCGTGAGGAATCGAACCTGCAGTGAGGTAAGTCAGAACCCACCTCTGGTTCATATAATAAATTTATACAACACATACAGTAAGGACTTTAATACCATGTGGTGACTACTGGCAAAGATATTTTTCTGTTCCATGCCACATTCAGCCAACTAGTCTTCCTCCAGGAAATTCTATTTCATCCCTCTCACTTACCACCAGGTTTCCTTACTCATTCTTCAGCTGTCAACCAGCAACCCATGGCTGTCAGTGAATGGAGGGGAAAAATCCCTCTTAGAGATCATTTATTTAAAAACCAATTATTCGTATTCATTCAATCCTTTCCAAATCTTCTGATATTTCCCAGTTGAGTGCAAATGTTGCTGTTTGAGTTATATAAATATCAGCACTCCCCCCCCCTCCCTAAACTGTAGGAATAGAAATAAATGGATCAACAAGCTGAACAGATGGCACTCATCTTACCCACTCCTTACCCTTCAAGAAGACAGTGGTAGGTTGCTATCTCCTGTTCCAGTCTGTTTTTAATATCCATCAGTCGCTTGTAATCCTCAGCTTGGTTCTGGGCATCCGACTTCAGTTGCAGCAGCTCTGCCTCCCGGGCAGCCACAAGGTTACGTAACTGTGACAACTCCAACCCATAATGGGATTGCACCTCAGCCAGGGTCCCCTCAAGGGCTCCTTTCTAGGAACAAAGAAAGATTTTTGTTTTTGTTTTTCTGAAGATGCTAAATCTAAAGATGCTTCGCAGGGCCCAGGAAAAGCAGAGGGTAGATGGAGAGAATAGAAACTGGAATCCAGCTTGCAAACATGACTTGCCTTCAAGGAGATATTATAGGAGTCTACACTCCTGAGCCAAGGTGGCGTAGTGGTTAGAGTGCAGCACTGCAGGCTATTTCAGCTGACTGCTAGCTGCAGTTCAGCTGTTCAAATCTCACCAGCTCAAGGTTGACTCAGCCTTCCATCCTTCTGAGGTCGGTAAAATGAGGACCCAGATTGTTAGGGGCAATATGCTGAACTCTGTAAACCGCTTAGAGAGGGCTGTAAAGCACTATGAAGCGGTATATAAGTCTAAGTGTTATTGCTATAGTGCTATTGCTAAATGTTTTGTTGAGGATTTTGACTAATGGTGTCCAGAGTAACCTGTCTTAGATTGTTTTTAATAAAATAATTTGGAAGCTTGCCTATTACAAGGAAAGTACCTTGTACATAATCTTTATTTAAAGGAATATTTCAAGGGATTCTTAAAATATAAAAACAGGAAGCCTGCCAGTGCCATGCTGGGAGAAATGACAGACAGCATCTTAGGAGAGATGGGTTGTATATTTATTTATTTATTTATTTATTTGTTTGTTTGTTTATTTGTTTGTTTGTTTGTTTGTTTGTTTGTTTGTCAAACATGTATAGTAGTAATTTGTATAAACATAAGTAAAAAGTAACGATAAAAGAGGACAATAGGACAGTAGGACAGGGACGGTAGGCACAGTGGTGCGCTTATGCACGCCCCTTCTAAGGGCGTGCATCAGCCTTCTAAGTAGTAAAGTTTATGAAAATGTTCATAACCTGCTCTAAAACTTCCAAATATGTCCATCAGTCCCCAATATTGAAGCATTCCTTCTTTGGGTCATGAGTGAACTAAGTTCATACTAATCTTTAGGTCAGTAAAACTCCTTCTGCATTTGAGGCTTTTAGCATCTAATCCACAAATTTGAAAATGACTGGAACTGACCATGCTCCAAAGGGATTGCAGCTCAATCTCCAAAGCTTGGGCCAGCCGTTTCAACTCCACCATCTTCATCTGAGCACTCTGTAGAGCTTCAGTGCTGACAGAAACCTCCTGATTTAGTGCATCACACTGTGAAAGAGAGAAGTTACACATTAGATATTCTGACCATATTATCTCCCATACGGAGAGTGGGAATCTTATGGAAATTGCGATTTTCATTTGTGTATGAACAGGTGTGGATATGCTGCACATTGCTCACTTGTTCAGTGGTTTCACTCTGTCTAACAATTAAAAAGCTTTTGACCAGGATTCATATAGGTTATATTTGATCAGAGACCTCTGTTGACTTCTAATAAAGCAGAATCAGATATCACGGGCAGACTTTGGCTAGTGACATTTATTTATTCAATTATCTTGAATTATAAGCTGCCTTTCTGTTCAAACTAGACTAGCATCTGAAAAAGATGTGCATATGCATGTGTCTATAATTAAAATGAGTCAGATCAAATTCTCTACTAAGGTCATTCATCTTTTGAGGCAATCTGTCCAACATTTTTATGGTTTAAATAATCTAACCTAATCCTGATGAATGCTGTGCTTGTTTATGATATCATTTGTTTGGCTTCTGTTGGCTATGAAGCAGCACAAGGAGTAAATGCAGAACATTGATTGCAAGACACTTAATCCTGCTGCCATTTATTGCCAATTTGCCCCTTAGCTGGTTTCTGAGATTTCATAAGTCTTTATTACCACTCAAAAATGTTTGAAGCCTAATCTTAACAGTAACGAGAACTAGAAACATGGAGTTTTTGTTGTTTGAATGGAAATGCTTTTGAGTGTTCTGGGTTTGCAAAGTAGAACTGGAGATGTTGCAAAAACAGCTCTTCCTGGAAGCTGCATGTAAAATATTTGTCGTCTTAAAACATTCGCCAGACCAATCCTTGAATACAGCTCATCTGTCTGGAACCCACACCGCATATCAGACATAAATACATTAGAAAGTGTCCAGAGATACTTTACAAGAAGAGTCCTCCACTCCTCTACTCGCAACAGAATACCTTACGCAACCAGACTTGAAATCCTGGGCTTAGAAAGCTTAGAGCTACGTCGCCTTCGGCACGACCTAAGCATAACTCATAAAATTATCTGCTACAACGTCCTTCCTGTCAATGACTACTTCAGCTTCAACCACAACAATACACGAGCACATAACAGATACAAACTCAAAGTGAACCGCTCCAAACTTGACTGTAGAAAATACGACTTTAGCAACAGAGTGGTAAATGCCTGGAACTCACTACCTGACTCTGTGGTTTCGTCACCAAACCCCCAAAATTTTACCCTAAGACTGTCCACTGCTGACCTCACCCGATTCCTAAGAGGTCAGTAAGGGGCGTGCATAAGTGCACCAGCGTGCCTACCGTCCCTGTCCTAATGTTCCCGCTTATCAGTACCCATCTTATGTATATAAACAATGTTTTATCTATGTATATTACCAACATGTACTTGACAAAATAAACAAATAAATAAAAATAAATAAAAATAAATAAATAAATAAAGATACAATATATGGCTTGGGTCTCAAGGTTGTTTCCCTCCTTGTCAACCTTGGTACAAGGTTGGGTACCTCTGCCCAAACTTAACAATGAAATGCACATTGGTATTTGTATTGGATATGTTCTTCATCTTCATTATTATCATCATCACTTCAATCCTTATCCTCACCCTGCATTCCTTCCTACAAACTGGTATTTGTATTGGATATGTTCTTCATCTTCATTATTATTATCATCATCACTTCAATCCTTATCCTCACCCTGTATGTCTTCCTTTAAAAAGAAAGATACTTGAATCTGAGTGAAAGAGTAACTAGAAGAATTACACACAAGTGTGTACGGGCTCTCCATGGTGTCCGGGCCATAATCATGACCTAATGCTGCCTGAAGCAAGACAGCAAAGCTTCCCCTTCCATTCCATATATCTAAACACAGTGTTTGGGCAATGAGACCACATTCTTAGTTATACCTGAAGGCAACAGGCTGAATGTCAGCCCCGGCATGCCCTGCGGCTGACATTCAATTCAGCAGTTCCACCCCACTACCAATGGAGCTGTTGAAAGAAAAAATGCAATGGTGGAGCATTATTTGCGCTGCTACGTCAAACATCAGCAAACCAATTGGTCTGACCTACTCCCATTTGCTGAAGTAGCATATAATAATGCAGTCCACAGCAATACAGGGTTTATCCCCTTCCAGGTGGCTACTGGAAGGGAGTTCGTCCCAATACCCGAATGTCCTCGGGTGCGTCCAGGGGATGTGGGAGTCCAGGGGTGGGTGGAACAGACACAGCAGATATGGCGGGTAGTTAAAGAGGCGCTACGACAATCATCCGCGGCATATAAACAGCAAGCTGACAAAAGACAGGGGTTGCAATCCCCTTTCCATGTAGGACAGCAAGTATACCTGTCCACCAAATACCTTAGATTGAACATGCCCTGTAAGAAGCTGGGTCCTAAATTCATCGGTCCATTTCCCATTGTACGGGTGATCAACCCTATTATGGTACAACTCCAACTACTCTGGCTACTGAGTAAAACCCACCCAGTCTTCCACTGTAGCCTACTCCAGCCAGCCCAGACATCTCCGATCAGAGGACTGCCTGCTAAGCCGCTGCCACCCATCATAGTGGGGGAGGATCAACACTACGAAGTGAAGGAGATATTGGAAACCAGGTGGCATAGGGGACAGCTCCAATATCTTGTATTATGGAAGGGATACCCACTCTCAGAGGCCTCATGGGTACCTAACACTGATGTCAAAGCCCCTCGGCTGGTTGCCAGCTTCCACCGGTGGTATCCGGTTAAACCAGGGGAGGGGCTAAACCTGGTGTCCGCTCACTACAGTCTTTGTGTTCCAGGTGCTATCTCCGTGGTAGCAGGGCCACATGTCAGCCCCGGCACACCTGGCAGCTCGGGGTTGCCATTCTGAAACGGGCGTGACAAGGAGCGCAAAAGGCAACCGCGAACACCCGTTATGATCCCGGCTCCAATCACCCCCTCCGTGACGAATGCACGTCAGCGTTGCCAGCACAAGCAGTTGAGATGTGAATTGAGCGCTGACAACGCGGCTACAAATGAGCTGCAGAGAAACACCCAACTAGGAGGCAGATGCAAGGAACTTCCGGGGTGACAAGGGCCGGGTGCGCACGTGTGGGTGGGGCTGCGTTAGATGTTTAAAAGGTAGCGGGGAGCACTGAGCTGTAGCTCTAACAAGAATTCCATTTAATATATCATGGTGGTCAATAAGTGCCAGTTCGGATAAACAGACTTCAAACCATCATTCTGTGTTGGATTCCATTCCTTTCCGTCCAGAACCTGACACTGAATAGGGTGTGAGGTGGAATGTATTCTGGAGTCCCAGGAGGGATGGGCTCTTTCCCAGATAGCAAAGACAGCAGAACTTGCAGGCAAGAAGAGGGAAGCATGGTTTCTCCTTAGCAATTCACAGAATATATCTACAGTTATGCACATAATTGCTTTAGTCTGACAAGATTCTATCTGTACACTTATCTGTAAGTGAACAGCAAGTCATTCCACGTGTTATACTTGGGGGGTTTTTGTATTGGCTGGACCATTACATGGCACACAGCATTATCAACCAAAATCTCATTGCTACCTCCTCGCATCTAGCATCAGAGGAAATTGTGCATGCATTTTAAGCATAAACATATATGCTTAAGATGAAAAACAGAAACTTGTATCTTCCCTTATTTCTATCAACCGTATCCTCTCTTTCTGAGGACACATTTCATGGTGGTAGTGGTGGTGTAAAATTAGCAATACACAAAAAAGAGGGAAATGAAAGTATTTAGGGTGAAGGCCTACAAATGGTATAAATAAAAAGCCTTTACTGTATCAAAGAAGGGAAATACTTGAGAATAGCTTGTTACTATGACCTGAGAATTCAGCCAAAACAAATTTCTTCTATTTTTACATTGTGCTCCTTCTAGCTCCTACAGACGTATATAAGCTCACATAATGTTTGCATCCTCTCTCTTCTGAAAGGGAAGAGACATTTCAGTATTTTGCTTTGCCAAATCTTTCCTCACCTGGGATTGGTGCAAAGCTTCAGCTTCCTGGCGGTTCTTCTCCATGACACCCTCATACTGGTCACGGATCTCATTCAGGATTTTTTGTAAATCAGTGCCAGGCATGGAGTCAACTTCCACGTTCACAGTGCCCCCCAGATGCGCCTGGAGAGGAGCCACCTCCTATGGAGTGAAAAAATAGCTCAGACTTTATTAGTTCACATGTATAGGAAACCAGCCAAATATCATCCTGGAAAGAGCATGATAGCAATGGACAGCAACCAGCAATGTCACAACAAAATATTAATTACATGAAATTAAATTAAATTGCTCTGGGGGGGAAAACATTGCACTAGGAAATTAAGCAGTGCAACAGCCTGACTCCTGGAGTCACCTCCTGCTTCATCACTGAAGGGTTTAAAAGACTGGATACTGTGAAGGAAAATGCATTCTCCCCCTCCTGAGAATCCAGATCACAATCCATCAGATAGTCATTTGTCTGGGATGGTTTAAGGCTTCCTGCCCTGGATTAGAGGGTTGGATTAGAAATCCTCCAAGATTCCTCCAACCCTAGGATTCTGTGATTCTACAAAAACAATCCTTTGCAGCATCCAGTCAACATGCCTTGTTTTATGCTTAATTATATTTAAAATGGGAAGGTAAGCAAGGAACTGAAACCAAAGCAAGCAAAACAAAATAGAAAGAAAATCAGGATTATACAGAGGTTCCAGAGCATTTTGAATTTGATTCCAAGATGCTTCAGAAACTGGGGAGGGGAAAGGTACAAACAGCAGTCTGAAATGCTTTAAAGGACTGCATCTTTTCCCTGGATCATGAAGTTGACTCCAGCTGCCACATGCAACTGAAACTGAAATATAATGCAGCCATGGGCTTCTTCACATTGCATGTTTAAGCTGCAAAACTTCTATGCCTCTATCGTCCGGAAATGAAAGTGGCTGTCAGATCTGCTGCAAATTAGACATTTATGAACGAAAGACCCTCAACTTCATTTGGTTGAAGTGATAGGTTCTTTTACTAAAGTCAAGCAGTTGCAGCAAAAGTAAAGCTAGATCTGAATATTCCCACATTAAGAGTACATTACTCGCCTTTCCTTGGCCCTCCCCCCTTGACCAGTTCAACAATGTCCAATAGTATTCCATTTTGATATTTTGGGAACCGCTTTGATGCCTGGAGCCTCACGATGTAGGTGTCCTTGGCAGCTGGCTTATTCCAGCTTGACATTTCCGGTTCTTGTCAGCTTCTCTCTCCCGCCTGCCCGCCTCCATTTATCTTCCTCTTCCCAGCCTGAACCTAACTTCCCCAAATTTCTTCTCCTCCTCCCCACCCCACCCGGTTTGGTTTATGGCAGGATGTCAACAAAGCAAAGAAGCTGAAAATGGCAGAGCTGACATTCTGCCTCCCTTAATAGGGACATCAGTCCTACAGGAAAAAGGGAGAGAAAACATAAAATGATTACCGTATTTTTTGGAGTATAAGACGCACCTTTTTCCCCCCTAAAAGTGGGTAGAAATGTTGGTGCGTCTTATACACCAAATACAGCCATTTTTGGCCTCCCAAAGCCCTGCCCCTGGGTCCCATTTTTGCAAAAACATGGGCCCATTTTTTTCAAAAATGGGGTGCGCAGAGGGTTTGGGAGGCCTGCAGAGTGCTCCTGGGGGCTGGGGGAAGGCAAAAAAGCCCGGTTTTTGTGAAAAATCGGCTGTTTTTCACAAAAACTGAGGCATTTTTGCCTTCCCCCAGCCCCCAGAAGCACTCTGCAGGCCTCCCAAACCCTCTGTGCACCCCATTTTTCACAAAAATGGGTGAAAACAGGCCCATTTTTGCGGAAAATGGGGTGCACTAGAGGGTTTGGGAGGCCTGCAGAGTGCTCCTGGGGGCCAGGGAGGACAAAAACTTTTTTTCTTACTTACCTATTCGAAATCTTGGTGCATCTTATACACTGGTGCGTCTTATAGTCCAAAAAATACAGTAGTTAGTTTTCAATGGGGTTTGTTTGAATATTTGTTGTGAAACCTGTGAAACCTGTAAAGAAGTTTTGGGGCTTGGACATGCTGAGCATCTACCCATTCTGTCTCTGAAGGAGGAAAGTCCTTCCATGCAATCAAGATTTTTCCTTTGTGTTTAAAAGAGTCTAAAATATCCTTAACTTCAAAGTTTTGCTCACCTTCAATCAAAATGGGAGTAGGTGGTGGTTTCATTGCAGGGCATAGAGGAGAAGTGATTGCCAGTTTCAATAGGCTACAGTGAAGAACTGGGTGGATACATCTAAGAGTTTTGGATAGGTCTAATTGAAGCATGACTGGGTTAACAACCCTGATGATAGGGAACGGGCCAATGCACTTGGGAACCTAATTTTTCTGATTGCTGCCTAGATTGCAGGTATTTAGTGGAGAGGTAGAACCTTGTCACCTACTGAGAGCATATGCACCAAAGACAAATTCCTTGTGTGTCCAATCACACTTGGCCAATAAAGAATTCTATTCTATTCTACATTAAAGTCTTTTGGCTTGAAGCATTTTTTGTATGCCTGTTTTTTATACATTTCCTGCACATCTTCGAGCGCTTTGTGAACTATGGGCCAAGTAATTGGTAGTTGGGCAATCCATTCAGCCAATGATGTGGTTTGTGGTTTGGTTTGGGGCAATTCAGGCATAGCTACATAGTCCTGCCCAGATGCGATTTTAAAGGGGTGAAACTGGTGCTGCTATGCACTGAGTAGGCTACCTCCGTGAAAGGGAGGAGATCAACCAATTGTTCTGTTGGTACCGTAATTAATGTAGCATCTCAGGTATTGCTCGAAGATGCCATTCACATGTTCACACACACACCCAATCATCTGACGTTGATGGGAGGAGCTAAACCCTTGGGCCATGCCAAGTAATTTTAGGAATTCCTGCCAAAATTGCAAACTAAATTCAATTCCACGATCCGAAATGATATGTTCCGGGATTCCATGAAGTCTATATATATGTTGGAAGAACAGCTTGGCATGTGCTGAGGGAATTTTAGAGCATGGCACAAAATGTACTTGTTTAGAGAAAAGGTTCATTATCACTCAAATTAATGCATTTCCTGAGTTTTCCAGCAGTTCCACTATAAAATCCATAAAAATTTCATTCCAGGGCACTTGGGGCTTTGCCACTGGTTGGAAGAAACCAGGGGTCTTTTGGCTAATGCAGATAGGGGAGCTAGCAACTTAGGCTTCAATGTGTTTTTTCAGTGATGGCCACCAGAATCAACATTTTACAAGTTGTAGGGTTTTTACAAAGCCAAAGTGTCCCACCATATATATATATTTTTTTTTTTGAGGTATGGCTTTTCTGCAGGACCATGATCTGTTGGCTTTCTGGGACGTATAGCTTGTCCCCCATCCAAGCCAGGCCATCATGTAAAATTCGGTCGGCTATATGGGCTTTGAACCACTCGTCTTTTTCTAATGCTGCTTTTAACGCTGTAAACAATTTGTCTGGCATCTACTTAGTGAGTTTCCTTGCCCTCTAGTGTTGGCCGAGGCTGCTAGCTGTTGGGAGAGGATGACTGGTCTGATGATTTCAGCTTTAGAGCTATTCTATTAGGGTAACCTCAAAAAGGCATTGGCTAGGAAATTCCTATTCCCTGGAAGATACCACAAGAGTTTTTAACCCTTCCAGATTTTTGTGGTCTGTCCACACCTCAAATGGAGTTTTACTCCCCTCTAAAAAATATCTCCAGGTTAAGAGTGCCCAGCATACTGCATAGGCTTCCTTTTCTCACACTACCCATCTCCACTCTCTCTTGGTCAGTTTCTTGGACATGTAGGCTGAAGGACTCAGTCATTTTTCTCCAGCAATACTGCCCAATACCCACTGCAACATCACTAGCATCCGTTTGGATGACAAAGGGGGCATTTGGGTCGGGTGCTTTAACACAGGTTCGGCTGCGAACAAGTGTTTGAGTTTTTTGAACACTGCTTGGCATTCCATTGTCCACTTTAGGGGTTGGCTAGATTTAGGTTTCCCTTCCCCTTTGGTTTTCAAAAGATTGGTGATGGGCAATGCTATTTGAGCGAAGGATGGGATGAATTGGCAGTACAAATTTGTGAATCCCAGGAAACTACAACTGCTTTTGGGTGCAGGATGGAGCCCATTCTAACACAATTTGCACCTTTTCAGGGTCCATCTCTATCTTCTCATGTGAGATCTGATACCCCAAACAGTCAATTTTAGTCTTGTGGAATTTGCACTTAGAAAGTTTAGCACACACTTGGATGGCATGAAGTTTTTTAAGTACCATTCCAACTAGTTTCACATGTTCTGCCATGGTTTCACTGTAGATAAGAATGTCTTCCAGGTAAATGAAGACTCCTTTATATAGGTGCTCATGCAGGACCTCGTTAATCAGCTGCATGAAGATGGCAGGGGCTTCCTGCAGTCCAAATGGGAGTACTCAGAATTGAAAGCAACCTAAACAACAATTAAACGTGATTTTCCATTCATCCCCCTCTTTAATCCTTACATGGTAGTACACCTCCTTCAAGTCCAATCTTTAGTAAAGATTTTCCCTTTTGCCAAGTGGGCCAGCATGTCTTTCATTAAAGCTAGGGAGTAGAAATTCTCAACCCAGATCGCATTTAGTCTGTATGATCCATGCAGAGGCAAAGTGACTCATTTTTTGTTATGTACTGTCTGCATACATGGTTTCACCCAGGTCCAGCATTTGAGCGGGAGAATGCTCAAACCCTATTGGTTGATGCATCTGACAGTTCCCTATAAAAGGGCAAGCTGTCAGACTGCAAGTTGCTGGTTGTACAGAGAAGTTGCCAAGTAATGAAGTTCCTTTGAAGTCTGTCTCCTGCCGTTATTCCCACAACTCAACGTTTTTCTTTTCCCAGAAAAGTACCGGGGTGGCCACTCGCAGTTTGGCTGGTTGGATGAAACCCCTGCTGCAAGTTTTTGTCTGTGAATGCCTGAAGCTCCTCAAGTTTTCTCAGGGCCATTGAATACAGTTTAGGCTTAGAAAGTTTGGGCCCCGGCAATATTTCTATGGAGCAGTCCGCGAGATGGTGAGGGGGGAACGCATTCAACCCTTTTTCACTGAAACCATCTTGTAAGTTCCAATATTCTTTAGGGAATCAGGACTCCGCTTTGGAGTGCTCCCACATCATAGTACCAATTTCCCTCTTCGCCTTCCTGCCCACCAGCATGAGGCTGGATTTGGTCAGTTTTCTTTTGGGCTTTCTCGGAGGTGTCTTTTATCAAATCTGTAATATCCTTCTCCTCCAATTTACATAGGCACGTCAGTCCTAATATGTCTCTCCATGCCTGGTGCCACAATAAATCTTAGGGTTTCTTCATGGGGCTCAATTCTCATCTCTATCAGTTCAGTAACAAATGTTGCACATCCTCCCTGCTACTGACTGTCCAGCTGGCAGAAAGCCACATGTACTTTAAGTTCCTTGAGTCACAGACCCAGTTTCTCGATTAAGCCAGGGCTGACCAGGCATCTGGTCAGATGGAGGGAAACCAGGGTCCCCTTATGTCCCCTGAGGGCACCATCAGTTCTATCAGGATAATCATGTGTATCACGTGGTGATTTACCAAGAGGTTGTCATCCATGTCAGTGTCGCTCTTCACCGGACTTCTGGTTGTTGTTGTATGAGTTCTCACACCATTGCCAGGTGATGGGGTGAACTCAATGACCTCCACTCCTTCTAGGGGGTTGCTTTCTCCTTTTTGTGTGTGTGTGTGTGTGTAGGGGTGTCCTTTTGCATCGAGTGTGATGCTGGGCAGTCGGCTGGTGCCTCTCTTTTCTGCAGTGGAGTGACAGTGTGCACTTGAGTCCTTTCCTGCTGGCTTCGGGGTCTTTTTCTTCTCTGCTGGGAGGAACCACCATCACCCATGGTTGGGGTGATTGCTAGGTCGACTAGGTCAATTTCAACTTCTTTGGCTAGGACATACCCTGCATGGAGGACACCCCTGGAGATGCAGGTATTATAGACATCGTTGCTCATCCCATCTTGGAAGAACTCTATCAGTATGTCTTGTGGCCAACCGATTAGTCTGCATGCCAGGCTCTGGAATTCTTGAGTGGAGGCAGTCACAGGTTGCTGGCCTTGGCCTATTCCAGTTTGACATCTCTGGTTCTTATCAGTTTCTCCCTCCATTTGTCTTCTCCTTCCCAGCCCAAGCCTAACTTCCCCAAATTCATGTCTCCCCCCGCCACTGCCTTTCAGTTTATGGCAGGATGCCAGCAAAGCGAAGAAGCTGAAGATGGCAGACCTGACACTGGCTTAAAAAGTCCCCTTCCAGATTTCATCACTTTCTTCTACTTTGGCCATCATGGTCTGATGTTATCACATTTACCATGGCCCCCAAATTGCTGGATTCCTCTGCTTCTTTACTGCCTCCCCCCACCAGATCAATAAAACATCACATTATTTGTCCCATCACAGTGATAGTCTTATCAATTTCAGCTAGTTAAAAAGGAGAAAAAAAGACACATGAAGAGTTTCACAATTCTATCGGTGAAATTGTTCAAAAAGCCCAGCTTTTCACAGTCACACCGATTTTAAAAAATGGCAGAGGAACCAACAATCAGTGAAAGTAGGGAAGGCAATGTTTTAACCATAGGTGAAAATAACTAATTAGATAGAAATGTTTGTCTACATTGAAATGAAGGACAAGTGAGGCACACAGTAACATATCCCATAGCAGAAAAGAGTGGGCAGGAGTGTCTCCAATGGTGGGTCAGGAAAGGACAATATCACACATTCCTATTCTCAAAATACAGTCTGTGGCCTTTGTATTACAACATGTGGACCAGCGTTATGACTCTCTTGAGTTTGAAGATTGAAATTCAAGTCATGTCAGCATAGTTTACTTTCATTGCTTTTTAATTCCATTTTCCCTCCCACCCATTCTTCCAATCCTACCTCTGAAAAAAGTCTCTATTTTTCAGCCATTGAGCATGTTAGTCTTATTGTGTTACTTTAGCCCTGCCTAAATATTATAAAATAGAGGTGAAATTTTTCAGTAGGGAGCAAGTAAATAGAATGTTCAAACTGTTTTCATATGGCCCTTCAACAAACTTTATGGAAGGATTTTAAAAGTGCTGTTCCTTACTATTTAGAAAGTAGGGCTGTGCAACACTTTGGGTTTAAAAGATAGAAGATGCATTGGAGCACACAGAGGCATCAAGTCGCACCTCTTAACAACTCCTTAAAGGACCTGCTTCTTTTCCTAGAATGATGTGGTTTCTTTCTGAAGTAGCAGACCAATCCTGGAAAATATTGCATTAGTTTTAAAGAATTGCCAACAGATAAAATTCTTACATGTATTCTGAAGCATCTTTTTTCCTTCAAATTGGAACTTTGTGTAGGCTCATTAGGGGGGGGAAATTATTTTAACCTGCATTCCTTATTATTTAGATTCCAAACTCAGATAGCCTAACAAAAGGAAACAACATGATAAACATTTGTATTCCAGCAGCCATGTAATTAAAAGAACTTCTGTTGAAACACTGTGTGGCAACATTGATCCAGGAAGTGTAACTTGGCTTGCATAATATCATGGACAGATTTCACACAGCTATATCCATATTTACCTCCTTGTGGTTTCTTTTGAGACAGGCCAACTCATCTTGGAGATTTTCAGCTTGTACCTGCAAGCTAGCTCGACTTGCATTGAATTCTTCTAGGGCCTTACGCAGTCCCCCAAGGTCTCCCTCCAAAGACAGGCGCATGGCTACCTCAGATTCCAGCCTACAAAAGGCAAAAGGGTCCACACAGCACATTTCTAGCTATGGTTCTTGATGGCTACATAACAGAGAACATTGAATGCTTGAGTCTCTAGTGTAATATTAATGCAGTATTAGGGGTTTTCAATTCAATTGTATAGAATATTGAGGAAGTAGGTGTTTTTGTTTTATTTTTATAGTTTTCTTAATGTATGATGTACACTGAAGATGGCATTTAATTTCGTTGTACGAGGTGCCGTGACAATATAGTAAACTAACTAGCACTGTTGGGGTCAAGGATATAGGTCTTTGAGCAACAAACAATGGTCCTACCCAGATCTCCTCTAGTTAATCTCGCTTGGTTTGAGTTCAGAAGATATTAGATCTAGGGACAATTAAAGAGACAAGGAAGACTACATCTCATTCCCAGTCTTCTGTCTCATGCATTCTCTGTTTCCCAAGTTTAAAGCATACTTCAATTTTTGTAACCGTTTCTTCATACTGTACAATATAAAGGGTCTATATTGCTATCTATAGGAAGAAAGCTATAAAATATATAAAGTCTTCTTAAGTCCAATTTGTAATCAGTCATGGAAATCATGTCTAGTTAGATATCCATAGAATATGCAGAAATCCAGATTTCCTAGCAATTATAAATATAATCCCATATTTAGTTCTGGTTTGGATATCCAATCAATATTAGCAGATCTCAAAAGCCAATACATAGAAAGAGAGAGAAAGGAAAACCAAAACATTAACTGAAATGTATTAGCAATTATTTTTCTTAAAGTCTCCAAAAATATTGAAAAATTTGATTGGAACAAAAATTTCTTTAAATAACTGAGTAGAAGGTTTTGGAGTGAGTTATATTTAATACTAGACTGTCTGACCACTAGGTCATCATTTCAGAGATATGAGAAGAGAAGAGCTGAAGTGGTGCAGTGGTTAAATGCAGCCATTGCAGGCTGACTGCTAGTTCAGCAGTTCAGCTGTTCAAATCTCACTAGGCTCAAGGTTGACTCAGCCTTCCATCCTTCTGAGGTCGGTAAAATGAGGACCCAGATTGTTGGGGGCAATATGCTGAACTCTGTAAACCGCTTAGAGAGGGCTGTAAAGCACTATGAAGCGGTATATAAGAAAAGTGCTATTGCTATTTCCTTACCAGATTCTTCAATACCTACAATTTTAATATACTTGAAAACTTCTTAAAAATACAGGGAGATATTCAGAGATGTATCTGCCTTGAAAATAGCCCATGCTGAACAGTATAGCACAGTCAAGCATCAGAAGGTAACCATAGGGAACATTTTATGACGTTTTGCATTATGTCATAAAATGCTTTTTAAAATTTGACAAGCTTCAATTCCATGTGAGTCATGGGTAAGGTGACCAGACGTCCCGCTTTTGGCGGGACAGACACGCTTTTCAACAATTTGTCCCGCGTCCCGCTGTGTTTTTAAAAAGTCCTGATTTTTTTAAAGACTGCAATTCCCAGAAGACTTTGCCGTGCTTATTCAGAGGGAGCAGAGGACGCTACAGCTGATTTTAAAGGAATCAAAACAGCTGCTTAAAGAAAAAGCATTTAAGAGTTTTCCCCCAGCTCTCCCTTAAAAGCCGATTCACTTGCCTGCCTGGTTTTAAATAACGCGCTGCAGAAGGGGCTTGAAATGGCTGCCAAGCCTTTTTTTCCCCCTTTCCTTTCTGTAACACGAGGTCGGAGAGCAAGCAAGGCTCATTTGCATAGACACGCCTCTGACAGAACCTGAACTAAAAGTTACTTTTTTAATGACAGAAAAGAGACAGAAACAGGGCAAAAGTGAAAATATGTCTAAGATATCATGCCCTGAAGTGAGTAGAGGAAACTCTAGACCACTTTCTAGACCATCTCACCATGACTTAGAAGGAACTCAAAAAAGAGGTCAAACCTCCAATTCTGATGGCAATGCTAATAACCTCCAGACTGGGAAACAGAAGGAGGTGGTTTCAAATCCAACATGGGAGGGGTCCAAACTTTAGGCCCCTCCCATGTTGGATTTGAAACCACCTCTAAGGATTATCAGGTTGGGAGGCAAGGGTCCTGGTCCTACTGTGCTTTATCTTCCAGTAGGAGTCAAAGTTTTTAATCAAGAACATCCCCCCCCCTGTCCTGCTTTACTAATGTTAAAATCTGGTCACTTTAGTCATGGGTCCCAGATTCTGGATGCATTCTGTAAATTAGTCCTTTTGAGTTAACTTGGTTGAAAAGGTTTTGCCCTGTGATGCACTGTTTCACCCAGTTACAGACAAGAGAGTTTAGTATATAGATCTTGCAAGCCAGCAATAGGAGACTGCAGTCCACCATTTATGAACAGACTAGAATTAAATGGATATGAAGTCCCAAACATGGCACTTAGGATCACCTGTGTGCTTATGCACACTCTATACCTCCCACCAGCAGTGGTGGGTTTCAAAAATTTTTACTACTGGTTCTGTGAGAGTGAATTGGTGGGTGTGGCATGGCTTGGTGGGCATGGCTTGGTGGGCGTGGCAGGGGAAGGATACTGTAAAATCTCCAATCCCAACCCACTCCAGGGAAAGGATACTGCAAAATCCCCATTTCTTCCCCATCAGCTGGGACTCGGGAGGAAGAAAATAGATGGGGGCAGGCCAGTCAGAGGTGGTATTTACCAGTTTTCCAAACTACTCAAAATTTCTGCTACCAGTTCTCCAAACTACTCAAAATTTCCGCTACCATTTCTCCAGAACTGGTCAGATTTATGCTTTATAATCTCAAATACACCCTTTTGTACATCTTCTCTTAGCATTCTTTTTTCTGAAAAGTACCGGTATATACAGTGCTGAATCCCAAGGATAACTATATTGTGATCAACATATAAAAGAGGTGTGAAACTGCCTGATTTGTTTTAAGATGTAGACCAGATTAAAATACGAGCATCCTCGCATAGAATTGTAATCAGTAGTTTGAGTGAGTCATCTTAATTTTAATTCTTTCCTGTTGGTGATAGCTTTTCAATATTACATTTTTCTTTAAGAGCACAGCTAATCTATCACATTAATGTGCTGACCTCTAGTCTGTGAGTTGGTAGAAAAGTATGTCACTATCAATGATAAATGATAATTGAATAAGGAAAAAATCCTATCCAGTTATCATTTCACGAATTTCTTTTTGCAGCCTATATAGCCAGCAGCCTAGGCTTTTGCTTGTTATCAGCTATAATAGCTGCTCACACAGAAGGGAGAAAATGAATCATGTTTTTACCTTGTACCTGTTGCCTAAATTGTTGATTTAAAACATTTAATATTTGCATAATGTCAGGATGCCAACAAATAAAAAAACAGGTACATGGTTAATTTTTTTTTAAAGTCAGGAAACCTATTGTGAAACAAATATGGTTATGCGTGTGATGAAAAAGTAAAGGACAACATTGATTAACTAAACTTACTTCACCCTGAAATCATCAGAAGCAAGTCTGGCATTATCGATCTGTAAGAGCAGTCCAGCATTTTTCAAAGTCTCCTCCTGAATCTATGGGGGGGAGAAGGGGGGAGATTTCAAAACAACATCATAGAGAATACCATTTAGCAAGGAAATTGTTAAATATACTAATTATTCAATACTGAATAATGTCAGTGCAGGACTTCAAGATAAGAGATGAGTGCAATATTTGGTTCCTGTTTGTTTAATTAATTTAGGATATGGTATCTATAGAGGCCATGCAATCACTGATGTACAACACTAATAAAACACATTATACGTACAAATACAAATATAAGTTTAAGTAAAGTACTAGCATAGAGGTGAAGGTGAAGGTTTCCTCTGTACGGTTGTACGGT
Organism: Diadophis punctatus similis; assembly: GCA_023053685.1. Classification (NCBI taxonomy): domain Eukaryota; kingdom Metazoa; phylum Chordata; class Lepidosauria; order Squamata; family Dipsadidae; genus Diadophis; species Diadophis punctatus. The sequence goes on along the minus strand of JALIGW010000009.1, from coordinate 16,379,570 downwards.
TGTGTCCGACTCTAGGGGGCTGAGGGAGCTGAGGGAGCCAGCATTGTCCAAGGACACTTCAGTGCTCATGTGGCCAGCATGACTATACACTGAGACACATGGAACGCTGTTACTTTCCCACCGAAGTGGTACCTATTTATCTACTCGCATTTGCATGCTTTCGAACTGCTAGGTTGACGGGAGCCAAGGCAAGTAACAGATGTAGCACTTACATCTTGAATCTGGCCTGACAAGGTCAGTTTCTTTAACCTCTGAGCCATCAGGCGATAGAGAGAGACAGAGACAGAGAGACAGAGAGACAGAGACAGACAGATGTACATACACATATACAAGTATATCCATCTATGCAAACTGTGTGGACAATACAATAGATAAAATATTAAATTAGGGTAAAAGCATGGTAAAATTGCCATAATATGGTGCCACATAGTTGTAATAGCATAGATATTACAGCTCAATATGTAAGGAAGCTAACCATCTTAACTGCTTCTCATATGGCTGCGATGAGATCATCCCAGGTGCCTTGAAATTTCCTGAGGAGACTTTCTCGAACTATATGCATTATCATTTGTTCTGGTGCACCACAGTCACACTATGGACTCTTGACAATTCCCCACTTAAAGACTTTTCGTCTTAGTTCTGGTATGGCCTATCCTGATTCTGTTCTGGTGGCTCCATATTTTTCAGGGCAACTGTATTCCTGGGAATGGTTTGATCTACTTCATTTTTTTGGTTATGGTTATTAAAGGTTGCCCATTTTGATCGCAATTCTTCGTCTAGATCAGTGATGGCGAACCTATGGCATGCGTGCCACAGGTGGCACACAGAGCCATATCTGAGGGCACGCAAGGCGTTGCCATATGTCAGCTCCAGCGCGCATGCACGCGCTGGCCAGCTGATTTTCAGCCTTCTTTTCAGCTGTTTTTGCTCACTTGTGTGCTCACCCTCAGCTTCCTTTTCGCTGTCAGAGGTCTTTGGACAGTTGCAGCCAGGCCTCTCACATCTCAGCCCATTTCTTCTGCAGCCAGGAAGGCTTTCCTGAAGGCCTGTGTAGCCGATAACAGAGCTTCGGATCAATCCGGAGTTCTGTTATCAGCTGCAGAGACCTTTCCTAAAGGCCTTTCCTGAAGGCCTCTGCAGTCGATAACAGAGCTCCAGATCAATCTGGAGCTCTGTTATCGGCTACAGAGGGCTTCAGGAAAGCATTGCCGGCTGCAGAAGAAATGGGCTGAGGTGTGGGAGGCCTGGTTGCAACTATCTGAAGGTAAGTAGTAGGGCAGCTCCACTTCCTTTCGTTTCTAAACTTCCAATTGGCCCGTTGGGCCATTTTTCGCTGTCCCCAGGCTTCAGGAGGCTTTCCTGAACCCTGGGGAGAGCGAAAAACAGCCCAACGGGCCTACTGGAAGTCTGGAGGCTTCAGTGAGGCCTGTGCACATGTGGGGGGGCAGCGGGTGATTGTGCACATGCGCAGGGCATTGCATTATGTGTGTGGGCACGCACGTGCACGCTAGCGCACGTGCGCACACCCTTTTGGCACCCGAGCCGAAAAAGGTTCGCCATCACTGGTCTAGATCATGACTATTTTATGTTATCCCGAATTGGTTTCCTAGACTTATGCCTGGTGAGAGGTGGAGTCTAATATATTATGATTGGAAGATCTCTAGGAGTCAATTGCCTGTTTATCTTATTCCATTATCAAACTGTTGTTGTCACATGAAATCAGGAAGGGCGATGTTAGAAAGACTATGGAGCCATGACAGTGGTGTAGATTTGAGGGTTCCAGATATTATTCTCATTGTGTCATTAAGATAAACAAAATGTAGAAATGCACATTCATCCTTTTTAAAAAAAAATTTAATTTCTAGAAAATAAAGTTAGAATTCAACGTTTCTAGAAACCACAGGAAGTTCACATCAGCATCCCTTGGTACTTTCCTCTGGGCACAGCTTTATGACACCACAAGTAATTTTGTGAGAGAGAGAAAGCCACCAACTCAGGAAGCAAATGTTGAGGGCCAGAAATTGATACAATCTCACATGCCACATGGCCAGTTCTTTGCCCTGAAGTTTCCACCTTCAGCTGCAGTGCAGGACAAAATAGCGTGACTGATGTAAAATAAAATGTGTGTTCAACTTCTATATATAGAATAGGGAGACATCATCTTGATCTCTTCCTCAAAAACAAAATATTTCGCGACAGTCCTGTTTCAGGTCACTAATACATCCTATGTCGAAGTATAGATGCCTAACAGGAAAAAAGAGAAAAACATTTCAACATAATACCTCAGACTTTAGCTGGGTTATGGCATTGAAATAGGGACTCATATCATGGGTAGCAGTTGATGCTCGTTTTGTGTAGAACTCTTGGATGTTCTGCTCCAGTTGCATGTTAGATTTCTCAAGGGACAGCACCTTGTTTTAAGGAAAAGAAAGTGAAACTGAATTAGAATATCAGAATAAGGAACAGCTTGCAGAATCCTAAAAACTCTAGATGTGCTTTGGCTATTTGACTTTCATCAGAAGGGGCTACTGTCAGCTTTGGACATAGATAGATAAATGGATAGTTTATAGACTATAGACATATAGACTGAATTGAATGAGTAATTGACTTCGTTATCTGGTTGCCCTCAGACTTCCAGAATCCCTCATTCATACGGCCAATGTCAATGATTAGATTTGAAAGATTGAATAAAGGGTAGAAGAAAATCAGCCCCTCCTTCCTCCTGTAATTCCTTCCTTCCTTGATCGCCCCTTTAACAGACTATACATTCTTCGAACTGCCATAGGTACTTGGCCAGTTCCTCACTACATAGCATCTTCTCAAGTCATTGAACTATTGTTGTGTTCAGTAGTGAGTTCTAAAACCCTTTACTACCGGTTTGCGCACGTACTCACGTGTGCGTGCAATGCTTCTGCATATGCGCAGAAGCGTCCTGGGCGGGTGGGCAGAGCCCAAAGGAGGGTTCCTCTTACCTGGCTACCAGTGCACTGCATGCGCATCATCACATTTTGCTCATGCGCACGCTTGCTATGCGCACACATCTCACGCAATTTTGCTTCCGCGCATGCGCAGGAAGCAAAAAATCACCGAAATCTCACAAGGGGACGCATACGTGCACGAGATTTTGGTGATTTTTTGCTTCTGCACATGCGCGGAAGCAAAAAATCGCCAAAATCTCATGCGTACGAGCGTCCCCTCACAAGATTTTGCTTCCACGCTTGTGCAGGAAACAAAAAAAGGCCCAAAATTTAGAAAAAAAGATGGTGCTGTGCGGCGGACTGGCGAAGACGGCACTGGAGCCATCATGTGCAAATTGCACAATTGGTGGGTCCCTACTAGGACGGCGCACTGGACCACACTGGTAGGAACCCACCATTGGCAGAGCCTCCCGCCGCCAGCGCTACCGGTTCTTAGAATCGGGCCAAAACGGGAGCAACCCACCGCTGGTTGTGTTGCTGTAGTTGTAAGGAGAACAGGCTTTATTTCCCCCCAGCAATGGCTGAGTGATGCCATTGGAAGTCCTCAGCGGGGAAATGGCTTTACTCAGGTTGATAGGAATACAGAGTAAGAGAGGGAAGGAAAAAGTAAGAGAAATAGACCTTAATCCTACACTTATCTATTGTTCAATCCAGGTTCTGGAGAACTAGTAGCGGAAATTTTGAGTAGTTTGGAGAACCGGCAAATACCACCTCTGGCTGGCCCCAGAGTGGGGTGGGAATAGAGATTTTGCAATATCCTTCCCCCAGGAGTAGGGTGGGAATGGAGATTTTGCAGTATCCTTCTGCCACACCCACCAAGCCACGCCCACAGAACTGGTAAGGAAAAATTTTGAATTTCACCCCTGGATCAATCCTAGGTTGGTTCAGTCTGAAATTTGGATGTAGAAAGAATGATAACGGGAATACTTCTGTCTTTTTAAAATCACCAGAAAACAGAAAACAGAGAAAACAGAATAGTGGAGCGTGAATAGATGTCTTCAAAAGTTATATTGGCAGAATCCACTAGGACATTTCCTAAATGATTGGGAACTTAGAAAGATACAATCTAAAACTCTTTAGAAAGTACTAGATAGGGGAAAGTTATTGGAAGCTTATTTACATAGTTGCATATATTGCACTTAAATTAATGAAAGTGGTGTAATACCACTCTTGGGTAAACACATGGTCACTGCCATGGAAGGAATTGGAACTATATCTGTTCTGCTCTGCTATGTCTTGCTTTGTCTCAAGTCTGAAAAGAAAAGTCATTTTAATTTATCCTTACAAATATGATTCCATGTTCTCATACTGAGATGGTGGATTACAATTTATTCAGTTGTTTCTGTGCTGGAGGATTAGCTATACTTCAAAATCCTCTATTTTCTCTGTTAAACATTCTGGGTTAATTATTGTCTCTTCTAAACCCATGAATAAAATTATAGCTCTTAAAGAGGCTCATAAATTGAGAGAAATGTCAAGAGATAAAGACAGAAGTTGTAGAAAAGTAAAACAAGAGATTCTAATTTGTGTAGACAGGGAATATCATCTCCATGGTGAGAGGACAATTCCATCCTGTTGTCATGCTAATGACACATTGCATCAAAGTGCAATCAAACAATGTTTCTGTGATACCAAACATATGGAGTTCAGGGGAAATTATACCTTGCCTACCCCACTTCCATCCCAAAAAAAGATGGTGTATCGGGCCATTTAAAACAGCAACCACTGACCATTAGAAATAACCTACAATTATTGCAAATAATTTTCAATTAATCATTTCCTTGCTAACTTCCAAATCGTTTGAATTCAGTATCTCACTTATAACTTTCTGTAATATAAAGCAAAAAAAATAAATCTTACATAACTACAGCATTTTTATCACAAAAATCAGTAAAACACAGACCATAATCACTTATAGGAATGTATTTATTTATTGTTAGTCCATAAACTCAAATAATTATCATTGTGCTGTGTTCTGGAGTACCTCTGTTACACTGTGAAAACTATTTCACACAAGATGAGTTTTTCTAATGGAAGCTAGAAGGTTTGAGGTTGACTGGCAGATGTATGGGGAGGTTGTTGCCTTAGAGCAGCATGAAATATGATTTTACTGTTAATACTCCTGTCTTTTTTTTCTGTTTAATTTTTATGTTGTGAGCTTCCCAGGGTTATATGCCCCCCAATCTCATATAAAAAAATAAGTCTCCTCAATAAATAAAACCATTAAATAAAGCAGATCAGAATGCTTCAAGAAAAAAAGAGCTCCTATGCCCTGCCAGGCTCCCAGTGTAGATCAGGTACTTTATATTTTGTTTTGAAGTATATTACTAAATAAGGTGCATTCAAAAAATCATGGTCCTTACTCAGCTTTGCAGGATTAATCCCTGGGCATAGTTAAAAGCCGTGAACAGATAGGACACCGATGACAGAAACAAAACAAATTCTTGGCTTTTGACTCCATTTGTTTCTTTCTCTTATCCTCTCAAATCATACTCTTCTGTAATTTTCTATCAAACATTGTCTTTCTTGGGTAGAGGAAGGGATATGAGCTAATAATTCATCTAAACATCTATCAACATCTTTCCTTTAGCACTGAATAATTGGAAAGATCCCACGTATATCTTTCTTCCAGAAAAAAATGCTATAATGTTTGTCACCTAGACAACATCTTCCTTGTCAAGTAGCAGTCTTTTATTCTCCCATATTCCACAAAAATGCCCCAAAGACAGAAATAGATATACCTTTATAGTATTACTTTTTCTTTGACATTGCCATTAGGAAAACATAATCTGATTACTCACTCTGTCTAGGTAGGCAGCCAGGCGGTCATTCAGATTTTTCATGGTGCCCTTTTCATTCATGTCCAGAATATTTGTGTCCATACTGGTAAATGCCTGCCCATCACCATATGACAGTCCAGCCATGTCCCCAATAACCCTGTGGATACTTGGCACTGCCTGAGACCTGCCTAAGGCAAACAGGCGTCTTCCCCTGGGTTCCTGCATGCTTCCAGAGGACATGCTATGGGTGGAAAAAGTAGTAGGCATGGTTTCACCTGAAGAAGCAGTGCAAAAGGAAGAGTGAAAGCAACATTGAGAGTCTCCTTATATAGGCAAGTTAAGGGCAAAACTAATCTTTAGCATTCCCCTTACTGGACTGTCTGGTTGTACCTCATGATAAGAGTTTGTTTTGGAAACCAAGCCCAAGGTCGTTCCCCCCCTCCCCCTCATCCTTGAGGCTAATTTGCAGTGCCATTGCAAAATTCTCTGATCAGATCTCAATCCACCTCATCAAAATAACACCAAACTGAATCCGTTCCCAAGCCAAATAAGCACAATGATTCAAAAAAAATGGAAGGAAAAGAAATGGTCCAAATAGGTGGGGAATGATTCCATAAAAATGAAAGAGGTTTAGTAAAAAATACAGGGGGAGGGGTTTCATGTGAGCTCTTGTTATGGAATTGCTATGATTCAGTCACTCACATTTTATGGAGGAACCACATGATAGCAATAGCACTTAGACTTATATACCGCTTCATAGTGCTTTGCAGCCCTCTTTAAGCGGTTTACACGGTCAGCATATTGCCCCCAACAATCTGGGTCCTCATTTTACCGACCTCGGAAGGATGGAAGGCTGAGTCAACCTTGAGCCTGGTGAGATTCAATCTGCCAAACTGCTGGCAGCTGGTGATCATCTATATTACGCCCACATTTTCTCATTGCTGCTTCTACAGTTTCCTTACTGGAGGAAATTCCACCCTTTTGCAGAACTAATACTCTTTTCAAATATACTTGGCCTTAATGGTGCTTTTCCAGTGTCCCTAATATAGGCAAGTTTAAATTCTTAAATTATTGTGCCAGCATTTTAATCTCTCCTTTTTTGGGAAAAAAGGCCCCAATAGATCTTTATACTTTCTTGTCCAGTTGCCTTTTGAAAAAAGCACCTTTGGGACAACCATGACCTGGATGATTGAGAATCACCATAGACATTTAATCCTATAGTCCTAATTAACCAATTTTCTCTCTCCCCCGCCTTCCCCATATATGTGAAATATATTGAATTAATAGCCTGGCAACCTATTTTAATGCACTGAAATACTACTTATGGGATTGGTGCTTAAATGCTGCTATCAAACATCATTTTTAAATTCTATGAAAAAATAATTTACAGTTCACCCATCCTGGTGAACATTTTTGATGATCCCCCATTCCTGTTCATGTTGAAAGCACCAAAGGCATTTCCAGGTTGAAAGGATTAGTGACATCATCGTTGCCCAGGGGACGCCCAGGTAAGGGTTCTTTTCATGACCCCATTAATGTGCTCATCAAAGTGGTACCTACCAACTTATGATTACTCACTTTTGGACTGCTAGGTTGGCAGAAGCTGGAGCGAATGACAGGAGCTCATCCCGCCATGCAACAGCACTCGGGCCTCGAACATGGCTTGTTGATTGTCAACCCAGCATTCTAAACTCATGATCTATCGTGCTCCATAATTTTTGATGTTTTTTAAAAAAACATAATTTAGGGATGTGCTAGAAATCGTTTTTATTCATATTGCATAGAATAATAGGGTGAAAAGGCAGGGGAGAATTCATTAAAGCAAAATGCCCATGAAATCCAAATGGTATTTTACACATATATAAAATAATAATATAGACAGGTTTTTGTTTACATTGACTCCAAAGTCTGCTATACCACAGACCATAAATTATGGGTTTATTGTATTTTATTCTCCCAATTTTCTGATAAGGATTAAGTTTCTATTGTTCAAAGCATTAGATGCAAGCATTTTACTCCTTAAGACCCTACAGTAAACCTCCACCTTGAGACATTTTCTGATAAATGAGTTCTAGGGATCACGATTCCCATTCAGCTATGCCTATAAAACAATCAGATTTATTATCAGTTCAGTGTACTGTATGAGGCAGTAAGGCATATAATAATCATATGGAGCAAAGTCCATAGAGAACTGTCTATAAGTTTCAGTAATATTTAGAATTTAGTAATACATTCAATACATTACAATACAGTAATACATCAAACTTTAGATGACTCAAATGTTGGACTGTATATAAAGGGAATATCCTACAACATGTTTCAAATTGTACCAAATTGAATATAATTTTTATCCAATATTACAGAGATATTGCTGTTACCTTTTGATTTAAATTCAGGATTTTGTGAAAATTGTCTTTGGATATACTTGGTTTAAAAATTAGAGGGGGGAATGATAAACAAGGCGACTTCACATGAAGTATGTGGATATTCCAGTAAGTAAATCATAGTGGATCAATGCAACAGGGGAAACTTCTAGAAACAAAAGCAAAAGAATGTGAAATCTTCAAATGCCTGGAATTTTCCATGGCTTTTTCCCCTACAAATTGTATTTTACAAGCAAAAGAATTGAGATGGAAAATCCCTAGTAATACATTAATAGTTTCAACAAGAGATTCCAAAGTAAATCTCTGAAAATACATTAAGCTTACAATGAAGTATAAGACATTGGTCAATACAACAATTACCATCTGAGGCTTACAGACCAAAAGCAAGGTAGTAAATTGCAGTGAGATTTGGTGACTGAAAACCCAACTGCTATTATACTGTGTCACACATACTGCTGCTTTCCACATTATTTCTGGCATGCTTTAAGATAGATGTGTGGGAAGGAAAATGGCTGTCCTACATTGTGATGTGCCATGTGTCAGAAAGGCAGCTAGGTTATGGATGAACCTCATGGAAAAAAATTAGGCTGTACATGTGAAGTGGAAATAGGATAAGGAATAGCAACAGTAGCTTAAAGTGAAAGCGCCATGGAACAAAGGACGCCTCAAAGATTTTGGGAACAGGTAAGCTTGCTGTAACTAAGAAAGTGAGCCACACATTGGAGCCAGAAAAAAACTTAGCTACCTGGGCCTTGAATTTTTTATACAGGATCCTCATTCATTCCTGGTCTGCTACGACCCTTTAAAACAGACAGCTACATAGACAAGTATGACTTTGCTGGCTTAGAGAAAATATATATATTCTCTTCCCCCTCTCAGTCCACATAGAAAGCAAAGGTATCCATGATGAAAAGCTCCTGAGAACTTATTTACAATTTCATAGTATTGCCAGCTTTAATTTTGGAATTTTAATTCTTTTTTATGTGCCAGGTCCGTGATGGCGAACCTATGGCATGCGTGCCACAGGTGGCACATGGAGCCATATCTGAGGGCACGCGAGGTGTTGCCCTATGTCGGCTCCAGCGCACATGTGTGCACTGGCCAGCTGATTTTTGGCCTTCTGAAGGGCAGGGGAGGCCGTTTTCGCCCTCCCCAGGCTTCAGGAAAGCCTCTGGAGCCTGTGGATGGCGAAAAACGGATCCAACAGGCCTACCAGAAGTTCGGAAATGAACTTCTGGTAGGCCCATTGGGCCGTTTTTAGCCCTCCCAAGGCTTCAGGAGGCTTTCCTGAAGTCTGGGGAGGGCGAAAAACGGCCTAATGGGCCTACCGGAAGTCCGAAGGTTTCAGTGAGGCCTGCACGCATGCACGGGGGGACAATGCGGGAGGTGTGCGTGAATGCGCGGGGGGAGGGCATTGCATTATGGGTGCGGGCGCGTGCTATTGTGCGCACTCGCACTCTTTTGGCACCCGAGCAAAAAAAGGTTCACCATCATTGTGCTAGGTCATTGTACAGACTATATAAGAGTAGATTGGGAGAGGAAGGAGAGAGGGATGACAAGCCGACTGAGAGAATCCATTTCAAATAATAGAATGGATGTTTCTATTGAGTAAGATTTGTAATTCCTTTATGATGAGAACAATTCAAATTAACATAATTTGATGGCGTTACACCTTCCTTGTTCTACTTCTCTTGATTTCTTGCAATTTTGCATTGTTCCTTCCTGCTTGGTTTATAGTATCATGTACAGTACTATCTTTTTCCTGATAAAGGCAATTGGTGTTTAAATAGCTGCCTGATTGACAAACATTCTGTGCGCAGATTTATAATACAAGATGATCCAGAAAACCATGTCTATAAATTTGTTCCTTTTAAAAAGGTAAATGATGAACTGAATTCCTGGTGACCATATGAATATATAAATGTTTTATTAATATTTAAATATATGCTTCCTGATCTTTAACTGGATGTTTTTTTGGCATCACTGTAGAAGTAGTTGGAGTTGTTTTGCTTTGTTTTTGTTGTTGTTGTTTGTTTGTGAAGTCAGTGTTGACTCCTAGCAAATGCGGGACGATCCTGCAGTTTTCTTGGTAGCATTTTTGGAAGAGAATTGCCATTGCTTTCTTCCTAGGACCAAGAGAAAGTGGCTAGCCCAAAGTCACCCAACTGGTTTTGTGTCTAAGGAATAAACTCATGGTCCTTTGGGTTTTGACAGATGTCATAACTACTACACCAAATTGGCTTTCATAGAAGTAGTTTATCACTACATTTTTCAGGATTTTTTTTTAATATTCCAATCTGGGCTAAAGTGTCACCATGATATTACCTGGTGCTCTCTTGTACAATGTTTAAATTTGACTCGATTTAATTTTTAAACTCCCCAAAAGGCCAGCCAGATGCTGCCATCCGCTGAGACTTGTTAAGTGAAAATTAAAAAGTCTTGAAAAAGAAAACATCCAACAGACCAGGATTAACAGATCTGCCAAAAACAAAATAAGGGCCATATTTATATGATTTTCTGATTGTGTGAATTCACAATACAGTAAATTTTAATCTAGCCAAGTTACTTGGCTTTTCAGAACACACTATTCAATGAAAAAACCAAAACTTACCAAGACTAGTGTATTGTTGTGAGTCCATGTGTTAAAGTCTCTGCATGATCTCATTAAAATATGTGAAAACAGCCATATTGTGCATATTAGGCAGATTTCTTAAATCTTGTCCTAACTAACCAGATTTCCACACTTCACTTGCAAACACTGGGTGTGATTTCCAAGAAAACCTGCTTTTATTGGAAAGGCTAATTTAAAGGACTCCTCCATTTAGCTGCCCAAGATAGATTCTAAATAGAAAATGAATGGGTTCTTAGCATAGATCTGGATGTCAGCATTCCAACTACCGGTAACTCCTCATTGCAATTCAGAACTCCGAGACAAAGTCCATCAAAGTAAGATTTTATTAGAGAAGTCATATTGGCACATCTGGGGAAAACCCAAATCTGAAATCCCGCGTTTTCTCCCACCCATACAAAAAACTCACACCCTGCCCTGTCCAGTGACATTCACATCACATGGCCCAATCAATCCTCTGTCTCAGCTGCCGCCAAACTTCATTCCCCTCCAGGTGCCAGCAGTCCGACCTTGATCTCATGTGAAAGAATGTTGTTATGATTTACTGCCTTCGTTACTCTCTCGTTCCCACTGTGGCAGCCCTGTAAAGTCTGACCAAAGATGGATCCAGGGCTGACACTGAATAACACATGATACTTTCAATATTGCAGAACTTAAATTTCCAACGGCCCCAACTAAAGGTAACAATGACAGAACCTTATAATTCAGCAAAATTTACATAGCCATTTGTTTCCCATTAGCTTAAGGTTCTGTTTGTTTGTCTGCTTGCATGCTTTTTTGTATTGGGGATTTAGCCAAGCTGTGATTATTAATACAGAAACTAAAGGTATCCTCTTCCTGAACTGCTAAAAATCACTGGGATTTTATCACAGAGTAAAATGAAAATTGAGAACTCCGACCAAATTATGTCAAAAGGTATAAGAATATCAATGTCAAGAACATGAAAAGAAACAAATTGAATGTCCATTATAGAAATGTCTGAGCCATTCTTTATAACTAAGTCATTTCTAAATTATTGCTATAATTAGAATGGATAGCTTCTACATTATCAATGTTGTAAAGGAAGAATCTCAAAGAAAACCAGGCTAGAAGGAATATTTTACTACATGCGGTGCAGGAGAGATGGGTAAGACACAAGGGGAAATTTTCCTTTGCAGTCATTCTATGACAGTGATGGCGAACCTATGGCACGCGTGCCACAGGTGGCACGCGGAGCCATATCTGCCGGCACGCGAGCCGTTGCCCTAGCTCAGCTCCAGCATGCACGTGCACTCCAGCCATCTGATTTTCGGCTTGCACAGAGGCTCTGGGAGGGTGTTTTCGGCTTCTGGGGGGCCTCCGGTGGCCGGGGGAGGGTATTTTCACCCTCCCCAAGCTCCAGGGAAGCCTCTGGAGCCTGGGGAGGATGAAAAACGGGCCTACTAGGCCCACCAGAAGTTGGGAAATGGGCCGTTTCTGGCCTCCAGAGTGCCTCCAGGGTGGTGGGGGAGGCCATTTTCGCCCTCCCCAGGGACTGAATTATGGGTGTGGGCACTCGTGCATGCGCGATAGCACGTGCGCACGTACTTTCGGCACCCGAGGAAAAAAAGGTTCGCCATCACTGTTCTATGATATCTCCTTTTCCAGCCTTCCCCAATACCTGTGCCCTCCAGATACATTGGACTTTACATTACGGTACTCAGTTAGTTGAAGTTATGTAGCATCTAGAAGGCATTAGGGCTGAAGAAAGATTCCTTATGTACTATACCCAGTTTTAATATAATTGTTATATAGATGAGGCTAGATAGTATAACATTTTAATTTGTTTGCATGTTATGGATAGTATTTTCTTTCCTGCACTTTACTCACAAAAATATTTAATTCATCCAGTGCTTGCAATGAGAAAGTAGAGAGTGTCAGGCACATTTCATTCATATGCCTCACATATACTGTAGGTAGTCTTTGACTTACAACCCCAATTGGTATCAAAATTTTGGTTATAGTCATGGCAATTGTCAAGGCACTCAGGTGATTGGATCCAATGTTACAATTGTTTTTACTGCAATTCATAAAGCAAATTATGCAATCTTAAATTTGAATACATTCTTCCAAATGAGCATTGCAACTCATGCCACAACCATAACAAATTGTGGTTACATGACAACAGGACCTTGCAAATCATATTTCAAGCAGCAAAAACTAACATCACCTATCTAAATCTATTCTAAACAGAAATAGTTAATTCATTCTTACACTTTAACCTATAAAGACTGACTAAGCTACATTCTTCTGGAGAAAACTAAATACAACGGCAGTCAATGGTTCTGTCTAATGACTTGTTTGCGCACCCCTGCATGCTGTACAAAATAAGAATCAGGTTTTAGCAAGTCTGTATTTATTGTGCTATGGTGGATGGTATTTTGAAAATAATACCCAGATGTCTCTGTTCATTGCTTTATTATAGAGAGTCAAGAATTGAACCCAATACAAGAAAAATTACAGTGGCACTTGGAGCAAATTATGATGAGTTTAAAATAATGCATGCACAATGACTTCATCAAATGAATGCCCCAACCATATACTTGTGTAAGTACCTAGGTCACAGTATTTGTGTGATTATTTCATAACAGGCATGTCCCCATTTCTCTTTATTTCACACACAGAAGACAGCAATTGTCTATAGGAAACAAGTTGTGAAGTTTAAGCAGCAGCCATTCTAAACTACAATATACTATATACATAAAACACCAGCATGGCTAACGTGGATTGTGCCAGGTGAGGCACTCCCAGAAGACCACAATGAAAAGCCTACTTAATAATTTTGAGCAAATGTTCAATTCCAAACTACATTTTTAAAAAAAAACTTAAAATCTCATCCCAGGGATAAAGTGCAGTGTGTAAAGAGCTGCATCTCCAGATGTGATGGTGTCTGATTCAGAGGCCGAACACCTCTTCAGAACAATTGCATGTCAGTCCGTTCAGGAATCCAAAGAAGTAAAAGCAGCAAACTGTTTTGGATTGAGAATACATTACAGACTCTTTGTATTTTAATCTGAAGTGAATAACATTTAGTCATAAAAATTCCAGAAACTATTTTGTGGTACTATACTTCTCTGTTATTTCTGGCCTTACATTGCATCATTCCATCTACTAATTTATTCCTGACCAAGATGGTATTTATGTGAGAACAAAGTATGCATCTGTTATTTTCAACTGCTTAGAAAATGCCCTTGTGATTAGACTAAAAAAATAATTCAATGAGTCCATATTTCAGGTATTTGCCCTCTGGGTGGATCATTGTTGGGTTGCATATATTGATATTTACTTTTCAAATTTGTATGCTGCCTATCTCACCAAAGGTGATTCTGGGTAGTTTACAGACATTGAATAAAATGTACTATAAAACATTAAAACAATAAATAAGAAACTGTTGGGGGGGAAATGCCTCCTGATGAGAATTCTTCCAGCTGGGAAACTACAAATGGCGCTTTGAAGAATAAATGTTATAGTGAAGCAGAGCTGCTGGAAAGAAGTCTTCAATGGCAAGAAACCAAGACGAGTGAAGCAAAGTTTCTTGGCTAGCTAGGCTGATTGACGTCATTGGGCCGGGAATGAGCAACTGGGCGGTGCAGGATTGGCAGGAGAACGCCGCGGCCGTTTGGCATCATTAGAGGTGGCCCCACCACTGCCGAGCCACCGCATCTCTCACCGCTCCCGCAACCCCCCACCCAGGTATGGCGAGCCCAGGATGGGGATCGACAGGCAGCTCCCCTCTACCAGGGGTCCACCTGGAAGACAGGAGATAGAAGTGTTAGATACGGTGCTATGACATGTATCTTTTCTCCTTCCACCCCACCCCACCCCAGTTTGTCAGGATATCGTTGGTGAAACTGCCACAGCAGTCGTGCAGCTCTCACGTCTCGCTCTGTTACCCATGAGGCCTCAGTGGCGGGGTAACCTTTCCATCATACCAGGTATTGGAGTTTACTCCTATGTAACCGTGAGTCTAATATCCTGTGTTTTTCATATTGATCTGTCCCCACTGGACCTGGTGGCTCAGGTAGGGGCCAAACATTGGTGGCCTCTACGGGTTTCAGCAGGCTACTGTGGAACACAGAATGAACCCGCCCCAGCAAGGGTATGTATGTGGTTGAATGGATGGATGTTGTTGTTGCTTTTTATACTGTTTTTTTTAAATTTTGTATTGTTTTTAAATTGCTGAAATTTTGTCTATTCTTGTATCTCTTATGTTGTACGCCGCCCTGAGTCCTTCGGGAGTTGGGCGGCATATAAGAATAACAAAATAAATAAATAAATAAATAAATAAATAAATAAATAAATAAATAAATAAATAAGGGTGGGAGCTTTAGTTCCACTGTCACGGGGTTGATTACCCAAACTGGGAATGGGCCTAAGTACTTTGGGCCCAGCTTCTTACAAGACACCCTCAATTAAGGTACTTAGTAGAGAGGTATACCTGGTCCTCTACCCTAAAGGGTTTGTGGGCTGCTCATTTCTTGTTGGCCTGAACCTCATTTCTTGTTGGCCTGAATCTCGGCCGCTTTCTGTAATGCTGTTTTTACAGCCCCCCAGAAGTCCAGTATCATATCTGCCCACTCTTTCGAGGTTCTCGGGGCCTGGGGATCTTGGATCCACTCTGGAATGGGCACAAACTCCATCCCGTTCACCACCCGGAAGGGGGTGGACCCGGTGCTACCGTGCACTGCATTATTGTATGCCACCTCAGCAAAAGGAAGGAGGCCTGCCCAGTCCTTCTGCTGATAGGAGACGTGGCATCTCAGATAGCATTCAACCATGGCATTTGCTCTTTCAATGGCCCCATTGGTGCTGGGCTGGAACGCTAGCTCAAGCCTTGGGGGGAACCTATCAGGCATATGAAGTCACGCCAGAATTTGGCAGTGAACTGCATCCTCCTATCTGAGATGATATGCCCAGGCACTCCGTGGAGACAGTAGATGTGACCAATAAACAGTTTTGCTAGCCGCCGTGCTGACGGTATCCTGGCGCATGGCATGAAATGGGCCTGTTTCGAGAACAGGTCTATGACTATCCACATTACAGTGTGCCCGTTGCTCTGTGGCAAATCTGATATGAAGTCCATGGCGATCTCCTCCCATGGTCAAACGGAATCAGTCACAGTCTGCAAGAGGCTAGCGGTTTTCCAGGCTGCGCCTTCATTGACGCACAAATCAGACAGCTTTTCACATAGCTCTCAATCTCCAACCACTTGTGAGGCCACCAAAACAGGTTTTGTGGCTCCTGGTGTGTGTTTTTTCTGTAGGAAATGGGTCCAAGTGGCTCTTTGGATGTTTAAGGTTGCCGACCCCTGCAGTAGTTGAAATGTGAGATAACCAGGGCTTCAGTGACTGAGCCCAGCGACTCTGAATTCAAGAAAGGGAACTGGCACACAACATGAAGTTGTGCAAACGCTCGCCTAACCACAGCTGCCACCTGCCCATAAGCAAGAGTCACACATCCAAGAGAATGACCAGATAACACATTGGGGCTTTCTGGAGTAGTGCAATTCCATCTAGATCTCAACACACCCATAGATAACCTGGTCTTACCAGGGTTTAGCCAAGTCTGCTGTCCCTCACAGTCTCCAGGTGCTGCAAAAGGGCAGCAACCGCATCTCTCCTATCTCCCAAGATGGAGTTGTAAACTTGAGTATCATTAGCATGCTTTTTGTAGAGTTTAGCTCTGTATTTAACACAATTCTGCCACATAGACTAGTGTCTAAACTTATGAATCTTCAGCTTTCTTATTCAATCTGCCTTTGGATTATGGATTTCCTGTCTGGCTTCTCTCAAAGGGTCAGATTAGATAATCATATCCCCTCAGCCCTTATTCTTAACACTGGTACACCACAGGGTTGTGTGTTGAGTCCCTTACTTTATACTCTTTATGTACATGACTGCATTCCCACTCATGCCCGTAATACTATTATTTAATTTGCAGATGATACAACAGTGGTGGGACTCATGTCTGGTGGGGGTGAGTCTGTCTATTGAGATGAGGTGGACTGGTTGCTTTTGTGGTATGGAGACAATAACTTGGTCCTTAACACCAATAAGACCAAGGAGCTTATAGTGGACTATAGAAGGAATAGACCAAACATATAGTTATCAAGGGAGACCAAGTGGAGCAAGTGGCTAGTTTTAAGTTTCTGGGTGTTATCATAAAAGGGGCCCTTTATGTGGGGTGCTAACATTTCAGCACTGGTCAAAGAGGCCCTGCAGAGATTATACTATCTGAGACTCCTCAGGAAACAACTGAATGAAAAACTGCTGGTGACCTTCTATCGCTGCATCATAGAAAGTATTTTAACTTACTGCACCAGTGTATGGTTTGCCAATTGCACAGTGGCAGATAGGACAGTGCTCCAGAGGGTTAATATCATTGCCCAGAGGATCATTGGTTGCTCTCTCTCCTCTTTGGAAGAGCTTTATAGCTTCCGCTGCCTTAAGAAAGTTCAAAACATTCTTAAAGATCCATCTCATCCTGGGCACCAATAGCAATAGCAATAGCACTTAGACTTATATACCGCTTCATAGTGCTTTACAGCCCTAAGCGGTTTACAGAGTTCAGCATATTGCCCCCAACAATCTGGGTCCTCATTTTACCCACCTCAGAAGGATGGAAGGCTGAGTCAACCTTGAGCCAGTGAGATTTGAACAGCTGAACTGCTGAACTAGCAGTAGCCTGCAGTGCTGCATTTAACCACTGCACCAATGGTGGGTTACTACCGGTGATGTCCGGTGCGTAGCTTCAGTAGGGAGCGGCCGATTGCGCAATTTGCGCATGACCGCTCCAGTGCCGTCTTCGCCGGTCCGTTGTGCGTGTTGCCATCTTTTTTTGAGATTTTTTGGGCTTTTTTTGCTTCTGCGCATGTGCGGAAGCAAAATCACGCCAAAATCTCTCTCTTGCGCGCGTCCCCTCGCAAGATTTCAGCGCGATTTTGCTTGCGTGCATGCGCAGAAGCAAAATCACACAAGGGGGCGCGTGCACGTAGCGAGCACGCCCGCGACCGAAACATGGAGATGTGCGCGTAGCGCACCAGTATCGGTAAGTGAGCAACCCGCCCCTGCTGGGCACCCTTTTTTTGAATGTACAAGATAATAAAAACAAGGACAAATAGGCTGAAAAACAGCTTCTATCCCAGAACAGTAACTATATTGAATTCTACTGTATAGTGCAATATTAATGCAATATATGGGGTTTTCAATTCAATTGTATAAAATGTGAAGGATGTGTGTTTTGTTTTTTTGTTTTTTTA
The DNA here is from genome assembly GCA_023053685.1 of Diadophis punctatus similis. NCBI lineage: Eukaryota > Metazoa > Chordata > Lepidosauria > Squamata > Dipsadidae > Diadophis > Diadophis punctatus. Next base: position 16,361,523 of record JALIGW010000009.1, on the reverse strand, counting down.
TGTACAATGTACACTGAAGATGGTATTTAATTTCATTATACGAGGTGTAATGACAATAAAGTAAACTAACTAATAAGGTTGCTACTTCATCCCATGGTAGCAAATGAACTCACCTGGCAGTTTCACGTAAACTGTAAAAGGAAATGGAGAGAACTGAGCTCTGCAGCACACCACGGAGGCAGCTATGGACTGGATCTTTGACTCTGTGACTACACCAATGGTAGTAGCCTTGAAGAAAGGAGGCAAACCAGCACAAGACTGTGCCACCCAGCCCCAAACTCTGTAGCCCAAAAAGATACCAGGATCAATGGTATCAAAAACTACTGTGAGAGGTCAAAGAGAGCAAGGAAGGATGCTCTATATCCCTACCTCACAATTGACAGAGATAATCCAAGTCAGCGGCAGGTTGCTTGCTTACCGGTGCCGGTGCGCTGCGTGCGCATCTCCAGATTTCGGGGGGGGCGCTAGCTACGCACGCGCACCCCCTTGCGCGATTTTGCTTCTGTGCATGCGCAGAAGCAAAATCACACCGAAATCTCGTGAGATGCGCGTGTGAGATTTTGGTGCGATTTTGCTTCCGCACATGCGCAGAAGCAAAATCTCACCAAAATCTTGCGCGCGCGTCCCCTCACAAGATTTTGGCACGATTTTGATTCCGTGCATGCGCAGAAGCAAAATCGCCCAAAAATTCACAGAAAAAGATGGCGACGCGCGCAACGGACCGGCAGAGAGGGCTCCGGAGCGGTCACGTGCAAATTGCGCAATCGGCCGCTCCCTACCGGAGCTGCGCACTGGACAGCTCCGGCAGGAACCCACCTCTGATCCAAGTGCAGCAGATGTGGTTTCTGTTCAGGTTTCTCTGAAGCTGCCAATATTATAAGTGCAATCAATATACCGGTAATCCACCAAAGTTAAAGTCTTCCATAAACAATAGCAGAAAAGGGGAATTTAAACTACTCTTCAGTTTTGTCTGCAAGAGGCAGCACAGGAATACTTTTAAATATATGTTTTGAAAACACAGTTCAATTATAACAATTCAAGATATAATTTACTGCTATATTTAACATTTTCATTTATAGGCTGGGAACTGTTGCTACCATTTTCACTTCTGGGTTTCAAAGCAGGCTTGACTCAGACACCGAAATACATTGGTGGTTTAACAAAATGGATTTTTCTTTTGTTGAAGTATTTCCCCCAAAAATGGACAAGAAATCTTGTTATCTGTGTGCCTGTTAAATACGCAATAATTTATCAAAGAAAATGCATTTAACTTTGGAGAGGGGGAATGTCAAGATCCCAGTACTTTTTATTTTAGAAATAAAACATTATTAATAATTAATCCCTATCAAAAATACCCTGGAAGGGCGGCATTTAAAATCGATCTAACGCGCATGCGCCGGTTGTCCGCTTTCCTTTGTGGAAATATTTGAACTGCCCCTCCCGTCTCTTGAAAATGGTGCAGACTCCCCGCGTCCGCTGCAACGTACGGCCGTTTCCCCTCCTTCCGCGCTTTTCTGCCAATCCCTGCCAACATCCGTGGCGTCACAAGGAGAGCCAGTTATGTCCAGTTTGCGCTACCGCCTGCATCATAAAATGCGGAAGCTGGAGAAGGGAGGAGCTGAGCTTGACGGAGCTACGCCCACAACCCAACCTCTCCCATCCCCCTCTTCAAGTTTTCCTCTTTCTAGCCAATCCTTGCGCCCGCCTCTCGAGGTGCGTTGACGTCATAAACCCTCACTGCTATATAACCCGTCGGACGTTTTAAACCCGCCCTTCCTGCTGCTTTTTCCATTTTTAGGCGTCTCGGAGAGGCTGAGGAGCGACCGTCGCTGCTGTTGTTGTTGCCGCGCCCCGCCTTTTGCTGTCGCCGCTGCTGTTGTTGCTTCCGACCCGGGGAAAAGGGGAAGCGAAGCGCGTCGTATGTCCGCTATCCAGAACCTCCACTCCTTCGGTGAGGGGGCTCCGGGAATGGCGGGGGAGCGGCGGGCTGCGGGGGAAATGGACGGTGGGGGAGGCCGCGTCAGGCCAGAGGTGGAATTCGCTTGGGCCCCGATGCGTGGGGGAGGGGGGAGGTCATCGGAAAACCCCCGGAGGGGGGAGGGAAAGCAATTTTCCTCAAAGCTCGGACGGGTGGGGGGTGACCGAAGGCGGAGGGCTGCGGCGGGAGGCGGAGTTTGGGCATGGGGGGAGGGGAAGAGGTAAGGCCTGCCAGGAGGAGTCACTTCGGCAGCGGGGGGGGGGAGTTCGGCTGCCGGGGGGGGGACGATTTCATTGGTCGAACCCAAGATAGGAAGGAAGCCAGCGATTCCAAGAACTCGGTGGGGGGCGGGGGTGTAGCAGGCCGACCTGGCCTAGCTTGACCTAAAATGCGCCTCGTAGAAGGGATAGGAAACGGGGACAGGCGCCTAAAAGATGGATACCGATAACGATTAAGGATGAATGTAAGAAGACGGCATTGTTAAGAAGGTCCGCCATCTTGTTTGCTCCTCTTCCCCCCCCTTGTTGACGCACTTGCGAATTCCTGACGGTTGCGTCACCCTGCAAGTGGGAGGGCTCTCTCGAGTCACGTGGTAACGTGAAGAGACTCAGTTTGGTTATCGCTGGAAGCCGCCTCGTTTCCACATCAGGAAGGGCAGGAAGTGGGGAAGAACTATTTTTCCTGCTTTAATAAGGGTGAGCAAAGAAGTTTGAGGTTTTAACAGATTCAAAAATGGATGACAGGGAGATCTGCGAACATCCTTTCAAGCTCCAGAGTGGTTGAACTTGAAATATGTAGCTGAAGATGCCCGTTTTCATACCTTAAAATCTGCCAATCACTCTTTCCCCTCTCCGACAGTGAAGTAAGGGCTTGCTCAGTTTAGGAAGGTGATTTGGGTTCACTCAACATTGATAATTCTTTAAACTGACTGAAATTGCACCTTTTTCTTAATATATATATAAAATTTAAACTTTTTCAGACCCCTTTGCTGATGCAAGTAAGGGTGATGACTTACTTCCTGCTGGGACTGAGGACTACATCCATATAAGGATCCAGCAGAGGAACGGCAGAAAAACCCTCACCACAGTCCAAGGCATTGCCGATGATTATGATAAAAAGAAACTGGTGAAGGCCTTCAAGAAGGTATTTATGAAATTCTTAATCCCCAGTAACTGCTTTACGCTTGGTAAGTGCTTAGAACTAAATAGTTAATATCTGCTTTTTTTGTTTCTGTAGAAATTTGCCTGCAATGGTACTGTGATTGAGCATCCAGAGTATGGAGAAGTGATTCAGCTTCAAGGGGACCAACGGAAGAATATATGCCAATTCCTCATTGAGGTGAACAAAGCCATTTAAAATTTATGGGTTTTCTTGCTCACTTTATTGTTGGACTTGTGCACGTAATATTTTATATATTTGATGTCTGCTACTAAATTAAAGCCAAAATATTGTTCCAAAGTAGCTGGTTTTATCTTGCTGTCGGTAAAATAAATGCAGCTGTTAATTTTACTGGAGTAGGTCACATTCTTAGTTTTTAATCTAAATCAAGATTTTCTCCTTTTTTTCAGATTGGACTGGCTAAAGACGACCAGCTGAAAGTCCATGGGTTTTAAGATTTGTGGGTCACCAAAGTTTCAAGGGCGATGACTTTCCTGCGATGAAAGATTCTTTGTGTCCTGCCTCATTAGTTTTAACCAAGCCAGCTTGCATAATGTAATCACATAAGGTTCTTTTTAGTCTGGACTAGTGTAATTCGGCAATGTAATAAACTGACAAGAGCTCGTGTTGTGTTGTGTTGCTGTCCCTCATTTAAACCAGGTTCGGTAGTGTTGGTGTCATGCCAGAAGTTTATTTTATAGACATTGCTGGTTAGAATTTAAATATTCTGGCTGTTTTAGAGACATCTAACGTTTTAAGCCACCTTTGTCACAGAAATTGAGGCTAAATAACTACAAACTCTGAAAGATTAGGTCTCACCTACCTTTGTGTACCTGAAGGCATCTTTGTGCAAAGGTATTGGGGCTATATAAATCAAAGTCTCTTCTAAGGTGACTGAATTCAGGAAAGGTTTTAGCTCAATCTCACTTAAACTTAAAGGTGCAGTTTTTAAAGAATGTCTTTGCAAAGTGCTGCTTTAGCAACTAACAGCTGTGTGAAGCAACAGATATCTCGGTTGGAATCCTGATGTTCTGTGTAATGTATTTAAACTTTTATTTAAATAAAAATGATTTTCAGAAATATTTGCCTTGTATTTTCATGCACTGTTAAAAGTAGTTGATGTTTTCAAACAAAAGTGTCCTCCCTAAACCAGACTCCAGAAAATGGAAAGTGCTTCTAAAAAAATAATCCAATTGATGTTAGACATCAGTTCAGCTAGTCTGAATGCCACAAAATAGTGCTCTACTTCTCAGTGTTATTATGCATCATAATACTGAAAATAACAAAAACCTTGTTCATGTACCTTTGACTTCTGGAAATCGCATACAAATTCTTCATGTCTATCCCCAGCTTGGTCTTTCTGGTCCTCCAATAATCTCAAAAAATACTGCATCATTAATCCAAGTGCACTAGTCATGTTTACAATTTTATACAACACAATTCCCAAAAGTGAGGTATGTACATTAAAAATGCTAATATTAAAATAATACATTCCAAGTTCAGTAGTTGAAAGTACATTTGCTTAATAAATTGAAAAATTCTTCATTCTATTAATAGGAATTTATCTTTCCCAATAAAGACAAGCACTTTATTCAAAGTATAATCACCCCCCCCCCCAAAAAAAAATCCAGGAAATTGTTTTCGAGAAATTCAATTTATTTATTTATTTAAATGGATTTCTATGCCACCCAACTCCCGGGGGACTCTGGGCGGCTCACAACATATCAGAATCCATTCCACAGTATAAAAAATACAATAATTTAAAAAGTACAAAAATTAAAGAGAGTATCACATTCACAATCAAGGGGGGAGACCCATATCTAGTCTAGTTGGTCTCACTTTCACCCCGCCTGGGGATAGTCCTGATCTCTGGGGGAAGCTGGTTCCATGCATTTTATTTTTTAAAAAACCAGGATTTATACATATTAAAATTCTGATTGTCCTGTAACCCTTAACTCTAAAACTGCATCATAGGGGAAAACGTTTGAATCAAGTTCCCTTTAATGGACTTGGAGAATGCATCCAAAATCCAAGACTTGAAATTGAAACTTGGCAAATTTTATAAAACGTGATATAAACCAGCCATTTTATTCCTTAATGCAAAATGCAAAACATTTTCTGTGATGAACTGGTGTTTTGAGTGTTACCCAACTTGCCATAGGCTACTTTCAAGGCAGATCTCGCGAGTATCTTCAAGTACATTAGAAACACTGCCACTGTTGAAGGCGTTGAGAAACTGACGCAAGGGATCAGGTTGTCTAGTTGCAATTACTGGATATTAATTTCTAAATGTTTTAAGAAAACTTAAATAATTTTCATTGAATTGCCCAAAGGGATACTAAGACATAGACTTCTGATCATTTTTCATCATAATCCTTGTTACAGAAAGGAAAAAATGTTTAAAAACTGACTTGAATATGGCTGCCATGAAACTAGCAAAGCATTTGACAAGAAAATTAAAAACACATTTCTGAATAATCTCTAATAAAGATGAACATAGGCATAAGCTGACAAGATCAATAATGAGACCAAGTGTGTGTGTGTTTTTAATTTGGGGGCCTAACCTACAAGTAGCCTAGAATTCTTTGGGGCAAGGGAGTGGGATGGCCCTCCAAACAGCACAATTGCCACATGAGATGTACTTTCTAGTGTATGTTTTTCAGGTTATTCAAATCAGGTAGGCAATGCTTTTGCGCACCACAAATTTTGGACAGAGGTGATGGTGAATTGCCATAAGGAAATGTTTGACAGGATGTAATCTAGAAAGGTTGGTAATGCATCTGTAAAAGGGCTGAAAATTGATTTGGCTGTTAAGTACCATATTTATTACATCTACTTCTGGCTTGTCAACAGACTTTCAATAACTGATCGCTTGTTAATACTTTTTCTAAAGAAGAAATATAAGCCAGTGGTTCATTCAGGCTTTTCTCATCAATTGATGTTTGCATTGGTATCATCTTTTGTTTCTGTTAGGAAACCAATGGGATATTTATATGTTAGCAACCAACTATGTTTTCCATTATAAATCAACCTGTCTATCTAATGGATGGATGGGATTGTTTAATTCCAATTTTATTAACTGTAATACTACAATTTTTCAACACCAGCCAACAGTTGTGTCCCTTAATCACTGCCATGATATAGTTGTGATGTATCTATATTGGGGCCATTTTATACAGAGTTAGCAAGGTTAAATTATATGTTGCCAGAGTGTTATGACTTGAGAAAGAAGGATAATTCATCCCAAAAAGGGAGACACTCCATGCCGAGGTAATTTTATGTTTAGAATTTTTCTCTTTAAATCATTAAACAGGAAGGAAGGAAGAAAAAGGAAAGAAAGAAATAAAAGAAAAAAAGAAGAAAGAAAAAAGAAAGAAACTTGACTTCACCTTAAAACTATCTCAATCTACTTGTAGTTTCTACTACACATAGTCCTTGACTTACAATTGAGCCCAACATTTCTGTTGGCTAAGTGATACATTTGTTAAGTGAGTTTTGCCCCATTTTATGACCTTAGTTGCCACAGTTGTTAAGTGAATCAATATAGTTGTTAAGTTAGTAACACGACTGTTAAATGAATCTGGCTTCCCCATTGACTTTGCTTGTCAGAAGGTCACAAAAGGGAATCACCTGACCCCAGGACACTGGAACCATCATACATGTGATTCAGTTGTCAAGTATCTGAATTTTGATCAAATGACCATGGGGATTGCAATGGTAGTGTGAAAAAGGCAATAAGTCACTTTTTTCACTGCCATTGTAACTTTGAACAGTCACTAAACCAACTATTGTTAAGTCAAGGACTATCTGTAATGCTGTATCGTTTCCAATTGCATATCATTCTCAATTGGGTGGTGGTGGTTGTTTTCCCTGAATTTTTTGGGTTACTATTCTTGCAAGAGTGAAAGCAGAATGAGTTTTTCCAGACAGCAACTATAAAATTAATGCTGCTTCATTCCATCCTTCAATTATGGTCTTACACTCAGGGAAATAATAATAATAATAATAATAATAATAATAATAATAATAATAATAATAATAATAATAATAATAATAATAATAATAATAATAATAATAATAATAATAATAATAATAATAATATTATTATTATTATTATTATTATTATTATTATTATTATTATTATTATTATTATTATTATTATTATTATTATTATTATTATTATTATTATTATTATTATTATTATTTTGTATGCCGCCCACTCCACAGAGACTGGGTGGCTCACAACAATAAGAAATCTACATACATACAATAAATATAGAAAAAACATTAAAAACAATAATTATTAAAAACATTAAAAAACAACCATTTAAAAACCCCATACAATTAATTCATTCATGGAGCCAAGAGTGCTCGATGTTATATTGAAATCATTGGCCCCAGGCCTGTCGACAAAGCCAGGTTTTTAGTGCTTTTCTGAAGGCTGGCAGGGTGGGAATAATGTGGATCTCCGGGGGGAGTGTATTCCAGAGAGCCAGTGCTGCCACAGAGAAGGCCCTTGCTCGTGGGCCCGCCAGCCGGCATTGTTTGGCTGTCGGGACCACCAGCAGACCAACTCTGTGGGCTCTAATCGGTCTTATGGAGGTATGTTGAAGAAGGCGGTCTCGGAGGTAAACTGGTCCTAAGCCATGTAGGGCTTTAAAGGTAATCACCAACACCTTGAATTGTGCTCGGAGACCTATGGGCAGCCAGTGCAGTTCGCGAAGGATGGGTGTCACATGGGTGTATCTAGGGACACCCATCACCACACGCGCCGCCGCATTCTGCACTAGCTGTAGTCTTCGAACGTTCTTCAAGGGTAGCCCCATGTAGAGTGCATTGCAGTAGTCAAGACGTGAGGTAACAAGGGCGTGAGTGACTGTGAGTAGTGCCTCCCAGTCCAAAAAAGGGCGCAACTGGTGCACAAGACGAACCTGTGCAAAGGTCCCTCTGGCCACAGCTGTTAGATGTTGTTCCAATTTTAGCTGTGGATCCAGAAGGACCCCCAAGTTGCGAGCCCATTCTGAGGGGATCAATTCCCCCCCCCCCCAGAACCAAGGAGGGACAGATGTCCAAGTCCTTGGAGGCAACATCCAGAGCCACTCGGTCTTGTCAAATGTTAAACTTAATAAAAGGATTGTACATTTGAGGGTTGGACTTATATTAGCATTTCTGCTCCCTCCCCTGCTCTTAGGTGTTGAGGGATATAATATCACATCTCTCATTTGCCGTTGATCTTGAATAATTAAAACATTATTTAACAAGATCAGCACAGGAACAGCAGCATAAGAGCAGCACTGGGGCAGCATAGATTAGCTATGTGAGCAAAAAATCAGGAATAGTCAGATAGCACCTATTTCAACTAATTAATTTTATTTAAAAGCTTGCAACTCATTTTGTTTTTAAATTGTATTGAAGCACCTACAACACAGTATGTAATGAAGATTACATCATTGCAATAGCATTGTTTGAACACAAGAGGGTGTCTAGTGCCCAGGGCTTGTCTATTAGATGCTTTCTTTTCACCTTTCTGAATACTGTAGGAAATCTGGGACACTATAGCAACATCTGTTGAAGTTCTCAATCATCCAGGTCATTGTTGTCCCAAAGTTGCTTTTCTAAAAGACACCTGGATTTCCCTGTGTTTTTCCTTGAAAAGGTTTCGCTTCTCATCCAAGAAACTTCTTCCATTCTTGGATGAGTAGTGAAACCTTTTCAAGGAAAAAAACCAAGAAAGTCTTGTTGCCTTTTGAAAAGCACCTTTGGGACCCTTTATAAGCAATGTTTCTTAAACTTGGCAATTGCTTGAGGAATTCTGGGAATTGAAGTGTGTGAAACATTACTTTATAACTTTAGGATGAGTGTGATTCCTGAACTCAAAGTTATTTTAATGTAGGAAACAACTCCTCTGAAAACACAAAAGGAATCTGGTAGCACCTTCACAACTAACATATTTTAATAAAAGGCATAAGCTTTTATGAGTTGCTCTACATCAAATCCCATCGAGCTGAACTTGGCCTTTCGTGTTATAGACATTGTAAAAAAAAAGAATTGTGCTAGTTAATAGACACACAAAATCAAGATTTCGGTAGCATCTTTTCAAACATCATTTTTTTAAAAAAAAAGCTATACAGCAAGATTTTATGGTAAACTGCAGTGAGTTGCAGAAATGCACCACTGAAAAAAACAAAGAAAAAAATAGATGAATACTATAGAACCAAATGAGAAGAAATGGGCTATAAGCAGGGGTGGGCTGCTGGGGGTTCGCAGGGGTTTGGGAGAACCTCTAGCTAAGATTCTGTGCAGTTAGGGGAACCCCAAAATCCCACTCCTGGCTGGCCCCGCCCACCCTGCCCCTCCCCTCCTAGGAGTCCCCAGTTTTGGATGCAGGTAAGTGCAGGGCACGCATGGAGGCTCAGGGAGGGTGAAAAACAGGCCTACTGGAAGTTCAGGTAGGCCGGAAACGGGCCCGTTTCTGGCCTCCATAGAGCCTCCAGAGCCTGGGGATGCTGTTTTCGCCCTCCTGGAGGCTCAAGGAAAGCCTCCGGAGCCCGGGGAGGGCAAAAATGCCCCCTCCCACCATGGTGCAGGAGGCCAACTAGGCAACCCAGCAACCAGGCAGAGAACCCCTTGCTAAATTTTTTGAAGCCCTCCCCTGGCTATAAGATAATTAGACCAGAAAGGTTTTATCTATTCTGTCAGATTAAAAACACCAAAATTTATCAACAACCAAAGTTCTAGAAAATTAACTACACTTTTTATAATGGTGTGAGAATGTTCCATTGTGGTTCGTTCATTGTGCATACCTTCCAAATTCAGAGAATGCTCTTGTCATCACTTTGAAAAAGAAATAGCTCATTCTAGTAAATTATGCTTCACAGCTCTTGACATTTTTCCCCCCTGGTTGGTTTCTGGCTTTAACAGCATTTTGCATGACACATAGAAATTACCAGAAATTAAACTGACACATTTTAAAGGTTGCTTTCCCCATCATTATCTCCTACAAATTGATTCTTTATTTCATTCTGTGGGGAAAATATTTCTAATGTTCTGTTAGGATAGAATGCATTAATGAAATGGTGTAGGAGTTGATTACCTGTTTGTTGTGCTTTCAGTCAGAGAGAAAAGGTGGCAGTTTTATCTCTACTCCAGAAACTATTAAAACCACAAAGGGCATTCAGGTGGAAAATGATAAATTGAACGCAAATAGATGCGTGTTTTTAGTTAGAAATTCTGCACATCCTGGTCATTTGGTAATGGCAGAATAAATTGTTTGTGTTCATCTTGCCAGAACTGAACAATCTCTGATAAGTATAAAATGGCCATTTTTCCATCTACTTGCCCTTTTCCTTTAGTATTAAATTCTAATTATTCCCAAGTATGAAAGGACAGTGTGTGTGCTGACGTGTGCTATGTAAGATGGTAGAAGGAAGAAGTACTAATCTTACTTATGGTGGAAAAATGAAAAATACTAATCTGTGTGGTTGTACATGTTTACAGAGCAATGTCTGCAGTTATGGGGAATGACAAAATAAGTCATTTTGCTACAAGTTATCCTCAACTTACAATCATAATGGAGTCCTTTCATCATTAGTCATGACAGTCATAAGTTGAGGCCAACTCAATTTTATGATATTTTTTATGGTGGTCCATAAGCAAATACCATGGTGGGTTAAGCAAGTCAAGTCCTATGGGCATTTTAGCCAGAAATTGGCTTAAAAGACTGGTTTCTGGCAAAAAAAAAAAGTGATAATTCACATCACTCAACAATAAATCACCGCAACTGGCCGTAAAAGCAAGACAGTTCCCAAACCCTGAAATGCAGTCATGTGAATGCAGGTGGTTGCCATCATCAGAACTCTGGAACTGGGTTGTAAGTACTTTTTTGAGGTGATCTATTGTAAATTTTAATGGTCATTAAGTGAGACTACCTGTATCATTCACTATCTTCTCATTGGCACTCTAAAAAATCTAATGCCTTCTTATATCAGGAACCATTTCTAGCAATGATTTTAAAATGTTCTGATTAAACTGATACATGCTAGGCATTTTTTAGAGAGAGGAAAAAAGAGAAGAGAAATCTGTTTCTGTAAAGCCAATTCTGTGGAGGGGACAAATTTAGGATTCTTGAGTTCTTCCATTGCTGTCAGGTTGGTTATTAAATCTTTAATAACCAGTGTGGTTAAATCAAGATGGTAATTGTGATGCAACCAAAATTTCACCTATGTTTGCATGTGTTGTAGGGTAGAGTTTCAATTGTACCATTGCAATTATCATCTTGACTTTTTTTTTAACATACCTGTAGACCACTGGTGGGTTGCTGCTGGTTCGGACCGGTTTGCCCGGAAATTTGCCCCCACTTGCCAAACCGGCAGTGATGGCTGGCTGGCCACCCCCCCGAACCAATCCTCCGGTCGACGTTCCTCGAAAGCAGTTGGCAAAGAACCTTCTGCGCATGCGCAAAGGCTTCTGCGCATGCACATAGGGTCATTCCTCGACATGACATATGTGCGCAAAACGCGCACTTCCGTCGCGATCAGAACTGGTAGGGAAGGTAAGTAGAACCCACCCCTGAGCTAAGGCCTTGGTTTCCATAGCCGGTCCAAAATGTAACAACATAGACATAATATGACTTGCTAAATGTCCATTACTCATACCGTAGTCTAAAGCAGGGAAGTCCATAGAGGGGAGTTGAGGCATCAAAATGACAGGCACAAGTGGGCAATGAGGACCTCACTTCTTTTTATTGATGTATGATGTGTGCAACACATATTAAAAAGAAGAGGAGCTTCCATTAACCATTCTGGGCCATTTCATTGTAACTGATTCTGCAGAGAGAAAATTCTTTACTGAATCCAATCCATATTCTCAAATATCTTTTCATATTTGGTTTCTGTAATTTTATTTTTTTAAACCTTTTGTTTGCTACCTAGATTTTGTTAGGATTGAGGAAGGTTATAAATTTTTAGTAATAATCAATAAAAATAGAGTAGAGAAACCAGCTGTAAGAAAAAGATCTAAGGAAATAGACAAAACTTTTAAAAAGTTTCTTGAAAGCGATACAAGAGGGGGAAATATTGTAAAATCAGTTATAAATTATTCTCAGGATCTGTGGACAGTATGATTAAAGGACAGTATGGTAGTTGAAGTTCCTGCACTGTTTTCATACAATTGTATATGATTCTGAACCCAGCACAGTCACTTCAGATGGGCCATAAAGGGAAAAGTCCAGATCTAAATATTTTTTTAAGATAAGTAATTCTATCTACCAGGAGAGAAGGTAGATAAAAATAAAATAAAATCTACAGAAAAAAATCAATTACTGGCATCACAATGCTGTATTTGGTTTGCAAAGTTGCCTATTCTTTGGGTACAGAAACAATAGGCAGAAATGTGTTCATATTTTTTTTCTCTTTGAAAACATTGTAATAATGATCCTTACTGAAAAATTGATGCTTTTACTATATTTAATTATATAGTTCAGCATTTAGGGAAAAATCTGATGGTTGCAAAATTCTAGGAATTCAAGTCTGCACGTCTTAAAGTTGCCAAAGTTGATGAACGCCATTCATCACAACATCATTGTGCTGTGATTTAGAAGACCCATGAAGATCTGTCTCCTTCCCCAAGCCTTTGGCAAGGGAAAATTCACTTCATCCCGCTTGCCATCTTTTATCTTTGAGTGTTTTATTAATTTTACTGTAATTCCTTTGTCTGAGTGTTGTAAGCTGGCCACACAAATAAACGTAACTAGGCCCATTCCTGAAAAGTGTGTCAATCATGGAAGAATATCCCCGGTGCACAGGAAACAGCTGCTGCTGAGCTTAGTTCCTTAAGCTCAGATAATCCAGGATGGTGGATTCACTTATGACTTCCTTACACCAAATGGACCAGGACAAATGAATACCTTCATTTTTCCCAATAAACAGTGAAAAATAGAAGTTTTCCTCAAATCCATTACACAAACAAAATTCCCAAAGGTGACAAAATGGAGAGGCTATGGCTTTTGTGCTAATAAAAAAACTAGAATGTTGTGTAATTTGTTGCAAACAACTTTCTAGTTTAATGCTCCAGCCACACTGGATTCTTCAGGAACAAAGGACTAGAAAAATCTGGATTGAAATCTGATATGCCATGCAAAGGTAGCAAAGGACCAGAAGTGAAAAAAATGTAGAAGGTTGAAGCCGTTATAGATCATCAGGATCAAGAGAAAATTGTATTAAACTCTCTTCTGAAAAAGCTCACTGCCATTGTGAGAATGCCTACTTTCTAAAACCAGGCCCCTGTGTGGCACTTTAGTTGAATGAAACTGGCAATTCAGCCTTGGATAATGGTCCTATACTGTCTCTTTTAACTCAGAGTGGTTGTATATAAAACAAATCTTGTGTCTGCATCAGATACATCAGGGGTGGGTTCCTACCGGTGCGGACCAGTACGTGCGCACCGGTAGTGGCCCGCTGGTGACATAATTAACTACGCCGTCTACGTTCCAACCTAAGCTTAGTACACAAGATCATCTACCTTAATGTCCTGCCTGTTAACAACTACTTTAATTTCAACCGCAATAACACTAGGGCTATCAATAGATACAAACTAAATGTATTCCGCTCTAATCTTGATTGCAGAAAATACGACTTCTGCAATAGAGTAGTAAATGTCTGGAACACTTTACCTGATCCTGTTGTTAGTTTCTCTAACCCCCATACCTTTTACCTTAAACTGTCTACCGTGGACCTTACACGTTTCTTAAGAGGTCCCTAAGGGGGCATGCATAAGCGCACCAACGTGCCTACCGTCCCTGTCCTACTGTACCCATTTGTATGTACTCGTTTTATGTGTTTATGGTTTATGGTTATCCAACACTTTCATTAACAAGGTGCAGGCAACATTGCACAATCACAACACAAACTCTAACTCTTTTATATAATGTACAATAACACAATGCATGTACAAAAGGAACTTGTGTTAATACAATGCTATATTCTTCATTTGCTTCCCCTGCTCTCTGGAATCCTTTAGATCTCAGCATTCAACGGACAGGGACAAATATAGTACCTTATAGCTCTAATAGTTCCATGGCAATAATCTGATAAAAATCTAGGAGCTTATCAGAACGTAACAATAATTTAAAAAATAAAATTCTAAATTATCTATCTAGATATCAGTGAAATACTCTATCCACAGAGGAATCTGGAAAATTATAGTGATGACAGTGAAGAAAAGATAATCAAAATATTATATTTGAGTACTGAATATTGTCTTAAAACAGAAAATGTTTGCGGCTGAAGTCCTTTCATGCTACTTTTGTGTTCAAAGGGATTTTTGTTTGATTGTGATTTTCTCTAGTAATATGTGTTATCATTGCATCTAAATGTTGGTGTTTGATGTTTTTGAATTTTTGAGACAATTCTGTTATGGCAGGCAGCATGGGAGATGCATGAAAAGCAGGCAAAGCATTGAGGAACGGAGAAGAACCAATGGACATGGTTTGGCTCAGCCTGCCAGTAAGTTCCCATACCACGTGATGTCACAGTCGGATTCATTTATTTTGCCTTTCAGCCTAAACTACTGTTCATCATTGTGAATCCGCTGTTGTGGATTTTCAAGAAACCATGATTTAGCACGATTGATGAATCCAGATTTAAGCTGCCATAAAATCATTGAGTCGTTTAGGCCAAGTCCAATCTAGTGGAGAAAACCACAGTACCTCCAACAAATGTCCATCCAGCTTTTGTTTGAACACATGCAACAGAGCAGTCTCCCTGGAGGTTGATTAATTTTGACTTGCCTAATAAACCTGCAATGGTGTTTTTTAAATCCAAAGTTTATGGCATAGTATATTGTGCAAGGGCTTCCACGGTTCCTTAAAAGAAACCATGACTTAATGCAGGGATGCATAAACCAAAAACTTAGGTGCACATAAAAACCCTTAATATGTCCAAACATTGTCACTAAATTATAATGTTTAATGTAAGAGAAATTGAATGACAGGAAAATAATTATATTATTAATATGATTAAATTTAACTTTAAGTCAGATCATATTTATCCTGTCCCTATCAACTACTTTTTAAAGTACAGCCCAGCATGTTATTCCATTCCATTCCATTCCAAATGGAAACCTGGTCAAGAAGTTATCTTGGCCTCCATCTGTCTTCCTATTCTATCAGCAAAATATTTTTGTACAACAATAACAACAACAACAAAGGAGTTGCAGATCTGCTGGTTTCAAGAAAAGTAATTTTAATTAAAATAATCCTGCTATCCAGAAAGCAACATTCATCTATAACCATTAAAACATTGATTAATATTTAGTTATTATCTATGTAATATTCAGTTAAGTTTTATTCAATTTTGAGGTTATTTCTATTATATTTTTTAAAAAAATTAGAACTTTTTTGAAGCTAGTAATTCGATGTATGGTAATAATATGTTAATAATATTAGTTTAAGATTCTTGTATTTTATATTTAGTTATTATTTATGCAATATTCATCTAAGTTTTATTTAATTCGGAGGAAATGTTGCACAGGGTAGAAGATTGAAAGGAGGAGGAAGGAAGTTTTTTGTTTGCCTATTTTTTTCTTTTTTCTCTATTTTATCTTAGTTATGTTTTTCTTGTATTTTTCTTGTAATGTTAAAAAAAAATTTTTTGTATCTCTATTATTTTACATATAGACGATATATTATTAGTGTATAATTTGGAGTTGAAGTTTTCAAAAAATAATGTGTAAATCTAACAAGGTTTTTTTAATTAACTTAATTTAAATTTATTTAATTGATATTATGCCCTGTATTCTCTCTGGGAAGTCCGGGGGGAGGGGGGGAGGGAAGGGGGTGGGTTAGGGGGGAGAAAAATAAAAAAATGTTTGTACTTCATATCTAATATTTAGCTATTATCTATGTAATTTTGTACTAATAAAACTTTTTGAATAAAAAAAAACATTGAGAAGGAGTGGGTGGGACAATGTTGACATTAGAGGGTGTCGCTGGAGAAGCATGGGAGGTTCTTCTTGAGTGGGGAGGGCCATCCCAAATTCTTGTCCTTTAAAAGAGCAGTTTGCAATGTTGGAAGAAGCAGAATTCGTGTTGCAAGTGAAGCACAGCTTGGACCGAACCTTCCCGTAGGTAAGATAATGGAATTTCTGGGTTAGGCAAATTGCCAGACTAAAATCATAAGTCTTATCATATTTTCTCTTGCTGTTTCAGGGTTTCTATCTTATTTCTCCACATAAATGCTAATTTAATTTAGAAGATTCATTCTTTTGGAATATTAACTATGTTCAGGGGGTTCTTTTCTATTTTAAAGATTAGGCTGGTTCATTAAACTGAACCAGCACACAAATTTCTATGCTCTCCTGATAGAAAACTGTGAACGAGTAACTGATTTTTAAAAAGAAAAATAAGATGGAAAATATGAATCAGTTTTAAATATTTTTCGTTCTATATTCCCAGGACAATTAGAGTGATGTTTAAATGCAACTTTACTCCAGCCGGCTAATTTCACATCATAAAATTGGTCATGCCAAGTAAGAAAAATGGGAATTGTCTCACACCTACCCAGAGCATATCAGATTGGGCAAACATGATTTAAAGAACTAAAGCTCTGGAAGAAGAAAATATTCACAAGTAACAGAAAAAAATGACGAAGAATATTGTTAATGTATAGACAGACAGACAGACATATCTGCATAAATTATATTCCACATATCTGCATAAATTATGTTTTCTTTGGGTTTTTTTCCCTTTAGAATATTAAGATAAATCAGAAATATTCTAGGTATAATATGGTGGCTCTAATTCAATAATGGATTATTATTAATCTACTGTCTCACTTACAGAAAATTGATGAGGATTTAAGATGTTGTCTTGTAATTCTCTTCTTGTAAATCTGGGCCCCAATGGATTTGTAATTCTCCTATGCCTTCTCACCAGTTCTCTTTCCATCTTCTTTCTTATCCAAAAATCCATCAAAAAGAGAAAAATTAAATAGCCTGCAGTTATGTTGATTAGTAATATGGTAAGCCACCATTCGTCTTTTTAGTCCAATATTATCCATATGCTGAGTTACATCGGTTCTACAGATTTTAATTGGACATATTTCCTATTTGACTGTATGGCAGTGTTTCTCAAATAGTGGGGTGCGCCCCCCTGGGGGGCACAGAGCAATTCCAGGAGGGGTGCGTGTGACCCCGGGGAAACCTATAGTAGAGGCCGCCAGCCTCAACTTTATGTTCTGTTCTTGTGAGGAAGCGGCATCTGCCTTTTCCTCACCATGGGCAAGAATGGCACTTCCGCCTCATTTGAAGGTGATGGGCTAAGGCAAGAAAGAGTGCTGTGCACGCAGCCGGTCTGGCAGTGGCTGCTGCTTTCCCGGCATGGATGGCTGCCTTCTCTATGGAGCTACCACTGTCTTCCCCTTCTTTGGTGAGCCTCGTCTCGGGTTAAGGGTGAGGAACCCTAATGAAATTACATGAAATTAATTAAATTATGTTAAGCGGACTTTGTGAGGAAGGTGGGAAGGGGAGATGTGTTTGTTGCCGGTCATTTCTCTCTTTCTGCCTCACGTCAAGGACTCATCCATTTGGGACCCAGTGACGGGGTAGGGGCTGGGAGGGATTCTAGAACGCTGAGTCTCACGGGGAAGGGAGAGGAGGGTGGGAGTCCCCGATTGTGATGTCACTTGTACCTAGACCTGCATGGTGAAATCCCGGAAAGAGTGCAAGGGCGTCTGAGGAAGGAGGAAAGCAGGTCGTTTGTTTACCGCTTGGTCGAGGAAGTGAAAAAAGCAAATTAACCCCAAGTACACCTTCCCCAGCCAATAATTTGCTTGCAGCTTATAATAAGTAAAATAATAAATATTAACACTAAAATTCCATTGGGGCCCAGATCAGAGAGTTGGAGGGCGCGCGAAATGTTTACTTCTTCCTAGGGGTGGCGTAACAGAAAACAATTGAGAACCATTGCTGTATGGAATGAAGCAGCAACGTTAGGCCTGTAAGGCTGGTGCTTTACCGTTGAATACAGCCCTACCATCAATATTCAAAACAATTAGAGTTAAATTAATCAGAACAAATACCATTGGTTCCAATGGGACCCACTAACTAGGAAAAGCTGGACTGAACCATAATTTTCTTTAAGGTGGCGGTATTCAACCTGAATTTTTTCTGAGACAGATGAAATCCAATTTAGCTTTTCGCCTTTTCTTCAGTCACCACTACTGATGTTTCAGCATAACATATTCCACCAACTCACCTGCCCCCAATCTCCCCAGTTCCCTCCCTCTAGTCCCCTTTATTCAGAATTACTACTGATTTCCATCCCCAGCATCACCCAAAGCCCCTTCAGCTTTGGCTCTTTTTTAAAATATATATTTTTATCTCCCTAAACCTGAACAATTACATTTCCAACTGTTGCTGGAACAAGACAATCTGTTGCATCTATATACAGATCAAAACAAATTAGGCTTTCAAGGAAGGTCACCTTAAGCTAGCTATTTAGTGCACACAAAAATTCACGCATTTTACATGTTTATGGGAAATAATATGGTTTGCTATCACTTTCTTCTGAATCTTTTAAATTCCATCTTCCCCAAGTCAGCCAAGCTCAAAAAAGTGCTGCCATGCTATTAAAATAAGACACCTTCCTTCTGGAATAGGTCCAGATCATTAGTCCACTCTTATTTATACCTCCTTATATTTTTCCCTCGTTTTTATTTTTGCATTAGCAGAACGAGTAACTAGCAAATACTCAGCCAGACTTTTCATGCAGTGGAAGGAGGATCTGCAGCCACATTTGAAATCCAAGCTTGGTGATATGATATAAGGGGCTCCATAACTTTTAAGGAGGGCCATAACTTTTTAAAAATTCTTTACATGAATGAGTAACTCGAATGAAAACAAAAATTGCATTTTTCCAGGGCACAGTTTAGAAAGTGAACCGCTCCAAACTTGATTGTAGAAAATATGACTTTAGCAACAGAGTGGTAAATACCTGGAACTCACTGACACTGTGGTTTCGTCACCAAACCCCCAAAACTTTACCCTTAGACTGTCCACTGTTGACCTCACCCGATTCCTAAGAGGTCAGCAAGGGGCGTGCATAGGCACACCAGCGTGCTTACCGTCCCTGTCCTAATGTTCCCTCTTATCAGTACCCATCTTATGTATATAAACAATGTTATATCTATGTATATTACCAACACGTACTTGACAAAAATAAATAAATAAATAAATAAAATAAATAAGTCTAGGCAAATTATCATTCTGGAGAGTTGATTGAAGAGTCATTTTGGGGTTAGAGGAAAAAGACCGGAGGGGATGGGCTATTCAACAAACAGCATTCTTATTTTTTTCCCTAGATATGCATGCCAAGATGTTTGCTGGCCTGTTGCTGACCATTCTTCTCAGCGTCAGCTTTTTAAGATCTGAATCTCAAGCAAAGGTTGTTCCAGGACCGGACAGGATGCAAAGAGGTGTGGGACTTGTCCGGCGGGACTGGCCAATGCAGCTGACACAGGACCAGAAGCATTTGATCTCCCAGTTCTTGCCTCACCTGTATGCCTGTAAGATAAATTGCACATACCCTTTTCCACTCTCTTGGAAGTTCTTAATAATGGGTTAGGACATTGCTTGGAAAGAATGAAAATAGGCATTGCTTTTATTTTTGTATTAGCAACATCTGAATTGTGAATGTGATTCTTTCAGGCAGCGGAATAAAATCCGATTTTACAGATGAAATGATGGCTGGAAGATAGCAATAAATCAAATTCTTGCTCAGCTTTCAGTCATTTCCCTCTTATCATGCTTATTCTTTATTTGTATTGTATTTTCATGCATTTAGTAATTTATTGGGCTCTTGTTTTAAAAGGGAGGGTGGTATTCTTGCTAAGGTGTAAATATCCTGCACAGGAGGATTACAGTTGATCTCATATAGAGTTGACAAATAACCAGCTTCCGCTACTAACACTTCTTGGTGTTTTTCATTGCAACAGACATTCCTCCAAAAGTACATTTTTAATGGACACGTCAATCTATTTTTTAATGCAGCTTTCTTAGTATATTAATTAACTTGCCTGAGTAATTTTTAAGGGAAGGAGTTTTTGCCCCACTATTACCTTGGCAGGTAACAACATCTCTTATTAGTTTTAATTTTCAAAATCCCAACATTACTTTTGTCTCTTCAATCAAGTAGCCATGTGAACAGCAGATTGAGGATTAAATTCAGAGTACATTCATTGCAGAAACTAAATTGTAATAGCAACTGATACCACTGCACGTGGTAAGAAAAATTTAGTCTTTCTTTGTGAAAGTTCCACTTCAATTTTAAAATTTTACTTTGGAAACTAAAGTTCTTAATGACAGTATTACTCCAATAGAATAAAATATATGTAACTCAGGTCTGAACTGTGGAGTCCTTATTGCTCTTTGAGCTTGGCTGTTTGTTTGCAGACATTTTATTACCTAGCTAGGCAATACCATCAGTGCCCTAACAATTTTACCACACAAACAGACAAACCCAGAGAGCACAAAGACTACACAGATTATCTTCTGGGATATGGAGAGTCAAATGACTAATTCCAAAGATTCAGGGCAGTTAGAACCATTTCACCTGCCTTCCATTAACACATGTCTATTTTCCAACAGCTGAACTTGCTGCTATGGGAAATAATCTGAATGAGGACGATACGCATTTTCCAAACTGGATGGATTTTGGACGACGAAGCTCTGAAGATCAAGATGGAGATGCCTAAGTTATCCTGGGTCAGGGGTAGCTTAAGCCCCAGGCAAATGTCTGGAAGACAGAGGCAAAAGCACAAATTCTAAATAGTTATTTGATAATCATTTTGGCAATTTTCAGATAAGGTTTTCATGCCTATTTGTGTCAATAAAAATAATATTACTGCTACTGATAACTGCATTGGTGTGGTTTATAGATGGAGAAAGACGGGAGAGTTATTGGGTTTTTAAGCCCTAGTTTCATTCATCTGAAGATGTGAAAAGAACAGCAGTCTTACTCACAGAGAACACAATATATCCAACATACATTACATGCTACCTTGATATTATATGTGAATCATGCCAGGCCTCTTGTTACTGTGGGTTAAAAATTTGCTTGCACTATACACAAATAAAGTAGTTTGTGCGCATGTGGGTAGGAAGAGTTTAGGGTTCTGCCTGGAAACTTGGCAATTAATATCAGTCATTTTTTTAAATATGCAGAATTTTGAATAAAGAGAGGGAATCTAACAGATGGAGCTTTCTTCTCCACTCCACTCCAGTGTTTATACATTTGAAATATCTCAATTATAAAAGACATAGTCATTAAAAGTGAAAAACTGAACAGAGAATCTTCATTCTTTTCTATCCCAAGTACCTCCAGTTTAAAGATGGTTGCAGAAATAAAATTACCAAAAGGTACAGGCTTCCAGTACCAACTCAGCTTTCTCACTTCATTCTCTTCTAAACTTTCCCACCTACAGTCTTTTCCCTCTCTCAAAACCTGAATTTGCAGCTTCTTCACAAAAATCCTTAGGTTATAGTATATAGCAGTGATGACGAACCTTTTTTTCCTCAGGTGTCGAAGCGCATGCGTGGGCGCTATCGTGCATGCGCCAAGTGCCCACACCCATAATTCAATGTCTGGGGAGGGCGAAAATGGCTTCCCCCGCCCCCCAGAGGCCCTCTGTAGGCTGGAAATGGCCCGTTTCCTGACTTTTGGTGGGCCCAGTAGGCCCATTTTTCGCCCTCCTCAGGCTCCAGAGGCTTCCCTAGAGCCTGGGGAGAGCAAAAGTGCCCTCTCCCACACCCCGGAGGCCTCCGGAAGCCGAAAATGCCCCCCAGAGCCTCCATGTGAGCCGAAAATCAGCTGGCCGGCACGCACATGCGTGCTGGAGCTAAGCTAGGGCAACAGCTCGCGTGCCGGCAGATATGGCTCCACGTGCCACCTGTGGCACGCGTGGCATAGGTTCGCCATCACTGGTATATAGTATATATAGGGCCAGTATATGCGTACTGAAATGGAAGCTCAGCCCTAGTTCTCAGTCTGCTTTCTCATTCACAGCGATTCCAATTATGAATCTGGACATGGGGACTAAGACTGCTATAGACTGCCAGCCCCACTTGTAAATCAGTTTTGAACCAATGGGAAGGCAGATAAAGACTCACATACTCTGTCCATCTGGTTCAAGCAGATGGTGGCCTAGAAAACAACTGCTACGCTTGGCATAGTTGAGGGAAGTGGCACAAATGGAAGACAGTGGACAGATAAAGGAAAGAAAGTAGATACACCGATAATACAGGACTAGTTTTGGAGATGCTGCCAAGTATTATAGAAGATAGATCAAGAGGGAACTGAGCCCAATACAATGGCATCTAATTAACAGTCTATGTATATTTGTATGAACCCATTTGTTATGATTGTCACAATTTAAAAGACTACTGTTTAGTATAAACTGTGAATCCAGTCAAAATGAAAGTTGGCCAACATTTAGCTGACTTATGTAATTATTGAACAAGTGGTCTCATTTTACTACCTGCCCTTGAATTGCATGATTCAGTATGTATACATTCTCATTTTGTTATAATAGAATTGACTCATGGGAAGGCTATCATACCTTTTATATATATATATATACACTATTTATGCTTTCATGGCAAAACATAACACATTTATGTTCATACAACCAAATAACTTGTTTTTCTTTTTTTAAACCAAAAACTTGCTATTTTTTAACCCCTGAGCTTCACTCACCTGCTTACGTGTTATTAAAAAAGAGAAAAGAATAATTAGAAAAGAAATATAAAATATGTTGATATTTGCATATGTTGTTTGATATACTTGGATATGAATTTAAATGCATGTTAACGCCAGTGTCTGCTGTCCAAGTAAATTACCTTTAACACTTCTCCTTTTAAAAATTCTTTATAAACTAGTTTTGGACTTAAATGAATCTATCAGATATAGGGACACATACAGGTCTTTAAACAGCCTCTCAATGCTCAAATGCTTTGTTCGTACAACCTGCTAAAATTGTGGCATGAAACCAACCAAATGTGATTTAACCAGCAATTGCAGTTAAACAAACTAGAGAAATATACATGGCCATTCTAACTTCAGTTTCCTACTAATCCAAGCAAAACATGCTGTTCCATACTATCAATAGGAGATCAAAAGGCAAAGCACTATAAAACATGGGAATATTTGGGGGAAGAGAGAGAGAGAGAGAGAGAGAAAACCAACTCAAATATCCAAAATTATCCAAAACAGAGCAAAGCAGATTTAAAATAAGGGGCAGCTGAGAAAGGCATTTAATTCAAACTTGGATTCTGACTACTACCATTTGCAACTAGACCAAATGCCCTGCCTCAGTTTTCAAGGTTTGTTTGAATGGTATGCACCTGTTTTACTTTGGATATACATGGTTAAGATAGATTTGTCAGACCAATTTTAACAGCTTATAGAAGACATGGAACATGGTATGTTGCAGTTATCCACTGTATGCACTCTCCCACACATATTTTTATTTTACTTGTGTTGTTTTACCAGAAACTATTTTTTATTATTTTTAAGTCAAAGTGAAATGATAAAAGTTGCAAGGCTCTAAATAATAGAAGTTGTTTATGCATATAACTACTCAACCTTTGGTTTTTACGTCTGGAATTTTTTTATTTTATAGCAGGGTAGTTGTGCTAACTTAGCTCCACAATGAGAGAATACAACTTGAAAATATTATGTATGCTGATTTACAATTTGTAATTTAAGGTATTTGCAAAAAATTTACACGTAAATGGCAATTTATTACAAAAGTTACATTATAGTTTAGGAAGCACCCAAGAATGATTTAAAATTGTCCTCTCTTATTTTCATGCTTTTCTGTGGCTCTTCAATTTGTGTTGTATTAAATATATATTTTGCTTCTGGCAAACCCATCTTGAATTCTCAAAAGCATAACTGAAGCCAAGACATACCATTTATGTCTGGATGCCCATTCAGAAAAAAAAAGCTGAAAAAGAGTGATTTGTCTGATTAATCATGTATCAACCTAGCATCTCCCATCATTCACAATCAGCATTGCCAATTGACCTATTATAATCGAACACACTTGAAGATGGTTCAAGTGTATATATTCCAACTTCTGGGAATATTGGCTTTCATATTGTTTTCTGTCATTGTTTCTATCTTACAGGTGACTTGCTTCAGTTTTATATTTTAACTGTTTTATCTTATTTTGATTTTTCGGAAA
Organism: Diadophis punctatus similis; assembly: GCA_023053685.1. Classification (NCBI taxonomy): domain Eukaryota; kingdom Metazoa; phylum Chordata; class Lepidosauria; order Squamata; family Dipsadidae; genus Diadophis; species Diadophis punctatus. The sequence continues at coordinate 16,337,148 of JALIGW010000009.1, read as the reverse complement.
AAGTGATAGATACTTAACACATTGTGTGTGTCTTCCCTGAAGCCTGAAGAAAGTTGGAGTTTTTTGCACTTTGGTTTGGCTCATAATGAAGCCAAACAATCAACACATTTTCTCTGCCTCGTTTTATCCATAGAATTAAAAACAAACAAACAAATCAGGCTTTTTTTTCACCTTTAAAAGGAAAGAATTGATGGAAGCGGCCCCCTTTTTTTAGCGTAGGAAGTATATCAGGGCGCGCTTAAGACCCTGCGGAATCCAAATGGGTCTGTCCCGTCTGCCTTCCCCCTGCTTCCCAGAGACTCCTGATGGGCCTCCAAGTAGCTGGTCTGGTCAGAGGAACGGAGTCTCCGACCGCAGGGACGGCATGGAGCGGAGGCGATGGGGGTTCCTGCTGGCTCTCCTACTCTTAATAGCGTCGGCGCCTACAGTGGGCGCGCAATACGAAAAATACAGCTTCCGCGGCTTTCCAGAGGCTGAGCTGATGCCTCTGCAGAGCGCATACGCCTACGCGTTAGAGCAGTACGAGGGCGAGAACTGGAGGGAGAGCATCCGCTATTTGGAGGCGAGTTTGCGCCTTCACCGCCTGCTCCAAGACAGCGAGGCGCACTGCCATAAAGAATGCGCGGGGAGCGAAAAGTTAGACACCGGCCCACTTTTTACAGAGCTTGCCAAGGGCGCGTGGAACAGCCCGTCTCCTTCGGAGCTGCTTCTGAAAGGCAGTTCGCTCGCAGGGCTCGAAGGCAGCGCGGGATGCGGCGTAAATGCTTCAGGGATCACGCCCGGCGAGGGTCTCCAGGATCAGGAGATGGAATACTTCGGGCTCGTCCTCCAGCGCGCCTCCTGCCTGCGGAGATGTAAGGGCAACCTTCCCGTCTTTCAGCTCAACTACCCGCCGACCGAGACTTTGCGAGACTTTCAGCGGCGCACTCCTTACCAGTATCTTCACTACGCGCTTTTCAAGGTGAGCGTGGGATTAGGTGGGGAGCGCGGAAGCTTTGTACCAGAAGCTTTGTACCATTAAGTATGGACGGTTCCAGTGAGGCGTTTGCTTAGTTCTTGATGATACCGTAGGCGGAGCTTAATCGATGCCTCAGCATTTAGTTTCGTTTAACGACCATAATTGGAGCAGGCAACTTCGGAACTGAGCAACGCAATCGTTAAGACATCACAGGACCGCCATGGCCTTACGACCTTGTCCTGGTTAAGCAGGACATTCTCATGACAGCGACTTGAATTTTACTGCCACTTCTCTATTGACTAGTTGTCAGAAGATGGTTGTAAGGTGTGCAAGTGGCAGTCATAGTACTGAGGAGAGCTGCCATGACTGAAAATGCTTCCTGGTTGCGAAGTGCCCAAATTTCCCATCATGTAACTGTGGGAATGCTGAGAGAGTCATAAATGTGAAGGCCAGTCATAACATTACTTTTTCAACTAACTTTTTCAACATTAGTTTTTCAACTTTTTCAATTAATTCAAATAATTGCTAAAAGAGACTGTTGTTAAGTGGGGATTGCTGTACTACGGTCATTTAAGAATAGACAGATGTACTCCTGGGGCAGGAAATTTCATTTTCTATCTTATTGAGTGACTACAGGTAGTCCTCGACTTAATGACCACAGTTGAGCCCAACATTTCTGTTGTTAAGTGAGACAGTTGTGAAATGAGTTTTGCCCCATTTTATGACCTTTCTTAACAGCACAGCTGTTAAGTGAATCACTGCAGTTGATAAGTTAGTAACCCAGTTGTTAAATGAATCTGGCTTCTCCATTGACTTTGTCAGAAGGTCGCAAAAGGGGATCACATGACCTAGGGACACCAAAATGGTCATAACTATGAACCAATTTCCAAGCATCTGAATTTTGATCACATGATCATGGGGATGCTGCAAATGACGTAATTGTGAAAAACGGTCATAAGTCACATTTTTCAGTACCATTGTAACTGAATGGTTATTACAGAGCCGAGGTGGCGCAGTGGTTAAAATGCAGCACTGCAGTTCAGCTGTTCAAATCTCACTGGCTCACGGTTGATTCAGCCTTCCATCCTTCTGAGGTGGGTAAAATGAGGACCCAGATTGTTGGGGGCAATATGCTGAACTCTGTAAAACCGCTTAGAGAGGGCTGTAAAGCACTATGAAGCGGTATATAGTCTAAGTGCTATTGCTATTGCTAAATAAACTGTTGTAAGTCAAGGACTACCTGTAGTAGGGTGTGTGTGTGTGTGTGTGTGTGTAAAATGTTTCCATTTATCAAGTATTAAAACGGATGTGTGTTGCAAAGTATAATATGGCCATTAATATTTGTATTTAATCATCCTTTGGAAATGAAGCACTACCATTATGGGGCTTGTATCCCTTGGGCAGCACTCATTTCCATTTACTGTTTCTTTGAATGATTTTATTTAAGGCAAATCTCCTTGGAGGTGACCAGTTGTGTCGTAACAATATCAGAAAGATGACAGATTAGTCAGGCCTAATTTGGGTAATCGATCTTAATTTATTCTATCTCCATATTCTAACAAGAGGCATCAATGCCAGTGGGATAATTTAAGTGCTCATTCAATCAGGCCAAGATCACATTCTGTTCTCACCCTGGCTAACAATGTGGCCTTGGGAAGTTAAATTCCTTAATGCAAATTGATGCACCAGTAGGAGTAAAGGCAGAAACCTCCCTTTTCCCCTCTGCCCAAATGCTGCATTGAAATCATGATCGTGCACTCTCAAAATTTGGTATTTAACTTTTAAAATTCTGAAACATTATTGTTTGCCCAAAGTAGATACATTCAATCGTAGAATGGACCGAAGGCATCTATGGGGAGGCTGAATTGTGGCTCTCAGTTTTAGAAACCTGCAGGATTAATCGCAAAGACTCTTGTTATAGCAGACAGATCAGAAATGGAATTCAGGGGCTGGTGGGAATAAAGCTGATGTATTAAACCGGTTCTTATCTGAAAAAACCCCAATGCAGTAATTCAAAATAATGCAATTGTTCTGATTTGGGCAAAGTGATCAGAAAAAAAACGTGAACTCCATTTAACATGTAGGATCCATCCCGGCTGGGTGCTGAAAGAAAAGAAAAAGCAGTGATTACTGTTTCTTCTTCTTTTGCACACTATTTTTTTTTCTCTTTTGTTGTTAGGGTTGAATGTATGCTTTTGTTTTTTTTCATTTTGTTTGTTTGTTTTACTGTTTTGTATTTTATTTTTTTTATGAAAAAAGAAAAAAAATGTGAACTCCAGGGAGTTCAGGGTTATTCTGAATTAACAATGCTCTGTTGTCAATGCACAAAAATCTGCATATGAATATAGTACATTATTCCATATTAATCAACCCATTTGGCAGCTCCCTTTTAGCCATTAACACTAGCCAGAGTCTCAGCTTGCTCTTAGCATATATTGTATAATAACTCCGTAACCCTTCCAAAATATGTTTTTATGGAGGGATGATCATGAAACATGTAAATCCCCCATATTGAACAGCCTTCCCTTTGATAGCATGCTTTCCAAATGAAACTAAAAACTTCACTGGAATTGAGGGTCGATTTGGGGGTGGGGAGCAGAGGAGTCATGCTTATGTCATCCCAGGCTGTTTTCCTTGTTGGGTTTGAAGCCCTTTCCTTTGGCTCTGTGAAGCAGAGTGGAGTCATTTTCTTCTTGTCTCTTTCCAGCTTCTTGTGCAGCTACATTTGCCAGTCAAAAAAGGTGCATTCTTTTCCCCCCCTTGCTCTTTTCCATTGTGGTTCGTTCTGGGTTCAAGCGATTTTGAAGAGCTCTGGCCCTTTAAATCTGGACGGAGCAGAAGCTACTGGTCTTTTCAGTTTCCTCCTCCTCCTCCTTTCTCTCTTTCTCTTTCTCTCTCTTTCTCTTTTTCTTTCTCTCTCTCTCCCTCCCTGCTTCTTTTCCCGATGCGGGGGTTCTTCTATACCAAAAGCATTTAATGCCACGTCTCTCTGGTATACAGATCCCTGATTTTCTCAAGTGGATATAGAGAGTATGAACGAATGAGTTTCCGTACTCATCTGACCCCTCCCTCCCTCCCTCTTTGTTAAGTTAATTGACTTTTGTTGAATTCAGAAGCCATTTACTCTTTTTCTTACCAGAAAGTCATATGATAGGTACTGCAATGGCTACAGAGTACTTCGGTGTTAAATGCACATGAGGTTTCTCCAAGGAAGAAACTGTCAAATTAAAATAGCTTTTGTGTGCAAAGCAATGAACACCGGTCTCTGTGCATGTTGGATTGTTTGTTTCTTAGTATTTCCCATTCAAGTTCTTTATTCTTATTCATACTAACATGGGGTTATGGGGAATTCCATCTTACTTTTATAAGTAAAATTTTATAGTAATTTATAGTAATTTTATAGTAATTTCTGTATACATATGAATCAGATTCTCTGATCTGTAAATTTTGTTTTGCATCTAGATGTGGCTATTTCATCATCGTTTGTGTTTACAAGTTTGTGCCAATATTATTTATATACCACCTTTATTATTATATTTACAAATAACTGAGGCGGCAAACATATCCAACACACCTTCCTCTTGTTTGCTCGCCAACAACAACCCTGTGAGGTGGGTTGGGCTGAAAGAAAGTGACTGGCCGAAAGTCATCCAGATGGTTTTAATGGCTAAGATGGTACTTGAACTCACAGTCTTTGCTTTCTAGCCTCAGGCCTTAACTACTAGATCAGTGATGGCGAACCTTTTTTGGTTCGTGTGCCAAAAGGGTGTGTGTGCACGCGCTAGCACGCGTGCACGTGCCCACACCCATTCCCTCCCTCCATGCATGCACACCCTCCCGCAATGCCCCCTGCACATGCGCACAACCCCCCGCACATACTCACAGGCCTCACTGAAGCCTGGGACTGGGTGAAAAAATGGCCAAGCAGGCAAACCGGAAGTTCAGAAAAACGGACATCCGGTTTGCCCGTTGTGCTGTTTTTCTACTCTGAAGGCTTCAGGGAAGCTCCGTTTTTCCGAACTTCCGGTTTGCCCGTTGGGCCATTTTTCGCACTCCGGGGCTTCAGGAAACTTCCCTGAAGCCTCTGGGGTGCGAAAAACAGCACAATGGGCAAACTGGAAGTCCGTTTTTCCGAACTTCCGGTTTGCCCGTTGGGCTGTTTTTTGCATTCCAGGGCTTCAGGGAAGCTTCCCTGAAGCCTCCGGAGGGCGAAACGGCCTTCCCCAAGGCCGAAAATTAGCTGGTCAGCGCGCACATGCATGCTGGAGCTGACATAGGGCAACGCCTTGCGTGCCCTCCGATATGGCTCCGTGCGCTACCTATGGCACCCATGCTATAGGGTCACCATCACTGTACTAGATCAAACTGGCTGTACTTTGGTGTAATCTAATGTAGAGGGAACATCACCATCCCATCTCACCCATTCTGTCCAGGAGATGGAGCATGAGCGTGTGAAAGATGGTAAACTATGCGTGGGCAGGACGAAGCTAGAGGAAACTCTGGGTGGAGGTCTGAGCAGGCCTGACATGCAAATCAATTATCAGATGTGGGTATACGGATGACAGACTAGTCAAACTATCTAGTAGCTGGTTCCCTCCAAAGTTTCCCTCAGGATAGCTGGCGTTTGGGGGCTCAAGGCTGCTGCAGTTTTATTTGGTCAAACTAGATTAGAAGTCTTGGGGCTGAAACTATGTCAACCTATTCTCAGACTTTAAATGAGTAAAAAACCCGGTTTGCTGGCACGGAACGTGAGATCTAGTGGGCCACTTTTGGTAGGGCTAGCCACAAAATACAAATAGCCTCTAATTCTAAAAGTGTTAAAAATCTGTAGAGATTCTCAGTCATCCAGGTCATGGTTGCCCCAAAGATGCTTTTTCAGGAGGCAATGGACTTTCTTGTTTTTTCTTTGAAGACATTTCGCTTCTCATCCAGAAGCTTTTTTAGCTCTGACATGATAGTGAGAAAGGGAAGGATTTATATTCCTTGCAGACAGCTGGTCATTCTTTTAGAGCATGGGTGTCAAACTCGCGACGTCACGTTATCAGCATGTGACATATCGCAACTTTTCCCCTTCACTAAACTGGGGGTGAGCATGGCCAGTGCGTGACACATCTGGCCCGCAGGCCGGAAGTTTGACACCCCTGTTTAAAGGTTCATTGAAGTACTTGGAGGTTTATCTGTATCCTTGGGGTCTCCTGAGTAGTGCTCCTGGTTCTTGTAGACCAGCTGTTTGCAAGGAATATAAATCCTTCCATTCCCCACTAAACTTACACAAAATTTATTTTGGGCATTCTTAATATTTATGTGTCACTGGCCATTGATTAATATCCATTCACTCACTTAACAATGCTCTTGCTTAGCTCCTTCTCCTTTCTGGCAATTTTCCTCTCTGTTAGAGGCACCAAAATAATCCAGACAATAATCCAGGTTTCCTGCTGCAGCAGGGGGTGGGGACTAGATGACTTCCGAGATGTCTTCTAGCCCTAAATTGCTGTGCTGTTTCAAAGTGTCTTCTGAAGCCACATCTAGTGGCAGGGTTTGTGGTACTTCCTTCCTCTTCTTTCTTTCTTTCTTTCTTTCTTTCTTTCTTTCTTTCTTTCTTTCTTTCTTTCTTTCTTTCTTTCTTTCTTTCTCTCTCTCTCTCTCTCTCTCTCTCTCTCTCTCTCTCTCCCCTCTCCCTTCCTTCCTCTTTCTTTCTTTCTTTCTCTCTTTCTTTCTTTCTCTCTCTTACTTTGTCTTTCTTTCTTGTCTCTCTCTCCCTTCCTTCCTCTTTCTTTATTTTTCTTTATTTCTCTTTCTTTCTTTCTTTTTCTCTCTCTCTCTCTCTCTTCCTTCCTCTTTTTTCCTTCTGTTTCTCGTTCTTTATCTTTCTTTCTTGTCTCTCTCTTTTCTCTCTCTCTTCCTTTCTTTTTTCTCTCTCTCTTCCTTCCTCTTTTTTCCTTCTCTTTCTCATTCTTTCTTTGTCTTTCTTTCTTGTCTCTCTCTTTTCTCTCTCTCCCTTCCTCTTTCTTTCTTTGGCTCTCTCTCTCTCTCTCTCTCTCTCTCTCTCTCTCTCTCTCTCTCTCTCTCTCTCTCTCTCTCTCTCTCTCACACACACACACACACACACACACACACACACACACAACACACACACACACACACACACACACGGACAAAGTATCTGTTGTTACAGAAGTTCTCATTTCACTCTATAATACAACTGATACTAATCAATATCCTATCTCTCAACTACCTAAAGCCTATGCATGCTTACTTGCCAGTAAGGCTACTCTCTTTCAGTGGGATTTACTCCTAATAGATACGCATGATTGCAGGCAGACAGCTAGCTCCATTGTTTAATCAGCTGTAAGTAAAATTTCTACATTAACAAAATATATACAGTACCTTAACAACAGAGTATAGGAGCAAAAAATCATAGCAATAGTCTGAGCTATGCTTTTCTTCTTTAAATGGAAGTATGTAGCGGACCCCGCAGAGCGCCTGCATCCACATCCGCACAGAGCACCGGTAGCAGATGGGGTGCTTGCAATGGCCCAAGGCCACCACCTCCACTCACTGCAGCACAGGATGCAGCTGCCTGGGACCTCCACGCTGGGCTTCTCCCCCTTTCCCGCTGCAGCTGGCGGCAGCTCAGGAGACACTAGCCCATGCGGGGACGGGGTGGCGGCCTGGCAAGCTTTGCAGCCATGTGGCTGAAAAGCTTGCCGGGCTGCCCCCCTCCCCACTGTGGCTGCAACATCGTTGCTTTGGGAAATGCTGGCCCGGTGGGGGGGGAGGCTAGCACAAATGCTTACCTGTGTGTAGGCAGGAGGAGGCAGTTCTGTGGATGCACGTGGCGAAGGTGAGGCAGAGTATGTGTCACAGCGGGGACCAGTTCGGGGGTGTGGCCAGCCAGCAGTCGCTACCGGTTCGGCGACCCTAGCCAAATCATCGCTACCGGTTCTCCCGAACTGGTGCGAACTGGTAGGAACCCACCACTGCATATGACCCCATTATTATTGAGAAATCCATATATATTGGTATAACTAGGACTTTAGTGGAAAGGAAAAGGTAGCCAAGGAAGGACTAATGTGCACATACACTATTTACAAAACCCTTCCCAGCCTCCCTGAATCGTTGAAGGAAAACAGGTCAGCAGATAGAAGGCTGCCTCTATGCTCTGCCATCCTGAAGACAATCGTTTCTTTCTTTGCCTGGAGCAGATGAGATGCTTCCAGGCACAAGCCTCCTTTTCTGCAAAGAGCATAGCACCCTGCAATTCTAAACGACTTAAACAGACATTGGTGGGGGCTGGAGAAGCTTAACTGATGAGATAATTCATTAGAGGCAAATATTTCTCCAACATGTCTAGGATAGACTGCAAAGCAAACTTTGGTAGCAGGCAGATGTCTTCAGTCATGAGTTTGACTCATGATACTGCCTCAGAGGTTCTCAGTGTTAATGGAGAACAAGTCAGCCGGTGAAAAGGCCTGAGTATCAGGATGGTTCCTGAAACATACTGCACTTTATTACTATTATATATTGAATTTTACATTCTGAGAATCTCTGTTCACCCCCCATTTAATTTTCAAAGGAAGGAGGCAGTATGTTTCTTATGATCACTTTATTCCAGTGTCCCTTGAAAAAAAATTAAATCAATACTCCACATCCTTCTTCACTACCTTGTTTATTGAAGCTAGTTCAAAGGTTTAATTACACCCCCATTTAATTACCAGGAAGTGCATAATAGATGCCAATCTTATTCTTCTGGTCTTAGCAGGTCTTTTAAGAATGACCTCCAGGAAAGTTGTCAAAGTCTGTTTAATCAACATTGCTGTATGCCACAAAGCAGTCTACACGTAGTCCTCAACTTACAACTGTTCATTTAGTGAGCATTCGAAATTACAATAAGACTGAAAAAAGTGACTTACGGCCATTTTTCACACTTACGACTGTTGCAGCATCCCCCTGGGTCACTTGATCAAAATTCAGACACTTAGCAACTGACTCATATTTATGATTGTTGCAGCATCCCGGAGTACCTGTAGCCTAGTTTTCCCCTTTTTAATTTTTTCATCCATCTATTTACTGTGGTATATATGCTATTCCACAGAACTCCTATGGCCCCTGCAGACAAAATTGTAAAATGATGATTGCATAGAAATATTGTGCTAAATTATTCCTGTTTATCTTCCAGCAGCCATCGTTTTTTAGAACTCTTAGAAACTTCATCACAATTTAATTTAGTTTATGCAAAGTGAATAAAAAGATTATGTGCAAACATCATAAAATTATACAGAATTAGATTTGTTACGTAAGACTTTTTAATACTTCAATAGTTAATATCTTCTTTTTTTCAATTCTATAGCTAGCCAAATCAAACAAGTGACTCAGGGCAGTGAACAGTCATAAAACAGTTAGAAACAATTGTGATACGGGCCAAAAATAAATATATATGACAGCCAACAAAAATTGTCTAGATATCAGTATATCCAGGAAACAGGTTCTTCATGCACTTGGGACCCCAGACCCGGGCATAAAACCAGATATTTAAGACCTTGCAAAAGGCCAACAGGATTAGGGGAATGTTCTGAAGGGGGAATGGCCACAGGACAAGGGTTACGGGAGAGAAGCCACTTCTCCTAGTCCCTGCCAGCCAATATTCCTTGTAACTTGAATATATTCTATGTATAACTTTTAAAAACTGCAAATATAAGTAGTAATGCACTTTTCTAGTGCACTAGTATAAATCATATAAGTACAATAAGGAATTATAGTACCTTCTGTTCAAACTCTTGGAAGATCCATTGTTATTTAACAGATCATTGAAATATTAGCATATTAAGACTTTATGTTAATAGAAGCATAGATTTTGAGTGTGGTACAAGCCCTTATATAGAAATATAATCCAAACACGGTTTTCAGATTGAATTAAAGTCTGTGCCAGATTGAATATGAAGTTATTTTGGATTAAGGCTGGGATTCCCAATCCTCAGGCTGTGGCACATTTTGAACTGGGCCGTGGAAGCAGTGGGTGAGCGTGTGCATGCAGCTCCACTTGTGAGAGTATCCAGTGTGCGCACGCGTGCACAGCTTCATTTGTACAAGGGACAGGCATGCGTGCCCACTGCTTGCGCAAATGGAGCTGTGTGCTCACCCGCCACTTATGTGGAACCATCCCTTCTATCCCCCCATCAGTCCGCAAAGCCAGAAACATTGGAAACCACTGGATTAAGGCATACTCCCATAACCTTAATTAGCCATTCATCTGCAAAGGAATTATGCATACTTTCCAATAAGAAGCATAAAATGTACTTGTGGCAGTAACCACATATAAAATGCATTTGGCGCATATGTTTTACTTTCTTTAGCAATATTTAATTAAGAAATAAGTTGGAAAGAAAATTCAGCTCTTAGAATTTATTTGTTTATACATCACTTTCCCAAATTGTTGGGCTTTTCAAATTTGCCACAGTATATGAAAAAACAATGGAAGCAGTTTTCATTTTAGTGATCAATACTAAATATATCAGCAGAAAAATATAATTTTCTGTAAGTATAATATTTAGTATAAATTTAATGTTTTCTTCCTTTGAAAGTCTCACTGCATATCAATTATTGTGTTTAAATTTATTTATTAAATTATAAATTCTATTGTATTACCTTCTATAAATAAAAGTAAAATAAATAGTTCTTTACTGTTTTCTGTTATTGGGTAGTTCACCAACAGCTTATAGATTCAGTAAATGCTCCAAATTTTGTGTTATAAGATTTTCAGATTCAGTCAAATCTCTTAAGTGGTCCCATTTTTTTATTAATTCTTTGGAAAGTGTTGGAACCAGATAGTTATGATTAGCCTAAAGAGACAATCATTTCATCTTCATTTTGTCAGTAATTAAATATTGCAAAGTTTGTTGTCTTTCCACTGAGTGAATTTCTTACCTCTTTCTGAAAATAAATACTTAGTCTTGAAGTTAAATGTTTTAAGTCTCTATTCCCCCACCCCTGTATTTATTCCAAATGATCAATGGGCTGCTTATTGTATAATCTCATGTGAACTGTCTGTTTTTGTCTGTATCAATTCTCAGTTATTTGTGCAAATTATTTGGGAGATCTGCTTTCTCAGTAGAAATAAATTAATTATAAAGTGATACAATCCAATTTGTAATTTTGATTAAATAATATAATTTGAAACTCAGAACTATCAGGCCACTTTGTTCTTTTACTGCCTGTTAACTGTTTCTGCCAATCACATATTTTATATTTTGATTGGAATCATTTGAAAGAGAAAATCTTTAAATAAGTCTTTATTATTATTCAGATTTTTGGTGGAGTTACAGTAAATGCAATGTCAATTGCATGTACTGTATTTTTTGCATTGTAAGATGCTCCGAACCATAAGACGCACCTAGATTTTGGGGAGGAAAACAAGAAAAAAAGTCTGCATCTGCCTCCCAGCATCCATCAGTATTCATCTGGCTAGTGTCCTTGCAGCAAACAGCAAAAGCCTGGTCAGCTTCAGCACGTTATCGCAGCCTGATTTAGCATGAGCAGCTGATTGTTGGTTGGATCCACCTCCCGGAATATCGCCGATCAGCTGTTTCAGGCTGCAGGGATTACCGCCACCTCTGCGTGTCCCATTTTTGACCTCCACATGTCCCATTTTCAGCCTCCGCGTGGCCCATTTTTGGCCCATTCTAGGCGGCGGGGATTGCTGCCACCAAATGCTGCCGCCTATCGTCAGCGGTGAACTGCGGTGGCGAACGGCGGTGGCAGTGACAATCCCCACCGCCTGGAATGGGTCAAAAATGGGACGTCTGGATGTTGAAAATGGGGTGTGCGGAGGCCAAAAATGAGGCACACGGAGGCCAGAAACAGGGAATGTAGAGGCCAGAAATGGCCAAAGGGTGGGGGCCGGTGGGTGGGTGGGGCTTCAGCAACATTCGCTCTATAAGGCTCTATAAATAAATTTGTTTAAATATGGAGAATGAGTTAAAACAAAAATTGAGTAATAAAGTTGAAAGGGAGATATGACATGGGAAAAGAGATCAGAAATTTAGGACATTTAGAAATGACAGAATATTAAAAAAATGATGAGTAAAGATATAAATTGAGGTAAGAGAGGAGTACGGCCAAAAATTAAGAGGTACAAGAGATAAAGAGAATGTCTGGAAGATAAGCTACAGCGATTGATTTGGAAGAAAATTGAAAATTAAATGTGGTATACCAAGGCGGCAAAAATAGGAGGTAAGGAGGCAGCATTAGAATAACAGTACCGTGTTTCCCCGAAAATAAGACAGGGGCTTATATTTTTTTGACCCCCAAAAAATGCCCCTGGCCTTATTTTCGGGGAATGGCTTATTATTTTTGGGGTGCAGGCAGGCCGCGACGCACCACTTACTGAAGTTCGGCAGCTCCGTGGTCTCTCGGCTAATCTGTTTAGGGGGAAAAAAATCTTGCATAGTGCAGAAACTCTTCTCGCGAGAATTAGCAAGTTCTCGAAGCGAGAAGAGTTTCTGCACTATGCAAGATTTTTTCCTCTAGCCGAGGGAAACCCCAGAGCTGTCAAACTCCAGTAAGTGGTGAGTTTTGCGGTTGGGCGGAGTTTGGAGCTTTGGGGCGAAGGATGGGGCGGGGCGGGGCGGTGAGCGAGCAACCGATGTAGCGGCGGAAGGCAGAGCAGAAGGGGCAGCAGGCTTACCTTAGGGAAAGCGGGCGGCGGGTGTAAGGCAAAGCCAGGGCAGGCAATGCTGAGTCCGGCTTAGCCGGGCAGAGACGCGGGGCTCTGCACCTTGGTCCTCCCCTGCATCACCAAGAGGCCGGATCCCCAAGATCCCAGCAGGGACGAGCTCCCCAAATCCTCTGGCCTGCATAAAGAGGCACCGCACGGCCCCGCAAGAGCCCCCCGGAGGGTCTGCAGAGAAGCGACCCCCGCCGGTGGGGATCAGATGGCCCGCTTGGCTGGGATCTGCCGCCACCTCCCTCGCTCACCCACCTGCCCGCCCGTTCGGATCTGCCTTCCGCTGCCTCCCTTGCTTGCTCACCCGCCTCCCTCGCTCACCCACCGCCTCCTTCGCTCACCCACCTGCCCGCCCGTTCGGATCTGCCTTCCGCCGCCTCCCTCGCTTGCTCACCCGCCTCCCTCGCTCACCCGCCGCCTCCTTCGCTCACCCACCTGCCCGCCCGTTCGGATCTGCCTTCCGCCGCCTCCCTCGCTTGCTCACCCGCCTCCCTCGCTCACCCGCCGCCTCCTTCGCTCACCCACCTGCCCGCCCGTTCGGATCTGCCTTCCGCCGCCTCCCTCGCTTGCTCACCCGCCTCCCTCGCTCACCCGCCGCCTCCTTCGCTCACCCACCTGCCCGCCCGTTCGGATCTGCCTTCCGCCGCCTCCCTCGCTTGCTCACCCGCCTCCCTCGCTCACCCGCCGCCTCCTTCGCTCACCTGCCTTCTGCCGCCGCCTCCCTCGCTTGGATTAGCCGAGCCTTTTGGCACACGCCCAGAGTTTGGCAGCCCCGTGATCTCTGCTATTCTGTTTAGGAAAAAAAACTTGCATAGTGCAGAAACTCTTCTTGCTGCGAGAAGTTGTTAATTGCTCGCCTCGCGAGAAGAGTTTCTGTAGTATACAAGGTTTTTTTCCTAAACAGAATAGCCAAGACACCGCGGAGCTGTCAAACTCCAGTAAGTGGCGTGACTCGTGGTGGGGCGGAGTTTGGGGGTTTCGGGTGGGGGTGGGGCGGCCTGTGCCGGTGAGCAAGCGAGGCAGCGGCGGAAGGCAGATCCGAACGGGCGGGCAGGTGGGTGAGCGAGGGAGGTGGCGGGTGAGCGAGGGAGGCGGGTGAGCAAGCGAGGGAGGCGGCGGAAGGCAGATCCGAACGGGCGGGCAGGTGGGTGAGCGAAGGAGGCGGCGGGTGAGCGAGGGAGGCGGGTGAGCAAGCGAGGGAGGCGGCGGAAGGCAGATCCGAACGGGCGGGCAGGTGGGTGAGCGAAGGAGACGGCGGCAGAAGGCAGGTGAGCGAGGGAGGCGGCGGGTGAGCGAGGGAGGCGGGTGAGCAAGCGAGGGAGGCAGCGGAAGGCAGATCCGAACGGGCGGGCAGGTGGGTGAGCGAGGGAGGCGGCGGGTGAGCGAGGGAGGTGGGTGAGCAAGCGAGGGAGGCGGCGGAAGGCAGATCCGAACGGGCGGGCAGGTGGGTGAGCGAAGGAGGCGGCGGCAGAAGGCAGGTGAGCGAGGGAGGCGGCGGCAGAAGGCAGGTGAGCGAGGGAGGCGGCGGGTGAGGGAGGGAGGCGGGTGAGGAAGCGAGGGAGGCGGCGGAAGGCAGATCCGAACGGGCGGTGACAGGGACGGGCTGGATGTGCCCGTCTGCTGCTCAAGCCCTGCACTTGTGGGCTCACTGTACCCGACCGGCCTCGGAGACAGGAGACAGCCCCTCTGCCAAGAGAGAGGGGGCGTGTTTAGAAAAGACAAGCGTGTGCACGGCTGCTTCTGCTGCTGAGCCCGGTTGGAAGTTTGGCTTCTAGCCGGGCTCAGGCGAGGAACCGGTGGCTGTTTGCAGGGGATTCCAATGCCACTCTTTTGGCCGGGAGAGGGAGAGAGAGTGTGCCACCGCAAAAAGAGCGGCTCCCGGCATGCCCCCCCTTTCCCCCGGAAGTAGTTGGGGGGGCTTATTATCGGGGCGGGCCTTACTTCAACGCATATCCCGAAAAGCCCTGTGGGGCTTAGTTTCGGGACAGATCTTATTTTCGGGGAAACACGGTAGATAATGCCATAATTAATTTATAGTTTTGATTCCATATTTTTTCCCAATGTTCTAATTCGATTGTGAAATTTTGGGCCCAAATCACCATCACCTCTTTTACTATCTCCTCTTCCATTTTGATATTTAGTAAACAATTATATGATTTTGTTATCATTTTTTCATCCGTTCCCAATAAAGGGGAGAGAGGGAGGAGGGAAGTAGGAAAGAGGGAGAGAGGGAGAAAGAAGGTAGAGGGAAGAGAGGGAGATAAAGGGAGGGGAATAGTATGAAATATAGAAGGAAAACAGACGGGAGATAAAAGTACAAAAGGTGCAAATTTAGGATATTTGTTTATGGCATTTTGGACAGAAATGTATAATTATGTATGTTTTGATATTATGTTATATGTATGGATGATTATGTAAAGATGATGAAAAAATAAAAAAATTCTTTTTTAAAAAAAAGTCAGAGCAAGACCAGATTAGATAGGCTGGTTAAACACTTGCTGACTAGATGATTCTGAGAACCAAAAGCTCCTCCATTTTGAGTCCAACATTCCAATATTATAGTACAAAGAAGAAAAGTTCTCCCTTCTTATTTCTCTATACTGTGGATTTACAGCATATCTCCATTTTGTCCCATTCACTAGCCTTTTATTAAAGGTGAAAGGATTAAATTTAAGCTCCTCAGTCAATATTATTATTCCAGTTCCCTGTTCATTCTGAATTGCCCTTTTATATTTCTTGTTTGGAGTATTTTATTCAGAACCACATAGCATCTACCAGCTGTTGATCCCACTGTAGACTTAAAAGTTATTAATGATACATGACTAACTCACCACAATCAAAAAAGTCAAGGCGATTGATAAGTATATATACATATCTCCACTTTTATTTTCTGATTTCAGTTTCGGAGAAGAGGCGAATGAGGGTGGAGGAGGGATGAAAGTCAGCTTGATTAATATAAAAGGCCTTCTCTAAAATTGTGAGAGATTCATTGCTTAAATAATTTATCTCTAAATGAATGTTTGATAGTTGCAGGCAGCAGTCAAAAATGACCTGTTTATCCGAGCCAGATATGGTTAATAGGCTGAGCTCAGTTTAATGGATCACACCTTATGCAAGTCAGGTCAACTTTTCAATCTTTAAACGTGCTGTTGGCAGTGATTGAACTGTGATGTTTGAAACAAAATATTATCCATGCATTTCTTTCATCCAGCAGCTCAAGGCAGCATACTAGCGCTCTCTTCTCCCATTTCTCCCCCACAATAATCCTGTTAACTGGCCCAAAGTAAACTTTCATGTCTGAAGATGGAAAAAAGTGAGTATCATTGATACCAGTCTGACACTAACTTTCTGGCAAGTGTACCTTCATAGCTGTTGCAGTTATTAAAAACAACTTAATATCTCTGTTTTAAATACATTTTATTTAAGCAAGCTCCTCTAATCTCATTGGGATATTCAGACAAAGTGTATCCTGGACTAAGCCTAGATCATTTGATTGATTTGTGAGTTCACATGGCTAGCTGCCGAAATACTTGTGGTAACCAGTAGTGGATTTTTGTGCTGAACAATTAGGTTTCTGGAACTCAGAACAAACTCTTGCAATTAAAGTTCTTTAACTCTAAACATATGCAGTTCTGGTGGAAACAAAAGAATAAAGTAGGTTCCAGAAGCCCACAGTCTGCCTTGTCCTGCTTTCTATTTTTTTTAATATATATATATATATATATTTTTCCAGGCAAATAAGGTTGAGAAAGCTGTATCAGCTGCCCACACATTCCTACAGAAGAATCCCAAGCATGAGATGACCCAAAAGTATCTCAATTATTACAAAACTATGGTGGATGTAGATGAGTACCTTGTAGACTTGGAAGCACAACCATATGAGGTATGTATTTGGAATATTATGGAGAGGAAAATTTATCCCCAAGATTGAAAGCTTTAAAGAGTTGCTAGTACAATTTGCTCTATAGTTAAGGTCTGCAGGTCTCTTTGTAGTAAATGTCTGTCTGTCTGTCTGTCTATCCGTCTGTCTTGTTTTAGACTGTCATAGTCAAGTAACTAACAAATTATTAAATATCCATGATATAATAACATAGCGGTATCTGGAAGAGCTTGCTTTTAATCTGCTACCAGAAAATCAGCAGGTAAGTGTAATATCCGTTGGAAGATCGTTCTACAAAATGGAAATACAGAATTATCTCCTAGCTTCAGCCCACCTAATTTCACAATAGTGGAGAACTACTAAAGAAAATTCCTGAGTTGTTGTATTGAATAATTCATTTTGGTTCAAGGAGATGGCCCTGAAAATAGGCCTTGATAATCTAAGAACAGCACTTTAAATCGTGGGAAGAAAGCTACTGGCAGCCAACACAGACCCAGAGCCCATGTAATATGCTTATAGAGCCTAGCTATAAGTTAGCATGTGGATCACTATATTTTGGTATAGTTTCTGTGGGGTCTTCAAAGGCAAACCTTTGTAGTGCACACTTCAGTAGTCCAACCAGGTAACGAGAGGTTAAAATTGTGATGCCCAGCCATTTCAAGTAGGTCAGTAAAATGCCTTCAGCTATGGCCTACACCTATCTATTTAGTTGTGGGAAGGACCCTCAAATCAGGAATAATACCATCCCTTCATGCAATAGCAGCAAAAGCTAGCAGAGAACATCAGTGAAGAAATAATAATTGCACTTGTTTAGATTTAATTTCAGCTCATTCCTACCTACCTTCTGATACTGGAAAGAGATTCCAGCTGTATTGTCAGAGTGGACCAGAGTGATGATACCTCACCTAAACTAATGGATAACCAATCCCAACTATTTCATGTAAGCATTAAAAAGTAGTGGGGAGAGGATCAAGCTTTAAATGGACTCCACATGTAAGCCAGATGGGGCCAACTTCTCTTCTGCAACCATCAACTAGAACTGGCTACGAAGGAAGGAGTGAAACTATTCAAACATAGTGCCTCCAATCCTCACAGATAATTTAGAAGGATTTTATGGTTGATAGTGTCAAAGGCAGCCAAGAAATCTAATACGAGCCCACTTCCCAATAAGGCCATCAACCAACATCATAAATACAGTTTCTTTCTTATGCCCAGTTCTGAACCCCAACTGTATAAAGCAGTGATGACTAACCTTTTTCCCGTCGCGCCGGCACCCATAATGCAATGCACGCGCAACACCCTCCTGTGTTCCCTGCCCCCCCGCGCATGCGTGCGGGCTCCCCCTGTCCCCGTGCTCCCCCACCCCCCCACGCATGCACGCATGGTCCCTATGCTCTCCCTGCCCCCGTGCATGCCTGCATGACCCCCCGCCCCATTTTGGGCCTAGCAGGCCTCCCTGGGACCAAAAATGGGCCACGGGGGGGCGCCGCACCCCCCCGCCCCGTTTTGGGCCTAGCAGGCCTCCCTGCAGCCTCCTGGGTCCAAAAATGGGCCGCAGGGGGGTGCTGCCTCCCCCGCCCCCTACGAATTCATGCACAATCCCTTCCGCACATGCAAGCGTGTCTCCCGCATGCACCCCGCCCTGGTGCGTGGTGGAACTGAGCTGGCCAACGGCTCACGTGCCCGCATGCCATAAGTTCACCATCACTGGTTTAGGGGCTGGAGAATCTGCTTCTTCAGTATATACAGTTCTCTGAAGTCTTTGGAGTTCAAAACGAAGGTTGTATCAATCACCAAACAAAATCAATAAAAACCTGGTAAAGATAAACCCAGTGAGTTTTGAACATGAAACAGACTGATGTTGGACGATTGCACTTTAATGCTCTTTCTTGTATGTTTTTTCTTTCTGCTACATGTATGAAAAAAGTCATTTTAGAAATCTTTGTTTGCTAAATTGATGTCTTCAACTCTTATATCAGTCTTCCTCAACTTGATGTCCTCCAGAAGAGCTGGAATTGTAACTCCTGTTGTGGAAGTTGCAGTCACAATAAGCACAAGGTACCAAGTTGAGGAATGCTGCTCTAAATATTCAAGGATGAATTAATTAGAAGTAATAGTGCTAATGATCAGTGGGAGGGACTAGGGAATGTCCATTACTGGCTTTTCCTGCAAATTTTTCTGAGGTTTCCTGATTGTCCATATGGCCCATGAAGCAACCTTGTGTAGCCTGCCAGCATTTTTTTTTATTAATAAATTGACTTTCTTAAGACAATTTAAGAAATGCAGGAACTAGAAAGGGGGAAATTATTAATTTAAATTTAAGAAGATTAAAGACCTAAATAAAAACAAAATATACTCACCCTGTTAATTTCTATTTATTCTTTGCAGACGGTTTTTGTCAGAGCAGTGAAGCTTTACAATAGTGGAGATTTTAGGAGTAGCATTGCTGACATGGAGCATGCACTGTCCAAATACTATGAGGCCTATGAAAATTGCCTAGCTGGCTGCGAGGGTAGCTATGAGGTCTCTGAATTTAAAGATTTCTATCCAGCCATAGCAGGTAAGGGCACCAGGGAGAGATCAGCCATCATACATACAGTATGCTGATCCACTGTCCATTTTCTTGCCGGTGTAAAGTTCGAAATGTCAATTATGCAACGTGTATACAATTATTTCTCCTCATTTTTAATTGGTTTTGGGTGGAGCAAGGACTGTCACAGGTGCAGGATTTAGTATGGAGCTATTGCACAGAGTAAAAGATACTCTGGAATTACTTCAAGTACTACAGCACTATAAGTTCATTTGGATACAGAGTTGTTCTGATACAGTGATATACATTTTAAAATTCTGCATTGTTTGTTTTGATCTTTGTAATCATATCTGCAAAATCTCCAATACCATCTTATCCCACCTCACCTGTTGGTTTTTCAGAGAGGTACTTCTGAAATACTAACTCTCCCTTACCGAGCCCTAGCATCACTTTCTGTAAATAAATTCAGCCTTTTGTTCCTAATTAGATCTTTGTGTAATCAGATCTCTAGCCAGGTTAGGTGCAGCTTGCAGGGAGAACTTTCAAATCCTATCCCGATTGTGAGCGGAGTTAGGCAGGGCTGTGTCCTAGCCCCTCTTTTGTTTAATTTATTCTTATCCGACCTGGCCTGTTACATTGCACGCATTGAGTCCCACGCCCCAAAGTTGTCAAATACAAAGAGTCCGCTTCTTCTTTATGCTGACGATGCGGTCCTTCTATCACAATCAAGGCTTGGTTTAAAAAGATTACTTTCTGCATTTGGGTCCTACTGTGCTGAGAACCATTTGTCTATTAATTATGACAAATCCAAGGTATTGGTGTTCTCTAGAGCCCGGAAATTATACAATTGGGCTATCAATGGTAATGTTGTTAGGCAGGTTTTCCATTATAAGTATTTAGGTATTCAATTTCAGGATACTGGTGCTTGGACTAAACATCGAACCCAGGTGCTGAATTCGGCCGCCTGTAGCCACCAGCAGATTATAAGATTCTTTTTTACCCAAGGGGGCCAGTTTATTCCTTCTGCTTTGCATATATATAAAGCCAAAACCTTGGCCCAAACTCTTTATGGAATTCCCATATGCATACGAGGCTTCAAGGATTGTATTGAAAGAACCCAGGCTGTTTTTCTTAGGAAACTTCTGGGTCTTCCTCCTTGTATTGATTTGCTTCGATGTACCTGGAACTGGGCATTCGTTCAGTCGAATGCATGGCATGGATTAACACCTTTAAATGGTGGTTTTGGGTGCTCTTTTTGGCACTCCCTGGTAGCTACCTTTCCCTGGTGTTTGCTGACTCTCATACTTCTCGTTGGGAGAGGGAGCTGATGAAGAAACTCTACTTGCTAGGTTTTACGGGGGATGCTCTGGGAGATTATGGTCTCAAGGACGCCCAGTTTAGGGTAGTTCAACGGCTTGTGGACATTGATATTTAAGATCCAGAGCCAACAAAACCTGCTCCCCTTTGATCTTCAACAAAACCTGCTCCCCTTCGATCTTCAGCCATTCTAATAATTATGGATTGAGGACAGCTTCATATTTCTATACTCTATACTCTAACCATCCCCAAGTATAGAAGAGTCTTTTCCCTTGCCCGTTTTAATGTTTTGCCCTCAGCACTACTCGATGGGCGATTCAAGAGGCTCCTGATTAGCGAGCGACTATGCCCCTGTGATAGAGCTGAGGTTGAAACTGTGAAGCATTTCTTATCATACTGCTCTATGTATAACACAGCCAGAATTAAATTATTGTCTCTTCTTGGAATTGATCCCTCTGGTTCCAACGCTAGTAATTTGACCTTATATTGTCTAGGGCAGTGGTGGCGAACCTTTTTAGGCTTGCGTGCCAAAAAGGGGGGGGGGCGCTTGCGCGCGCTCGCGTGCCCACACACATTCCCTCCCCCCACGCATGCGCACAACACACACACACATGCTGCCCCCTGCGCATGCGCACACACCCCCACCCCCGCGCAAAGGCCTTACCAGAGCCTGGGACGACGAAACAGGCAAACCGGAAGTGCGGAAAAACGCACTTCCGGTTTGCCGGTGAGCTGTTTTTTGCACTCCGGAGGGTTCAGGGAAGCTCCCTGAAGCCCCGGAATGCAAATAACTACAAAACGGACAAACCGGAAGTGTGGAAAAGTGCACTTCTGGTTTGTCTGTTTTGTAGTTTTTTGCATTCCGGAGCTTCAGGGAGTTTCCCTGAACCCTCCGGAGCGCAAAAAACAGCTCACCGGCAAACCGGAAGTGCGTTTTTCCGCACTTCCGGTTTGCCGGTGGGCAACCCTCGCGTGCCGGCCGCTATGGCTCCGCGTGCCACCTGTGGCACGGATGCCATAGGTTCGCCACCACGGGTCTAGGGGATGACTCCTCCTATATTACTTCTCAGGTTTCAAAAAAAAATTTAAGAGCTGTAACTATTAGAGGAGAACGTTGTAATTCCCTTTAGCCAAGGCTTCTGATGTTGATTGTTTGTGATTGTATTTTTCTCTTTTGTTTTTCTTTGTTGCATTTGTATTTTGGTCTGTGACTGTAAAATAAAATTATTATTATTATTATTATTATTATTATTATTATTATTATTATTATTATTATTATTATTATCATTATTATTATTATTATTATTATTATTATTATTATTATTATTATTATTATTATTATTATTATTATTATTATTTATTCACAAAAAATGTAATACACAGCAAACGAGATTTATATGCTGGATTTCGTATCACTATATCACAAGTCGAACACTTCCCAAGCATCTAGGACTGTGTGATGTATTTTCGTATGATGCGCGCAGATCCAAGTACGGTGGCCTTTTGCAACTGACAGATCGTGATTTGGTCAATGTTTATTGTTTTCAAATGCCGGTTAAGGTCTTTTGGCACAGCACCCAGTGTGCCGATTACCACTGGGACCACCTGTACTGGTTTATGCCAGAGTCGTTGTAATTCGATTTTAAGGTCCTGATATCGGTTAAGTTTTTCTTGTTGTTTTTCATCAATTCGACTGTCACCTGGTATGGCGACATCAATGATCCACACTTTTTTATTTTCCACAATTGTGAGGTCTGGCGTATTATGTTCCAAAACCTTGTCAGTCTGAATTCGAAAGTCCCAAAGTATTTTGGCATGTTTGTTTTCAACTACTTTCTCAGGTTTATGATCCCACCAGTTCTTTACCACTGGTAGGTGGTAGTTGTGGCACAGGTTCCAATGAAGCATCTGGGCCACGTAGTTGTGCCTCTGTTTGTAGTCCGTCTGTGCGATTTTCTTGCAGCCGCTGAGGATATGATCAATTGTTTCATCAGCTTCCTTGCAAAGTCTGCATTTTGGGTCATCAGCTGATTTTTCAATCTTGGCTTTGATTGCATTTGTTCTAATTGCTTGCTCCTGGGCTGCAAGAATCAAGCCTTCTGTCTCCTTCTTCAGTGTTCCATTAGTGAGCCATAACCAGATCTTCTCCTTATCAACCTTTCCTTCAATCTTGTTGAGGAATTGCCCATGCAAGGCTTTATTGCACCAACTGTCGGCTCTAGTTTGCATTGCAGTTTTCCTATACTGATGCTTGGTCTGCTGCACTTTCAGAAGCTTCCGGTTGTTTACTTCAATCAATGCAGGTTCTTTACTTTCTTTGATGTATTCTGCCAATGCATGTTTTTCTTCTTCTACTGTTTGTTTTACTTGTAAAAGTCCTCTGCCACCAGTTTTTCTGGGCAGATATAGTCTGTCGACATCACTACGAGGATGAAGTGAATGGTGAATGGTCATGAGTTTTCTTGTTTTTCTGTCCAAATTGTCCAGTTCAGCCTGTGTCCAGTTTATTATGCCAGCAGTATATCTTATAACAGGTATAGCCCAGTTGTTTATGGCCTTGATGGTGTTGCCTCCATTGAGCTTGCTTTTGATAATTTTTCTGACTCTTTGTGTGTATTCTTTACTGACCACATTCTTCACATGATCATGTTTGATATTATCCAGTTGTAGTATGCCCAGGTATTTATAGGCCTCTGGCTGATTACACTTTATGGCTTGACCATTAGGCATGTTTATGCCCACACTTTCAGTGATTTTGCCCTTCTTCAATGCTACTGTGGCACATTTGTCCAAACCAAACTCCATGCTGATATCATTGCTAAAGATTCGGACAGTGTTGGTCAGAGACTGAATTTCAGTTTCAGTTTTTCCATACAACTTCAGATCATCCATGTACAACAGGTGTGAAATTTTATTAGATTTTTTGGATGTTTGATAGCCAAGGTTTGTTTTTTGTAAGATTGTTGACAGCGGGATCATGGCAATGATAAAAAGTAATGGTGACAATGAGTCTCCCTGGAAAATTCCTCTTTTGCTGTTGACAAATCCGTAATTTTCATTTCCCACAAACAGTTCAGTTTTCCAGTGCTTCATCATGTTTTCAATAAAACTGCCAACATTTTTACAAATCCTAATGGTGTCTAGGCACTTGATGATCCAACTGTGTGAGAGTGAATCAAAAGCTTTTTTATAGTCCATCCATGTTGCGTGAAGATTAGTTTTTCGGCTTTTGCAATTCTCCAGAATCATTTTATCAATCAAAAGCTGATCTTTTGTGCCCCTGCTTTTTCGTTTGTTGCCTTTCTGTTCATCTGGTAAGATGTCATTCTCTTCAAGATAATCTTGAATTCTGTCAGCCATAATGCCAGTCAATAGTTTAAACATAGTGGGTAGACAAGTTATTGGCCTATAATTTCCTGGTGCTGCTCCTTTTGCTGGGTCTTTTTGTATCAGATATGTTCTCCCAGTTGTCAACCATTCACTGATACTTCCTTTTTGCAGCATCTCATTGAATTTTTGGGCCATTTTTTCATGCAGACTGGTCAGATGTTTGAGCCAAAATCCATGCAGTTGATCACTGCCAGGTGATGTCCAGTTCTTTACTTTCCACATACGTTTGCTGATCATTTCAGTGTTATTTGCATCTGTTCCATTTTCTTGTGTGAGAATTTTTCTTCAAACTCTTTTATCCACCCAGCATTTTTGTTATAGTCCTTCTCATTTTCCCAGAGCTCTTTCCAAAATGCAGTTGTTTCAGTTTTCTCAGGCTTTTCAACTACTATGTCTGTTGATTGATTCAAGGTCTGGTAGAACCGCCTTTGGTCTAATTGAAACAGTTGGTTTTGTTTGTACTGGGTGATTCTGGCTTCATATCTTTTGATTTTTCTGGCTGTTGCTGTAATTTGTTCTTTCACAATTTCCAGAACTTCTTCGATTTTTCTGGTATTCAGCCAGTACCTTCTGATCAGGTATTTTTTGATCTTCTCATTCTTCAGTTTTTTCTCTTTCATACTCTTCAAGTTGCTTGCATCTGATCGTAAACTTTTTATTTTCAACTCCAACCTGATCTTCCATTTTGGTTTTCCAGTTGATTTTCTAGGAGGCTGCAGGAGCCCTAGCTCTTCTGTTACTATTACTGCTGTACTATAAGCAAACTGATTTATTTGTTCAATGGATGCTATTTGGACCGTAGCAAGTACAGTGTTCACATCCTTCATCAGCGGTGCAAGTCGTTTTTTGGGCACAGTTTTCAAAGTTGGAAGCCGTCTTCTTACTGCATTTAATGCAGTATGGGCTGTGAGTTTATCCTTCAGTTCTTGTTGCCCTGTTGTCAATGTTCCTGGTGTTGCAACAAAGACATCAAGTTGTGGCTCCTTTTCATTTTCTTGAAAAATTTCCATATTTTCTTCTGGTTTAGTTTGTTCAATGACTCCTAATGTTACTGAAACGTCAGCCACTGTCTGTACAGTAGCCTGATGTTCATTTGCTTCACAACTTTTTCGAATTTCTTCAAGTTCAACCTCACTGTATACTTTATTTCTGATTATGAATCTTCTTTGATCAGCCAGTCGAAGTTCAGTTATCTTTGAGTCAGGGTATACTTGTTTCCACAGTTGGTACATCCTTTTTTGGTAGCCACGCTTTTGAGGTTCTGATTTGTAGTAGCATTTCATTACTGTACGATTCTCTGACATGGTGTATTTCTGCCGCTTCTGTAATTGTTCATTTGAGTTTTGATTCCGTAAACCACTTTTCGGCGAATGCCCAGAATCAGCAGCATCCGCCGCGGACCTTTTTATCCTGGGCGACGGCCGAGCCAGTATAGACTTCAATTTTGTTTGTTTCTCCATAATACTAATGGGTTAGGTGCTCTTAGTTCTATTCCTCAGCTGAGACCACTCTGACTTGGTTGAACCTTCTGGTAGTAACACTACCGTCAGCACAGCTCTCAGCATCATTGGAGCAGTTAAGCCCCCCACCACGGCAAGGTGGCACCCATCGGGGGGGATTATTATTATTATTATTATTATTATTATTATTATTATTATTATTATTATTATTATTATTATTATTATTATTATTATTATTATTATTATTTATTATTATTATTATTATTATTATTATTATTATTATTATTATTATTATTATTATTAATTCAGCCCTGTGTTCACTTCCAAAACAAGAGCCTTCATCAACTGTGTAAAAGAGAACATCCAGTTGCATTGACTGATAGAAAATGGGATAACTTCATAATGCCAATAAATTTTGTGTAAATGCAATCTTGCCTTGTAAAATAGAGTCAGTGTATTTAATAGGTATAAACAATACAAAAAGAAAGAAAGTGGTTCCTTAGGCCGTCTAGATGAAATGAAAACGTTAGGAAAGGTAAAGTAAAACCAAATTCAAAAATTCATAAAAAATTTGGAAATACTGGAAGTAAGTGTAGAGAGACAACGCCAAAGCTGTTGGCAAAGCTAATAAGAAATTACAGCTGCTTGTATATGGAAGCCCTATTGAATACTCTGAATCCACATATATATGAATGGAGTTGGGTTGCAAAAGCTGTTTCTCTAAGTGATGATGGATTAGTGACTTACCTTTTTAAAAATTCTTTTCTTTATTTCTTTCTATCTCCCCAGATCGTTTTGTTTTTGTCCTGCAATGTAAAGTAGATTGTGAAGTTGACCTGACCCCAAATGTTGGTGGCTATTTTGTGGAGAAATTTGTGGCCACGATGTATCACTATCTTCAGTTTGCATATTACAAATGTGAGTTCTTGATTTGATTTGGGAGCCTTGATTCAAGGAGTGGGTAGGATTTGAAGTAGTGCCATCTTGTGGAGGCATTGGGTCAAAATCCACTGGTTTGAGATAGGATGGGACAGTAGACATTTTTCCATTTTCCTCCTTTGCCTCCTATCCCCCACTAGAAGAATTTCCAATTTTGTTTTTTTTTAAACAAATTGAACAACATAATGTTGCCTGTAGCAAGAACAGAAAATCTGGTGTTTGGAAAAGTCAGATTGCTTTTCCATCTGGCCTCATCTATGCTATCTGACAATGACGCTTCAAAGTTTAAAACATGAGTTTTCTAGCTGTAGTTAAGATAAGACCTATTTTTTTCAGCTTGTAAAAAATGGTTCTCTGAGTGAACTACGGTCTCCTTTCTAAGTTCAAAGCTCTGGATGGCCAAATAGCCCTAACCTGGAAATACAGAGACAAATCGTTTTTCTTCTCTTTCAAGAAAGTGCAGCAACTTTTTTGAGTACATTCTGATTAAAATTTGATAAGGCCAGTGGAGGTTAATATTATTTTCAGGCCATATTTATAAAGACATACTGCTTTGGTGAGAGACTATTTTTCCTGATTTTTTCTTCCCTCCCTATTTTTTATGTGGTTAAGATGTGTCTCTCCTGCTAATTTGGTATGCTATTCTTTGCACAGTGAATGATATTAAGAATGCAGTTCAGAGTGTAGCTAGCTACATGCTCTTTGATCCTGGAGATGAAGTCATGCAGCAAAACCTGGTTTATTATCGTTTCTATCGTGAACGTTGGCATCTGGAAGAGGAGGACTTCAACCCACGACCAGTATGAACAAGAACTGTGGTTGAGATAAGAATTATTATTTTGTTTTGGAGCACTGATATATTTTGGATGCAGTATTGTGGGACTCTTTATAGCAGCGGTTCTCAACCTGGGGGTCGCGACCCATTTGGGGGTCGAACGACCCTTTCACGGGTCGGGAGACTTTGCCCGGACGCCGCCATTTGGGTTCTATTACCCTCTGCGCATGCGCAGAACGCTTTGCGCATGTGCAGAGTAAAAGAATCCAAATGGCGGCGGCGGGGCGGGGATCGTGGTAGCGGGCACGGCGGCGGGATGGGGGCGCGGGAGCAGAGCACGGGTCGTGGCATTAGGAAGGTTGAGAACCACTGCTTTAGAGTATCCATTGTCTGTGGTTCTGATTGTAATAAACCAGACCCAAGAGAAGCAAGGATAACAGAGGATGGAAGTGAGCGAAAACAGTTTGATTACTTGATTATCACTTAAGAGGGAAGAAGATCAACAGTTTGATCTTGAAATTTGAGATAAACAGAAAAATTATACTGAAATTACAGTAACTGACAGCAAACTTGATCTGCCAAGGCCTCTCATTTTTTTTGTTCCATATTGATACTGCTATAGTACCCAAATGGAAACTTTGTCAGGAGATGTGCATGTTAGATGCATTCCTAACTATTCAATTACTTTTTCCTTCCCATGCAATGACCTCATTGCTCCTTGCAGCTTTACAACTGGAAGTGCCCGAGCCCTCAAACTACATGATTTGAGATGCAATAATGTCCAGAGCTATTCTAACTTGGAGGCCAGACAAATGTTTGCATGCTTGGGTCTACTTGGTAGATTGTACCTTTCTTCAGCTGGCACCAACACGGGCTCCAATTGTATAAAGTACAAATATTGTTTATCGTTCTCTCACCTGTTCTGGTTGATTGTTTTCTCTCTGGTATTCTTAGGAAGCCTTGCGTTATCATAACTGCACATCCACACAGAAGAAACTCTTGGAGTTTGCCAGGCAATATCTCCAGCCAGATGATGAGGTGAGAACTTGGGAAACAGGTAGAAATGTGATAAATTGAGAGCTAGCTTTGTTTCCTTTAGTCCAGCTTTGCCCCATTAATTTACTTTGAGGATGGCAAGTACTACATAAATCTGAAAGACAAAAGGGAATTGTTTAATTTTCAGATTTTCTCAGCTGAAAACAAAAAGATTTAGCTCACAAAGGATTGCCATCAGGATTTTAAGCTTTTACCAGGCATTACCCATACCACTGTTAGAGTAGAATAAGAGAGTTGGAAGGGACTTGGAGGTCTTCTAGTCCAACCCCCTGCTTAGGCAGGAAATCTTATACCAGTGATGGCTAAGCTTTTCCGGACCGAGTGCCCAAAGCATGCACGTGCAGGTGTGCAAATGCACGTGTGCGCAAACCCCCAAAATGCAATGCACGTGTGGCCCCATGCATGAGCACACCCCCGCATGCGCACTGGCCCCGCACATGTGCACATGCCCCCGCATGCGCACCATCCTGTGCATGTGCCCCCTGCATGCACTGCAACACCACACATGCATGTGCCCGCGCATGCACACATGCCACCTGCATGCGCCCTTCCCTCCGCATGTGTGTACCACCTGCATGCGAGCATGGCCCCCCCGCATGCGCCCTGCCCCCCACATGCATCCCGCCCCCTGCATATGCACGGCAGAGACCCGAAGACCAGCTTGTCGGCGGGAGGTGCACATGTGTGGCAAAGCTGAGCTGGGGCAACAGCTCGTGTGCCCACAGAGAGGGCACTGCGTGCCACCTCTGGCACATGTGCCATCGGT
This sequence comes from Diadophis punctatus similis, assembly GCA_023053685.1. Taxonomy (NCBI): domain Eukaryota; kingdom Metazoa; phylum Chordata; class Lepidosauria; order Squamata; family Dipsadidae; genus Diadophis; species Diadophis punctatus. Next base: position 16,308,355 of record JALIGW010000009.1, on the reverse strand, counting down.
TCGCCATCACGGCCTTATACCATTTTAGACAAATGGTTATACAATCTCTTCTTAAAAACTTCCAGTGTTGAAGCATTTACAACTTCTGGAGGCAATTTGTTCCATTGATTAATTGTTCTAACTGTCAGAAAATCTCTCCTTAGTTCTAGGTTGCTTCTCTCCTTGATTAGTTTCCACCCATTGCTTCTTGTCCTACCCTCAGGTGCTTTGGAGAATAGCTTGACTCCCTCTTCTTTGTGGCAACCCCTGAGATATTGGAACACTGCTATCATGTCACCCCTAGTCCTTCTTTTCATTAAACTAGACATACCCAGTTCCTGCAACCATTCTTCATATGTTTTAGCCTCCAGTCCCCTAATCATCTTTTTTGCTCTTCTCTGTAGTCTTTTGTCTTGTTTTCAGGAATAAAGCCTAGAAAATGGTTATTTTTTTAACATTGGATTCTGTACCAAATAGTCCATCTGAAACGAACCTATAGTCTAGGTTCTTGACTGCTTTGCTTCTGACTAGTTCTTCTATCCTGCTTCAGGGAGAGGTGGACGAAGGGGTTGACGGGGTAAAAAAAACTGCATTGCCATCTGATGCTGAGTTTGAAGACATTGGTGACTATGAAGAGGGGTTTTTGTCTGAATGGTGGCAGGAGCCCAGATCAAAAGGAGACAAAGGTGACGAAGGTAATTGACAACAAAACTGAAAGACTGATTGTTCACCTTCTATTGCTCGTTCTTGCCTGTATCTCTTACATTGGGTTTTCATCATTATTTGCTGCGCATTTCCCCTGTATGTCTGTCTTTAGTTTGCTTCTATTGAAGTGTATCTGTCGGACCTTTTGGCTGCGGGAGCTCTGTTCAATTTTTTCAACTATCCACAACTACCGTATGTTTCTCCTCTTGTCTTCTTCCTCTGTAGTTTGCAATTGGTTATTGTGAATGTTGCATGGATCCTGCAGGTGGCAGCAGTGAGCAAATGGATTTTTTTTTCATTTTTTTCCCTAGTGGTGGCAGAGATATCCACAAACGGTCCCTGTAGAAAGGCTGCAATAATGTATTTTAATCTCCTTTGTTCTTTGTTCACAGAGAGACTTGATTGAGCAATATGATACCCATAACATCTGCAGGTTGAAGGGGAGGCATTGTTGTTTTCTTGGACTACCAAAGTAGACTTGGAACTGGCAAGATTAATTTTGACAGCATTCCAACTTGTTCTGTGCCTTTTGAACCTCACATTAATATCTCCAAAGACTGGGAAAGTTCCATCAGCAGAACCTTTATGCAGAATATTTAGATCCACTTCCTCTCCTGCAAATGGATTGGAAAAACAAGAACAGTTCTGAGCTAAACCAGGAAATTTTCCCACTTCCCAGCGGACCCTCATGTCTAAAAAATACTGTGAATGGGCTTAGAATAAAAATATCTCAACACAAAGGACAAAAAAGAAGCCAATGCTGCATTTATTTCTGGTTTTATTTATTTTCTGCTTTGTGATCTCATATATTTTGGGACCCAAAGTTCTTACCCATCTATGAAAGGTAGTATGTGCATAACTGGATTTTCCATATTCGGATTTATTAAATGCCCTGTTTGCCCAAAGGAAGGACAACTCCCCTTCCCAATAATTAACTTTTAAGTGTGTGTGTATAGCAGAGAAGTTATAATCTATCTGCAATGTCATTGTTTCTTTTAACTATACTCAATTTAGTGGGCTACAAACACAAAAGGGTCAACAACAATATGGATCCCTAGACAACACACACAAACATTCACACTATTACTACTCACCATTAGTCCATTCTTCACCACTGCTACTCCTACTACTGCTTTTCCAACTCCCACTCCTTGTGAGTTCTGCTACTCCTATTCCTTGTGGGTATTGCTACTCCTACTCCTTGTGAGTATTGCTAGAGAGAACTGTCTTTCTAGCTGCTTCACTCTCGCACATCACCACATGCCTACTTCCCTCTTCACTTTCCCACATACCATCACCTGCACCCAATGCCTCTCAGGACAGTTTTTATAGCCAGTGTTTAGTATTGGCTGGTGAGAGGCCTTAAAGCAGGAGTGAAATTCTCCCAGTTCGGCCCGGTTTGGGCGAGTAGGTAGCGGTTGCGGCGGCTGGTTCAGAGAACCGGGATGGTAGCGCGAGGCTCTGCCCACCCGCCCCAACATCATCACTTCCTGTTTTTTTTAAAAAACTTTTTAAAGCCTTTTTTCCCTGCCGGTTCCCCTGAAAGAAAGAAAGATAATGGGGGGGGGGGGGAGGGAAGGGAAGAGAGAAAGAAAGAGAAAGAAAGAGGTGTTGGAAGGAAAAAAATCAAGACTCACTTTCCAGCCGGGAGATCCCTTGGCAAAGAAGAAAAACAAATGCTGTCGCTTTAAATCAGGAGTCTCCAAACTTAGCCACATGGCTGGCTGAGGAATTCTGGGAGTTGAAGTCCACAAGTCTTAATGTTGCAAACTTTGGAGACTCCTGCTTTAAATTGAAAAGCCTTTGGAAGCTGCTTGGAAGGAGGTTTTTAATTGCAGAAGTGAAATGACATTCAGCAGTGGATAAAAGGAAGGATTCTTATATGGTTCTATGTTTTTGAAGTTTTGGGGTTTGTGCAATATGGGCTTTGTGTTTCTAAAAGTGTTTGGGTGATTCCCATTGTGGCTAAATGATTTTCATCCTGTGTCGGGTCTCGAGTGTGGGGCTGCTATTCTGATTCTACTACTGTGTTTTGTTAGCTGCCAAATCTTGCCATGGGGAAATTTTAAAATATCCCGTCTTGAATGGGTTTTCTAGGGATCTGTTTGCTTGCTCGTGTGAATGGAGCCAAATGTAAGGCTTCCATTTTCTATACGGTCATTATCTCATTATCCCTATCGGGCAGGAATGTGGAATGAGCTTCAGGCAGGTTCTTTGTTAGCAGCTTGATTTTTCCTTGGTTTTTTGTGAGCCTTTTATTATGAGTAATTTTTTTTTTTTGGGGGGAGGTGCTTCCAACAAAAGAAAGAAAGAAAGAAAAAGAAAGAAAGATAAAGAAAGGAGGGAGGAAGGAAGGACCACAAACCTGGCTGGCACTAGACACAGCTTCAGAGGATGCTTTGAAACAACACAGCAAAGGCTGGAAGGGACCTCAGAGGTCATCTAGTCCAACCCCCTGGTCCCTGGCAAAATGGACTGCTAAATTGGCCCCACCCACCCAGTCACATGACCACATGGCCATGCCCACATGAAGCCACACCTACCTGACCTCCAAGCCACACCCACAAAATAAGCCACACTCACAGAACCGGCAGGGAAAAATTTCACATTTCACCCCTGCCTTAAAGAGACAGGATGAAAGCAGCATAGATGCTGGCCATTTTCTGGGCATCTTCCTCTCATATGCAGAGAAAAGTCTTTTGTCTTATTTGTATGTGAGGTTCATGGATGAATGAGACTTCTCCCTTCATATATACAATATATATATTTATTGACTTCTTGCTCTCAGACAAAAGCAATGGCAGTGTTATCATACCTTCCTCTTCTCCTGCCATATTGGAAGTGCTCATTTTGGGAAGTCAGGCTCTTACTTCCTCTGCAGTTTTTAACTTCTCTTTTTCTTTCTTTTCCCTTCCCATCTTCCCATCATTTTCTGTTTTTCCTGTTACTGGAAAAAGGAAGTATAAATGTGTGTGAATGTATTTATGTGGTTCTGAATATGAGAGTAGTTTGTGTGAAAAAAATAAAATGGTCATCATACGCATATAGGAAATTAATGTTATATTATTTTTGCTTTACTAAAGTACTTAGCAATTTAACTGATAATTTATTTTGTGGTCAGAACAACTTTTGATCTGTGTGTATACCCACAAGCACAGTCGCATGTTTTCACATGCAGGTTTATAGATGGAGACTGGCCTGATGGGGAGGAGAACCTTTGCAGTGTGTGTGTGTGTGTGTGTGTGTGTGTGTGTGTGTGTGTGTACTTTCCCTTTTGTGGCCAGGGAGCAAATCGTCCCAAATTAAAAATTAACTTCCTTTTAACTAAATAAAGTTCAAACAATCAGATCTTTTCTCCGAAACTAGGAGTCAGCAGATTTTATACTAAAAACATGAAAAGTGAGCATGCAGAAATATGGCTTGATGAGGAGAGCTCTGTACTTTTAGAACTGGGGGCATCTTCGGCTCAATAATTAGCTTTCAAGACGAGTTGCTTATATGTCATTTTTGTGCAAGTTTTTACTCCCGCCCTTCACTTATCCACAAAACTTTGTGTACGTCACTCATCTCACAAAACTGGGCAATAGTTCTTTGTACTATTACAATTGTTTTTATGAGGGTGAAAATACATGCAGGTCAGCTGCAAATCTTCTAACAGATCCCAGTCTACCTTGTGTTCAACCTTGCCTTGGAGCTTTTAAAGAGTCAGACTCCCAAGAAGTTCATGTTCTGACATCTCCCCCATCCCATGTGTCTACTAAAAACCTGCAGTTGATGGGCTATTCTTTAACTTTTCTGAAAGCAAATAGTTTCATCAAGATTTTTTTTTTACATTCAAAGAGCTGCATTTGTTTTTCAGTTAATTTAAGCATTTTACTTTGTACATATTTTTTTACTTAGTTGTAGCTATATTTTAATAAAAATCTCTCCTAGCATGTCTGTCTTCTGGGTGAGTTTTTGCTGCTGTCATCCAAAAATTTTCCTTGAGATATTGAGAAAGCATGCCTTTGTAATTCCTGAAAAAAGAACAGTTTTCTGGAAAAATAGAGGCGCTGTTACCTGGGAAACTCTGGGTGCTGGTCTAGTAACATTTGGAGAATGTCAGTTTGCAGATGGACAATTATTCAAGATTAGAAAGGTGGCAAATAAACTTAGTATCTGGAAACAGCAGAGTAGAAGGGAAGGAATTGGAATAGATAGCAATATACAAAGACCTGCAAATAGAAATAGAAATAGAACAACTGTGGCAAAAGAAGCAAAGGTTATTACCAATAGTAACAGTGCTGTGGGTGCAATCCAGAGGTGGGTTCCTGCCGATTCAGACGGGTTCTATAGAACTGGTAGCGGGAATTTCCCCCCGCTCATCAAACCGGCAGCGATGGCCGGCTGGACACGCCCCCGAACTGGCTCTCTCGGCGGCGCCATAGATACTGCCATCTTGTTTTTTGCTTCTGCACATGCGCAGGAGCTGGGTTTTAAGCAGTGCGCATGCGCGCACGCAAAGCACACGCGTGCCCGCGCAGTGCATGAGGAAGCCAACCGGCAGTGAGGTAAATCAGAACCCACCCCTGGTACAATCTCAAAATAATTGGAGCACCACTTGGACACCATTGGCATTGACAATTGCAAAAGGCAGCTTTATTCAGAAGAGTTTACATCCTGCAACAATATCTGTAACATGATTAAACATCCACATCTGCTTATTCCAATTCCTTGGGAAGAACTTGGTATGTGGACAAAAGTGCCAAATCCAGTCTGAATATCTGATTGACTGTGCAATGAACCATAACAATTAATTGGATATGGAAACCTCAGATGCAGTATATTTGAAATATGGGGAGAAAATTATTTGGCTACCTGCTAAGTTAAAATTGGTCAGTTATAATTGCCTTAATTGGTCAGTTATAATCTGCAGAATTTAGGTGGTCTCAGAACCCATCCTTAAGCAAAGTGATAAAAATCTAGAAAAGGAGAGAGAAAATTGCAACTGCCAGTTTAATATCTTTCCTCCTCTTTTTCTATGCATTTACCATTTTATTTGAAGAAATGCTCAGAAAAGCTTGAAAGGTTGCAATTACAAAATTATGGGTGCCATAATAAAAAGTGTTATCCCAGTGGGTTTGAGATTTTGGATTTTTTTTTAAACTCATGATCAACACAATTACAGTTGTTCTTTAATGTCTATGGATATTCTCAATCATCCAGATCACGGTTGTCCCAAATGTGCTTTTTCCAAAAGGCAATTGAATTTTCTTGGTTTCTTTTTTCTGTGAAAATGTTTCACTTCTCATCCAAGGAGAACTGAAGAAGCTTTTTGAATAGAAGCGAAACATTTTCAAAGAAGAAGAGAAAAACCCAGTTGCTTTTTGGGAAAATCACCATCGTTGTTCTTTAAATAAGTTCAACATGAGACACTGGTCTATAAAAGTAGTAAATTATATATCCAATGCTATAGTTAGCTGATTGGGTGCAGCTTGGATTGACAGTGAAATCAATGAAACTTGGCATTAAGAAGTAACTTGTCTAGTTTCACTGAGCTTTTTTCTGTGACCAAGGCTGAATTCAGCCACAGTTTTTCTATTTACATCATAATATTTCTCAACAATAGAGAAAATCTCTATATTCAGCCTTGAGTCACTGACTGATAGATATAGAAAGCGGCAGTGATGGATGCACATCCGATGAGCTCACTGGTGTTCCCTTCCAATTTGTTGAGTCACAGTAAGCTTATCCTGTTGCAGAAGCAGGCAGCTTGGAGTCATCAGTTTAGCTTCTTATCATGGCTCTAAATTGCTTTGAGGTGTTTCATGGATTTTTAAACATCTGCTTGCAGACCCAGCTATACAGCTATCTGAAAAATGCCATATGCTAAAAGGAGTAATTAAGATGCGTGTATTTGTGAACCAATTTAAGAATTACAGAAATTCACATTAGTTAATATAGATATGTTTGGAATTTATGAGCTTTGAGACCAGACAGGTTCCATTTACATCAAGAGCTCCATGTTCTCGTTCCTATTTAGAGAGCATAGATATAAGCATATGTACCTAAGGCCATAATGTATTTCATTGGATCGGTCTTCCCATCCTACCATCCTCCAGATGTTCTTGGATTCTTGGTAAGCAGGCAAGGAATTATACCGCAATATTTCTGAAGGCTTCCAGAGTGTTGAAGGATGCTTTTAGTTAGTAATATGTGACCTACATACATTCTAAGCTTTAGCTTGAGTAAGGCAACTAGTTGCAACAGCAGGATTTAAGCTTCAGAAATAAATTGTTATGGTTGATTCAGAAATAAGAGAGAGAAGACAACAATTTTGTATGTTCAGGACACACACAAAACTAGCCATGACCCCATTGCTCCCCCGCCCTTGTTTTTCTAACTCTGGCCTTTCTGATTTTTTTTTAAAACAACACACTCTTTGAATTCTCCAGTAGGTGGCAGGTTTGGGCTTTACATAAGCCTGTTATGAAAGCTATTGTGTTTCAACCTTTTATTATTACTACTGCTACTGTAGTGTGTAACTGTCAAGAGCTAACTATTTCTAGACTAAATTTCTGGCATAGTGGGAACAAAGAGTTTCAGGGCCTCATTTTTGTTCCAGATGTTGCTGTGAACTGGATTCAGATTGGTGGGATTTCTAAAAGATGCCTGCCGCATTCCTGTATAGTAATCTGCATCAGATTTGAGATGTGAAAATCACTGGTCTCTGCTAGGAAGGAAGAGGTATTTATTCAAAGATTTTGGATGGCCCTCCATAGCAGGAGGAGAAGGGCACACCCCAAACACAGCAAAGTTGTCTAATTGGCACTCATTGGCATTTCCATCTAAAGAGAAAGACTCAGAATAATAGAGGTTAAAAATTATCAAACCATGTCAGTTGATAAGCTAACTTGAGGAAGTTCACAAAGTTTTTTGTGTTTCCTCTTTCAAACAGCAATCCCGTAACAGTCATGCCACATATGAATCACTGACACTCCCTTTTGACCTCAGAACTTACCAACTTTCCTGAACTAAATGGAATAGGACATGAGAGATTATAATGCATATTATCCAAGTTGAATACAGGTAGTAGTCACCTAACAGCAACTGGGACCAGAATGTTGTCAGAAAGTGCCATGTCACTTACTGCCGGAAATTCTGGCACTTCCACTTGCTGTTGTTAAGTGAATGGCTGAGGGGTGTTAAACAAGGACATCATGCGGTGACCATTTTGTGGTCAGCTTCCTCATTGACTACTTGGAAGAAGCTGGCAAAGATCCCAAAATCGTGATCACAAAGGATGGTGTGCAGTAGTGAGTTCTAAAACCCTTTACTATCGGTTCACATGCGCGCTCACGCGCGCAATGGTTCTGCACATGCACAAAAGCGTTTCGGGTGAGTGGGCGGAGCCTCCTGCCGCCGGCGCTACCGGTTCTAAGAACTGAGTTGAACCGGGAGCAACCTACCGCTGATGCTGTGACCAACATAAATAGGAGGACCAGTTCAGATTAGCATCACCATAAGCTTTAACGTCGCTGGACAATTGATGTTTAGCAAGGAACACCTGCATAATTGAATAAAGATCAGGAATAATAGTACTATATATGCATGTTGTTGGCAATGTATGAACCAGGCTGGTTCATACAATAGGTCGGTGTTTCTCAACCTTAGCCATTTTAAAATGGGTGGACTTTTAACTCCTGTAATTCTGGATAAAATAAATTCTATTTTATTAGAATCTAATAGAATCTATTCTAATTTATTTAAAATAAATTATATTTATTTTATTATTAAATTTATATGCTGCCCAACTCGCCTGGAGGCAACTCTAGATGGCTTACAAGTAAAAGCCCCAGACCAAAACATTAAAATATTATGATAATGAATATTAACATTAAAATTGACAAAGATGGCAAGGAAGAGAGTAAGGGAAGGAGGTAGAATCTTCCCTCAGTCCATTAGCCACCATTAGAATGGCATACCCCATCGAGGCTCACTTTATGCCACTTATCTTAAAATGGCCACGGTTGAGAAACTCTGCTTAGAGATTAATCATTTCCCAATGACACTAACATCAAAAGATTATTGGCATAAAGGAAGTGCCAGGTCAGAAAAGATTTGCAGGTCAGCCAAATGCATTAATTCTTTTCAATGGAAATACGAAATGGGATGTAAGAAAATTGAGCGGCCATTAGGTGTACATAAGCATGCCTGTACAATCAGGTTTTGGAATAACAAGTTAACAAGGGAGTAAACCAGTATTGGTCACTGAGTTCATACTCAGTATAGATAAATTGTCTTATTTTCTAAGCTGGTCTCTTCCTGGAAAATCACTGAAAGGCACTTTCTCCCCCACCTTTTCACACAAGTTGCTGCTGCCTGGTGCTTTTTCTCCCACTCTTCCAGTTTCGCCCACAGGCCTCACCTACTTTTCCCTGAAACCCTTTGGCACCACAGCACTTGAGCTTATTCATTGTCTGTCACATGATTCACTGGGCTCCACCTGTACTCAGCACCACCTAGCAACCGTGTACCACACCTTGGCAACCATTTTATGAACATTCCAGAGGTTAGGCAGGTGTGCTGAAATTCACATTTATTGCTCTTGTTGCTTCTGCAAATCCTCCCAAAGGGCAGTGATCTCAACTAGTCCACATCATGGAATCATTTCGGATTCTTTACTACCAGACCTCCATACTATTGGAAACCAGAACTGACAGGACAGGATGGAAATGCAGGTGGGGAGGGAGGAAAGGTTTGGAAAATTGGCACCCACACTTAATAGCTTTGATGCAGTCCAAAGAACAAGAGCCAACGTCTCTTTAGTACGTCTATAAAGTGATATTTACTTAACTGCCTTCTCCAAAGTAACATTTTTCAGGTACGTTGAGGTTGGAAATACCAGGATGTGTGATCCCATTGCATCTGGGAACTTCAATACATGGATAAGGCTCCTGTGTTATTTATTTATTTATTTATTTGTTTGTTTATTATTTATTTATTTATTTATTTATTTATTTACTTACTTACTTATTTATTTATTTATTTATTTATTTATTTATTAGTGAGATTTATATCACAAGAGCCGAGGTGGCGCAGCGGTTAGAGGCAGTACTGCAGGCCACTTTAGCTGACTGTGATCCTCAGGTCAGCGGTTCAAATCTCACCGGCTCAAGGTTGACTCAGCCTTCCATCCTTCCGAGGTAGGTAAAATGAGGACCCAGATTGTTGGGGGCAATGTAAATATACATTGCTTACTGGTGTAAACCGCTTAGAGAGTGCTTGCACTGTGAGGCGGTATATAAATCTCACAAATAAATAAATAAATAAATAAATATACCGCCTCATAGTGCAAGCACTCTCTAAGCCAGCAGTTCCCAACCTGGGGGTCGCGACCTCTTTGGGGATCGAACGACCATTTCCCAGGGGTCGCCCCAGCATCCTCAGCTCCCCCCTCCCACTGCCACAAGCCTGGCCATGATATTGCGCCCCACAACCCACGACCCCACCGCGACCCACCCCGCCACCGCCATATGGGTTATTTTACCCTCTGCGCATGAGCAAAGCATCCTGTGCATGCGCAGAGGGTAAAATAACACAAATGGTGGCATCCGGACGAAATCTCCAGATCCGGGCGAGGTCTCCGCTCGCTTCGCGTGTTGCAGGGGTGAAATGCTCCCGGTTCACTCTTGCCTGTCTGTCGTCGCAGAGCTGATGGAGCCGGTGGCGGTCACGGTGCGGGGCTTCCCCTGCCAGCTTCCCCCGCCCGCCTGGATGCCACCATTTGAGAACGCTTTGCGCATGTGCAGAGGGCAAAATAACTCAAATGGCGGCGTCCAGGCGGGCGGGGGAAGCCCCGCGCAGCGACCGCCAAGGGCTCCATCGGCTCTGCGATGACCGACAGGCAAGAGCGAACCGGGAGCATTTCACCCCTGGCGTGGTGAGGAACCCAAATAGCGGCATCCGGGCAAAGTCTCCAGATCCGGGCGAGGTCTCTGCTCGCTTCGCATGTCTCTGGGAGCTTTTCGAGCCCCGTTGTGAAAGGCGTGCACGACTTCGGCGGGGCTGGGACAGGCGGCTGCCAGGAGAAACCCATCCCCTTTGCAGAGTCTCTCCCGTCTACCTGTAGCGTTTGGGGTGAAGCCGCGAAGAGGGTGGCTCTCTCCGGGCAGCCGCCTGTCCCGGCCCCACCGAAGTCGCACACGCCTTTCGCGACAGGGCTCGAAAAGCTCCCAGAGGCAACACGCGAAGCGAGCGGAGACCTCGCCCGGATCTGGAGACTTCGCCCGGATGCCGCTATTTGGGTTCCTTTACCCTCTGCGCATGCGCAGAACGCTTCACGTATGTACAGAGTGTAAAAGAACCCAAATGGCGGTGGCGGGGTGGGGCGCGGTGGGGTCGTGGGTTGTGGGGCGCAATATCATGGCCAGGCGGTGGCGGGGTAGGTCGCGGTGGGGTCGCGGTGGCGGGGCGCGGCATTAGGAAGGTTGGGAACCGTTGCTCTAAGCGGTTTACACCATTAAGCAATGTATATTTACATTGCCCCCAACAATCTGGGTCCTCATTTTACTACCCTGGAAGGCTGAGTCAACCCTGAGCCGGTGAGATTTGAACAGCTGAACTGCTGATCACAGTCAGCTAAAGTAGCCTGCAGTACTGCATTCTAACTGCTGCGCCACTTCGGCTCATTAATGGGAAGATTGCTATTTGTGTTTGGCAAAATTATTCCAGGTAGGTTATTGGCATGTGCTATAATGCAAGATTGCCTTTGAAGATGACATGAAAGTTTACTTTTTGCAAGAGATGGCAGCTAAGCTTTTAATTGGTTTGTTTCTAGGCTCATGTTCCTATATCTATTTTAAAAGCACTTTATTGACAAGGCTGGATATGGGTGTACTCCATTTTTAAACCTCTAATTGCCCTAAGACCCAGCAGCTGAAGGAGCATTTATTCCATGTATCAAGTGACTCCTGCATTAAAAAAAAAATATCCTTGGAGGGTCTCAGAATTAAAAATTCAAATTCAAAGGAGAAAAATTGGCTTCTGTTGCTGCACCTCGTTTGCGGTTAATTAAAAAATAACATAATTTTTCCAGGAATTGCTACAAAGAACAAACCAATAAATCTTTCGAGGAATTTTAAATGGTTGTTGCCTTTTTTCTAATGTTTTGCTTTAGATACGCTTCATAATAGCATGTTGGGTGTCTCCAAGTGCTTTTGATGAAGGAATGCTGCTAAGAATATCTGTTGTCCTCTGTGGCCAGTACTTCTGCTTTCATGTAATTATCAAGGCTAAACACTATTGATAAACACAGGCAAACTGCATCAAAATGTGGCAGTGTGAGCCTTAGCCTCCAGCAGGAGATATATTGAAGCTTCCAGCTAATTCTATGTCTGCCTGCAATACGCTTATTTAGAACCTGTATAGTAGGATGGAGAAATTCCAATTCTAGCAATCCCCATCAGCATAGAAGGAAATTCTGGCAGCTGTAGTTCAGCAACATTTGGTAGACCCACCCAGGATGTAGGCAACTCATCCAGGACATCACATCAGTGGTGGGTTCCTACCGGTGCGGTCCACTCCACTGTTCCGGTAGGGGCCTGCTGATTGTGCAACGGCTCCGGTGCTTTCTTTGCCAGTCCGTGCTCGCTGCCATCTCTTTTTTTGGAATTTTTCACGGTTTTTGGCTCTCTGCGCATGCGCGGAAGTGAAATTGTCCTGCGCATGCGCAGATGGCCTAAATTGTGTGAGAGGGCACTCACGCGCATGTCACGATGCGCACCAGTAGGAGAAGGTAAGAGGAACCCACCCCTGCATCACATCAACCTTATGTGCCAATTAAATATTTTCCATACTCCTTGGATTGTATTTTGAGATAATATTTTACTTTTGTAAACTTTAAAGATCTTCTGAACATGCTCATATTTTCCTCTTGTTTTCAGGGATCTCATTCTAGCTACAGTTCTGTGGGCATATACTGCCTTAGGTTAATTATTATTGAAGGAAAATAATGTCATGCATGAATTTTTTCCTAAAATGCCATCTAGACTGATTATTTACTACAGTACTGATTACCATTAAAACACCTATGCCACAATTACGTGCCGCGCAGTTGTTTTTGACCTCTAGCAACCACAGACAATAAGCAATTTTTCTTCTTGATGATGATCTGTTCCTAACTTGGTATTTCAGATTTTCCAACTGTGCACTCAACACCACTGTAATGAGGCCAGCTGCTGATCAGTCTCTTCTTCTGATCACCCCTTTCCTCCCACTTTTCCCAGCATTATAACTATCTAAAGTAGGAGGCAGTAAAGATGAATCTTACGACTTTTAAAAGTCCCACTAGACCTTGTTCTTTACTGTATCTTTTTTCTTCTTCTTCAACAGTGAGGACTCCTTGATAAATCATTAAAGGTTTATTGTCTCTCCCACTTCCTCTTTCCTTATTTATTTGATCTATTTGTATATCATCAAATCAATAAAGGCTTGTAGTGGTTTATAGGAATCTAGTAAAAAATTTACAAGCAAGTAAAGCATACATGGTAAGCATCATTAACATAAAAATGTAATCAGTATGTAGTAACAACAAATAACACACACAAATACAAAGCAAAATGAAAAAAATACAATGATATAAATCAGAGGTGGGTTCCTACCAGTTCAGACTGGTTCTATACAACCGGTAGTAACTTGGCGGCCTGGGTCGCTGGAACTGGCAGTGACCCAGGCCTGCCACGCCCCCAAGCTGGTTCTCTCATCTTGTTTTTTACCCGTGCAGCGCGTCCCTGAGCAAACCGGCAGTAACACAATCTGGAACCCACCCCTGATATAAATACTACTACAAGAAGAAGAAGAAGAAGAAGAAGAAGAAGAAGAAGAAGAAGAAGAAGAAGAAGAAGAAGAAGAAGAAGAAGAAGAAGAAGAAGAAGAAGAAGAAGAAGAAGAAGAAGAAGAAGAAGAAGAAGAAGAAGAAGAAGATGATAAATGTAACAATGGTACCCATTGTCATCGGGGCACTTGGTACCATGTCCAAAAATTTTATAAAATACATCAAGAAATTGCAGCTTCCTGCAATAACACCAGCGGAATGGCAAAAAACTGCACTACTCGGAACATTGTACAACTTAAAAAGATACTTGGTTGATACTTAGGATGCTGGCAGCAACCTGTATCAACCATTAGCACCAGTTAATGGTATTTGTGATGCATTTTTGAATGTTCAGTTGACTGAGTTTCATGTTTAATGAATAAAGTATAATAGTACAGAAAAATTGCTGCAGGCTGTGAAAATGGAGAACATTGTAAAAACAAACAGAAACAAAGACAAGATATAGGGGAAAAAACAGCTAGATGACAGATTAAATAGATGGAAAACCAAAGCTTTGCATGGACAGCACTTGAAAAACATTGAATGAAAATGTGATAACAACTTGACATGGGCATGGCTTAAGATGGGAACCATCAAGAAAGAAACGGAAGGTTTAATACTTGCTGCTCAAGAAGAAGCACTACAAACTAATGCCATGAAAGCAAAGATACAAAAATCCACTGACAATCCAAACTGCAGACTTTGCAACAACAAAGTTGAAACTGTTTCACATTTAATATGTGAGTGCAGCAAAATTGCACAAACTGATTACAAAGCTAGATATGGCCAAGTTGCTAAATGAATCCACTGGTCATTATGTAAAAAATACAACTTACCTGTATCCGAAAAGTCATGGGAGCACAAAGTGGAAAAAGTTACCGAAAATGAGAAGGTGAAGATCTTGTGGGACTTTTGAATACAGACAGATCGTCATTTGGAACACAACACGCCAGACAACACGGTTGGCAAGGGCCAAAGCATACAGTTTATTGATATCGCTGTACCAGGAGATGCCAGAGTTGAAGAAAAAGAACTGGAAAAAATCACAAAATATCGCGACCTGACCTCGAAACTACAAGGCTACGGATGAAACATGTAACAGTGATACTCATTGTCATCGGGGCACTTGGTACCATATCCTAGAATTTTACAAAACACATCAAGAAATTGCAGCTTCCTGCAGTAACACCAGTGGAACTGCAAAAAACTGCGCTACTCAGAACATCATACTGTATATTTTAAGAAGATACTACTTGGTTGATACCTAGGATGCTGGCAGCAACCTGTATCAACCATTAGCACCAGTCAATGGTATTTGTGACACTTCTTTAAATGTTCAGTTGACTGAGTTTCATGTTTAATGAATAAAAGAAACAATAACAACAACAACAACAATAACTGGTCACTAGATGCTGTTTAGAGGAGTTCCATCCTAAACAGCTTCCAGAATATTCAGATGGATGGTGCACGTCCTTATTTCAAGAGGGGAATATTCCATAAGTCTGATGCAGCAATAGAGAAATGGAATCACTATAACTTTACAGAAATGGAAATAAATAAAATCTTCTTCTGGATACGCTGATTCAAGTAAGTGAAAATGATCCTGCAGGTATCTTGTGTCAAGCCATATAAGTTAAACCAGCAGTGCTTTGAAATGTATCTAGAAACCTAATGGTAACTAATGCAGGACCTAAAATGCGAAGGTGATAATGGTTTTGGTAAGCAATAACCATCAATAATCAAACTATTTTGTACCAATTGAGAACTTACTATATGTAAGGTCTTCCGAGGCTGTCACATGTAGAACACATACCTGCAGTTTAGTCCTTAAGAGTTAAGGGTACCAGTTACACTTGCAAGATCCCTGCAATTTAGATAGGGCTGCAAGCCCCGCAGCAGCTGAGATTGAGAGAGCAACCTTTACGCCAGTGATGGCGAACCTTTTTTGGCTCGGGTGCCAAAAGGGTGCGCGTGCGTGTGATAGCGTGTGCGTGCGTACCCACACCCATAATGCAATGCTCTGCGCATGTGCACAACCCCCCGTGCTGCCCCCTGCACATGTGCACAGGCCTCACTGAACCAGTGGTGGGTTCCTACCAGTGCGGTCCACTCTATAGCACCGGTAGCGGCCCACTGGTGACGTCACAGTACCGGTGCGGTCGGTTGCCGGTGCCTGGGTGCCGCCATTTTTTTAAAAAAAATTAATTTTTTAAAGAAAATTTCTTCTGCGCATGCCCAGAAGCCGAGCTTTTGGCACTGCGCATGCGCTGCCTTCCTATCCCACAGTGAGTCCAAGCAGGGGAGGATGGCTGAGGGAGCGCATGAGAGAAAGAACGGGTGGCAGGAGCTATCTCAGTTCCCCTCCCTTCAGCAGTCCGAGAAGCCACGAATGTGCGGTGATGATCCTAGGCATTTTCGCATGTTTGAGGCTTCTCAAGCTGCTGAGGGGAGGGGGAATGGGCAGCAGGACCTATCTCAGTTCCCCTCCCTTCAGCAGTTCGAGAAGCCACGCCCACCCGGTCATATGGCTGGCAAGCCACACCCACAAAATAAGCCACGCCCACAGAGTGGCAGTAAAAAAATTAGGAACCCGCCCCTGCACTGAACCCTCCAGACTTCCAGTAGGCCTGTTGGGCTGTTTTTCGCTCTCCCCAGGGTTCAGGAAAGCCTCCTAAAGTCTGGGGATGGCGAAAAATGGCCCAAGGGGCCAATTGGAAGTTCGGAAATGAAACAGCAGTGGAGCTGCCCTACTACTTACCTTCAGATAGTTGCAATCAGGCCTCGCACACCTCGGCCCATTTCTTCTGCAACCAGAAAGGTTTTCCTGAAGGCCTTTGCAGCCGATACCAGAGCTCTGGATCGATCCAGAGCTCTGTTATCAGCTACACAGGCCTTCAGGAAAGCCTTCCCGGCTGCAGAAGAAATGAGCCGAGAGGTGAGAGGCCTGGCTACAACTGTCCAAAGCAGAAGAAGTTCCTGAAGACCTCTGACAGTGAAAAGGATGCTGAGGATGAGCACACAAGTGAACTTCCGGTTGGGCCATTGGGCCATTTTCACCGTGGGAAGAGTGAAAACAGACGAAAAGAAGGCCGAAAATCAGCTGGCCAGAGCGCGCATGCGCGCTGGAGCTGACATAGGATAACGCCTCGCGTGCCCTCAGATATGGCTCCCCGTGCCACCTGTGGCACGCGTGCCATAGGTTCGCCATCACTGCTTTAGGCTATGATCTCTACTTGCTCGTGCAGCAGGTTTAGGAGGATTCCCGAGTCATGTATCTTTTCCTTTAGGAAGTCCTTTTGGAAGTCAATATTGGAACTAAACAAGATTCTTTATGAAAAAGCAGCAACATCATACTGTTTGTGTTTCATTTCATCCAGTTTCTTTTCATCCAGACTCTGGGCCTTGAGATAAGACTTCTGTGGCATTAGTGGTACAGCCAGGGTAGCAAAGCAAGGTTGACCTCATCAGCATATTGGTGATATTGTATGCCTAACTGATGGATGACTTCCCTCAGTGGTTTCATGTTGATAGTTAATGATATTTCAAAGAAAACTCATCTCTAAGGTTCCCCACATGCAAAGAGCAATGAAGCCAACTTTTGTTTCTCAATTATGGAGAGTAAAATCACTATAAAGCAGTGCCTCTTGCCATCAATTCTGATGATCATAGTTGATTACGCTGAAGGTGGCTAAATGTTCAATCAGGATTAGAATGGCCGCATTACTTCCATCTAGAACCTGTAAAGAAAATCTACCAATATGATCAATGCCACCGTTATCTGATGCTCAGGCTTGAATCCCAACATAAATGACTACAATGGATAATCATTTATGCTAGGAGATTTGCCAACATTATAATTATAAAATATTGCTAACTCTAGGCTAGGGAGTACCTCTTTAGGAGGGAGAGTGCCACTGTCTCTCTGAATGCTTCCAGAATGCTCTCCAGCAGAGAGCTATTGGCAATCTTCTGGATCCAGCCAACAATACCTTTAATTGTTGCTCAACCTTCCCTAAAAAGGAACTTGTAATTTTAAACAAGGCCATTTCATATCCCCTTTCCTGTTATGATAGAAATTAAACCAAAGTCTGTACCCAGCTGGTCAGGTTCGATTTTTGTTTTCCTCAACCATTGTTTCAAGGCATTGTTCCTGCCTCTAAATCTCAGAGATGCTCCATAAACCAAGAGGCTAACCAAGATTGAAGTAGGGATGAAAGCTGCTCAAGGCCAATTAGCTCAAGAATGTGAGTTGTCTTCTATTGTCAGATCATCCATCCAGATCCATAAGATACCTAGGGCAAATAATACAAATTGACGGTTCTCCCTATAGAGGTCTCAGGTGTCAGTCACTCAGGTAGTAATCTAAAACAGTGATCTGAAAATGGCAAAGGACCAGATGTTATACCACCCATATCCAAATCACTGCACAACTCCTGTGAGCTAAAAATGAGCAGAATAATTTAGGCCTCAACTTACCTGGGACAAGCCCGTGTTTTCCAAGGATGCCATAACATCCTAAACTATCCTAAATCAAGGGGATGGAACGTAAAGTTGCCCAAAGACAAATGGCCTAGAGATGCCAACACCAGTCCCAAGACCAAGTTTAGCAGTTTAGAGATTGTACTGAGCAGTGAGTCAGTTATACTTATAAGAGCCGAGGTGGTGAAGCAGTTAGAGTGCAGTACTGCAGGCTACTTTAGCTGACTGTGATCAGCAGTTCAGCTGTTCAGATCTCACTGGCTCAAGGTTGACTCAGCCTTCCATCCTTCCGAGGTCGGTAAAATGAGGACCCAGATTGTTGGGGGCAATATAAATATACATTGCTTAATGGTGTAAGCATTAGAGAGAGCTTGCACTATGAGGCGGTATATAAGTCTCACAAATAAATAAGTAAGTAAGTAAGTAAGTAAGTAAGTAAGTAAGTAAGTAAGTAAGTAAGTAAGTAAGTAAGTAAATAAATAAATAAATAAATAAATAAATAAATAAATAAATAAACAAATAAATAAAATACCAGCAGAATCTCCAATCTTGTCTCTATGGCCCAACTTAATATACAAACCTTCGCACCATGTTACCTCAACAGAAGAATCTCAAATCACAAGCAAAATGTCATTATAGATCAACACTATCCCTTCACTCCAGCCTTCGCAATGAGGCTGGTAAAGGACTTTAGAATCAAGGTGAGCAAGTGTCTTAACAGGATTACATCATTGCCCCCACTCAAGCAGGTTTTGATAATACATGTCAGGTCTACCTGCTCATCAACCACTAAATCATGGATGAGTAGAGCCTTGTTACAAATGGAAGCAGCATTTCCTATCAAAAGCTTGAGGCTGAGGTTACCAGGAATTGAGCCAGAGGAGACAATATAACAAATTGTAAATCCTCCATCACCTGAAGTAGCCATATCTCTATAGAAGATACTAGACTAGAAGACTAGAAGACCTCTAAGGTCCCTTCCAACTATGCTATGCTATGCTATGCTATGCTATGCTATGCTATGCTATGCTATGCTATGCTATGCTATGCTATGCTATGCTATGCTATGCTATGCTATGCTAGTCCTTCAGCCTATAACAACTAGTATAAATATACCCCCACCTGCATGCACATCATACCCCAATCTGATGGGCTAACCTCCCACAACAGGGAGAAGCAGTTAACCAGTGATAATGACAACATAATATAATTTAGACTGAAAAATACATTTTTAAAAAATCAATTGTATAGAATTCCAGCCAAACAATCAACTGGAAGCCAATAACCTGGCAACCCACTAGTTGGCCTGCTTCTTCCTAAACCTTTATAGTGCATACACAAACCACCCATATGCCTTCCAATCCCACAGCAAACAAGCTGACAGCCATTCAGTGCAACCGCCCCCTCACACTGCTCATAGGAAATGCATCTGCTCCCCACTTATGCTCTTACTTTAGACTATGTTTTCTCAAGCCCCTCTGCTTTTAGGATACCAACAAACGTGGGGCCAGGATCTCACCAACAATAACTGGGTCCTTACTGCAGGCAGCTTGCCTACACCAGGGCACTGGTGCAATACCTAGTATCTTCCCAACCTCCCAAATAACATGCAGTCACCAGATAGGTAAACAGTAGCAGGTCTGGTTGGGCTTCTCCAATCAGCCTGGGTACTTCCACCACTAGTCTTCCTTGTCCCATTCTCTTCCTGGAACTTCTAGCCCTTCCCAGTTTGTTACACTAGTATCCCACTGTGACAGAAAATACCCAAGACTTCCAATGAATCCTATAATTCTTCATGGGAACATAATCCCCATCATACCTTCTCTAAAACCACAATAACTGGCTGGATATTCGCAATAAATCAATGTATTAATTTGCCAGCTGGGAAGGAACTACAGAGGCAGGGAAGGGCAGACTTTGATTCAGCAGAGTTTTGGCAGACAAGGCTTATCATTTTAGGGATGAAAGAAGAACTCCACTTCTGGTAATTCCTATACCCTTATCATAACTATAAAGGTGTCTAAGGAGGTCATCTGCCAGCAACATAGAGGTTGTTTTCTGCTCAGACGCTCAAAATAGGTTGAGTAAGTAATACACTGAACAAGGGTGCTCATTGTCAGTTAATCACAGAAAGCAAGCCAAATGTTGGATACAATCTCTGCTGTAAAGTGTTATCTTGCCTTTCTGATTAAATAAGATATTGGCATCTTGAGCCCTGACCAAGTTCATGAAGCAGAAGTATTTATTTTTCGAACCTCCACTCAATAGCAATTGGCAAAAAAAACCAACAACCCTACAGGATTTCCTGCCAGTTCATGGCAGGAAATAGATAAAAAATGAAAGTGTATGCCCCACACAGGCAGCTTGTAAAAAAAGAAAAGCTCTCAAATCACTGAAAAGCAGAATTCCTGTACCCTGCCATGTGTGAAACAGCCTCAGCGTGTGTGTTTTAATCAGATATTCTAAAAGGGGATTGAAATGTCAAAACAGGCTCTGATAGGCTGGAAGGTCTATTAGTAGACCTTCGCTTTTTCTGATACAAGCAAGAAGAAAGGAAACTCCTGCAATGCATTTTGTGAGATGGCCACAAGAGCCACCCTGGATAAGGAATAGGGTGGGGACCAGGCAAGCAGAACATCAAGGAATTGAAGGTGGAAGCTTAAGATACCTAACTGCTCTGGTGCTGAAGATGCCAGGAGCTCCAGGGCAAGGCGGTGTCAGCTTGTTTGGGCTTCCCCTGAGTTGCTGCCTATACTGTAGAGAACCAAGCCAGATCTCTCCCAAGCTTGCTGGTGGCAACGCCCTTGCCCATCCTTACTTTTTCTTTTGCTGAACGTGGCATTTTTTTTTTGTATTTTGGCTGCAAGCACTGAAACTAAGGAATGAGAACAGGGAGGGGCAGGGCCCTACTACAATGGGGAGGGAGCATGGCACCTCACAGTTCTCTTCCCTAGTTCATCAATGTTAACTCAAGACAGACCAGGGCTGGGTTCCTCCCGGTTCGGACTGGTTTGCCCAAACCGGTAGTGATCCACTGGTGATGTCACGATGACATCACCGAACCGGATCAGTCTGTGCCGGTCCATGGGCGCCACCATCTTTTTTTAAAAAATTTTTTTTGAATTTTTTTGGGGGGAATTTTTATTGTTGCTGTTGTTCCTTCTGAGCATGTGCAGAAGCCGAGTTCCGGCACTGTGCATGCGGTCGCCATCTCCTTTTTTTTGGCTTTTTTTTCTTCTGATTTTTTTGTTACTGCACATGCGCACGCGCACCCACGCGGTGCAGGAGGGAGCAATCCGGCAGCGAGGTAAGTTGGAACCCACCCCTGAGACAGACATGAAAAAACACATGGTTGCTCGTCAGAGCTCCTGGTTATCAGGTTTTCAGTGTCAACCACAAAACATGAGGGTTAGTCATACAGGAAGTAATATCTGTTGAGGACAAATTGATAGTGACTATTGATTTGGAACATTTCAACATATAGCTTTCTGATCAGAAGGATATAAGTTTTCAGACAGTACTCTTCTCGAAAGCCAAAATGTGAAGATAAAAATAATTTCAATAGTTAGTTACCAGTGGTGGGTTCTACTTACCTTCCCCACCGGTTCGCATCGCGACGGAAGTGCACATTTTGCGTGTGCGCATGCTCTTTCCGGAAATGACCCTCTGTGCATGCACAGAAGCCTTTGCGCATGTGCAGAGGGTTTTTTTTGCAATCCGCGGCGACCGGAGGACCAGTTCGGGAGCATGGACCGCCAGTCATCACTGCCAGTTCAGTGAGCGGCGCCAAATTTCCGCTACCAGTTCTAAAGAACCACCCCGAACCGGCAGCAACCCACCACTGTTAGTTACCCTTTTGTCCATTCCTTCACCAGCTTACCATATTCAAAATGGTTTCCCTTAACTCCTCCTCCTCCTCCTCCTCCTCCTCCTCCATATCTACATCAAACTTTAAATTGTCAGAATGAAGCCACCTTCTGGTTTTGTCATTTGCCAAAAATAAATCATTATAAGTATATGTTTCTGGTAGAGTAGCTGACATACCAGCAGATAGGCTGGGCTCTCTGTCCCTCCACATTCACATAAGTGTGTTGCTATCTGCTAAGAGCTTACACTTGAGCATTTTGGCTTTACATTTAGGCACTCGAATTGTTAACCTATTCAGGATTCTCCAAGTAGCAAAAGAGAGGTCAGATCCTTCAGCTATGTCCTCCTTTAATGTTATTCCTTGCTCAGTGGTCTCCTTCCTCCATCTTTTAATTCAATTTCGTTCTTGTGCATCCTCAAGAATGTTTGTTTTGCCACAAAACTCTTCCTAGATCTAAGTCAGCAGGCTTGGGGCACATGTCCATTGAGAGGATGGTGAGGATAATTCTCTTTCTTAGCTCTCTCAGCATCCGCTCTCAGCATCATTTCTCTCCTAATCTTAGGTAGGGCAATGCTGGCAAGAGGACTTTTTTTTTTCTGATCGGTGTAGCTTCTGAGACAACCTGTTTCATTGATGGTACTATCAACTTATTTTGCATATGCAGATACGCCCCACTCTGGAGCAGCATAATCTGCTGCAGAGATGCTCAAGGCCAAAGCTGATGTGCACAAAGTAGTTGGTTGAGCTCCCCATGTGTAGTTTTATCAATTTCTTGATGATATTGTTCCCCAAGCTGATTTTAGCATTAATATTCAGACAATCCTTATTTCATACTGTATGACTATATCACTCTTTCTGCTGCTTTCTTGATCGTTCTTTCTTCTTTAAGCTTCTAATCCATGTAATGTTTTTACTTGGAAACACATTGGGAACCTACGCAATTCCTGCAGCAGAGCTGTAGCAAAACTGATCAGGTTTGTGATGGGAATATACAGCATATGCACTGCAAACAATTGGCATAATGCCCTCTGTACCATACTTACGTTTTTTTTCACTTTCCACACCTATCTTTCTCATCATGGCCCTACCTATTTTTATAACAAGGCCATGCCCATCAATTAGATATCGCCTTCAGACTGCAAAAATTGCACAATTGTACCATTAAAGAACTATAATGTCTTCTTCTATCATTTTTTATATTTTTCAGCTCTTTTCTTGCTTCCAGTACTGTTACAATCTAATCTCCAACAAGGTTTTTGCCTCTCAGAGCTGTAATCCATTGAAGTATTACCTTATATTTATACGTAGTATGGGTACATTAATTTGCAGAGATAATTATTGACCGTGGATTAATAATCGTAATCATAAACTATCGGGTAAGGAAAAAAGGGGACGTAAGAGATTGGTGTGCAACACTCCCTGGAGGGCAAAATCCTTTGGCAGGCAAAAAAGAAATGAGAGCCACCTTTTTTGTGTGATGATGATGATGATGATGATGATGATGATGATGATGATGATGATGATGATTGGTTCATTGCACAGTCAGTCCGATATTCAGACTGGATTGTCTTCCTACTGAGTCCTTTCCAAGGACTTGGAATAGACAGATCTGGATGTTTGATGGTGTTACAGGTATCGTTGCAGGATGAGAGTTGTTCCAAATAAACCCACCTTTTGCAATTCAAAATGATGGTACATTTGTCAATGCTAATGGTGTTCAAATGATGCTCTAGTTGTTTTGGGAATGTACCACATGCCTATTACTATTAATATTGCTTTTGCTTGCTTTTGCCACAGTTGTCATTATTATTATTATTATTATTATTATTATTATTATTATTATTATTATTATTATTATTATTATTATTATTATTATTATTATTATTATTATTATTATATCATTATCAATCATTATCAATCATTATCATTATCATTATCATTATCATTATCATTATCATCATCATCATCATCATCATCATCATCATCATCATCATCATCATTATTATTATTATTATTATTATTATTATTATTATTATTATTATTATTATTATTATTATTATTATTAAATCTTTTTGCCACCCATCTGGCTACAAGACTTTGTTACAGGTTTTTCAGGTTCCTAAAACAAACTTAAAACATGCCAGACTTTTCTACCTAAACTAGGATGATGAATCATACACCCCAAAAATATTATCCTTTTTTGCCATTGCTTTCAAAAAATCTTTAAAAACCTGGTGTTAGAGAGGGAAGGAGGGAGAGAGCCGTGAGAAAAAGGGGCAGAGAAAGAGGAAGTGTCTCAATTCAGTTTCTTGTGCATGTCGAAACAGGACTATCACTGCAAGCCTAAAAACCATTTTGCCATCCCAGCACTTGGCTTCCATGACTCAAAGGATTTCACAGCCACACCTCTGATGCCAAAGGAATCAGGCACTTGGTTGTGACTGGTCCATTCTGGATAGGATCACAAAATGATGTTGAGCTTTCCCTCCGCGATCCAGCGGCTTACGTCTTTTGGAGGCTTTTCCAAATATATTTCACGAACGCCTCATCTAACCGCCTTCCCCCCACCCTGCTCTAAGTATTGCGGTGCTCCTGACGGCTTTCTCGGCCCGGCCCACGTGGCTTTGAACTCTTTTAACGCGCTTCTCCCGACGACGGCAGAAGGGCGCGGAATAAATGCATAAATAATGGCAGCGCGGCTCATTATGGCACTGAGCAGGAGCCGCGATGCGACAGCTGGGCAGTATGCGCGTCTGGAAGATAAAAGCAGTCCGGCGTGGGATCTTCAGAGAGCCGTCCCCCTTTCTTCCGGGGAGCGCGGTGGGTCTCGTACAGCTTCAAAGTGCTTTGAAACTTCAAGGCGCTCGCTGCTAGCTGGGGAGAAGACATTGTAATAATTGGGTTGGGCGACTCTTCTGCCACGGCTCCCGGATCTGATCAAAAGAATTCAAGCCCTGCAGAAGCGTGTCTTCCCCCCCCTCCCCGACACTTCGATTATTCAGAGCTAAGCTGAGAGGGTGGGCTGAAATCGTTGCTGCTCCCATCCTACTGTAAAATACGGTTTTAAAATATATCGTTTAGCTTCCCCCACTCCTGTTGTTAGTACTCTCAGCTTTTTCCTTGTACTTTGCCCGGGTTTATATTGCTAGAGAATTGGGAAATCGGGATTTCCAAGTTAATTATTCAACTCCAGCCTCTCTGCTCTTATGTGAGGTTCACGAACAGCACATTATTTTTACAACCTGCATTCCCAAGATGGAGACAGACAGAGCGAGCAACAGATTCTGCCATCTGCCATATTTTTCACATGTGACAAGCTTTGGCAAGCTTGAAGACATCTTGCTCCAAACTACCAGTCTTCTTCCCATGCAGGGATATCTAGGATTTGCTTAGTGCTCTTTCCAATGCCATGCGAAGATGCTTTCAGTAGGACCACTCCTCAGCTAAGACCGCCATCACTTTCATATTTTGTTGCTGCTGCCTGTTCACTTGATTGAATCTCTGAGTGTAATCATTGCAACACTGAAAAAGAGGAGGAAGGCAGCTACTTCTCCTGGCTCTTCTCACTATTTTCCTCCTTGGAGAAGACCGAAAGCAACAGCAAGAGGAAACAATCAAGCAGAAATCCTCGGGGAGTAGAAGTGGAGTGTGGGGCAGTGCTCGGTAATACTGATCCTGGATGCCAGCCGCAGATGTACTTTTAGTACAGGATCGGGGGAGGGGGGCAGTACCGGTTCTGTGGGCGTGGCTTGGGTGGTGTGTGGTGTGGCTTGGTGGGCGTGGCTTGGTGGGTTGGCAAGGGAAGGATACTGCAAAATCTCCATTTCCACCCCCACTCCAGGGGAAGGATACTGCAAAATCTCCATTTCCACCCCCACTCCAGGGGAAGGATACTGCAAAATCTCCATTTCCACCCCCACTCCAGGGGAAGGATACTGCAAAATCTCCATTTCCACCCCCACTCCAGGGGAAGGATACTGCAAAATCTCCATTTCCACCCCCACTCCAGGGTAAGGATATTGCAAAATCCCCATTCCCTCCCCACTCTGGGGCCAGCCAGAGGTGGTATTTGCCGGTTCTCCGAACTACTCAAAATTCCTGCTACCAGTTCTCCAGGACCTGTCAGAAACTGCTGAATTTCACCCCTGGAGGGGGGGGGGGAAGGGGATAGGGATGGCAGTGCATCCCTATCAGCAACATTGACCTATGCATTTATATAAGGAGCCCATGCCCTGGAGATATGTTCCATCCTGAACATTTTCTGCAGTGCATTAAGCTTTTGTGGTGGATCTGCAAGAGGTGGATCCTCTGCAGGAAAACTATTTCACAGAAGAAAATTTGGATAAAATAAGATTGATGAAACATGATAATCAATCTTCCACATAATAGATACTCTAACACTAATTCTATTTATAGTGTCACGATATATAAACGTATTCGGTCAAGACCTCATTATTTGGAGGTCCATGTTTTTCTCTGCTGCTGCTAAATGTCAGACCTGCCTGTAATAACATCTCTCTTCCACGAGGACAAACCTGGCATGAGTTACCCAGACCTGGATGGGTGCTGAGGGAGAGGTTTACCCCTGCGATGGGACTGTCTGGAGTTTGGATGTGACATCAGTTCTAATCCTAGAGCAAAGAGGAGCGGAGTGGCTCAGGTCATCCAGGACTCTGGTGATGTTCACAGGTGCTGCCTCACAGGTGACTGGATATGATGACCTGTGTGTAATGTTGGCCTTTAGGGACCAGATGGGATTTTTGCTTCTGAACCAGCCTCCCTGCTGTGTAGTGAACTTCCAGTCTGAGCTTTTCTGTGGCAGGTTAGCAGAGGAATTCCTCAGATTTATGGTCTTAGAGCAGAGGTGTCAAACTCAATTTCATTGACAGCCACATCAGGGTTGTGTTTGACCTTGGGTTGTGGCCAGGGTGGGCATGGCCAGCTCGATGTCACTTGTGTCGTGGGCACCTGTGGTGGCCCGAGTGCTCTGCCAGGGAAAAGGGAACTCGGGAGGGCCGCACATTTTTGCTGACAGAGGGATGCAGGAGGCCATCGCAGCTGAAAATGGAGGTCATGAGGGCCGCGCACACACAGCCCTCCCAAGCTCCGTTTTTACTGGCAGAAGCACCTCGGGTCAATCCTTTGCTGTTTCCAGGGCGGCCCTACAGGTCAGATCTAAGCACCCCGTGGACTGGATTCGGCCTGCAGGCCTTGAGTTTCATGCCCCTGTCTTAGAGGAATTTAATTTGCCTTCTCTGACACTAGAGTCAGAGTGATGAAGATTACAGCCTTGAGAAATGGAGCAGTTGTACCGTCCCTTATGAAAGCAGTGGTGTGTCCCCTTCTTAGGAAGTCATCCTGTTACATTCTCAGACTGAAGCACATAGGCTTCAGTCAGGTCCTCCATTCTGGAGGGAAAATACTGACTGCCAATTGGCTAGACTGTCTGGCAGCTCCCTATAAAAGGGCTGGCTGTCAGACAGAGCCTTTGCTGGATTGTAAATAGTTGCCAAATAAAGAGCTGTTGTTTTGAAGCCACTTCTGTCTGCCTCTTCCATTCACCCTATTTAACACATCCTTTCCCCCTGTTTCCAATCTCTTCTTTTTAGGGAAGGTAATTGAAAAAATGGTTGCCTTGCAGCTTCAGAGAGCCTTAGTTGAAGTGGATTTTCTGGACCACTTCCAGTTGGGTTTTAAACCATGGTATGGTATATAGACAGTATTGGTTATACTTTTGGATGACTTCTGAAAGAAACACGGTAGGGGAAGTACATTCATCCTTACTTTGGTTGATTTGTCAGTGGCTTTTAATACCATCAACCAACCAATACCATGGACCAGTTTGGGAGCATAGTATTATGTTACCAGTAGTTGATCTCCTTTCTTCAGGGTTGGATCCAGTCAGTGTTGAAGGGAGGGGAAAAATCTAACCTATAACCTCTCTTAGGTGGGGTACCTCAGGACTCGACTCCCTCCCACTCCCTCACTTCTACATAAAGCCACAGAAAGAAGTCATTCAATGGCATGGAGTGAGACATCATCCATAGGCTGAATATGCTCAGTACTCCTGCCCTTGGCTGGCCAAGTGATGCTGTGGAGGTTATATTTCAGTGCCTGGAGACCATAGTGGCCTTGACAGGGATAAGCAGGTTTCAGGTCAGCTCTAGCAAAACAGTGGCTTTGGGTTTAAGGGCCTCCTGGATCTGGTGATTTCTATTATTAATTATGGATGGAGTGGCATTACTCTAGATCAGGGGTGTCAAACTGGCGACCCGCAGGCCGGATGCATCACACACAGGCTATGCCCAACCCAGCTCTGTGAAGGGAAAAACGTCATGAAACATCATGTGACGGTAACGTGACACTGCAAGTTTGACATCCATGCTCTAGATCAGTGGTTCCCAACCTTTTTGTGATCGAGTACCACTTGGAGGTCCCGTACAGTCGCTGCGTACCACCTGGTTCCAGAGAAACTAAATTCGATCAGATATCACTTTATTTCCATAATTCTACCGTTCCTTTTTTGGCCCCGCGCATCCAGCAACTGGATTCTCGGGCCGCTGGGACCAGGTGGGTGGCGTGTGGCAACAGTTGCAAATCATTGCCAGATTATCTTGTGTTAGGCAGTAAACATTTTTGTGAAGTAAAAAATAACTAACTAAAAATCGTTCATGACCCCGAAAGTGTTCGCGTACCACCTGGAAGGCCCTCGTGTACCACTAGTGGTACATGTACCACAGGTTGGGAACCACTGCTCTAGATGGAACCAGGGTGTGATTTGAGGCTTACTGGATTCCCAGCTTCTGTTTGAAGAGTAGTTGCACGTTGTCTTTTCCTGGGTGATCTAAATTAAAACATTCACACAATGAGTTTAATTTAGTCGTGGAAAGATCTTGCCCATTTGATGAGCGTATAGTTTAATATACAGTATTATATAAATAAAGAAAATGGATTAGTTTAGTAACAAGGTTAAAAGAATTTGGGAATGCAGCCAATGTGTGTGGAAATTTGGCCTCTCCATTAAAAATTATCAAGATTCCAAGTGTTTTGCAAAACATCTCCATTTGAGTTGGGTCAAGTCCATCAGGATCATGAATTTCCTGAGAGAGGAGGCAGCATTGGAATAACAGTAGATATACCTGGTAGAATGTATTAAATATATAAGTATAGATAAAGGGAAAGATACAAGGTTAAGAAATAGCTCCGACGTTGGGATGAAGTTAGGATTTCTGAATTACTAGTCTACTAACCATAGAATGGAATATAATTAGATGTACTCAGGGAAGGATAAGAGGGAGAAAGAGGAAGTAGAAAGGGAGGGAGAGGAGGGAAGTAGGAAAGAGGAGGAGGAAGGTAGAGGGGAGAGAGGGAGATAGGGGGAGGGGAGTAGTATGAAGTATAGAAGGTAAGCAGACTGGAGATAAAAGTATAAAAGGAGCAACCAATGAGATATGTCTATGATATTATGGATAGAAATTTATTACTATGGATGTTTTAATGATATGGTATATGTATGCATATTTGTGTTATGTTTGGTGGAAAAATTAAAAAAAATTGCAAAAAAAAAGGATCATGAATTTCCTCTTGCCATTTGGACTAGTTAAACCAGTCTAGTTGTGATTGGCTCAGCAATTTTATTGGAATCTTAACTTTTCCCTTCAAATGTATTGGATCAGAGAAGTGGGGATCTTATAATTGTGGCATAAATCAAATCCTGTTATTGGGTGATGAATTCAGCATTCTGAAAAACTCAGCATCATCTTTCTTTCAAAGAATTTCTCACCTCAGCTTTTCCAGATGTCAAGATAGAAGGGAAAAGATGACAAAAATCTCAGAGCCAGTTCTGCGCCTCTGTTAAAACATGAACAGATATTTTGGTGGCCAGTAACATACAGCTTCAGTAACTTTGAATCCTTCGTTGTCTTGATGATTAGCCACAGTAGAACAGATTAAATGCAAAATAAGCTTGATTTACATAATATATAAAATCAGCTTTCCTTCATGCAGAACTTTATTTTCTGCTTTTCATAACGTAGAATGTATATAGCATGTTTATTCTTGGCTTGATTAAGCCTATTGGAAATGGGATAATTTTCTTCAAATCCAAATCAAGAGAATAAAATGTAGCAATTGGCCTACTGAGGCTATAATTTTACTTACTTTATTATTATTTTATTATATTGTAAGGTGCCCAGAGTCATTATATTAGAGAGATGGGTGGCATAGAAACTTAATAAATAAATTTATTTATTTATTTATTTAGTGAGATTTATATACCGCCTCACAGTGCAAGCACTCTCTAAGCGGTTTACACCAGTAAGCAATGTATATTTACATTGCCCCCAACAATCTGGGTCCTCATTTTACCTACCTCGGAAGGATGGAAGGCTGAGTCAACCCTGAGCCGGTGAGATTTGAACTGCTGACCTGCGGATCAGTGTCAGCTAAAGTGGCCTGCAGTACTGCCTCTAACCGCTGCGCCACCTCGGCTCATAAATAAATAAATAAATAAATAAATAATAAATAAATAAATAAATAAATAAATAAATAAATAAATAATAAACAAACAAACAAACAAACAAACAAACAAACAAACAAACAAACCATATAATCCAATCTCTGACCAATTCATCAGGATTATGATATATTCAAAAGCATACCATCATATGCATTGCTTTTTGTCCTACAGGAAAAATGATACAGATGATTTTATTTATTTTCAGTTCATGTTGAAAAACAATATATGAGATGAGAGTTCACAACAGAGAAACAGCCAGGAAGGAAAAAGTTAAACAGTCCTCCCATCGTATTTCCCTCACAATTTCAAACTCCTTTCAATATTTTCAGATAAAAGATATACATTGTAAATAATGTCTGAATGAGATTTCCAGGAAGAAAAAGCATCATAAGTAGTGAAAAGATTGACACAAAAGCATTTTTGCCATCTGAGGCAAAAGAAAAGCTAAGGCTCCCTTCTCCTTAGTGCCGCACGGAGAAATAAAATAGACATTCGATAGAAATATTGCTTCCATTTGAAGAGTCAGACAAACTGCAAGTCATAGATATAGGACCGTGATGGCAAACCTATGGCACATGTGCCAGAGGTGGCATGCAGAGCCCTCTCTGTGGCCACATGCGCTGTCGCCAGCCGCTCTTCTGATTTTTAGCGAGCGCATGCGCGACAGCCACTTGGTCTTTGGGTTTCCGGCACACACGAGTGCTGGCCAGCTGGTCGTCGTGCACAACGGAGTGCCGGAAACCTGAAGACCAGCAGACCAATGCACATGCGCATGCCGGCCCCCTGTCTTCCGGTTTCCAGCGCTCTGGTGCAAGCATGCATGCGGATTCCGGTTTGGGCACTCGGTGCCGAAAAGGTTCGCCATCACTGATATAGGATATTGCAATATGGCAGATAAAACTCAGCCAATAAGCTTCCTGCAATCAGATATATTTGAGATGGGTGGCAGTATAACTTTGATTATTAATTAAATAAATAAATATGGAGAGAAATGGCCAGAAGTGTTGGCACTATTGCTTCTAAGCATCTGCCATGGAAGGCAGTGGCCTCATCTGGATTAATGATAGAGCCAGCCTAGCTTAGTTTAATAAATAATCAATGAAAAGAAAGTGGCATCTTTAGGTTTTAAACCTAGTGGACATCTTTACTGAGTGAGATTCTTATATATATATATATATATATATATATATATATATATATATATATATATATATATATATATATATATATATATATATATATATATATATATATATATATATATATATATATATATATATGCATAAGAAGAAAGGAAGAGAAGATACAAACAGACTTGCAAGATTCTGTTATTACAACCCATCTTTTTAAAATTAGGGTTCTGATCTCGTGGAGTCAGTTTTCTTATCCAATTTACCTTGAAGGATTGGCAAGATGCGTCTGACATATAGATACAAGGCATACATACATGCCCTAACCAATCTATCTTTTAAAAAATTTTTTTTAATTGAACAGTTTTTAATAGTTTTTAACAGTTTTCCTCTTTGCAACATTTCCACATTGGTATACATCCGCTATATATCCATTTTTCCATTTACATCTATATATCTATATATGTGGTTCTATTATTTTTATACATACTAATGTATTAATATACTAATTTATAAACATACATTTTGTGTCATATATATTTATACAGATTTATTACTATTTTCTAACTCCTAGATCTTCTTTCCTTAATATTTTCTTAGCTTTTGCACCTATCCTCTAACCAGTTATACCATACATTCCATACCAAATAGTATTCCCTTTCTCCTTTCTCTTTTATTTCTTTTGTTGGTCTATCCATCTCAGCGCACTCTAACAGTTTTCTTATCACACTTTCCTCTGGTGGTATAGTATTATTTTTCTAGTTTTGTGCATACACAATTCTGGCTGCAGTTATGACATGTAATACCATGTTTCCCTGAAAATAAGACACTGTCTTATAATTTTTTGAACCCTGAAATAAGCGCTTGGCCTTATTGCCATTCACTCAAAAGCCCGATTGGGCTTATTATCAGGGGATGTCTTATTTTGGGGGAAACAGGGTATTAAATATTGTATTTTTAATCATAATTTCCTGTAAGTATGCCTAGTAGGAATAATTCTGGTTTCAGTTCTATTTGTTGGTTAGTTATCTCCTCAAGCCACTTTCTTATTCTTATTCAATGCACACGCAGCCACATGGCACAGGAGGAAGCGAACCGGCAGCGAGGTAAGTTAGAACCCACCCCTGCTCTTGTCGGGGGTGCCTGTGGTGGCCCGAGCACTCTGCCAGTGAAAATGGGCTCCTGGGCCCTGTTTTCGACTGCGATGGCCTCCTGCAGCTTTCTGCCAGCAAAAACGGAGCTCGGGGCGCATGCCCGCGGCCACCCTGAGCTCCATTTTCACTAGCAGAGGCACTGCGGGCTGGACCTTTGCTGTTTCCAGGGTGGCCCCACGGCAGAGGTGGGTTCCTCCTGGTTTGGACTGGTTCACCCAAACCGGTAGCAACCCGCTGGTGACATCATGATGACATCACGGAACCGGTTCTGCCGGTCCGTGGACACCGCCATCTTTTTTGGGAATTTTTGGGAATTTTTTTTTTTGAAAAAAAATGGGGGGGGATTTTTTCCTGTTTTTTTGCCTTCTGTGCATGCGCAGAAGCCGAGTTTCCAGCACTGTGCATGCACCACCATCTTGTTTTTGGCTTTTTTTTTGGCACTGCAAATGCGCACGCGGAAAGTGGGCGCGCACCCACGAGGTGCGGCCACATGGCATGGGAGGAAGCGAACCGGCAGCAAGGTAAGTTAGAACCCACCCCTGCCCCACGGGCCAGATCTAAGCACCCCGTGGGACAGATCTGGCTTGCGGGCCTTGAGTTTGACCCCCTCCTGTTACATAGAAGAAGTGCAGATGTCTCCATTCGCCATTTGTGCTAAAGGCCTTGAAAAGAATGTCAGAAGTCATTCTCTATTGACTTTTGTTCTCTTGCTGCTCTCTCCAACCAACAGAAAGTTGAAAGGGAAGTGGCTAAAGACTCTCCCTCTCTCTCTCTCCCTCCCTCCCTCCCTCCCTCCCTCTCTCTCTCTCTCTCTCTCTCTCTCTCGCTCTCGCTCTCTCGCTCTCCTCTGAACAGAATGGGAGCAAGTCTGGGACATAGAGAGAAGCTGAACAAAGAAAGAAAGATCATGTTTGAAAATGGATTAATGGTTGAAAAAAATAATCCTGAAAATTTCCCCAGTGCATCAAGAGCAAAAAGACATTTGGGCAGAGATTATGAATGTTGGCAACTGCTCCATTTTAATTTCCTTCCAGTCATGTGACCAAGAACACATGCCACCTTCCCTTTATTTCCCAGTGTACACACGCACACGTGCACGCACTCACAAGGTGAAGGGAGACCAAAAATTTAAGGAAATGCAATACTTATGAAGCAACCCTGATGAGAGCCTCACACATAGATATAATACATTACTTTATTACACAGAAGAAAATATACAGTAGATACCTCCTATATCCACTGCTGGTAGAGGGTTGGGAAAAAATTCCCACACCATTCTATTAGCACTTTCCTTACCAATCTTTTATTATCCATAGAAATTACTTATTATACTGTTGTTGCTACTGGTTGATAAAACATGTAGATAACCTTACACTGCTTTACCTTGGCTTGCCAAGCAGGAAAAGACCCCAACTTTTTGATTCTAGTGAATTTTTTGGGAAAAGTCATAACAGTGACCACAAAATGGGATAATAATTTTAAAAAGCCTTTCAAGCTTTGCTTTATCTTCAGAAGGAAAGAAAGGCTAATAAAACAAAAAAGGAAAACAGTGCTACTTGTAAATTGGTCACAGTGAGTGAAGACAAAGGGGGAAATTATTGCAATAATTAAAGTGTTTGATAATACCACATTATATATAGAAAAGTGTGAACAAGTCTTTGGGGCAAAAAATAATAATTTTGCTGAATATTATGACAAACTCATAGTAAAAACTGTACCTATCCCATAAATTTAGCAATACTCTTTTACACTTTACTAATGGGAAAAGTCTAGCAGTAGACAAACCATATGATTAAGTTTTCATAGAAGAAAATGGGTGACATCTGACATGTGCTCAGATCACACTTACCAGTGAAGCTGGCTTTGTGAAGCCCCAATATGCCTTGGTGTAGTTATGCCACACTTCATGAAAGATGGCAGTGAACGCCTGATAGCTCTTGGATCACTGTCACAGAGAACATTATTAAAAAACCAGACAGGAGTGCTGGCTTCCTTTGAGATGTGAAATATTTCAACCAATACTTGCACAGAATGGTGTTTACTCTCATTGTTGGTCATGCGACACTAATGCCAATTCTCACTACTGCCCACAAAAAGAGATGTGCTTACAGCAGCTGCTCAGCTGTAGACTTGGGCTTTATTCCATGGGCAGCACAAATACAAAATAAAATTCCAAAGGGCACAAGTCACACAAATCTTCACAAGATAAGAATCTAAAAAATCATTTTGACATGTTCTTCCCATCACAGCTGAGATGATCGAAAGAGAAACTTGTAACACCAGCAGTGTCTCAAGTTTACAGAGCAACTCAGAACAGCTGGGTGAATATAGAGTAAAAAAAATCTCAGTTTACACAGTTTTTTATTTGTATTATCTGGCAACTGAAAGTCATTATAATAAGCTGAGAGGCCAACTATTGCAGTAACTACTTGTTGGAGTAAAGATGAAGGCACTAGCTTGTCCTTTTGTAACTGGGAGTAGATTAAAACATTTAATACCTTGCAAGGATTTCTTAGGTTGCTAACATACCTACAATGCCAGTCCCACTCACACAAAGATAGGATTTGTCTTGATGGCAAAGAATTCATAAATACTTTGTAAGACCATTTACAGGCTTTTTAGATTTAATAGATGCATATTCAGAGTATCCAGAACTGTTTGCAATTATTTTATTAGTCACTCACACTGTAGATGTAGAGATGACCTTTTGCAAGAATCAGATGTTCCAGAACAGTTAGTGAAATATAATCATTATTTGTTGCTGAATCTTTTCATAAATTCCTAAAAAATAGAATCGGGCATATAAAGTACAAATAGTCCTCGACTTACTACAGTTCATTTAATAACCACTCAAAGTTACAATGTCGCTGAAAAAAATGACTTATGACAATTTTTCACATTTATGACATTGCAGCAACCTTAGGGCCATACGATCAAAATTCAGATGCTTGGCAACTGATTTATTTTTATGATTGCTGTATCCTGGGGTCATGTGATCACCTTTTGCAACCTTGGCAACTAGCTGTGCCCTAGAGGTAGAGCTCTTGCCTCACAATCAGGAGGTTGTGAGTTCAATCCTAGGTAGAGGCAGATGTAGGGTCTCCTGCTTGGGCAGGGGGTTAGACTAGATGACCTGTAAGGTCCCTTCCAACTCTGTTAATCTGTAATCTGTAACCTTTTCACAAGCAAAGTCAATGGGGAAGCCAGATTCATTTAACAACCATGTTACTAGGAGCTGAGATAGCGCAGTGGTTAAAAGCAGCATTGCGACCTTCAACTGATTGCTAGTTCAGCAGTCCAGCTGTTCGAATCTCACTAGGCTCAAGGTTGACTCAGCCTTTCATCCTTCCGAGGTGGGTAAAATGAGGACCCAGATTGTTGGGGGCAATATGCTGAACTCTGTAAACCGCTTAGAGAGGGCTGGAAAGCACTATGAAGCGGTATATAAGTCTAAGTGCTATTGCTATTGCTATTACTAACTTAACAACTACAGTGATTCACTTAATAACTGTGGCAAGAAAGGTTGTAAAAGCAAAACTCACTTAACAACTGTCTCACTTAGCAATAGAAACTTTGGGCTCAATTATAATTGTAAGTTGAGGATTACCTGTAACATCAACACCCAGCTACAAATTTGTTCAAAGACTGAAGAATGTTTTAGGATGAATATTTGTAGGAAATGCTGTACATAATCAAACACTTGAAAATCACATCACAACATAGTACATGCAACAACAACCTAATCAGTGATGTTTTCTTAGATTATATCTTACATTCACGTTGATCTTTCATCCCTAATTTGAGAACCAGCATTCAGGGCAAATAGCTGAAACAGGATGAGCAATCTTCTCATTCTCATTCATGACACATTGATCAGCTAAAGAATAAAGAGAGATAGAAAGGAGAAGTTACTCCTGATAGAGTTGGAAGCTGTGTTGCAATTCTTGAGTTATCATCATTGCCCAACCAATGCTATTTGCTGCATGGTTGCCAGTAGTTCAACATCTAGACTATAAATAAAACATCATCTATGTCTTGTAGGGAGCAGTATAGTGGATTGAATTCTTGTTTATAATCAATGAACTATGCATGCTTCCGATGTTGTATTGTTACTGTGGTAATCCTTTAAGTCAAGTTTTACATGTGTACAGCAACCAATAAAAGACCTGGCTCCAGTCTCTTTGATCAGTAATGTTAACCCGCATGAATGTTCAACGTTTTGACACTTTTGTCATCCTCCACCTTGGTTAGCAGCAACGAGAGGCTGAGGGAAGGAAACACAATGAGAAGAAAAAGGGTTACAGTTCAGGTAAGATGCAAACTAAAAGAAAAGCCTATGTTTATATCCTTATAAAATTTGAAATTCTGAGAAAGATGCTGACTAACATTGCAAACTGATGGATTTGTGAAGATTCCCAAATGGCAAAATCTCTGTTTGTTTCTAACCCTTATCTATTAGTTGAAATAAATGTTAAGTGGCAAATCAGTTAAGTGACTTGCCTCAATTATTTTATTTCTCAGAATTCAGATTTCTTCTTGCCATTCCTAGTTTGTTTCTTTTAATGAACAAACTGTTCCACCTCATTTACTAACACTGCCTCATCTGTGCCATCATTACTATCATTTGAGACATTTTCTGCCCTTCTAGAAATCTCCCACCCTTAACCATCAAACCAAATCTCCCTGGAGGAAGAACCGTTTCTGTCTGATGAAAGAAAGGCAGCAATTTCCTTTGTGCACAGCTAGTCATCAAACAGTTGTGCTTTTTACTAAGCTAGGCAAGCTTTTGCTCAGAGGTTGGAATGGCTTTTGTGGGCAAAGAGGCAGCATATAATCTCCCCAATGCCATGTGGTTTACTCACGAAATGTGCCGCTTAATGTAGTCTAGAATTTTATACATTGACTCTTCATGCCACCCATCCCACTGCATGAAGTGCTTCTATTAAAAGGCCATAAGGTTGCAGAGAAGATAACCCCCTGCTAGGGCTGCACTACTGAATTATGCATTAGAGTAGAACAGCCCCAACTGAAATTGACTGCACTTAATGGGTTGGTTGAAATATTGACGCTGACTGCATGCTTTGGATTAATCTCTTTCCCTGCTTATGATGAGGTCAGCCTTTCGCCTGTAGGTTTTGAGTTTGCCAAGATGACACGATTGCCCTTGTGGTCTTTAATTTGTAGCATAAGAATACCACTGAGCTTGAGGACTGGCAGCTGAAAGTTTCATGAAGCTTTTTATGCCTATTCATGACTATCTACAATACCACTGTAATCCGGAAAGAGTGGTTAATGGACAGTTAGCATGGCTAGTTAATACGATTCGGTGTGGTTCAGTCTCTTTTTTTGCCCGGTTGGTCATTATGCCTAATCAGAATTCATGAATATATTTTATTTATTCCAGAGCAAAGATATATTTCTGCTATAGGGTTCAGGCAGTTTGGTGATTCCAAGCCCATTTTAGAATACTTGGTTTGAAGAGGGAAGCAAAAGACTCCAAACAGAAGATGCCTAAGCATCACTTTTCACCAAAACACATTATGTATATTATTTGGCTGGAGCTTCTAGCTTTTTTAAACCAGTGAGCATGTCTGGAATTTTAGCAAATTATGATTCATTCCAGAAAGTGGTTGCCCAATAGGTTTGGCCCAATATGAAATATTGATTTACTAAAAAGCAAAATGGTGACATCACTAGTACCGCAATTCTCAAAGTGTGGTTCCTGAGACCCTTTCAGGAGGTCCACAAAGTGAAATAGATAAATATTTTTAAATTTCTCAGATTTTATTTTAAAACAATTTTAAAACATATTGATAGATATACCCCAACCAAACTAAAGCTTTTCCTTATCATTTTTAAGAATGTAAACAAATCCTGAGACCAAAATGTTTGACAACCTTTGCTTTAGCAGAAAAGTTTCAGCTTCTATTGGTTTCATTCTCTAAGAACATTTCTGTGATATATGTGGGGCCCTGAAGCACTCATGGAAAAGAATATTATGCATGAGAGTAGAGAAAGTTTAAAAAAAAATCTCTCTCATTTATGAGTATAAGACGCACCTTAGTTTTGGAGGAGGAAAATAGGGGGAAATATCTACCTACCAGGTATTCATCTGGCTAGCGTCCTTAGTCTGTTCAGCTTCAGCACATTATTTTATCCTCTGGTTAGGGCTGAAAAAGGGAGTAGGAATGAAAGCAAGCCTGCAAAAACTTAGGGCAGGAAAAACTGCTTCGGAGGGAGTAGGAATAAAAATGAATGCAGCAAGCCAGGAAGATCGTTAGCACCACGTTAGCGCTGAAAAGCACCGCTTTTTCAGAGGGAGTAGGAATGAAAACAAGCCTGCAAAGACTTAGGGCTGGAAAAACTTTCGGAGGGAATAGGAAGCCAGGAAGATCGTTAGCACCTTGTTAGGGCTGGAAAAAAAAGCTTCGGAAAAGCTACATTCGAAGTATAAGATGCACCCAAATTTTCAGCCTCTTTTAGGGAGGAAAAAGGTGCATCTTATACTCCAAAAAATATGGTATATAGATATTTGGCCTCTGCTAAATATGAACTTAACACATGAAATGACAGAAAACAGAATTATTATTACATTGCACCAGATAACAATACCAGGTAAAGAGAAAGATATCTAATAAGCAACTGCTTATTTCAACAAATTAAACAGTAGTAGTGTCTCTTTTATCAGTGATACATATATGAAATTTATTTATTTATTTATTTAAATGGATTTATATGCTGCCCAACTCCCAGGTTGAAAGTATATAATTCTAATACAATCTATCAATGACTTAAAATTTTTTATTATAAACTCTATAATTCCAACCTCTCATCGATGAGAGAATTTTTTATTATCAGAACATGACATTACCATAGTTATTACAGAAGCAGTTATTAAGCTTATTTTATCTTTCTCTTCAAGACACCTATACCTATAATTAAATCTGAAAGTAGAATAGAATCTCAGTCCTAAATGCTTTCCTAATCTCATTTTGCTAATATATGAGTCTGGTATCCTTTCTGTTAGTCTATAAATTGGAATAAATCGGAGTAGATGTCATTGCATATCAGTAATGTTTCAAGCTGAATTATTTGGGGGAGGGATTACTCCTTTGTTTAATTTGATATGAGGTTCCTAGAAAGCTTTCTTTGTTGGTAAAATTAAACTTTTTAATATTAATTAGAATGAAAGAAGATATAAATGAATGGTCTACTATTTTTTGCATATACAAGGCAGGATAAATGTGGTTAAGGAGAAATAACTCAGAGGTAAGAATTCTTCCTGTTTTATTCTTCATATGATTTTGAGTGGATTTATAGGACTGTAAACAAATTTCTATGATGGAGCATTCTTCAGGGCTTCATTATGTAAATTACAATTATTTTTTGAGGAAGGAAGATTTAATTTTCAAAAATTTATCATTGGACTTTGTTTTGATATGCAGCAAATCGTCACTGCACCCTGAAGCTACTCTTGTCTTATGCTAATACCAGCTAAATTCTAAGAAAAAATTGTTCAGGGTGTGATACTTTGGCAGATACATTTGCAAGAGATTCAATATGCTGGAAAAATGATGAAATAGTGCATCCGTACCCTTACTAAAAAAGGGGGGGGGGGAAGGCCAATAGAAAAGCTTAGGGAACAAATAATAAAATTTTAAAAATGTTAGGGAAAGGAAAAAAAATATTAAGAAAGTTTGTTCAAAATTATGAATCAGTAATATTCTACGTATCCGGCAACTGTTATAACCATTATGCTTTGAGACTGGAGTCACCAGTCTGGAGTTGCAGTATAGCTCTGAGAACAAAAAGTGACATTTTGAAGGACTTTGATTTTGCCCAATATTATCAGCCCTTCAAAGTATGCCAGGTTAGGAAACACACATTGCAAGGGCTCCAGGAATGCAACTTTATTATTGCAGAGTATAATAACAGAATCTTAAAAACTTGTCGGTTTCTCTCTTCCCCATTTTATACCAACAAAACCAAGATGTGGTTATTTTGAGGTTTTCTCTCTCACACACATCATACTTTCCTGGGACTCAGTTGCTGTTTCTCCTCTCTTCATGGTTCATCCATTCCTTCACAAGGTCATCCCTGCATTCCTTTACAAGTACCTGATCAAAATGCAAATAGCAGCACTTGAGTCAACACAAGCTAGAAAATAGTATTGATAGGAATACATGTCGAGACTGCATTTGCAGCAGTCTGGAAATAAGCAGAAGCTAACATCTGCCTTTCAAAAATGGTTGGTGGCCTATGCTCATAATAGGGCAACCTGGTACAGTGGATATTGATCTTGGTTATTTGTTGCAATAAGGAGCTTCAGAATTTGCTTCTTTTGGGACTCAGCTTGAACACTTTTCTGTAACATATTGAAATTGTGGCGCAGTTTTAAATATCTCTGTGTTAACTGTGCCTATGTTTTGAGAATCTCTTTCACCCATTCTAACCCATATGATTTATTAATTAAATAACAGTGCCTACATTTCAGAGGATATTCTCTTTAACTAGATTGAACTAGATTGAACAACTGTCACTAAAACTGTCACTAATATCAACACATTCTATTTAATTAAAACACTGAGATTTGGGGCCATATTGTATTGTACTTTTCCTATTTCACAGTTTCATTCCAGGATCTGTTATCCCCATTCTCAGACAGATATCCTGCTTGCTCAGATTCCTTTTATGTTTATTTACAATCAGTCTGACTCTGTCTCAATGAACACAGCTAAATACTATTTTATGGTCTGGAGCAGGGGTCGGGAACCTTTTTGACTAAGAGAGCCATGAAAGCAAAAAATTTGGAAATTTATTTCAGTGAGAGCCATATACCGTATATTCCGGCGTATAACACGACTGGGCATATAAGACGACCCCCAACTTTTCCAATGAAAATATAGAGTTTGGGATATACTCTTCGTATAAGACTACCCCTCCTACCATCTTTCTTTTTCTTTCTGTCTTTCTTCCTTCCTAAAATCTTTCTTTCTTTCTTTCTTTCCCTCTCACTTTTTTCTCTTCCTCCCACCCTTCCTCTTCTTCTTCCTCTTCCTTCCTTCCTTCCTTTCATCTCTGGTCTTCCTTCCTTCCTTCCTTCCTTTCATCTCTGGTCTTCCTTCCTTCTTTCCTTCCTTCCTTCCTTCCTTCCTTCCTTCCTTCCTTCCTTCCTTCCTTCCTTCCTTCCTTTCATCTCTGGTCTTCCTTCCTTCCTTCCTTCCTTCCTTCCTTCCTTCCTTCCTTCCTTCCTTCCTTTCATCTCTGGTCTTCCTTCCTTCCTTCCTTCCTTTCTTTCATCTCTGGTCTTCCTTCCTTCCCTTTTCTCTTCTTCCCTCTTTCCTAGCCCTCAGCACCACAAGATCCTTTTTCCCAAATGAAGAAAAGAGTGCTGGTGGCGGCTGCGGTCGTGCCGAGGGAGCGCGCGGCTGAGAGGCATCTCGCACGGGGAGGAAACTTTGTCTGGCTTGGCTTCGAGAGCGAGCAAACAAGCGAGAGCAGCGCAGCCACAGCGGGAAGGGAAGCAAGCAGCCTGCTCTGCCACTCAAGCCAGTGGCTGCTGGAAGCAACAAGGGCATTAGGAAAAGAGAAGGAGGAGCACCGCCACCGCCGCTAGCACTCTTTCCTTAAGTTCTATCTTTTCCTTCTCTTTTCCTAACACCCTTGTTGCTTCCGGCGGCCGCTGGCTTGAGTGGCAGAGCAGGCTGCTTGCTTCCCTTCCCGCTGTGGCTGCGCTGCTCTCGCTTGCTTGCTCGCTCTCGAAGCCAAGCCAGACAAAGTTTCCTCCCCGCGCGAGATGCCTCTCAGCCGCGCGCTCCCTCGGCACGACCGCAGCCGCCACCAGCACTCTTTTCTTCATTTGAGAAAAAGGATCTTGTGGTGCTGAGGGCTAGGAAAGAGGGAAGAAGAGAAAAGGGAAGGAAGGAAGACCAGAGATGGAAGGAAGGAAGGAAGGAGGGAGGGAGTGCCGAGGGAGCGCGCGGCTGAGAGGCATCTCGCGCGGGGAGGAAACTTTGTCTGGCTTGGCTTCGAGAGCGAGCAAGCAAGCGAGAGCAGCGCAGCCACAGCGGGAAGGGAAGCAAGCAGCCTGCTCTGCCACTCAAGCCAGCGGCCGCCGGAAGCAACAAGGGCGTTAGGAAAAGAGAAGGAAAAGATAGAACTGAAGGAAAGAGTGCTAGCGGCGGTGGCGGCGCTCCTCCTTTTCTTTTCCTAACGCCCTTGTTGCTTCCGGCAGCCACTGGCTTGAGTGGCAGAGCAGGCTGCTTGCTTCCCTTCCCGCTGTGGCTGCGCTGCTCTCGCTTGCTTGCTCGGTCTCGAAGCCAAGCCAGACAAAGTTTCCTCCCCGCGCGAGATGCCTCTCAGCCGCGCGCTCCCTCGACAGCCAGCTCCTGCCCGCGTCTCCCGCCTGCCTCTTGCCTTATGCCGCCAGCTGATGGTGGCTGCTGCAGCCTTCCCAGCAGGCGACTAGAGCAGGGCAGCATCGGAGCTCCAAGGCTCCTTCGGCTGCTTGGCTTATTTATTCAAACTATCCCACCATTAGGCACCACAGAAAAAGGGGGAGGTTGATAAG
Organism: Diadophis punctatus similis; assembly: GCA_023053685.1. Taxonomy (NCBI): domain Eukaryota; kingdom Metazoa; phylum Chordata; class Lepidosauria; order Squamata; family Dipsadidae; genus Diadophis; species Diadophis punctatus. The sequence continues at coordinate 16,265,099 of JALIGW010000009.1, read as the reverse complement.
GCCTGACAATTAACAGAGCGGCGGGACGACGCGCGAAGGGAAGCAAGAAAGCCAAGTGTCTACACTCTCACACAAAGCCCCTCACCTGCCGCGCGTGCTTGGCCCCGGCCCCGCCCTCTCACCGCTTCACTCCCGCTAACCGTTTCCTTGGTTTCCCAACCGTCTTTCCACACAAACTTCCCTCACGTGGCCCCATCAGCGGGCTCTCTTATTGGCCCACCGCTCAAGCAGCGGTAGTTGTCAATGTCGCCCCTCTTTCCACGTTGCTAACTTCTCTCTGTCTGGGCGTTTAGTTACAGGGTTTTCGGGCAATGCGGAGTATCGAAGAACCGGGAGGATTTCACCCCTGCTGCGAGCCATATGCAATCATCAAAAGAGCCACATCTGGCTCGCGAGCCATAGGTTCCCGACCCTGGCTCTGGAGTATCCATGATAACATATCATTTAGCAGCTTTTATGTGTCTTTTTGTCCAAACAAATTAATAACTCTTTTTAAGTTTTATTATGTTTTATTAACTGTCCATATATAGATTTCAAAATTTTGTAACTATTGTTCATTTTTACTTGTCATTATTATATATGTTTTACTTTTGAATTTATTTTGAACTGATCTATGCCCATAATAAAATGAACTGACTTGAATTGTATCTAGTATATGCATATACCTGTGCATATAATAAATGATATTGGATTTCAGATATAACTTTAATCCTTTTATCTATGAAAAACATACACTGTGACATAAATAAATTTTAAAATAGCTGGCAAATCTGTTTATGGGATAAATTGGGTCTTTCATAATATTTCTTTGCACCAGTTAAACATCAGATTGTTGCTTGGCAGTTTCTTCCATTTAAGCACTAATCATTTGGGCTGTTTTGTGCTGATGCCACTGATAACTTTGAAGTTTCAAATAGTTAGAGAGTTCTTCTGATAAATGGGAAAGTGATGGGAGGAATGTTAAATATAAACAGCCAACAGATGGGGGAGATTGTTAGAAGCTAATCTCTTCTATAGCTGCTTTCTTACAAAAAGCCTCAAAAGAAGAGATCTAAAACATTCCAATAAATAAATAAATATTAGTCATTCCTATCACATTTCCAAGATTTTTGTACTTTATCTTAATTGTTACATTCCATTTCCTTATCAAAGTCTTCACGAATCTTGCTTCTTTCATCATGCCTGGGATTTGGGGATTGACACTACGCTACCAAGTTCCTTTCACAGGATATTGAAGGAAGTTTATGACATTGATATTTACTGTGCTGGCCTTGTGGAAAGCTGTAAAACTCTGGCTTTTCCCACAATCCTTAGAGAGGGTAGTTGGCAGAGCCTGATATTAATGAATTTGTGAATGAGGATTCCTCCTAAAGTGCCTTAGCTTTGGGATTTTATATTTTATATTTGCTATGTTTGTATTTATGCTGTTTTATTGTTTTGTGCTATGGGCCACCCAGGGTTTTTTGCTTAAGATAGGTGGCCATATATTTTATAAATAAATGGTGAATTTTGGGATAATAAGACTGAGTGAATACTGAGTGAAAATAATAAGTGAGACGGGCAGCACTTAAATTTGATAAAGAAGTGGGCAAGTGTGTTTGGAATTAGTGGACATTCTTTAAGATAAGTTTAATGTGAAATTAACCTTTTTCTCTTAAACTGAGATAATAAAATAACAGAAAATTGCACATATAGTTGTCTCACTCTTGATGATACAATTTAGAATTTGGATCATTAACTCACATAGTCTGCATTTGTGCTATTATTGTCACATCTTAGACTGAAATCCACAGGATTGCTGACATGGCTTTAAACTGGTCATTAACTGGTTAAGGATGCCTATAACTGACTATATTCCAAGCATTTTAAGTATATCAAGACATCAAGGATTGTGGATTTTGCATGCATCGGGGATGCTCAAAAAATATTGGAAGGACAAATTCTACACCTCGTTTGCAGTAATTGATTAATTTTTGAATTAGGCACATAGCTGAATGTTTGTTTTTTGTTTTTTTTAAACAAAGGAGCAAGGAGGAAGACTTTCAAGCCATCTGTACAAATAAATTTGGTTATTTTGTTCATGACATAAATTTCAAATCCTACCTTTGAGAAAGGGATGGTAAATGTAGGTGTTATATAACCTTTTCATGCAAATGTTTTTCTTATTTTTGCTTAATCAGCTAAATGCAATAAAACATAAAAGAAAGAGGCTTACACTTTATTTTCAAACGTAATGGTTTCCTATTGATCTTTTCAAAGCTAAATTTTAATAAATGAGACCAGAATTTGCAAACATCAAAGGAGGAGTCTATAGATATTGTTTTAGGGAAGATAGGGATGGAAAGACTCAGTATTCAAATCCCCTCTCAACCATAATCTTCAATGTATGATTCTGAATGAAAAATTGTCTTGCAGTCTAACCTGTCTCAGGAGGTTGCGGTAAGAATAAAATGTGGGAGGCAATGTTGTCAAGGAAGCGGGGAGAGAATCACAAAGCAGAATGCTGCTTTGAGGTCCTAGTATGAAAAGTGGAATGCAAATGTAATAAAATGTAAAATCTTGAATGGCCTAAAGCAATGTTTATCAACCTAGGCCACTTTAAAATGTGTGGACTTCAGTTCCAAGAATTCCCCATCCAGCAAATTTGAAAACACTGCTCTGCAGGATATAAACAACAACAACAACAAAAGTTAATCCACTATAAGCCCTTCTGATCACAAGTAGCTTCATCAGTTCAGAAAGTAGATTTCAGCTATTCGGTGGCCCCAGAAATTCCATTAAATGGGAATTCCTATCACTATCCCTTGCATTCAGAAGTTGTATCTAAAATTAGAAGCTGGTCTTTAAAAAAGTAGACATAATTGTGGTTTCCTACTTTTCAGAGGGCATGTCTGAACAGTTGCCAAGTAGCATTTCTCTATTTGAAGGAATATTTCAATGTGAGATCAAATAGATTTTAAAAACTAAGGTATGTGCATGTGTATCTGAACACCTTTAGCATCTGGGCAGCAGACTGAGCAAATGGATGCTCTGGTCACAATCCATCCTACTGCAGGAAAATGTGATTTTTTAAAAAAATTACCATAAATATTCCAAACATTTTATCAAACTCTGCAGTTGCAATTGTCAATTTAATAAGTTTTTCTACTTTTTCATTTTTTGCAAAGGAAGTGAGGGGGATTTTTTAATTATAGTTTGATCAGAATTTTCATGGAGAAAAATCAATCTATGTGATTGCTAATAGTCAACACCGATTTGATGACACATCATCAACCAATCTGCTGGTCCGCTGGTGTTCAAGATGGAATGGGAGGATATGGAGACAATTAGATATTGAAAGTATCATTTGTAGACTGGTGGGGTATATTCAACCTACTTTTTGAACCCTCAGAGATGATTTAGTATTGCAAAAAATACCCTATTTTTCTAACAAATACTCATTGCTTTCATATTCTCTTTTCTAAATTTCTTCTGGATGTTTTTTCCTATTCTGTCTGAAGCCTAACCCACATGTACAAAATTCAGACAGCCTGTGATTATAACGCGATATCAAAATAAGGTTATGAAATCCAGATTTGGGGAGTCTTCCTTGTCCCCAGTTTCTGAACTCTACAATGACAGTAGAAAAGCCTTTTCAAACCTGACTGTCCCCCAAGACAAGTGGACCTCAGCTCATTCATTTCTCAGTAATGGCCATACTGGTTGGGAAATTTTGGTACTTGGTCCACACACCTGAAAAATAATTAGATTGTAGAAGTTGTACTAGGGCTATCCAAACTAAAAGAAAAATATAATTCAATTAATAAGATGTAAATATAGTGTAGAATTCCAGAATTCTTAGTGCTCTGAACAATTTTACAATTCAACAATAGAAACAGAGCAGCTATCTTTGCTGAAAAGAAATAAATCTGAGTCGAGACAGGAGTGCTTGGATGGGAAACCAGTTGAAAAGCCTGCTGCATGCACTCTGTCTTGCAGAAATGATAGATGCAACTAAAATATTCTGAATTAGCATCAATCAGCATTAGAGGTGTTAAAGATGACATCCGACTTTCTGGCTGGAGTCTCTGGTAGTGGCCATTACAAAAGCAATCTATTCCTAGGGGATGTCTGGAAGAGCTCTATGCATTATAGAGGATGTTCCCCCAGAGAAAGCTGTTTTGCTCATGCCAGCATAGCCATGGGAAAATATACTGTAAGCTTTATCCCACTACCGTATTTTTCGGAGTATAAGACGCACCAGAGTATAAGACGCACCTTAGTTTTGGGGGAGGAAAATAGGGGAAAACAATCTGCCTACCGGGTATTCATCTGGCTAGCATCCTTAGTCTGGTCAGCTTCAGCACATTATTTTATCCCCTGGTTAGGACTTTAAAAAACATTCTTCTGAGAGAGTAACAATGAAAGAGCCTGCAAGCTGGTAAGAGCTGGGAAGATCGTTAGCACCTGGTTAGGCTAGAAAAAAACTTCTTTGGAGCAAGTAGAGCAATGAAAAAAAACCCTGCAAAGACTTAGGGCTGGAAAAACATTCTTTGGAGAGAGTAACAATGAAAAAGCCTGCAAGGTAAGAGCTGGGAAGATCTGTTAGCACCTAGTTAGGGCTGGAAAAAAAAGCTACATTCGAAGTATAAGACGCACCCAAATTTTCAGCCACTTTTAGGGAGGAAAAAGGTGCGTCTTATACTCCAAAAAATACGGTAATTTTCTTTTTAGGTCTAAATCCTCCTGAACCAACTCCAGTGTCACTGCAGTTTTCCTCTATGCTTTTCTCATAGCTCCAATTTCCAAGCAGCAGCAGTCCAGGCTACAGGATCAGGAAGCTACTTAAACCCTCTAGAGATGAGTTCATTTCATACCCAGCCAGTTGCTTCGTTCTACTTTCTCTATTCTGTAGACATGAAATAGCAAAAGGATATGGCTCTTATTCATTTGAACATGCAACCAGTTATATCTGGAATGCAACCAAGGGAAAGAAAATCAACCGATAGTGGGAAAATATAAAGGAAAATATGTCTCCAGGAGCAGAATGGTTCTTCCCCATGTATGGTGAACTTCACTGCACAAATGCATTATTACAGCTAGAGAAGGGATTAGATACAAATGAAACCAACCTTAGAATCAAGTAGTATGTTGTAAGTATCATGCAGCCAGACCTGGGACCATATCTGGGTTGTGATTCAATTTGAATAATAAAGTAATAAACTGTGAGGAGCAGTAGCCAGATAGAGTGGTGATATTGAAGTTAGTAAGCCAATACATTAGAGGTTTGGAGGTGGGCTAAAAGAGTGGCCAAGAAAAGATGTCTCAAGAAAACATCTTATTCAGAGTTCCCTCAAGCATGATGCCACAGTTGGAAGTTCTGTACCAGAATCTCCAACATCCATTTGTGATTACTCCTTCAGACGCATACCCAGATACCCAGATGTCAGTTCAGAGGATGATGAACCAGTCCCAGGCACATCAGGATGGGAGTTGGTCAATGGCTCCGAGCAGCCATCTGAGAGTGATTGGGCTGAAGCACAGCTGCAGCAGGACAGCCCTGAGGCTTCAGGTGGGGAAAGCGCACAGCTGCAACCAGTTAGCGATGAGGAGGAGGAACTGCCTTCTGCACCTAATCAAAGAACATGCAGGGCAGAGAAAAAGCAGGAGTAGCAAAGGTCAGCCTGATTACTTGTGAGGAGGCAACCTCGTCCCACTTGATGGGCTGCACCAGAAGTTGGCTATTTAGCATAGTAGACAGATGGAGCCGATGCTGGGAACGTGTTCATTTCCTAGCTGTGTGTTTCCTGGTTGTTGTGATTCCTGTCTTGCTTTGTATTGATACTAATGCTTGACTTTGGATTGTGCCTTGTAAACTCTGGACTTTTCTTGCCTCATGAACCCTTTTGTGTTGTGGATTTAATTTTTCCTGGTGGACTTGTCTTGTTTGGGAAATTTCAAGTGCCCTGTGGACTCATTGACCATTGCTCTGTGGACTAGCATTAGTCTGCTTTTGGATGGATTTCATTGGGACAGTTCTGGGGTTTTGGTGAAGGGAATTGCTAGGAATTATTACTAAACCTACAAAACAACCGTTTGTATGCATGCAAGTGAGTGGAACAGCGCACCATGATACAGAATGACACCTAGGAACATATTTCAACTAGATAAAAATGCATGAAATTCTATTGTCACATTTGTCTTTTGATTCAGTTAGATGAGATTAGAGGTAATGGTATGTGGTAAAGACATTGGGAGATAGGGTGAAGAGATACTGCCTAGGGCCGTGATGGCGAACCTATGGCACACATGCCACAGGTGGCACACAGAGCCCTCTCTGCGGGCACATGAGCAGGGCACATGAGCTCAGCTCCACTGTGCATGTGCGCGTGCCTCCCGCTGGCCAGCTGGTTTTCAGGTCTCTGCCACACATGCCCGGGGGGTGGGGCACATGCAGGAAATGCATGTGCATGCAGGGGGTGCATGCACAGGGTTGCATGCACATGTGCAGGGGGCACGGGCGGTCACGCGTGCATTGCATTATGGGTGTGTGCAAGCAATTTTGGCACTCGGCGACGAAAAGGTTAGCTATCACTGGCCTAGGGAATAGTCAGGTAAGAGACAGCACAGCCCACAGCTACATAGTGGATGGACAAGAGGCTCAGAAGGGACCCTTCCTAGTTTTTTGGGCTATAAAGGAGACAGTGGGAGAATTTCACTTTTGGACTTGCAAGATTCTGTTAATGTAGCTTTACAATAAAGTTGGTTCTCTGGTCATGTTTCCTGTCTGGTCTACTTGGTAAGGCTGACATAAAACTGCCCCATCTCCCAAGGTCTTTACCACATAGCATTAGACATAGGAAAAGAAAATATTGGGCTTTAGGAAGTGAGAAAATATTGGGCTTTAGGAAGCAAGGGTGGTATCCATGGAATATTTCCACAGAATAACATGCCCAATGACTTAAGGCTGCCATTGGGATTTGACATCTCAGAGTATTCTTTCCATTAATGATTGAGGACTTGATGCTAATGGGCTTTGTGGTTTGCCTCTTGTTGCTAATGCAACCAAACAATCGAAGCTTTTAGTGGAGAGTGGAGGGGGTTGGCCACTGACACTTCTCTTCCCTGCAGGTTGCTGTGCTGGCAGTCTCATGATCATGCTGCCTGCATTGTCCATTGTATTGCAACAGCAAGAAAAAGCAATGTTAATAATGGAAGAGGGCAGCCTTTTTGTCAGGCAGACAAAACAGTATGCAGGAATATCACTCACCCCTCTGCACATTACAAAACTAAGCAATGGCTATGGGAAACAGTTCTACAAAACAAGAAGAGGCATATTTTATCCATATTGAGTTTAACTATGCATATAACTATGGCATGTTATCACATGTAGTGGGGGATCCTTGTGACGTAGGCTGGATGCACATCCATGCAAGCAAGAAAACAGAGAAGGAAAATGTGCTAAGGAGATGTTTTACTTTATTCAACAAGTGTATTCAATTAGAATTAAATTAGGCAAATAATTCCCCCCCCCCCAAAGAAAGTTTTGGCAATAGCATTAACGTATGAAAGCAGTTTGAGCAGGGTATTTGGATGAGTATGGTTGAGAAGATATGTAAAATATACTTTTTAATGAGGAAAAAATCTCTACTGGGGGAAAATGGGGAACTGGGGCAGGAGATGGAGATACAAAGTAAATGTGTCCTAAAACTGCATGGAAAACAGATGATCCAGAGCAGGGGTGTCAAACGTGCATCGTCACAGCAGCATCACGTGACGTATCAGGACTTTCCCCCCCTTTGCTAAACCGGGCATGGGCGTGGCCAGCGCGTGACGCATCCCTGCAGGCCGCGAGTTTGACGACCCTGATGCAGAGCTTCACTGGGTCTTTCAGACTCATGACAGGGATGATGGCTGGGAAGAGAAATAGAGTGAGAGAGTAATTCTGGTTATAAGTATCACAGCAGAGCAGCAAGAAAATGAGGAGGGGAGCAGCACCTGTTGGAGGAATGGGATGGGATAGGACAGGACAGAACTGTGAGGGACCTTGAAAGTCTTCTAGTTCAAGTGATTTATTATTTCAACTCCTCTCAGGCTCACCCCTGGGTTTTCTTTACCATGTGATTGAAATTATCCTTTACTAGAGGAACTGCCTTTCCTAGCAATCTTTTCTAATATCCCTGTCTAGATTCTAATATCGTATATCTTAAACAGAGATCCCACCTTCTTGACCAGGGGTGTCAAACTCGCGGGCCGTGGGCCAGATGCGTCATGCACTGACCACGGCCACTCCCAGTTTAGCGAAGGGGGGGGCGAAGTTGCAATACATCACCTGACGACATGTCATTGTGAGTTTGACACCCCTGTTCTTGACTATGGCTAGAGGACATCTTAATGCTTTTTGAATGGATCCTTCCTGACAGAATTATTCCTCATAGAGTTATCTTTGGTTCTATATTTAATTTTGATTAATGGACCATCTCCTTTGGCTTCTCTGACTTTTGCCACCTTATTATGGAGCCGACTGAGCTCAACTTGCCTGTTCCAACATGTTCACCTGTCCATTTGAGATATTGCTTCATTATGTATGAGTATGATGTTGATGTGATTGGATCTTTAAAGAAGATTTATCTGTCTCTTGTTCTTCAACAATTGATTCCTAGTTGAGCTTAGGTGGGTGACAGATGTTCACATATAAAGGTGACAGTCCTGTGCTTCAAAACTCCTTTCGTTCAGAAGCCAGTTTAAAGCTCAAGTTCCTAAAAACGAAAGGAACTATGAAGGTTACCATTAAAAATTAATTCAGTGTTTTCCTCTTTCGTGAAGAGATGCTTTGTTATCATAGTGATTATGTTTACATTTCTCTGTGTGTGTTTATAAATGCATACACACCTATCAAAGGGTCTTTGGATGTACTATTTTTGTCAATGTGTCAGTGATCCCTCTACTGGAAGATACAAAGCAGAAGCTTTGGAAAAAATGAAAGAATCATCCAGAAATGCTACAGAAATAAGCAAATGAAAACTTTACTATTGAGTAACACATTCATAAATAAGGAAAAGAAAAAACAACACTGTATAATCATTTTTCACATAATTAAAATCAGTTATTAAAGTCATCAAATGTCACGGTGTGAATATTGTCAGTTGTATGTCTATGCAGGGTGATGCACCCCTATTTAATATTATAGTACATTCCAATATAAGCAGAACACGTGATATGATGTTTTTTGAGCATGTGTGCATTCCTAAACCTCCATTAATTCTCTTCTGCCTTAGCTCTTGACCTGAATGGTCGTGATTTCTTAACAAAGATGTAATTATTCAGGATTTATTGTTTTTGTACTGAAATAAATATTTTCTATTAGATTTTAATCTCGGTTTTATTTCTAACTGTCTGAATTCCAAGAAAAGATTTAAATTGCCTCTATGAGATTTTATTCTCATCCCAACATCAAATGAATAAATACAGTCAGTCAAATTCTGATGGGATTGTGCCTTTACATTCTATAATTCTAGGTTTTCTGGTACCATTACACACTAGAACAAAAATCAAATAAGCAAATAAGCATAATGGATTTGTTCTTTAGGAATGAATCCTTTTTTAAGAGGCGGGATCAGAAACACATTCCTTATTTCATGGCACATCCGGACTCCACCCCTCATATAAATCTCCACCAGCATGGGAATTCAAAAAAAGGTAGATTGGGAAGACTGGCTCTAGCCAGTCTTTATGATTCAAGCCAGAGTTACATTGCCAAGATCTCTGGAGGCAGTCAGGTTGGGGAAAATCACTGTAGACAAATCTGTTAAACAAATCAGTAAAGTATGAACAAATACAACCATGTAACATTATATTAAATGAAATATAACAACATGCTAATCATCAACAAATGAAGAAAAACTTTTAATATGCTCTCTGCAAATAAGAATTCATGATGGCTTTTGTGTTTGTATATGCTTCCTAACAGATCAGAGAGGAAAAACTCAGCTCTTTAGATATGACTCCCAACTGAGATATATCCGTGGCTCTTCAGGAGATATTGCTTCAAATTCTAATTTATAGGAAGTTTGATATTCCTCATTATGCCCCTATTTCAAGACATTTTTGTTCTTGAGTTATCTTTGTTGAAAGGAAGTTTAACCCTTACTTTAAACTGCAGGGATAGAGGCATAATAAGAATCAACTTCAAATACTTTACACGTGCATTTAAAACAAGATATATTCAAAGTATCACGGCCCATAAACATTATCTACGGTGTGTGCCAATATAATGAAAATCTGCTGGAACAGTCTGGAACCAAGCTCCTGGGACTTCAAAAGAAGAATGCAGTAGAAATGTGCCACCATTTGGAATTTCAAGCTGCTCTGGGTAGGAGAAAGCATTGCTTTTGACCATACATTTGGCTATCATTTATACCCAGTTAGTGATAGCAAAATGGACCCATTCAGTGACATCAAAAGCCATTTGATAGATCCTTCTAATTCATAAGACATTCCACAGGGATGACCTGACTCCATCTAAGCCCTTGATAGCTGGTAAAATGCATGTTGCTTGAAGCGGCATCTTCAAAGGGCTCAGATATAGGGCAGCTAGAGTTTGTTCTCCAATGTGGCTTAGCCATTTCCATTGAATTCCACAGGGGCACACAGACCTTCCATCATGCAAATGCTTCTGGGCATTGATATTTTTTTAATGGGGATATGAACCAAAGCCTGCTAGGAAATGCAATTATAATTAGAGCTCAGTCCCAAAAGCTGTCTAGACACCAGCAGCTAAGTGCACTAGCAGATATTGTCATTATTTGGCCAATGCCTTAATATAGAAGGTGTTTGAAGAAGATAATTATTGCCTACTTCACCATCCCTCGGCAGACCATGTTACTTTACACTAGAAGCCAGACAAAGGGAAATGTTAAAACATCAGTTATCAGCTGCTATCTCTTTGATTCCTCATTAAAATAAATGAATGTTAGAAAAACAATAACTGTGTTCATATAGTTGATTCAATAAATGTTAATTGTGCAGTCTATCATGCCTAACTATTAAGCTTCCAGATGATTTAGTCTCATTTAACAAAATTGTACTAAATGCAAGACTTAGACCAGAGGTCTTCAAACTTGGCAACTTTAAGACTGGTGGACTTCAACTCCCAGAATTCTCCAGCCAGCATAAGTCCAGCATAGCTGGCTGGAGAATTCTGGGAGTTGAAGTCCACCAGTCTTAAAGTTGCTGAGTTTGGGGACCCCTGACTTAGACTATGGAAAAAATCAGGTTTTCGAAGGAGCAACAATGTTTAATATTTAAACAAGACCACTGACACCATATAACCTGACCTTACTTGCACTGATTTTGAAAAGTAAAACAAGGTTGAGCCTCACCAACAGATGGATAGATGACCACCACGAAATGGCAGAGCTCTGGTCTAGATCCAGATGTAAAAAGCAGATCATGGAAAAAAAGCAATGGCAAAACCATTCTTGATTGCTAGCAACAAAGCTGCATCATTATGTCCAGAAATCATTGGCAATTCAGCCTGACTCAAATGAGATGTTGCCTTTTTAAATCTCAAAATAAGAAATTTGAGAAGTTGTACCTTCTTGAGAATCCTAACTTCTGTTTTGTTGCACTGCAGGTGGGTAGTGGTTGACCATGCTTCATATTATACTCCTGAACAAGAATGGTTTTCTTTAGTTTTGCTACACATCTCCCTGCATTGTCCTGACACTGAACAATAATTCAAGAATTATGCCCAAGGGAACAAAAGCTTACACTTTTGTGAAATTTAGAAGCCACCAAACTCCAAATGTCTCTAAGTAGCTTACAGTTAAAAAGTAAGAAACACCCAAAATTGAGAAATGCACCTCCAGAAGTAATAATCATAAATGATACCAAAACACAATTTACAGGATCTCAACAATCATCCTGCCTCAAGGCCTGGAAAAAGCAACCAGATTTTCAAGGATTTTCAGAATATCATCATTAAGCTCTTTACATTTTTTTCCATAGAATAAAAGATTTTTTATAGATTCCGCACATTTAAACTGAAAACATATGAACATGACATATTAAACTAGCTTGTTTAATATGCATGTGTGCATATACTTAAAGATGAATGCTTCAAGATATCATGGGAATATTTCAAAGAAAAAAATGTGTGGTTTCCAGAAATGTCAGAAGCCATCTATTGTAATTTTTCAAGAAATTGTAATTATGTCATGTTAATTTTAGCACAATCAGACCAGCTCACAATATCTTATAAGTATGAAGAAATTGAATCCCACAGGCAAAATTCATTTTAAGCCAACAAAAAGGAAATAATATTGTTTTTGCTGTTGAGTTATGGTACAATAATTAGTTAAGCAAGGCATATAGCACATTTCCTGAATTAGCAACTGTATCTAAATTGCATCTAATATTAGTAAAACATGAAGCTATTTTTGCATATATGCCATTTTAGAAATTAACATTTGAATACATAACTCAAGAATTGACTGGTACTTTGTAGCTCAAGAGCCATAAAATACTGAACTATTATTCCCAGCCAAACTCTTTTTTGACATAATATTCCTATTTTATATAATAGGAAAAACATTTTTAGCATTTCTAATTATGAATACTAATACTTTTTATGCATTATAAAGAAACCTTTGAATAATAAACAAGTATTTTGTTTCAATTGTACATATCTTACTGTGTAGTTACTTTGGGTGGTCTCTAGCTTGGTTTTTATTAATAGGATTTCAATTGAGTTTCAGGACAGTGAGTTCTGGATCCAAGCCATTTATTATTAAATATTGCTCTTTGTATTATATTTATTTCCCTGTTACTGATTCTTTTTAAAATATATTTTATTAAGAATGTTAATTACAGTAGGAAAAAAGAAAGAACAAGAAAAAATATATAAAGAAGTAACTTCCAACCTTTAGAACAACAAAGTATAAGCACAGTTAATAACTCTTCACTCCCATAAGGTTAAACAGGTATCTCTTCATCCCATATCTCATTTCTTATCTAAAAGGAAATCTTAATAACATTTACTTTTTCAATCCTGGTTATCAGCAAAAAGCCCATTAAAAATTGCCAAAACATTGCAAAAAGAAAGAAAGAAAGGAAAAGAAAAGAAAAGCAAGCAAGCAAGCAAGCAAGCAAGCAAGCAAGCAAGCCTTATTTTAGCCTTGGTCAAGTAAGCCTACTTTATATTCCTTTATATTCAATCTTAAACTTAAATTCAATCAAATATTGTCATAGGGTTTGATTTCTCTTCAGTTCTTCTTTATCCAATTATTTAAATTTATTCAAGGCTTTAAGAAGCCTATTTTCTAGATCAAATTTTCCAGGACATTCCTTTGGTTTATCATTTGGATTTCCTTTTTTAATTTTTAAAAATTCAACCAGTTTATTTTGTAAAGAAAAGAAGTAACACATCTTTTTCTGTCAGGCTGCAAGAAAGACACACTGAGGTTCTTTTAAACTATTTCCTTTATTGTTCCTTGCCTATAGCCAGAAATCTTGCCAAATCTTGACTACTTACATCCTTAAACATATAATCTGAGGATTCTCTTCTTCACAGGCAAACTATTTAAACTTCATGCACTTATGGGACTCCATACTACATTCCACCACATTTTTCAAATGATTTTTCAAATCATTGTCTTGGACTGTAATTTGTAGTTCTACACTCTGTACTCTTATTGGATAAAATTTGTTTCACATCTGTCACTTCCATCTTTTAGACATTTTCTACTCATATAAGCAGACATTATTATTGACAGTATTGATATTGTAATTTACTAATTTATGTATCCATTTTTTAAAGAGCTCCATTAATATTTCCAATGTTGTAACATTGTCTAATATTATGTAACTCGTATTGTTAATTGACGTGTTGTATTTTTCTCTTCCTCTATTTTAAAAAATTTAGTCCCCTTTATGTTGTTTCTAAAATCATCACTTATTTTTTGTTATGACTTGCCAGAATTACCAAAATAAGTCTTTTTCCCATAAAAAGTTTTTTTACTTTTTATAGTTAATTCCAAAATCTTATAGTAATAATATTCCATATTTATCTGGACTCTTAATCCTTTTATAACTTTCTTAGATCAAAATCTAATTTAATTTTTTGCTGTTTACTTCAAATTTTTTAAGTTATTAATCTTGTAATTATTTTTTTCTTTTGTTCAGAGTTGAACATAACTTGCATAATGAAAACTCTTTATATTTGTTATTCCATAGTTCTTAGCTTTAGAATAGTTGATAGTCAATTTTTGAAAGTGATTAGAAAGTAAAATTTGCAAACTTAATGTTTTTTCAAAATTTCTGGTGTCATGTGAGCAGGAAGGCCAATCCCATTGTCTCCCAATGCTCAGACCCATTGAAAACCACTGTCCTGTGACCCTTTCATGAGGAACAGTCATCTGAATTGCATGTAGACAATCTCCTGTCTTCTCCTTATTCCAAGAGGTTCCAAGGAACCAGTTTATTCAGGGATTCCCTAGTCTTTGCCATTGTCATCAGTTCACCATACTTCCCCCAGAAGGCCAGATTTTCTTACAGATTCATCTTCTGAGCTAAAGTTTTATATTTTAAAAAAGCTGTGATTGGTATTATTTTCCCCTCAAGAATTAAATATGTTTCAGCATTTGTATTCATAGTAAATACAATCAGGGATGATGATCATTCTGAAAAAGCTAATAAGACAGTTTTTCATATGCAGTGAAAAAAAATCCTTCTAGTAAAAGTTATTTCACAGTTCTTATCAATCAGCTCACCCATTCAGAATCCTATAGTTCCTTGACAAAATAGTTAGGGCAAACTGAAATTGATGAACAGATAAGGGAGTGCAGTAAATCCAGTTAAATTGACAACCAGGTGTGGAAGGACCATAGACAAATACAATATGGACATATTGTCTATGGCTGCCATAAATGAGTTGCAAAATTCTGGGCAGCAACCAGATGGAAACAAAGCAGTATACAGCATCTAGTTAGCAATCATCTACGTTTTTGCAGCTCAGTTATAGTGGTGCTAATATTGCTGGACTATGGATATTGTTGCTAGCATATAATTCCATTGCTAGTTTTCTTTTATACAAATTTTCAAGGAGTGAAGAAAGGATACAGAACAACTTGTGGAATAATTTCCAGTTCTTTTACTAACAATGCTCATAGAAAAACATTTTTACTTCTTTCTATTCAACTGCGTTGTAGACAGTAAAAAAGATAACCTTGATTGAAGATAGGTAAAAGCTATTGCTATTGCCTATTTCTGTCAAGACAATCTTCCTTATTTTCCACATACAAATACACTAGGAAGCACACACAAATACACTAGGAAGCACAAGTCAAGCTATGTATGGGTCACATGGCCAAGAGAGAAAAGGAAAAGGGGTGGGTGGGTTAGAATGGAGTCAATGGTAACATTCTAAGTCACCGCCCACCTGCCTTCCCCCAAAAGTAGCATTTGGGGAAAGTGGTTTCTCTGCACCCTGAAGCCAGATCAAGCGACATTCAAACATTATCTTTCTTTGGCCAAGTGATCTGTTTTTGGACAATTGTTCTGCTGGTAGAAGAGACAGATAGAGCCTGGAGTCCTGTTATATAATTTCTTTCCAACATTCCTTCGAGTTGAAATAAATAAAAAAAGTCTCCTTTTGCTTAAAATAAAAGTCCATTGCAATGAGTTAATATTTGTACTGGACAAGGAAGAATGTCAGATTAGCCTTATCTGCAGAAGGCGGGGGTGATGGTGATGGAAAGAGATATGGTACAACAGGAATGTTTCAAGTGCTGAGCCCTTTAAAAATAGCATTGCTACAGACCAGCAACCAATGAGTATACAGGAGTATTTCTGCAAGAGAACACAACTTAAAGCTAAAAAACTAAAAACCATTTTTTAAATAATAGGAACAATGTAAGTTATATAACACTATAATTGTATGTCCATGTATCCTGCCTAAGCAGCAACCACTCTACGCTGAATTTATTTATTTTTATTTCTTATAATTTTGTTTCTCAAATGTATAAACTATTCTTCAGCTCCAAGAGATCACAAGGCAATTTGCCTGTTAAGTAATGGAACGTCAATGAAATCAAACAGTCCCAAAATAATTTCAAAATAAGAGGAGGCACAGCAATTCAACCAAAAAATAAGCAGTTCAAGTACATCATATTTTAGCAATGCATATGGGCTTTTTTTTTAAAAGGATCATTTTGATTTGGTGCTGTACTAAAAGGAAAGCAAAATTAGCATGCAAAGTCAAAATACCAGCAAAAAGAAGGCACTCTCTTTTACCTGCTTATTTGAATTACACCTCGCCTTTCATTTAAGAGCTCAAGATGGCATACTTACTTCTTCCTCTTATTTCCCCCCACAACAAACCTGGGAGGTAAGTTAGGTTGAGATTTTCTGGTGAGCTTCCATAGCTAACAGTGAAATAGATCCCAGGTGTCCAGAACAAATACCAACGTTGCTGTATTGTAATGTTTCTCTTTCGAAAATGTAGATCTTGTTTCTCTGCTAAGCTATTGAGGGAAGAGGGACCTGTAAGAATGAGAGCCAAAACTATTTAATGTAAAGTAGTAACCTTTGTATTGATTTGGAAGCAAAGACGCCTCTGTAGCTTGAATACCTTTCCAGAAAATACTGTGGTTGATAAACCATCAAGGAAAATTGCTGGGTATTAAAACTGTATACTTATTTAAACAGATGTTCTGTAAATATAAAGGGTATCATCATGAAGAACAATAAAGTCTTGCTTGAACTCCATCCTTTAAATAACTATCCAAACCTCAGAAATGATTTGCTGGAGAACAGATAAATCTCTCACACAGGGTTTTTTTTCTTCAAACCTGATGGAAATGTAGTACACCAGATTATGTTGCTCCAATTTTTTTATTATTGGACTGGATTGTCACTATAAACTCTGCACGTAGTATTATGACCATAGAACAAAAACGAACATGATAATTCCACAATGTAGATGCAGTTGGAATTAAATATTGGATTAATCTACTGTATTTAGGAGAAAGGACCATTTTTGTAGCAATAAGGATGTTAACAAGGGAAATTCTAATTGCAACGCATTAGCAAACTATATATTTCTTACTATGTTATGCTGCCCACTGTATCTGAATTCTCTCCTTGTTCTGTGACTAATCCTGAGGATGTTTTTTTTTCCCATGAGCCAGAAAACCTATTGTTTTATTTCGAAGCTGACTATGTAAAGCAAGTATATTCCATCCCCTATAACAGTGATGGCGAACCTTTTTTTCCTTGGGTGCCGAAAGCGCGTGCGCACACGCTATCTCACACGCGCGAGTGCCCACACCCATAATTCAATATCTGGGGAGGGCGAAAACGGCTTCCCCGCCCCCGGAAGCCCTATGGAGGCCAGAAATGGCTCATTTCCTGACTTCCGGTGTGCCCAGTAAGTTTCCCTGGAGCCTGGGGAGGGCGAAAAGGCCCTCTCCCGCCCCCCTGGAGGCCCTCCGGAAGAGAAAACGCCCTCCCAGAGCCTCTGCATGAGCCAAAAATCAGCTGGCCGGTATGCACATGCGCGTTCGATCTAAGCTAGGGCAACGGCTCGCGTGCCGGCAGATATGGCTCCGCATGCCACCTGTGGCACGCGTGCCATAGGTTCGCCATCACTGCCCTATAACATGGACATCTGAAATTTACAGAATCTAAAGGGAAGACATCCAGATAAACTCTGTCCAAGGAAAAGACCTCAGATGGAAAGAGATAATATTTGTCCTCAATAAAGGCTCCAATACAGCAATCTGGATTATATAATCAGTTTCTCCAAGAAGCTGGCTGAAGGTTCTAGCACTTCAAGGTGTTCATACAAGCTTGCAATCCTTTCTTCCACCAGATCAGGTTTCATTTTATCTCATTGCCATTTAATGGGAAATCTTTTTGTGCCTGGTTTGGAAGAACTGCCTTTGTCCACTTCTCTGCTGTTTGCTTTTGAATCTGAAGTGAAAAAAGCCAATCTTATTTTCAATTTTGTTTTTATCACTTATCATTGCATGCTTTGTTTTCTCAATTCATGTTCTGTAATAGTAAGCGAAAGTCAGCAAAAGGCTTAGGATATGTTACACTACTAATAAAGATAGTTATTTTTAAGACATACTTGTGATCAAATAAAATAGTAGTTTTGGACTAGTTCTAACTATTGTTGTGTTTGATTGACTATTATGATTATGAGCAAAGGGGCAGGTATAATACCACAGGCATGAATTAACTCTTCAAGGGTTAATAGGTGTTCACAACCTCCCCAGATGGTTACTGTGGTGCATTGACCTTACCAGCTGGAACATAAATCTTCTCATTTACTTTTTCAAGGAACTCTGCAGCTAGATTTGCACATTATGCTAAACTGTGGTTTGTTTAAACCATGATTTGTGGAAAAAATAATTAGATTCACACAACACATCTGCCAAGTCAAACAAATGATGTGGCAGAGTGAAATGTGCAAATCCAGATTTTATGTCAATCACTTTGTCTTAGCCAAACCTAGGTTGTTGTAGGAAAAATTGGAAGACCCTTATTGAGAACAAAATTCTCAACAGGAGGCATCATATTAAAAGAAATTATCACTTTGGTATTCTAGATCAAGTTGTTAATTTCACAATAGCAACTGTATAAGGAGAGCAATAATATATTTAACATTATTGACTTCTGATGCTATTTTGGCAGCAGCATTTTATACCAGATACAGTTTATAAAGATTTTTAAAGAGAGCCCTGTTGTTACAGTACACTAATTTGCAAAACATGGTCAAATCCACCATCTGCAGAAGAGGCTACGCTTAAAGCCCCTCTCACAGTAACATAACAGCAGTCTAACCTACTGTTGTCATTGTCACGTTCAGGGTAAAGGGAGACTCCCAAACCGTCTATCTGATTCTTCCAAAGAAGCTAAAGTTCAGAAGGACTCTGGTAGCATATTTTCAGATTAGCACATATTACTAAAGTGAAGGCTTTCAGGAGCTACAGTTCACTTACCGTATTTTTCGGAGTATAAGACGCACCTTTTTACCCCTCAAAAGAGGGTGAAAACTTGGGTGTGTCTTATACACCAAATGTATCCCCACCCAGCCACCCCCACTCTTTGATCTTTGCCTGCCAGCAATTTACCTCCTTGCAGCAAACAGCAGCAGAGCCTGATTAGCAGAAGCCACTGATTATCTGACTCCCGACACTCAGCTGATTGATTGAAGTTGCCGGCAAGCCCACATGCTAAAATGAAAGTGAAACTAAAGCTGCACAGAGGCAAATTGCTGGAGGGAGAGGCAAAGACAGAATTTTATTATCTTGTGCTAACCAGACTGTGCTGAAACTGGCTGTTTGTTTTTTGCTGCAAGGAGGTAAGTCAATAACTACCGTGTTTCCCCAAAAATAAGACCCTGTCTTACATTTTTTGAACCCTGAAATAAGCATTTGGCCTTATTGCCATGCACTCAAAAGCCTGATTGGGCTTATTATCAGGGGATGTCTTATTTTGGGGGAAACAGGGTATAAATGCCTATAGAATGTTCAAATTATTAGACTTATTTTTAAAGACTGTTTTATTATTGTTTTTTATTTATAATTATAATTATAATTATTATTTTATTATATCATTTTATTAACAAAATGAAGAAGCTTTTTAAAATAAATGCTTGATCTGAAGAGGCGCAGTGCTATTGTATCTTCTTTTAAATAGCAGAGTACTTCCAGAAAGCCACATCAATTTTAAAGATCTGTAAAAGTATAATCTGAACTGTCCTGTTTTAGTATTAAGTATTAAGTATTAGTATTAAGTATTAGTATTAAAATAAGGCAGCTGAGTTAAACCCTGACTTAGTCATGTCTGGAGTAGATCTATTTAAATAATTGGGAGGAGTTAGTGTGATTACATTTAAGAAAACTTTCTGGGATTAATATACTGCCATAATGTACATTTCTCCAATTCTTTGCTATTTCTATGGGTCAGACTCACATGCACAGAAATACACAGCAAACAGTGTATACCATCTGTGCTGTTTGCTGTTTGCTGTTTGTCAAATTGCTGGGAGGCAGAGGCCTTTTTTCCTTGTTTTCCTCCCCCAAAACTAAGGTGCGTCTTATACTCCGGTGCGTCTTATACTCCGAAAAATACAGTAATCAGCATCTTGTCCCAGAAGACATGTATATGGTATGAAGGGTTTTTTTTTTAAAAAAAATCACTCTCTAAAGGTATATTTGGGCTCCAGGCAGATCCCGGATCTGAGAAATGTGAGATTGCTAATGAAGTAGTGTAGCAGTCTTTAAATGAAGTTGTAAATATTATGGGCAGCAGGAAAGGTATTAATCAAACACTAACCTTCCATTTTAACCTTATAGAACTTACCTTCCACACTAGATCTGAATAATACAATATGGTTTCTTGTCATCCAGCCTCAACCCCTCAAAGTGGTCCAGGTGTTATGGTAAATAAGCTTCAACTGCCACTGTGTGTCCCATGAAATCCTTGAAGTTTCATTTTTCTTCTTCAATTTAAGTATTGGTTATTAACCAAGGCAGTTCCAGTCATTATGCAACAAATTGTGAAAGTGATGCAATGAACTGGTGTTGTATGTGTTCATAGTTGCAAGGATTCTATTCTCTTTCTAGTGGAAAACATATTTGGTTTTCCTTAATCACCTACTTTAAAGAGGGGAGCATCAAGGAGAGCTTTTATGGAGAGAAGGAGATAGAACAAAATAAAATATAGAAAGAGATGAGGAATTTTACAAAGAAAAACTAATGAGATATATAATGTCATTAGAAGTTTGGAGACCAAATTGTAGAGATAATTTAAAGGGGAAGGGAAAATTCGGGAGTGTTCCTTTTTATTACATTAAATGGTACTTTTACGACTTACATCTGTCTGTATTCTTATATATTAAATGATCTGTTTGTTCTTTTGAGTTATTTCTGGAAATAAATCAGGGTATAAATATTTAAATGAGAAAAGGCTAGGAGGTGGTGGATGACATACTGTGAAAGTTACTGAACAATTAAGAGCCAATTTGATGTAGTGGTTAAGGCATTAGACTAGAAACTGGGCAATCATATATTCTATTCCTGTCTTACATACAAAGCCAACTGGATACGCTTGGGCAGATCACTCTGAGTCAGAAAGAAGGTGTTGGTAAACTATTTCCAAAATCTTGCCCAAAAAATTGCAGGGACTTGTTCAGGCAGTTACCAGGAGTCAACAAACTGAAGGATAGAGACAATAGTTTTAGAGCTGAATTCAGATGAAAGAAAAATTGGAAACAACGTTGGGGGGGGGAGGTTTATGTATAAGAAAAAAGGGAACTAAGATGAAAACCAACGAAAGAGCTGCAGTCAGCAGGAGTTATCCAAAGAAAGACCGAGCATAAAAATGAAGGGTAAATCACAAAGGCTACAGCTTCTGAATGGGGATAGTTGAGAAACAGAAAGAGGAGGCGCCATAGCTAGCCGGGTGTTTCCAGAAACCCTTGGTTGACCACTGTAGGAACAATATTCTGAATTGGATTTGCTTTTGTCTGATCCAGCTAGTTTCTAGAAGAAATAGCGAAGGGCAATATTTATGGCCTTGGATTGAGAACCCAATAATTCTAGGGGACTAATTACTGAAAGCATTTTTTATTAAAAAGGAATTCGTAAAGGACCCCACAAATTTGTGAAGAGGCAAGGGTGATAAATTATCATTTTTGCTATTGACAAGTTTATCATTTTTATTTGAAAATGTCAAGTTATCTTTTTTTCCCCACTCGGTCAACTATCACTTATGAGGTCCTAATGTCATTTACAGTGTCCCACAGGATTTCAAGCAGAGGTTTTTCTACATTGCTTGCTAGCTACGACTGAATTGGGAACTCTCCGTCCGCCAAGCACATGTTTTGCCTCTCTTCAGAACCAGCCTTCCCTCCCCCCTCCCGCGCGCTGTCGCTAGCTCCGCCCACCTTGTATCCGGCCCCTCCCACACCTGCCGTTCCCTCAGTCCTCTACTCGCCCTTCTAGTTTGCGCGAAAGTTCTTTCCGGCCTCCTATTGACACCTGCTCTTCGCGTCTAATCAAGAGACTTGGCCGGTAAACATCATTCCAGGGCAGGGCGAAACTGGGCGTGGCAGCGGAGAGGTGACTGCGCCTCCTCCAGACGGAATAGGCCATTCAGAAATCTGGGGGCGTGGCCTGTGTCCATGGGGACCAGGGATGGGCTCTGCCAAGCTCGCTGTTCACCCCCATTGTTCGCTGGGTCGAGTCACTTGGAGCGGGGCGGAGTGGAGAGAGGCAATCAAGGCGGTGGCGACAGGGCCAGCAGGTGGGTCGTGGGGGGGGGGAAGGGCCAGGGAAGGGACCCCCGGGCGAGAGGTCGCTTCGGAAGGGGGGCGTATGGGGGGGGCAGCAAGGAGTGGGTTTTCTCCGGGGAAGCGGGCTGGGAAGACAGTCCCGTGTAAAGAAGTGTGCTTAAGGGGAATGGCGAGGGAAGACCCCTCCCGCCGAAGGAAGCCTTTGGGCGCTGCCCCACGGCAATGAAGTGACATGCAGGAGGGGATTCGTGCGGGGGAAAGGGAATAAGGGGCGAGTTTGGCTCCACACCCCAAACTTATCTCCCCGCTTTCTGCCATATGTCGAGGGGTTGGTGTTTCCTTGCTCTCTGGGGGTGGTGGAGGGTCTTGGGCGGGGAGTGGAGCTCCGTGGGCTGGGTTGGAAGAAACGGAAAGGTGGGTAAAAAGGAAGCGAACGGGGGTGGGGACGTGGGCAAAAAAAATACGCCAGTACCTGAAAGAAATTCGGTGGGTTTTTTTCCTCTGAAGGGTCTGAAGGGAAATGCGGGAACTTGTGAAGAAGGGACGTGGTAAGGAGGCCCGTGGATAAACGGAGGACAACTTGATAGGGATGGGATTGCGAATCGTTTGGAAGATCTCGCCGGTTGGTGGTTTGTGCCTCCAAGATATGGGGAGCCTGTTCTTGGGTCCAAGATGGTTTTGAAATGGTGGTGGGTGGAGTGGGAAGCTCATGCCAGTTAAGGTAGTTTTCAGATGTGCTCATCGAAGCTGAAAAGAGGACTTTTGGCCCAAGGGAATAGAGAGAAGGTGCTGGAAATGAGCTGTAATCCCGTCATGGAAATAGGAGCACAAAGACCATTTTGAAGTGGTAGGTGTGAGATAAGCTTGAGTTGGGGCATTGATTCTGGCTCTGCAGAGAAAACCTTGGAGAATGAGGGTTTTTTTCAGTGATCTTTGTGATGGTGATACACATTCCAGGAATTGTTGAGAAAAAGTTGGGCAGGGCAAGATATTACAGAGTGAGGTTAAGGGAATGGAGAGTTGAAGACAGTAAAAGAGACCATTCTGATTAATGGAGGTGGAAGAATACTTAGTGGGAATTTGGCATTGAGCTGGAAAGATTTCTAGTTGTCAGCTGCTCTGCTTCTGTTTCAAGGTCAGTGTTTTAAAAGATACCATATGTTTTAGCCCAAGAATAATATCAGTTATTGGGTTTAGGGATTGAAATCCCATTAAGTTGGCTTACTAGTTTATGGATTCAGTTTACCTAACCATGGTAAGTATATGTCCACTGTCGAGGGATAGAATATGCCTGCTCTTTTGTTTAGTTTTGAATGTACAAGAATGAATTTGCAATTCATTAAAAAGTGAATCTTTGTGTACATATTTGAAAATAGATAAAATAATTAACTGTTTATAATTAATGAGTGTTAATTATGGATGAATAGCACTCCCCCCTCTGGAGCACTGATAGGAAAAAAGCATTGTGCATGAATGCTGGTTCAGAGAAAAGTATGCTGTGTGCTCATTTATGTGACTGATTTGTGAACAAAGGGTGCATACTCCTCTTGACTCTTTCATACTTTGATTTCCAAAGTGTGCTAATTAAGTTTGGCTCTTGTTTGCTCAACTTGAGCTATTGCATTTAGAAGTCTCATAATCCAGTTTGTCTCTCCCAGACACACCCTTTATGTTGTCCCAAAACGAATTGTTCATTACCCTTCAGCCATTTTAATAGTTGTCTACTGTATTAAAAAAGATTGTAATGTCCTGAAGTATAAATACTATAAGTGGAATGATAATGGCAAATGGAATTTCAAGCATATTTGTATGGACAGAATTTCTTTTTAATCCGCAGATATGTTGTTAGATGTTTAGCTATTTTGGTTGTTGTTGCTAATTTAGTACTCTATAAACAAAATAGATATAAAACTGATATAATTCTTAATTTTGGCTAATACGTATAGACTTGTAAGAAGTCTCTGTTCCTTTAAAAGTTGCCTTTTGAAGACACTAACCAGTTCATCAAAAATAAAATAAATGTGATTAAAAACGGCTTGGCTGGCCTCTCTGTAAAAGGTTTTTTTTTGTACGGGATTGCTTAGAAGTGCATTGTTGATTACACATTGTTTGTTAGAATAGGTAATTGCAGAGAACTTTTTTTGCATTCAATATGCATATTTGTGACAACGCAGCAGCCAATATATAGACTCTCCCTATAAGTTAACTGGGTTCTATGACTTGGAACAAGCGTGAAGATGTCCCTTATGGGCTGTGGAGAGGAGGTCAAAGAGTTCTTATTGCTGTGAAAATCTGTATTGCCAATTAAAACGCAAGGGAAGTTACAAAGAATAGTCATACTGAATTAGTGATTGCAACTTGATTTACACTGAATCACCACACAAGAAGTATAATTAGTTCTTGAAATTTTGTCTGTTTCTTGAGGCTGAGTTGGATTGTTTCTGTTGTTTTATGTCTTACAAGTTTATAAAGAAAGAACTGTAGCTGTTCAATAACTATATGGTGTTATAGGAAGAGATACAGATATAATTAATCAGAAACCATTTCTTCCCATATAAATAGCCCAGTTATAGATAGTCTAAAAAGGATTTTATAGTTGATGGAATTGTGGATCATTGGACATTCAACTTTGTGTTCATTGCTCATACTTAAACTCATAATATGTTTGGCTTCTGAAGCAGCTCTATTATTGCTTCATAAAAGATCCAGAATGCCAGACATTTTACTGCTTTGTCTGTGTACTGAGTGAGTCATATGGGAATCTTGGTGAGTTTCACAAGAGGGGGGTGGTAGGAAGGAAAACTGATTCTCATGTATGCATTTTGTCATGTCTCTTCCATCTCCCTGCTTCCCAGCTATTTCCAGTGTAATAGCAACTTTTCTGTTTTTAAATGAGTAGTGTTTCTGTGGAAATAGGAAACACAATGTTATGTTTAGAAAAAAGGAAATGGAGCACTTGAAGATAACATTTTCTCTTGTTGGTTCTGCAGTAGAACTTCTGAATAACGTTGGAAGAAGCCAGTCTATTGAGCTAGGATGGTTACCTTTAGCTTATAAATGTTCAATAACAGCTAAACATTAAAGAGAAATTATATTTTATGGGTGCAAAAATGAATTATTATTTTTTAAAAATATGCCAATACAGAGTTTAATAGAACAGAACAGAATAACAGAGTTGGAAGGGACCTTGGAGGTCTTCTAGTCCAACCCGCTGCCTAGGCAGGAAACCCTACACCACTTCAGACAAATGGTTATCCAATCTCTTCTTAAAAACTTCCAGTGTTGGAGCATTCACAACTTCTGGAGGCAAGTTGTTCCACTGATTAATTGTTCTAACTGTCAGGAAATTTCTCCTTAGTTCTAGGTTGCTTCTCTCCTTGATTAGTTTCCACCCATTGCTTCTTATCCTGCCCTCAGGTGCTTTGGGGACTAGCTTGACTCCCTCTTCTTTGTGACAGCCGCTGAGATATTGGAACACTGCTATCATGTCACCCCTGGTCCTTCTTTTCATTAAACTAGACATGCCCAGTTCCTGAAACCATTCTTCATATGTTTTAGTCTCTAGTCCCCTAATCATCTTTGTTGCTCTTCTCTGCACTCTTTCTAGAGTCTCAACATCTTTTTAAAATCATGGCGACCAAAACTGAATGTAGTATTCCAAGTGTGGCTTACCAAGGCATTACAAAGTGGTGTTAACACTTCACATGATCTTGATACTATCCCTCTGTTTATGCAGCTTAGAACTGTGTTGGCTTTTTTGGCAGCTGCTGCACACTGCTGGCTCATATTTAAATGGTTGTCCACTAGTTATATGAACTTTCTTTTTCTGTGTTTGAATTTTTATTGCCATTTACAAATCCTTGCTAAAATCAAGTTTGGAAATCTGAAACTAAGAATGTTGGACTGAAAAATATGGAAATTAGCCTCACTTTTAACCAGTAACTGTGATCAACAAATTGTGTATTTTTTCTGTTTTACTTTGTTGTTGCTGCTTGCCCTTATGTAGTATATATTAGAAGTGTTCTGCTAGTGACATCAAATTGTATGGACCAAATATTCAAAAGTTAAGATCTAATTTTTATTTGTCTGATGTCCTCATTTTATGCAGGAAGGTTTTTATTACGTGCAACTGAAAAGCTATATCTTTTTAAGGGACTGCGAGTTGTTTTCTCCATTCTGGAGGCTGCAAAAAGAGAGTTGGTAAACTGCACTGTCTGAATTCCTGTCTCAAGAAGCTTGAGTGGAGAAATCTGTAAAGATTCTGATTTCTGTGTGAATGCATAGATGTATAAGTCAATTTGAAGCTTGCTTTTTTAGTTTACTCATGTAGCATAGCTGTTTTTTTTAAATAAAAACTTCTTTCATAAAAAAGGGGCTTCTCCTAAATATTTTCTTGAAAGATATTACATTTATATTTGATATGTGTGTTTATTCATTCATTGCTTGGCAGAAGCTGGTGAATTTGAGTTGAAGATTCTTTTCTTTTTCAGTTGCCTTTTAATCTTAGCAGAGGGTGAGGCAAGGGGTGTTCTAGTTACATTAGCCAGATGATTTGTTTAATTAATCAGCCTTGCAGCATAGATGAAAGGATAAGTGTGGGGAGTTGGCTTGGGAAAGAAGTTGCTTGCTTCTAATAAGTTGCTGAAAAAAAAGAACAAGTGAGAGATCCAGTTCTGATGGAAATTCAGTACAATAAAATGTGTGTGGACATGTATATGCAAGCATTACATTGTATCTTCTTCTATAAACAAAGTACTGTATATTTTAAATGTGACTCCAAGATCAGGCCCAGCCAGTGCATAAAAATATTTGCTTATATTTAAGTTCTCCCTAAAGTGCTAAAATTATATTTAGTTCAGAAATCAAAGAAACTTGGATGGGTCTTCTTACTGTTCCTTTCCTTCCTTGAATGTTCCATTTAGTATCACTAATTAGATTGTGTGCGTGAGTACTGCTAAGATCTTTCTCCCTTTTTTGTTGTCCATATCCACCATCTTTTAACACCTATTTGAAGGATGTCCCTCAACTCTTCAGTGCTTTAAGATGAAGTTGAAAAAAATGGTGGCAAAATGCTTAGTATCAAGGCTGGATATGCATATTTGCAATGTTTCTATGACAGATCAATGAACCAACCTGTGGTTTTGGTCACAGAGTTTTTGTATATTGTGAATGTTTTATAAATTAAATTCTAGAATTCTCATTAGTCTCTATTTCAATATAATTTTTTTCAGAGAAAGATTACACAGATTACATAATTCTGACAGGGTTTACTTAAATACACATTTTCTCAATTTAGGAATGATTCAATTATTATTAAATTCAGTTTTTTTTTTTGCTATAACCAAAAACTACCAGACGTTAGAAGTGGTATGATAACCTTTGCTAAATTATTTGTATGTATAGAAGAAAGCTTTAATTTCACTTCATTCCTACTGATTCCATTCATACCAGAAATTCCCAGATTATTCACATATGAGTGTATATAGGAAGATACACTTTAGTTTTCTTGGGAAGTTTTTGAAATAGAACTAGATTAGTCCTTAAAATAAATTTGATTATTGAAATTGTTTAGAATGAAATAGAGAAGGTGAAGTTCTGTAGGTATAACTATAAAAGCTTTGTTTCCCAAGGTGTGGATTTCATAATGCATATTACCCCTATATTTCTCTTGGAAGTAATAATGATGGAAGCAATTCTTATTTTAAGTTGTGGAAATATATTGAATTGATTCTGAAGGAATAGTCTGTAATGGCCTTCCCCAGTGTGAGTGGCATTCTGACATTGAGAGTTTGATTCTCAGAATTTTTCAGCCAGCATAGGCATTGTTGATTATTATGAGAGTTGAAATCCACATATGGGACCTAACTTGGAGAAAACTGATTGATAGATGGCAAGTTCTGTATCTGAAGTAATTCTGGACAATCTAGCTGAATGCATTAGAATGCATTTCTCCAAGTTCATGTTAGTTACACTTGGGACTGAAATATAGTATAGCTATCCCATGTGGATGGGATATGTTTATTGTGGCAAGAAAGATGTTGGTAACAGAGAGGTAGTTTGAAATAATACCACAACTCTCATTGCCTGGGGTGAAAATTAATACTGTTAAAAGGTCTGGTATTAGCTGATTTCCCTATTTATGCTATCTGTGCTGAAATCATATCATTAAAATTTGTTTCCTAACATTTTAGTGACATACATTAGTATTCAGTTCTCAATCCTAACATCAGGGATGTATTATTGGTTTAATCAAGATGATGATCAGCACTAGCAAACAGCTTGTAACCTATCTGAATGAGTTACAATTAGACAGAAATTTTCAATATGAATATACAGATTTGTCAGCAAATTCTTGAAAGATATAGCAAAACAATAAATTGGGTTCAATTTTATAAGGCCAAACTTGATATCAGTTTCTAAATTAATACCATATTAGATTTTCTTTCCTCAATGTTTGCATGTAACTTTCTGAAGGGCTGGTACTATGGTAATTTCCAATTCTTCTATTATTCAGTATTAAAAGATGTGTTCCTCCCTATGTCTTTTGTGTGTTCTTTTTTTATATCCCTGAGTAGCAAGTTCCCTCAAGAAGATTCAAATATGTACTTGTCTTAGACAAAAGGTCCCAAGTTTTCCTGTTTCACTGGATTTCACTAGGTAAGTTAAAAAGCAGCCATGAGGCAAATACACAAAAGCTGTATGACAGGAACTAGGCCTAACCCTTACAGGTGTTGTCCTTAATGACATTTGGCATCAAAAGCTGCCTGAGCAATATTCAGAGATAGGGAAAGACAAAAACATTCCTTTGATATTCAGTTATAAAAGTTAAACCTTTTCTTAATCTCATGTATTTTAACTTTTCTGATGTATTTAATTATTACTGGTATCTATACAGAGGTTAGAGAATAAAGTTAAGCCCTTTCCCCCAATAGCCATAGAAGTCATTTCGTTATGCAAACCTGAACACATTGGCTGAACTGACATACATAGTATATCTAGAGCTATAGCCTAGGTCAGTGATGGCGAACCTATGGCATGCGTGCCACAGGTGGCACACGGAGCCATATCTGCCGGCACACAAGCCATTGCCCTAACTTAGCTCCAGTGCGCATGTGCGCGCCGGCCAGCTGATTTTTGGCTTTCACGGAGGCTCGGGGAGGGCGTTTTTGGCCTCCTGAGGGCCTCCGGGGGGGCGGTGGAAGCCATTTTCACCCTCTTCAGGCTCCAAGAAAACCTCTGGAGCCCGAGGAGGGTGAAAAATGGGCCTACCGGGCCCACCCAAAGTCGGGAAATGGGGGAGGGGGGATAGTGCACGCATGCACGGGGGCAGGGCAGCACGGGGGGATCACACGCGCATGTGCAGAGGGGCATTGAATTATGGGTGTGGGCACTCGCACGTGCGCAATAGCGTGCATGCGTGTGCTTTTGGCACCTGAGGGAAAAAAGGTTCGCCATTACTGGCTAGGTATTCTGTTCAGGAAAGCAAAATGAAGAGAATCTCGGATGCTTTAATCTATATGGTTTATGTATAAATAGATAGATTTAACAATGAATGAAATGAAAGCTTTCAGCCAGTCATATTCTTTAGTGACATTTATCAGTCATAAAAACTCTTAATGACTCAATTAGATTGTCCCTGGACCCTGTAAACACCTCAGTTTGGAAAGCTTCCAGACAATGTCATGAAAAATCAATTTCTCTACAAATTTGTCTTAAATGAACTTGGATGTTTTTCTAGAGAATGTAGTAACACTTTTTAATCTAATGATTGCTTTGTTGGGAGTAAGACTGGCAGGTTTCCTATCAAGCAGTTCAAAAATATTGGGACTTTATAGTAAAAGTTAATTTTCTCTAGAAGAGAATATTTGTAACAACATTTGTAATTGAATTGTGGAATTCTTGATGCTAATTGAGCTTGGTTGTTTGCTTGCTTGAGATTTTTCATTTCTAAAGTAGGAAACGTAAGTGTAGGTTTGTTAAGTATGGCTGTTACAGGTGTTATCTATTCTTACAAATATAATATTTGTAAGCCCTAAAGCTTTGTGCCAATGTTGCACAATACCTATTTCTAAATATTTTTTATAGTTCATCCTTCCATGAAGAGTGTGTCCATCGTTACAAGCCATGGCTAAGAATTTGTTTATTAAAAGCAGTAATGATATATAGTACATTATCTTAAAATAGAATCTGATGATTGAAATTAATTTGTTGAAATTCTAAAATTTTGGAGTTGGAATTTCTGGCTTTTCAAGATTCATATCTTCAAGATAATCTTACTTTGAGTTTAATTAATAATCTAATTTGAAAGAATAACTGCCGGGGTTTAGATTTGGCAGAAACATGTACGTTTGCTGTTAGACGATGGAATTGATGTTTGTTTCATTTCTGTTTATATGCAGTCTTTTAATTCTGCCCTTGTAATACAGTGGTATAAGGTTGCTCTTCTTGGGTGCTAAAGGTGCTAAAGAAGGTGTCTAGTAATTATTAGACACACTAGAAGAAGGGATGTTTAAAGGATCTGGTTGAAAATAGTTTCAGAATACATAACTAGATTTTGACAAATTTTGGCCTATCA
This sequence comes from Diadophis punctatus similis, assembly GCA_023053685.1. Classification (NCBI taxonomy): domain Eukaryota; kingdom Metazoa; phylum Chordata; class Lepidosauria; order Squamata; family Dipsadidae; genus Diadophis; species Diadophis punctatus. The sequence continues at coordinate 16,234,239 of JALIGW010000009.1, read as the reverse complement.
GCAGTTTTTATGGGAATACACATTATATATCTTGGTATTTTCATTTAAAGGTTAGAAATAGGGAACATGAGCAACCCTGGATAAAACCAGGCAGGTCATCCTCCCCGGTAAACCAGACAGGAAACATGACCAGATGAACTAATTCTACTTTATTGTAAAGCTATTGCAACAAAATCTTGCAATCTTAAAGTACAAATTTCCCACAATCACTTTTAACTGCCTGATCCAGTGGTGAAATGCTACCGGTACGCCCCAGTTTGAGCGTACCGGTAGCAGCGGCCACCAGTGGTTCGGAGAACCGGTGGCAGCAGTAGCGTGAGGCTCCTCCCACTCTCCCAGACATCACCATTTCCTTGTTTTTTACACTCTGTGCATGCGCAAAGCCTTCTGTGCATGCGCAGAGGGTGAAAAAGCGTGCTTGAAGGGGACGCACACAGTAGCGAAGCACACGCTTCCGAACTGGTAGGGAAGGTAAGTAGATTTCACCGATCTATTAGGGGAGAATCTTCCCTAAGTTTCTCTTTCTGACCATTAACTGCTGGCTTCCGTTCCCTCCCCACATCTTTCTTATCATTGCCTTTCCTAAGCAACATCTCTTATCCTGTCATTCTCACATACCGTTACAGTAGGTTTAACTAAACAACCATACATTAGATTAACCTTCCTTAGGCTGATTCCTTCCAAATATATTGAGTATATTTTACAGCTAGAGAACACACTAGGTTTTGGTAAACTCTGATAGACATTATAAATAGTAGACAGTTTTTTTTACCCGAGTAGTCCCAGTAGCATTCTACAGGTTTTTTTTAATTATCTGTCCAACTGGTATTCCATAGATCAGGGGTGACCAAACTATGGTTCTTTGAGGATCTGTGGACTTCAACTCCCAGAATTCCTGAGCTAGCCATGTATGCATGGCTAGCTCAGGAATTCTGGGAGTTGAAGTCCACAGGTCCTCAAAGAACCATAGTTTGGCCACCCCTACCATAGATAGTCCCACAATTGGGATGGAAAGATGTGATCATTAAGTGAGTATCACATCACCACATCTGGTTTTATGACTTTTTTTCCTATGGTTGTTAAATGAAACACACAGCTATTAAGGAAATCTGGCTTCCCTCATTGACTTTGCTTCTCAGAAGCCAATCAAGGAGGTCACAAATGACAAATACATGATCCCATGTTGCTGCAATCCTCGTAAATAAGTTTCAGTTGCCAAGCACCTAAATCATGATCATGTGATCATGGGAATACTGCAATGGTTAAGTGTAATAACTGGTTGTAAGTCACTTTTTTCAGTGCCATCATAACTTTGAATGATTGTTAAAATGAATGGCCATAAGTCAATGACTGCCTGTATTGTGACAGGACTGTGTAATATGTCAAATATGGGAGGGTCTTTTAATTTAATTTATAACATTTTTGGAACATTTAAAAAATATTTCTGTGCTTTCTCATCTAATTGAAACAGTGATACCTTTATAAATATCTTGTAGTTCACAACAGGTGAACTAAAATGTTTGTCATGATCTTGGAGCTAGACCATCTGCATTTTGGGAGATTTCTTCCAGATAAAGCCTCTTTTCGCCCGCATTTACAATTTCACTATACTATTTGGACAGTTCTTGTTTAATTGTATAGAAAAATCAAACTTGCTTAGATCAGATTCCAGAGATAGATCTTGTTTGGCTAATTTAAAAAAGGTAAAGGAACAGGTGATACTTCCAACTTTAACTGTAGAGACTAAATAGTTCCCTCAACACCTAACCATAAAATTGGATTTAATATTTTTGGAAGTTTTGAAATCATAAGGGACTTGAGTTGAAGGACGTTTTTCTGTATTTTTCCTTGAGAAAAAATAATTTGGATCTGAAATATATGCAATTTTCTTACACCACACTTTATTGAACTTGAGTTCTTTTTGCTAAAGAAAATACCTGATTATAGGAATTATTTTACTCTTTCCCAGTTGCTTTCCAGAGGATAGGACAGAACAAACACATTTTTTCTTGATTCCTTTTTTCTATTTTTCTTACACGGCTTCTCATCTTTAGTCATTCATGATGCTCAGTACAAACTGCTATTATCAGCTGCAAGGTTTGGAAAGCCAAATAAGCACTCTAGCAGAAGTCTCGGGGGTATATCCAGAAATACATGTGCTGGTAGTTTTATTTACATATGTGTTATAGTTCTTTAAATGTAGGATTGATTTCCTGTTATATAACTAGTTTTGGAAACATCAGTGGTTCCATCAAGCTAGTTTGTATTGTATTACATATGGAGGAGGAAAACATATAATTAAAACAGTGTAGTACTTTGTTTTTCTTTTTTTCTGTATTCAATTAATTCTAAAAAGCATGGCCTTATAACTCTAAAAAAAACCCCACTCAGTAGTTGTTTAAAGCAGGAGGGAGAGGGGATCTGTTTCAGATGCCAATGAATTCAGATTCTCAACATCTTTCTCCACTAATGAGGCTGGCCATGGCTGCTTAATGTTTACTGGAATGTTTGCTATTCCTTATTTACTGACTTTGTGACTAGAAGCAGCTAAGGATTAATTTATGGAGCCAACTATTTGCTTGTACACCGTCTCCTTGCACCACTTAATGCTACTGCATTTCTTCAATATGCCATTAACTGGAGGGTGGGTGACATATTTAGATTTACCCTAAGGCTAGACTAGTTGATAACCTCCTTGTTGTCATTTGATTTGGCTGTGTTCACACATAGCACCAAATTGAATTTTTAACCACAGTAGGCAACATGGTAAGCAAGGTTTTTTTGGCTTCAAGGCAGCAATATATATTTTAAAATTATTTTAGTCTCCAAGAGTTACAGGTAGTTTGTGTGATGATGTGGTGAGGCAATCATTTTTACTAGTTTTCCCCCTCATTGTAAGTTGTGGGGAGATTTAAATGTAAGAGTTTAAAGTGACAAAACATTTCAGTGGCATAATTTGAGAATGGTGTGAGGACCATAAAACAGGAGTTGAGGATCCACAGGTTACTCCTGTGTTAAGCCAAACAACTCATTAAACTGTGGTTTAGCAGTGTGTGTGAAATAGTTATTTGAAAATTAAGTGCATTTTGCTTATGGCATATTCTGTGTATGTGAAGGTTTATAGTGGCTTTATACTTGTTCAGATAAACGTATTTCAGACAAGTAATAATGGTATTTCGGTTCTCTTCCATCGCTTTCTTAAACTATTTACCATCCTATAAAAATCTAATCTAACAACAACAACGTCAAACATCCAGATTTGCCTATCCCAGGACCTTGGTAAGGACTCGATAGGTAGACAAGAATGCCAAACCCAGTCTAAACATCTGGCTGACTGTAATAATAATAATAATAATAATAATAATAATAATAATAATAATAATAATAATAATAATAATAATAATAATAATAATAATAATAATAATAATAATAATAATAATATTTCATATAGACAATTGCCTAATGCTTTGAATTTAAACATAAAATCACTCTTGGGTTTGAAATCTATATATATATATATATATATATATATATATATATATATATATATATATATATATATATATATATATATATATATATATATATATATATATATTGTGGTTGTTTAAAATGAACCGTTTCACAGAGAGTTAGTAGGCAATATCAGGATCTGGAGGTTCTGTAAATTGTTTGAAAGGCCATGATGCCTGGGCTGCTTGCTGTCTGTGTTGCATTGTGCCACAGGATGTTTGTAACTTAGTAGGGAACACATACTTTTGTAGCTCTTCAGTTCACATTCATGGTTGAGGTGATATGTATCAGTCCTCTAAACAGTCCTCGCTGCTGCTTCAATGGTTTTATGCAGTAAGTAGCATTTTGTGAATTGTCGTGCTGTCTGTTGAAATATTTAAAGCATGCAGAATGCAGAAATGTTTGAGACTTGAGGACTGTGTTTACTTGAACAGCTAGATCACCTCTTGGACCTCCCTTCAGTTACGACATGGTAGGTTTCATTTGCAAAAGTCCAAATTAAGCTGAATTAACCTTGGCCATGAAGATAGAATCACAAGAGTTGGAAGGGGTACTGAAAATCATTGGATTCAACCCCTGCCCAGGACAGGAAGGTGAACTAAAGGTTTTAGATTCATACTGTTTTTAATTCATGTTCTATATTTTTCTCTTAGTGAAGAATTTAAGATATCACAGAAGAAATAAATTCATTTTTAAACTTGGGCTTTGAATGCAGCTCTTTGTTCACAGGAACATTATCAGAAAAGAATTTCTTTTGTTGGTCGTGTCTTTTTTTCCTCTTAGAAATATAAAAAGAGAACACGATGCTTCTCTCAAGAGAAGTAGGGCAGCTATCAGTGTAATAATCCCTGCAGGAACAAAAAGATATTAAGGAAAAGTTTACTATGCACATAGAAGTATTGTTTGTCCTTCTCTCTAAGAGGTCTTCCAAAATTCTTAATGAGTGTTGACTCAGACAGTATAATTTTTGAAAGTAAACTGCAATGCTTTTTATTTCGTGTCAACACTTGGAATTGAAGAGCCACTGTCTCCTACTATCTAACCAGTCCTTTAATTTGGGTTCACATTTTGTTTAGATGTTACTAAGCTAATCATTTCAAGAATAACTTGTTCAACCATTTGTGATATTAGTAATTAACTTGGGTGTGTTGTTGTTCTAGCAATTCCTCCCCCTCCCCAGTTGTGAATTAAATTTTGTGAAGTGTAGACATCCAGCATAACTTCAAAACATCTTGATTTGCTTCTTGTGAAAGCATTTTATAAATAAAATGCTCTTTATCTTTATCTGATGATTCTTTTCTCCCCAAGACATAAATATTCCCTGGCATATTCATATATGTTCTAATACATCTTTTGGTATAATTTTAGCATCTGAAATATTTGCAGTGAGAAATAGCTGAAATCTCCAAACCAGTTGACAGACAAATTCAGCTGGTTTGCAGAGGGTAAGCTTCTGATATCTCTTAGTAGACCAGAAGGAAGAGTGGACCATACACTGTACTCTTCTGGGATAGGATAAATACACAAATACAAATCTTCCCTCATCCATAGATCTGGTAGATCCTAATAACCTGGTTTGAGAATTCTATTAAATTAAAACTGCATTTTTTTTGTTTGTACACCTGTTAGAGACCTAGGTGGACTTCAGACTTCACCATTACTCCCCCCCCCCAAATTAAGTAGATTGAATTTCCTGAAAGAGTGTCCAGCACACTTATGAATGCAAGATAAAATTAAGCAATTACTCTTCATTTTTATTTTGTTTTCTAATATTAAAGCCTAGCAACTAGGATCCAGCTTTAAGTAATCATAGATTTTGTGTGGCCAGCAGTAATCTCACAGTTGAAATTATTCTTGCTTTTAATATGTTGAAATCATTTTAACATCGTAACTAGAAAACTCATACCTCCTTTAATTGAACGCATGTTTGAAATAACTTGGCACCACCTCTTACTTGGGCTCTTAGTTCAGCACTGAAAAACCATATGAAGCCTTAACCCTCCAAAATTGCATCTCTGTGCCCTAATCCACTGAATGTAGAGTATTGGACTGAAAACCATTAGATGTAATACATTTTGGCTCAATTATAAATTAAGTAACATTGGCCCAGTCTACATATCTTTGTGAAACTCCATTTTTTTAGATTCCCAAAAATTGCTGCTGAGGAGGTAGTCACCAAGCTTTCTTGATGAGAAAGCATGTCTTTTGAATATAACAACTAGGATTTTTGTAGATGCTAAATTGAATCAGTAGATTCAGCATCTCTATACAATTTACCAGTGTGATATACAACCACCCAAATTCTTAATTCATTCTGCTATGGCTCCTTTTGTCTACATGATACTTACAGATGATTAGAAGAGATGTCAAATTCATTTGCAATTTTCATATATTTAATTTTTCTATCTGTTGCCAAGTTGTCCGAATAATGATTCTAATGATAATCATTGTTCTATTGTAACCCATACAATATATGGCACCAATAGAAGTGGGCAAATGTCCTCTAGCCGTTCCTCTGTTCATGGCCATTGTTCCATTCAAACCATATTGGATGATGGTATTAGGCAGATTACAGAATTCTCCTTTTTCATTTGTAAATAGACTTAATGTTAGGCTAAGAGTACTGCAGTCAATCACAAAACTCTTATCTGGATTTAAGCTGAATAGTTTTGTTAAATAAACAACAATCTTCAAAGCACAAAAATTGTATGCTGCACCACAATGTACTCTACTCGCAAGACTATAAAGTTGATAATCTTGTCTTTCTTACTGTTCTGCAATGCCTGAGGTCAGAAAACACAAAAGCAGAGTCATGCATCAGAAGACTAAAGTCAGTCCACAGGAACAATAGCAAATCAGTCTAAAGGATAAAGAACAAAGATAGTCAAAAGTTCAATAACAAAGGCCAAAAATGTAAACAGCAGCATTGGGGTATGGACAAGAAATATAATCCAGGAAGCCCAAAGTTCAGCCATGTAACACAGGAAATGGACAACCAGGATGCAGTTGATTTAGACATTTTTCTTCCATATCTTCCAGGTTTTTTTAAAGAGCTTTTTCTTGCAGCCAGACATTGTATGTGTCTACTTTTTACAACTCTGAATCAACAGGATCGCTGTTTCTGGAAGGTTCTCTGTAAATCCGGGGGTCTACAGGTCTGTTTCCATCTTTGATCAAGGATTCCAGGATGGCCATAATCTTTCTCCTTCCAATAATTTTTAACGATGTGGAGAACAGTACTAACAGCAGCTACATCCATGTTTTATAGGTTTACTGAGGTGATAAGTTTGTGTGATGCTAATTTTGTAAAAAAAAAAACTTAAGATGAGTAACAGCTGCCATAGTAATAACTAAGGTTCACAGGAGAGGTGAAATTTGAATAATGTTCCCATGGGGTGATACTAAGCAAGGCAAAATCTTTCAATTCCCTTCTTGTCTGCAAAACGACAATAATATCGATCTTCTGTGCAGCATGCATGAGTGGTTATCAGTGTGTGCAAAATACTTTTGTGTGCTTAAGAGTGTAAAAATGCATATTTGCAGTACATTTTAATATTGCAGTGTAATGGAGAACTCTAGTTTAATGCCTTTTACAGCTTGTCTCCCTTTCCCTTCCCTTTGTTTCTCTTACAGTATCCTTGTACAAAGTTGAAGGTAGAATATCATTTATTTAGTAAATTTATTCTTTATGCATATATTTGAATTTTGAAAATTTGTGTGTTGGACTTAAACATTTTCAATAGAGTACAATATAGGGAGCCTAATGAAAGCAAGAGAAATGCATATACTGACTGCCGCTAGAATTACTTTAGCACAAAACTGGAAACAGGCCGATTGCCCGCCAGATGTAAAAATTATTAGTAAAATACTGGAATGCGCCGAAATGGACAAATTGACAGTGAAACTAAATGAAAGAGATGAATCAGAATATTACAAAGTCTGGAGTAGATGGTATACCTGGTTAGAAAATAGAAAAGAATTAGATAATAATATATGAATATCTATATGTATGTGTGTAAGAAAATGTACAAAAAAGGTATATATGTGTAAATAGTAATAGTGTAAGTAGTAATGTATATGGTAATGTAATAATACATGTACTAATAATAAGATAATAATGTAATAATAGAGTAGAATGTATTTAAAAATTAGAATTTAGATGAAGTATGGTTATTAGTGATACCGGTACGAAGTCGCTGTAATAAGGAAAACTGCTTGTGTGTTTTATGTCTTTTTGTGTTTTGTGTTTGTTTTTAATGTTGAAAATGTTCAATAAAAATTATTAAAAAGAAAAAAAGAAAGAAAGAAAGAGAAATGAATGCAAGCTGGTTCATTTGCATAGCTTTGTGTCCTAACTTAATTTCTACTTCCAGCCAAATTACATCTGGAAAGTTCAAGTCCTTCACAAGGAATTAAAAGCAACACCCATCAGTGGCTGGCCTGTCACAGCAAGTTAATAATTTATCATTAGAGTCTGCCCCACATGTCTTGCTGATTACTATGAGGTTGTGTAAAAGGACAAAAGGACTCTTTTTCTTTTTACTAATAAAAGAATGCTTTGCTGTGTAGTATTGAAATGCAGAATTCACTCATGCATTCCTGAAATTGCAGTTGCTTCAAGAGATGCAATGCTGTTTTCAAGCACTGACACTCTCAGACATATTTCATGGGAGTGGGATGTTCACTCCCTGTGTTGATGAAGCCTGCACATGTGTTTCCTATTTATATCATCCGAAGCCTTCCCTGTATGGGAACATATATGAAGCAGCCTTGCTCAAATCTATCTCCAGGGCCTGCCAGCCCTTTTAGGTGCAGGAAATGAATTTCATGGTTTGCCATTAAATTGTGCAGTCGTATTGAAATAGAATCACCTTGACTGTGATGTTAAGGTCTTCTTAAGCAGAACCTATATCACTTATAATCACATGTAATTGACTATTATTTTGATGCTGTATTTTTGAAAATAAGCTTTCAAAGCAAAAATCTTTAGTGTTTAATTCTTACTTGATGTAGTGGTTAAGGCATCAGGCTATAAATCAGAAGATTGTGAGTTCTGGTTCCACCAGAAGATTGTGAGTTCTGGTTCCACTGTGAGTTAGATACAAAGCCATTTGGGTAACTTTTGGCCAGTCACACACACACTCAACCACGAGAAGAAGGCAATGGCAAACCACTTCTGAAAATCTTAAGAAAATTACAGAGACTTGTCAGGAACTAACACTTACTTGAGTGTGCGCATACACACACCAACCCCGCCAACTCTTAATTCTGACCATAATATGATTGTTTTTTTCCTATTTGTTCTAATGAATATATGAGAGAAAGTGAACATGTTTTTTAAAATTCAGACAGGAATTGCAGTGAGTGAATGTAGCTGGCGGGGATAAAGCTAATTAAGTCTTCTCTAATGAAAATCACTCCTTCCTATTTTCCATTTTATAAAAGCACAGCTGTATGTGAGCCTGGTATACAATTTTATATCATATAAAATTGGATTTCTGAAAAACTATTCTGGTAAGGAAATAATTCTCTCAGTCATTTGAACTTTCCGATTACTTGAACAAAAAGTGACTTACAAGGCTGAATTACTTTTGGCTGTTAATAATGTTTGCATGAGCTAATTTTTGATTGACTGAAATAAATTGATCGGTACTATCAATAGGAGCTTTGACTGACATGTCTTTTTGTTATAGTTACATGTGCATAGCTTGCCTTCTGCAAATAATTGAGATTCTGTTGCTTTTCCCCATCACTTTTAGGGGCTATAAATATCTTTTATTTTTATTTTTTTACAAACGATAGCAGAAAGCCCCCTCTTTAGAATATTGTTTTGAGTTGGATGAGATACCTAGATCCCTTTCAATTTCATTCTCTTCCATACATCTCCACCCCCACTTTTCTTTCCCTGGAACATTTTAATGAATGCTCGACATTCTAATCTTGAATTCTTAAAATATTCTTCCCTCAGTTAATTGTAAAATATTTTATATGCTTGTGGGGAAAAATCTTTCAAGAAAAGGTTGTAGCTGAAATAAACTATATGGATATTTCATTTTGGCTAACATATTACAGTTTATTTAATATATCTACATTTGCGGAGTTCCATTCCTATGCCAGTTTTTTAAAATCTATTTTCTCTTTCTTGTTATTTCATCGTACAATAAGTCTACATGGTAAGAAACTACCTTCCCACAATATTTATATCCATTGTTTCCTGATGAAAAATAGGGTAAAGGAACTATTGGCTTTCTGGCACAAAATGATGATTGAAATGAAGTGTTTGTAATTGAAGCAAAAGCCACTAATGATTTTGGAGACTGATCTCATGTATTTAAACATAAATCTCTAGGGTAGGATTTTTAAGTGGCCAGAATCCATCAACAGAGTCTATAGTATCTTTTAAGACCTCACCAAATAATATTTTATGAAGAGCCTAGAGTTCTTTGACAAATCTAAAAATAAATTTGGCGTGAGCTTTTAGGAATGGGCAAATAATATTATATAGAACAGGAACATTGTAAAGCAACTACTCAATTGCTGAAAAGTACAGGCTAAAGGAATTTCACTCTAGGTTTATATGCTAAAGCAGCCATCTGAAATTAGCAAAAAACAGTAGTATGGCTGACATTTATATAAGGTATAACATATAGGATATACCTTACAAGGTATAGGAGGTATAGGATAGGGCAAACTACTTCTTGAATTTTAATGGGTTATATTTTTCTCATTTATCAGCCTAGATGCATGCATGCTAATACTTTTTTCTTTTGCTCATACAGTCATGTGGCAAATAAAATATACCCTTTTTGAGTTCTATTGTTTTATATATCAGGACATAGAAAAAGTCATTTGGTCCTTAGCAGTTCTTAAAACTATAAGCTCAGATGAACAACAACATCTGACATATTACACCGGCCATTATTTAATTACAAAAAGAAAGCCAAGGTATTTACCTACTTTTAAGAATTGCTAAGGACCAGATGATTTTTACCATGTCCTAATATATAAAACCATAGAACACAAAGAGGGTGTATTTTCTTTTTCACGTGACTGTATCTATTCCTTGGCCTGACTCAATTTCAAGATTGAGTCAAATGCTATAGCGTGTATATTTTAAATTAAAATGGTTATGCAGGAGTTCAAAGCAGTTTTGCTAATTTCTATAAGAAGCACAGAATGGTGCAGGGAAATGGCAAGTCCTGCACTATTATGAAAGTAAAGCTATCTTGCTCCAAAAGAACTCTTTTTCTTTGAAAAGATCTGGTATTCTTTGCCAAAAGAAGAGCTTCATCTGCTTTTGAAAGGCATGCCATTAATTAAAACAATTAATTAAAAGCAACCACCTTAAACACTTTTCCTAGCTTGTTCACAGGTGGTGGTTTAATTGTTGGTGACACCTTAATACTGGGGTGTCCAACCCACAGTCCTGGCCTGCATGAGGCCCTGAAAACTTGTAATAAGGTCTCACAAGACTATAAACTTTTAACATTACTACCCGTATATGTTATTTACATGCATTAACTGTATTATATATTTTATATGCAGCCTAAGACAATTCCTCTTCACTCAGTGGAGCACTGGCAAGCTCAAAGGTTGGACACTCATGCCTTAGTAGAGGAGTCCTCGAACTTGGCAACTTTAAGACTTATGGACTTCAACTCCCAGAATTCCAGCATAGCTGGCTGGAGAATTCTGGTAGTTGAAGTCCACAAGTCTTAAAGTCACCAAGTTTGAAGACCTCTGCCTTAGTACAAGAAGAGTTGATCAGTTCTGTGTTATGTTTATCTGGCTTTTCTTACAGGGTGATAAGATAAAAGCTCCCTTCATTTGCAAAGTTAGTCCAGTAAAAAAATATGTGCTTTGTGCCTTAATGTACACTTTGAAAAATATCTCTTAATATTTCCCTACAGTTTAACATAAAGTTGTATGGTGTTATGCCATGCTAATATGCTATAATAGAATGAGCCCATTCTTTGTCAAGGAGTTCCCAACATGTGAACTGAAATTTAAGCTTGAATTTAATTTGAACCAGACTGTTTAATCTACATAGTTTGCTCACTTTCAGAAGTTAATAAAGGTGAGTTCAATATTGGAAAAGATGACCATATGAAAGACTGGGACTTGTGAGATAGTGACCAATGGCTGGGTTGATTGCTAACATAGGTGTACTACAATCGGCACATCAGAAGAACATCAGGTTGAAGAAGACCGAGTATGTACATAGTCTGCAAAAGGTACTGAAATGTTTGCTCCAACTTTGGAGCTTAAAACGTAACCTTTTTACAGTTTTGAGACAATTATGAATAGCAGGATACTGATAGGAAATTGTGGAAATGATGCATGCATGTGATTTGTGGGTTTGTTTTATTTTTTCACCCACCCACCCAGCTAGCCCTCTTAGTATTGTACAGTACATCCTGTCGGAGCTAGTCTGTTTTTGCAAGCAAAATTCATTTTCTTGAAGTACAAGTAAATCTTACATCAGGAGTATCTCTAGCAAGTAAAAAATCTAAAACCCAATTCTGTTATTATGTAAGCAATATCACAAGAAATCCCTATTAATTCTCTAATGAACTGTGCATGAAATAATAGTAGTAAACATTTTGCCTGAAGTATAATCCAATTTCTCCATATTATATTTTGATAAATGCATAATAGTTTACTAATGCATTTTGCTTTTTCCTAGCTCATTGTTTTTTCTTTTAAGAGAAAAAGAAATCATTAAAATTCCCAATGCCTCCTAAAGATCTTCATTATGCATTTATAAACATCTCTGCATAACTGCATACATTCTTTTCAGCAAACTGGACAGGGATATCTAAGAGGTGCCTGCCAAGTTATACCTACATAAGTGCTGCTGTACTTATGTAAGTGCAACAGACACACACGTAAAACCAAACCATCCTTTTCCTCATAAATTCTATAATAAAGGAAATCAGATCAGAAGCTAGGCAGATACTCTAGGCATATTTACATCTATAATTTGATATCTGAATTTAATTTAGTAAATACCCAGTCCCTTAGGTTGCGTCCTCTGCCAGAAAATGTTTACCAAAATAACACTGGATTAAAGATTACAGCCTATTGCTTATCCTTATACATTACTCTTACATATTTGGAAGCATTTCACTTAACAAACATTATTCTTTGCAACAGCAGCCTCAACTGGTGAAGCTTTTCCCATATTTTGCTACTTCTGGATAGAGATGTTTATAAATGCATAATGGAGATTTTTAGGTGGCATTGGGAATTTTTGTGACATAATAGAGAAATAACCAGAAAAAATAATAATGATTTGATTGATTGATTGATTATATATCAAGTTGGTATCAATTCTTAGCAGTTACATAGAAAGATTTTCTCCATGACAGTATGTCTGTACTCTGGCCAAAATTCAAAAATGTCAATATTCTTCTTCAGCATCCAGGTTTTACTTCCATTGATGCATCAGAATAGTGCAGACAATAGTATTACCTGTGACACTTTATGGAAATGAAAGTTGGATGTCATGGCTGCTCCAAAAGTGCTAATCTGCAGTGTATTTCCTGACTACTTGTCCCTTTACTGTTGAAGAAACAGAGTACTTTTCTGATAGTTTTCTTGTAATTCTTATATTTTTACTCTATCTGATGTTATCTAGAATCATGTATAAAATTGGAGGAGGAAAGGGAAATTGATGGAGTGTTTAGATGGTATCGCATCTTTCATACCTGAACAGTGTGCTATCATGCCATAAACATTTTACTTTTCAATTTTACTATCTTTCTTTAGACATTGCTGACTACAAAGAAATGGGAAATATGAGCCTTTCCAGTTCTTGTTAGTACATTCTATTGTTTGAAAATCTATATATTCCAAAATGAGATGTGTAGACTCTAGAAGCAAGGGGGAGGGGAAATTCTGAGTTTTACAGAAGAATTGGAAAGGCTTGCAGAAGATAGGAAGCTGTAAAGACACAAGTGCTCAGTGTAATAGAATTCAATGGAAGGGAGAGAATTCCATTGCACATCTACCCACTGTTACCAGTCCAGAAATGATGAAAAGTATAATGCCATTTATGTCCACAGAACTAGCCAATTGCCTTTTAAAAATGAGCACTCCAGCAAAACAGGTTACTGTCCCAGTCTGCAATAATCACTCAACAGTGTTATTTCCTTATTAAAGATGCTTAGTAATTTTAACTAAATCATAGAAATAAATTGATTTAATAAATTGGTTTAATCATATTTTAATAACATTTTGGTATTTAGCTCCAAATATTTCGAAGGGTTTGTTTTTCTAAATGGTTAGTGTGAAGAATGATGACTTGGCATACCAATACCACTGTATCTGTTCTGGTGGCTCAAGCATCAAACAGACTGAACTTGAAAATGGTGAGCACTTGGCACATAAAGAATCTCTATAAAAGTTTTTCTTGCTTTCTTCGACTTTTTAAAAGAATATGGCTGTTAATTGTGAAATTAACACAGAGTGCTTTTGAGTTTTCCTGGTAGAAGAAAAATGTATGTTTCTTTCTACTGTCAGAGATGCTGATTTAACTGGACTTCCTTGGCTTTTGAGTGGGAAGAAGGTTGGGGCTTTGTAAACCCTTCTGATTCTGAACTGATTTGACTGAAATCCTATGCAAACTAATTCCACGCTTCTTTTTCCACCTACTCTGAATTCTACTCTCTTCCCTATCCCCGAGTTTTCCACATAATAACTCTTAGGATAAAGCTTCAAGAAAGCACTTTGGCATGTCTGTGGTAAAAAGGAGAATGGCAGTGAAAAGAACAAAATAAATTATTCTGTAAACCAGAATGGTCTAGCTCTGAATAGAGAAAATACTTAATGAAGTTATGCAGAGTCTGTTTGTGTTCAGAATCTCATTGATAAGCTCTTGAGAGAGCTGCAAATTGAGCAAGACTGCTGTTAGAAGGGTCTTGTCTTCTAGGTGGAAAGGGAACAGGGAAAGATTGGGAAAGCTAGTCTTTGGGTCTGATTTCAGCCTTGCGTATCAGCAAGGTTTATGGATATATTTAGTGTCTCTGAATTCTATCAAGACAGAAAGGTCTTGATATCTAATGAACCAGGTTAACAAGTTTAATCCCTTGCTTTCTAAAAAGGAACTTATAACTAAAGTAACTACTTTACTGTATAATAATTATTTCACAGTATTTGGACAGCATGCAGAACTACACAAATTTTGAGGGTTTATCAAGGCTTATTTTGGGACAAACATTATTAGGAAGCTCTTCTTCTGATCTCAGAAGTTGGAACAAGATGTAATGAGCTTAACATTTTGCTTGCATAGGAGGTTGTATTAAAGAAGAAGCACAGTTTGTACAGTAATAGTAATTTAACAATGGAATAAGTGGTGTAGAAGATGGTGGAATCTCATTCCTTTCAGGATGGCTTTAGATCTAGATGGTCCACATAAGTCCATTACTCATTTTAAGTCACAGATTAACAAAATCATTAACAGGCTGAACCTCACCCATTCATGACATTAAGTTAACTTATCTCATAGGGACGCAGTGGCTAAGACGCTGAGCTTGTCGATCAGAAAGGACGGCAGTTTGGTGGTTCGAATCCCTAGCGCCACATAACGGAGTGAGCTCCTGTTACTTGTCCCAGCTTCTGCCAACCTAGCAGTTCGAAAGCATGTAAAAATGCAAGTAGAAAAATAGGGACCACCTTTGGTGGGAAGGTAACAGAGTTCCGTGCGCCTTCGGCGTTTAGTCATGCCGGCCACATGACCACGGAGACGTCTTCGGACAGTGCTAGCTCTTCGGTTTTGAAACATGGATGAGCACTGCCCCCTAGAGTCGGGAACTACTAGCACATATGTGCGAGGGGAACCTTTACCTTTATCTCATCCCAAGTCCTTCATTACAAGTCTCTCATATGTACTGTGCATTAGTTACATTTTCAATGGCTTTTAAATGACACTAAACCATTTTTGCCATTGATTTGGAGAGTGGCATTAGACATGCTATTTTTTTACCTGCCCTTGCCATCTACAGTAGGATAATAGCATTACCAGCTCATCTTTGAAGGGGTGGATATACATATTAATTAAAATATGTATGTAATATTTGGAAAGCATAAATTGCATTTTGAGTTTCATTATTGCATGTTACTTCTTTTCTTACCTGCCAAAGAAATTCCTTGTTTTGTTTTGTTTTTTGCTTTGTGCCTTGCCTCCAATCTGGTCTACTAAGACCACACCAACCCTGAAATATATAGAAGTTGGTAAGAGAATAAGCTTTTGTGAAGGTCCTAATAACTTTCTCTGAATCATAGGTTTTTATATCTGGGGATAGGCTTGAACTACAGCTTGGAATGTAATATACAAATAAGTTTGATTGTTATTATTACTCTTAACAAATATAATTAAGCCCTGCCTGTTTAACAAAAAAATATAAATAAATGAATTTAGTTTTAGCTATCCATTTTGTATTCATTATCCCTACTCATTTGATATGTACATCTAAATCTGAAAATCACTTCAGTCTACTGAATAAATATTTTTATCTCCTAGTATTTAAGAGCCTCTTTGCAAGAACTACCGTATTTCAGTAATGTAACATCAAACATCAGGCAAACAAGCAAAAGACTTTACCTGATTTTTGTTTGGATGGATTTCAAGGCTAAAATAGAATATGGATTAAAACTCCATTATGCTATTATCCACTTTTCTAAAAAATATAGTGATGCATAGTTTGTTTAAATATTGAGGGAAGGAGTATTCAAAAATCCTTTTAATTATCTTTTCAATTTGCAACCTTTTAATCTATTCACTTATCAAAACTTGAAACATCTTGATTCTCATTTTACATATCTCCTTTTAGTAGAAATTCTCATCGTGTATGTTTAGATTTTATGTCTCTCTGAACGTTTAAAATAATAAAAAAAATCTTGTAAATCAGTTTTTTAACCTTAGCAAATTTAAGTTCTATGAATTTAACTCCTAGAATTCCCCAACATGCTGGGTGGAGTCCTCTGGGAGATGAAGTCCATACATTTTAATGTTGCTGAGGTTGAGAAACACTGCTATTTAATTTCACAATTATGTGAAATGTTAATATAATATCCATGGCATTAAACAGACATTTCACGTCCAATTTTTACAATGGACACATGCCCCTTTTCAATAAACTGCCCATATCAACCATGTTAATAAGTACATCTATTATAGGAAAGGGGTCTATCTAGATGTATGTACCGTTTATGTTATACTTAGATGATTTCTTAAAGCAGGATTTTTCAAACTGAGAAACTGTGAGGGGAGGGGAGGAATTGTATTCAGTTTTCTATCACTGGAGTTTTATCTCCTGATCAGGGATTCTGGAAATTATTTTTTTAAACTAATAGGTTCTACATCCCAAGGCAGTTTGAAAACCTCTAGCTTTGAGGATGGAATCCTGAGAATAATAGGATCATTGTACAAAGAAGGAAAATATTTTAAGCCAGCATAAATGTCAATATGCATACACGTGTTTAATCTAATGGAAAAGGGGTAGACGGAATGAGGGATTTCAGCACAGTGGCGAAAACCCTGGCAGTGTAAAGAAGCTCGACCAACTAACTTGATGCAATATGATAGTCTTATACATCCAAAAATTGTAAATGTCTTCTTAAAATGATTATACATAAAAATGTATTGAACAAATAAAACTGGTAACAATGGGTTTGAATTATCAAACATATGAAGTTATAAACATTCATTTTGGAATTCATTTCTATATGAATAGCACAATTTCTATATTGAAATGATCTTTTTGAAGTCTACCATTTTTTTCCCAGTGTATAAAGAACCCGGATCTGTATGCATAGTTCATTTGTGAACTTCAGACTGCCTTTCTGAGAATCTGAATTTTTCTTCTTAACTGTTCTTTCTATAAAATGGCATAAGGTGGTATATAGTAACTGGCTTATATTATAATTCATGGCTTGGTGTCTTGAAAAGATCTTTTTGTATGTCCCCATTTTTTGTCAGAGAATTGTAAATGATCCCTTCTGACTTGTAGATTTTGTGTTAGGAGCTATCTCTTTTTCAGATCATTAGCTCTAAATTTCACAGAACTCCTCAAATGTGGAAAAGTGCATTATGATATCAGTCTTCCAATACTTGAAGGGATGTTACAGGGAAAAAAGTGTTCATTTATTCTCCGTAGCACCTGAAGGAAGGAAAAGAAACAATGGGTAGAAGCTCATCAGAGGGAGATCCAACCTGGAAATGAGAATTTCCTGACAGTGAGAATGCTTAATCAGGGGAACAGCTTGTTCCCTGGAGTTGTGGGTAGTTCATCACTGGAAATTTCCAAGAAAACATTGGACAACCATTTTTTTGGGATGGTATAAGGATTTCTGCCTTGGGCGCAAGGTTAAACTAGAAGATCTCCAAGGTATCTTCCAGCTTTGTATTTCTATGATTCAGTCAAAAGAACTGTTTTCTACAGAAGAAATAGAATGTACATTAAATATGTACAGAACCAACAACCCCAGAAGAAAAAAACAAGAGTCATCTACAACATTCAATGTAAGGACTGCAATAACCACTATGTAGGACTGACAGGCAAGAGACTGACAGAATGCATCCAAGAACACCAACTAGCAATCAGAAGAGATGAGGAAAATTCTTTAATTTCCCAACATATACACAGTTATAACCATAGTTTCAATTGGGAAAATGTGATCATCCTACACCAAGCCAGGTCCAAAAACACCAGGGAATTTCTAGAAGGCTGGCACTCTGACAAATTAGCCATCAATAGACACATAGACATTAACAACCTCTATAGACTATGCAAAAGGAATTATCACCCAGCCCAAAAAGGAACAAAAAAACACAAGCACCTCTCCACCAGCAATCATCACCCAGATCAAGGATCCCTTAAGTCTGAATTGCAGGATTTGGGTCAAAAACCACAAAGAGTTGCTTCAGATAGTGAGAAGGGTAGCATATACATTTAGCAAACAAACACCCAAACAAATAAAGGAGACTATTTTTGTTTAAAAATATCTTCAAAAAAGTGCTTCATAGAACTCTTTGTTCCTTTATAGTTAAGATTACAGATTAGATTTATATCTATATCATTAAAATGAATAATATGGTAGTCCTTTCATGGCAAGAGAATTTGAAAAGAAATTCAAATGAGTTTAGGAAAATAGTATGCATCAGGGAAATCTAGACCTGCAGTTAGGAAAGGAATTGGTGCCAATCAGATGTTTGTTGGCAAGAATTAGATAGTGAATTAGAACAAGGAAGGAACTGGAGAAAGAAAAGATAAAAATAAGAAAACCCAACAAACTTAAAAAAAATACCGTGGGTGGGAACATCCTCCAAAGCAATACCATCAATATGTAGATACCCTGATTCACTGTTGACAAGTAAAATAATTTGCTACAATATATGAGGACTAAGTATCTCTCCATTTATATATGAAATGCAGTTTGCTGAACTCTGCTGAAGTTGTTTCCCTGTTATTCCAAGTTTTGTGATACAATTATGCATATACACCAGCGGTGGGTTGCTCCCAGTTTGGCCCAGTTCTAAGAACCGGTAGCGCCAGTGGCAGACACTTTTGTGCATGCGCAGAAACATGGTGCGGGAGCGGTAGTAAAGGGTTTTTTAGAACCCACTACTGATATACATCCCCTCAATTTATGCTTTAGTCAAGGAGGTGATGGAAATGCTGATATCTTTCCACTAAGCTGCATTTTGTCCTACTTTGGTTTAGCCAGCTTGAAATATTTATTGTGAATATATATTTGTGCGTGTGTACAGTATATGAAAACAAACAATAGCTTACTTGCAGTCCTCAGTCAACATATTAATATGTTACCTATCTCAGTATGGTACCTGACACGAGTAAAGAAGCCCTGCAGGCTTTTACATCTTTTTAGCTATTACAATGACTATTGTTTGTACAAAACTATGTATTTTGTCCCACCCCCTTCAATTTCTAGCCCCTACCTTTTCTAATAAATGGAAAAAATGCAGGCGCTTTGTTGCATATTGTAAGGTAGTTGTCTCATTGAATAACTTCTCAGTAAATGAAACATGCTTGAAGTGAAAAACAGATAATATAAAAATAGATTAGTGTTCTGATCTATGCAATCCTTTTCCAGCCCAATAAATCATTGTCCTTTCAACTTGCAATGTATCTTCCAGAGGAAGAATATGAAAACCTAACACTTCCCAGACTAGACTTTGATTTGGCCAAGAAAACTGCATGGATGTATCAAACTCCGCCCAAAAGAGATTTTAGTTTTTATTCTTCCTTCCTTCATAATGCATAATTGAACTTTTTAGCTACAAATGCTTTATATCTGAGATGATATGTCTAGACAAGCCATTTGTAAACATTCTGTAGACAATAATATTGTTTAATATTCGTAAATATTACATCATATATATCTTGGCTGATTTTAAAACCTGAGCCTTGTTGGTTAATATTTTGGCAGGGAATTCCTAGACTAAACTAGGAAGTAAAAATATCTTGAATGAAAGCAATGGAAAATTATTTATTTATTGTTTCGAAAACAATATATCACCTGTAGTCATCACCAATTGGAGGGAAAGGTTACCTTTACTTTTAATTTTAGAACTCTAAAATTATTGATCCATTTTTAATTTCATGAATGGGAGAATGGAGTTGTTCTACAGATCTTCTCTGCAACAATCCTTTTGTTTTCTTTAAACTGATTGTTTTAAGCAATGGATACATAATTCCAGTCAGATGTAAATAAATCCCTCTGAGCAAGGAACTCATTTCTTTGGTAGTATCTCCTGTCAGCAGATGCTTCCTCCTGTATGTGTAGCCAGCATTTGTGCAGGCACTGAGTGTCAAAAAACTTGAACCTTTAAAAAATATTTACTGACACACAGCTGTTGCTTTCTTTTGACAATTTGCCCATCTTGCTAATATGGACTCGACATCTTCCTGTAAATATTAACATTAGTATTTTGTTATTTCTGTGCATGAATAAGGAAGGTAAAGTTCTATACATTTTTAATGTAGACATTTAACCTTGTGGCTGGCTGATCAGGTGTCCAGGATTTCCCCCATGTACCAATTTTAAAAAAAAACATTGTCCCCATTTACTACCTTTTTAAAAACCTCCCTGCACATATTTCAGAATTATCAATGGCAGCTCCAGACCTCATTAGAATGGATTGAAAGGAAGCAAATATTACAGGATGGGTTGAATTATTTTAGGCAGTAATAATATACTGTAGCAGAAAGAATTCAAATGCAAACGGAGAAAAAAATGGGGTAGTTATTAGATGAGTTCATGTGCAGAATTGCATACAGTTCACGACTTTGAAGTAGAAAAAAGCTTGATATTAATAATGTTGTAAATTAGAAGTAGGCAATTTTGTGTCCTTCTTTGACCATTCTCCATCACTACTACTGTTACATTCCTTTGCCATGGTTCACCCTGGTTGAAAGTGATCTGAGTTGAAAACCAAGCTAAATGGAACACACTAGTTTAAATAAAATCTGCATATTGCTTAGCCCGCTTTTTATTTGTTAGTTGTTATACTTTTTCATTAATAATTCCACTATTTTATATGTGTTTTATGTTCACAAAGAGTGCCAAAAATAACTCATTCAGCACTGGAGCTCTTTTGAAAAGTACTTGATGTTGCTAATTTTTTGTCTGTTATGTGGTGCATTTTTGCATAATATTATATCATGAGGGTTGACATCTGCTCTCATTTTAAATAAAAGTCAACATTTTCCTTACTACAACTCTGCTTCCAATACTGTAGTGTAGTTTGTGGTGCTCCATCAAATGCACATCATGCAATAGAACATGAACAAAGTGTAATTATGGTAAAAAAATACCAGTCTTCTACTTAAAAAAAAAATCAAAATAAAGATAAGGGTACAACTGTTGTACAGAGGACTGTAAATTAATTACATTACAATCAATTATATTTTGGAGAAGAGTTGCCATGTTAACTTTTGCAGCATAATTATGAGGTGAAGAAACTAATTATTGAGCCAGGATGGCAGTAGATTTGGAGTTGTAAATTCCCATCCACTAAGGAAATGGGATAAAGAATCATTGGTAGTCCTAAAATTGGACCATGTTGGGTCTGAACCTTGAATCCATAAGGTAGCTATTGCAGAAATTCTGCTAGCTAGTTTAATAATCTGTGTGGGAGTAAGGACTTAAGATATCCATATCTGTCTGGAAGTAAATATTGTCACCTCTTAGTATTTTATCTCTGCAAGGTCTGGATTTCTGATTTGGCTTCCTTTGTTAGAAATGAGTGGGAGGAGGAAGAAGGCAGGCAGCTGGAATGTGCTTCTTTCTATTAAGTAGGAGCAAATTATGTGTTCAGTTGTCTCAGTGTGTCCATAAAAGGAAACTCTCTGGCTTAATTCAGTTGTGGGAGTTTCCTTCTCTCACCTCTTACAAATGCCAGCTCCCATCATTGAACTGGTTAATCAGGACCCCCAGTGGAATTCAGAGAGACAAAACACAGATTCCTGGGGGGGGGGGGTTTGTTCTGAAACTTGTTCTCCTCGTACTACCCACCCTAACCACCAAAAGGAATCTCATTATCTTACAGCTCTCTCACTTGGATTAGAAACAAGCCTTTCTCCTCAGCTATAGTTGCTTGAAGAAGATTGCAGAATCAGCAAACTTAGGGAAACTTGTAATTTATGCAGCAATAAAGCGGAGGATGAAGTCAAATGTACTGTAATTCAAAGCACACTCTTGCTCTTCTTGAGCTGATCTAGGCCAGGGATGGGCAGATCTACTTTTTGTTTTATATAATATTCAATTCACACCAGGTAAATTTAGGTACACAAATAATGGTGGCATTACTATTAATAACGATGGCTTGGTTTGCATATATAATTTCCGCATAAATGTGTGAATCCAGTTGTACATTTAAAGAGTTTAATCTCTGTATAGCTCCACCTCTTTCTTTTATTAGACAAGTCTGAATTCAGAATCTTTTTAGATACTTTCTTCCTTTTCATATAAATTACTATGTGCAAATACGGTAATTAAAAATTGGTAACCCTGCTGATCTACTGCAGATCACGAGAGATGTTTCAGGCAATCCTGTACCATTGTGTGCCCATTCCCAACAGGTAACTGTTAGGACTACTGTATTCTTTTGAATCAGAGCAAAATTTATCCATTCTAACATTCTGCCTTGATTTACTTGATTTAATTAACTTCTTTAAAAAATCTATTTGGGATTTGCTGCTTTGGTTTTTTTTTAATTATTATTGACGTCATTATGAAAGGTCATCCTTGCTTCCAACAATAAATAATTAGCTCTTATTTAAACTATTGCATACTCAGGAAAAGTCACAATAATTAATAGCCCAATGACCAATCAGAATTTATTCTGAACTATCTGATAGAGAAGTTCTCTAATGTCCCACAAATAGTTAGAGAAGCTATGGAAGACAAGCCTTTAAGTAATTTGTAAGCTACTTTTACAAATTTATTAAAACATTATTTAATAGACTTTTTCAAGAATCTCATAAGAGTACTTATAGTATTTGAAATTTAAAATGCAATTAGTAAAAAAATTAAATTTAAAATAGTATGTGCATCCATAAAAACATTTGAAATTGTCAGTGCTTGAAAAATAATCCCTGGAGAAAACCAAATGGGAATTTTTGAATGCTTTTCTTTTCTCAAAATACTTTACACTGTATTTCAACATTGCTTATACTGTGTTTTTGATTCTCATGTTCTTATTTAGGTTTTTATACTGGTTAAAATTAGTTATTAAAATATTGAAAATAACATGCAATGTTATAAAGGAGTAGAAATATTAGAAACTGTCAATGTAAGACAGTAAATTGTGACATCTGAAACATTGTTTGAAAAGCAAGGCTAGAAGAAAAATACAAATTCCATGCAATATTCCCTAAATATTTTAAAAGAAAAAAACATTAAGCTTTCGCTGCTGCTTGAAACAAGTTGGTGTAAAATTCATATGATCGATTGATTTTTAAGACTTTATCCATAATTGATTTTACTTTCTTTTCTTTTGTGAACTAGGCAGGTTTTAAAAATAAATTTTATGGAAACTTGAAGTTGTACCCAAAAACATTCTTACTTTATGCTCAGTGTATATTTTGAAGAACAAATTAATGATTTTTACATATTTCTTTGCTGGGGTTCACTCATTATGCAGGAGATCCAGTTGGTTAACTAGGAGCCATATGGTTTCATTGCACAGCAAGAAAAGAATTACCTGCAGTAAGAGACCATAATTCTTTATGCAGTTCTAGTTTTATTAAACTGTAAATCGGAAAGCTTGGCTGATTTAATTAACAGCATTTGGCTCAATTTTCTTGTTACTTTTGTGTTACGTTAACTACTGCAGCCATCCCGTGCTTAACAATGCAGGAAGGACCTTCTTTATGCAGTGATTTTAAATGTGTCAGCACAATTGCTTGAAAAGGAATTACATGAATTTCCTGCCCTGCCATTGTGCAGCAATTCATGTATGCTCCCAACTCACCATATATTTTGGGACATTCATTCTGGAAGCAACAGCTCTGCCACAAAAGTAATGGTCCTTTGGAGTCTGAAAAGAAAATGAATTTTAAAAATTGTCTTTTCTCCTCCCCCCCCACCCCCCCACCCTCTTTTAATGAGTGCTATGTCATCTCTTAGAAAAAGACAGGGTTTGTTCTTCCCATTTTTGATTGGGGACGGAAACATTGGGGCACTGGACATTCAAACTTGTTTCTAACATAAAATTAAAACAAAAGCCTTTGAACTAAATTCAATTTCTCGTGATTTTATAGACACATTCATATCCATCTTTTTACCATATGTGGGTAGTAGTACACAACTGGGTTTATCACTGCCTTTCTCCAGGATAATTTTCATTTTCCCAGTCAAACCTACTGATTTGATGGTTTCATATTCCATGACCTGGCTTAACTTTTTGAGATCATCTAAGATTAACCAAGTGCTGATACCCAACTAATCGACAATGTCAAGAAATTAAACAATACAGCCATTAGAGATTTTGTAGTATTTTGTGGGAGTAATAAGTATCCGCTTTGAGCACAGTGGCCATTGTCATCTGAAGATCAGAGTCTACTTTCAGGACTGATTGAAACATTCTAAAAGCTCAGACATTTGGAAAGCAGCACTTCTTTAGGCTTACCTTTCTCTTTTCTTTTGCATGTTCCCTTACTCAATTTACCAGATAATTAATCTCCCATCGTATTTGTATTCGTATTCGTAAATCTTACCTCTTCCATCCAACATTTGATGAGATATTTCAAAGTACAACTTCTGAGACTCTTTATATGCGGAATTAGGAGGAAAGTGTGATAGCTACACACTCATTTAAAAAGCTCTGTAATATCACTTCTTGAAGCATTCCAGAAGTACATGGCAAAAGACCACCTGGTTCAAGCAAATATTTAAATCTGCATTGGACAGTTATTTATATAAAGCAAACACATCGATAATTACTTTGGATCGATTTGCATGATTTACTAGTAATTGGAATGCCAAGCTAGGAAGCCATTTTCTGGAGGAATACATCTTCATTCACAAGTTTCCATTTATTTCCATCTGGCAGAAGGAACCTGTCTGTCTTCCTTGGGGAACAGAAATGAGAAGCAACTTAACTGCCATTCCTAGCTTGGGTGTGGCCGTTGTTCTCTGTTTGCTTGAGGGACTCTCTTCCTAATCATCAACATAGCTGATGCATCCTTTGTTAGTGCTTGGCCCAGTTCCCCTTCCCCTGACATTAGAGAACCGCTTTGCTTTAACACAGTGTTCCTAGTGTAATCTGCTTAGAATTTGACTGGGTTTGTCTGTCAGTCAATACTATCTGGACAGGCCAACATTATAAAATTAGGTACAATTTATAGAAATTGCGGTTCCCAATCAATGGGTTATGCTCCCACCCTAAGTGGAAAAAGTGGCATCTGGATAGATGAGACAGAAGGAAGTTGTAGTTTAATGACTGACTACTATGATTGTTACGCTCACAACACCATTGCGAAACTAGGAATTTCCATGGTGTTTGGGGTTAAAGCAGAAGGTGATAAGGATTTTTCAGTGTAATGATACATTTGGCTCAATAACTTCCGATACCATCAATTAATAATATGCTTTTATCTAGGTCACTTTATATACTCAGGGTTTCTTTTTAAATTATACATAAATGCAGCCATTACACTGTATAGAAAGCAGATGGCATATAAAAACATTGAATATAAAATATATATGGGTAAGCATGCTAATTTTCAAAAGTTAAAGTAGTTTTTTGTAGAAGAATATTTAAATATGTATAATATTCAGTTTGCCTAGAATTCTTCTCCGAACTTACTGTAATGATGTTGAAAGAGAACTAGTCATAACTGAATTTTCTTCATCATTTGAATAGGATTATTTTACAAAATCTGTTTCCACCTCTATGACTTGGTTTTTAACATTGCGCTAAACCATTGTTGGGACTTATTGGTAACAAATCAACAAATCATATTTAAGCAAACTATTTTTTTAGCTTCATGTGAGAACTAAAATGTAAGAACCAGATGTACGTCCGTCAAAACTTTTCCATTGTGTTTTGCTAATTGTATAAGCTGACTCTTAGCGGTGTTAAAGTGCTGTTTTGAAAGTATTGTATGACTCTAAGCCAGTGTTTCTCAACCTTGGCAGTTTGAAGATGTGTGGACTTCAACTCCCAGAATTCCCCAGCCAGCGTTGCTGGCTGTGGAATTCTGGGAGTTGAAGTCCACACATCTTCAAACTCCCAAGGTTGAGAAACACTGCTCTAAGCAGACAGCTCTATTTTAAATTAAAGCATACTTGAGCTATGACTTAAACTACCTTGTCAAAATCACAAGGTTGTGGTGACTATAAACTAGGATAAGCCTGTATACATTGCACTAAATGCCTTGAAGGAAGACAGCCGCACAAATGTTGTGACGAAAATTGATTTGGTTTCAGTGACAGGAAAAAAAAATACTATAGACAGGAAAAACTGGGATTGGTGATGTATGGTAACTTCTATCCTATGAGAGGACATGTGGTAAATTCCGCCGTGTTATAATATTCCAAAATAAAATGAACTCTGACATGCCAGTAACTATATTCCTATCATACTATTAATGTAATATATATATATATATATATATATATATATATATATATATATATATATATATATATATATATATATATATACATACATACATACATACATACATACATACATACATACATACATACATATATATATATATACCACATAAACTAATAAATTTTGGGAAATCTGGAAGTAATAGCCACAAAATGTCTAGAGGAAATCAGGTTGGGGGAAGGTTGTTCTGTGGAAATAGCTGCAAAAATGATCATCAAATAGCATATAGAAGGAAGCATAGCTTTTCAACATGTTAATTTAATCAGCTGCTATTTAGAGCTACACGGTTTTTTTTAGCTGCTTGACTGCAGACAGCTGGTCAAGGTTTTTATGAGTAAGGTTTCTGTGATGTCCTCAGATTGGATGAGGTGAGGGAATAAATCTCCAGTTTGACTACAGTAGCATTTTGAACAACTTAATCTACTTGGGGGGGGGGGGGACGTTTTTTCAAACACATATTGTTAATGGCAGCTGTTGAAATTGCTGCCATTAAGCTTTCCCTACCTTCCTTGCACATACATGCCCTGTAAGTTGATTATCTTGATGGCATCAGGCATACCTTCTCCTTCCCAAGTTATACTCTGCAGATTTAATAGGAGGCAATGGATTGCTCAGAGGAGAAGGGCAAGATGTTTTTAGGGAAGGAGCAGCACTTAATTGTGCCTGTTATTAGTCTCTACCCATCAGAAAACAAGCTAGCAAATTTATCTGGGACAGGAGGTTGCTACCAAGCAACTCTTATACTAGATTTCCATTTCTACCCTTTATTTAGGAAGGACTAATGCCATTTCGGTAGGCACTTTTTCTTTCTTCTATCTCTTCTCTCCTCTCACTTTCCAAAGCAAATAAAATACAAATAAAAGCACATTTCATGATAGGGAATACAACTGGCAGCATTTCTTTTAGGTTTCCTGAGAACGCCCTAGAAAAATTAAGCCTTTTAAAAAGTCATTTGTTGTTCTGCCTTTCAAATACTGACAGTTCCTTCCTTAACTGTCACTGTTTTCTACCTTAATGAGAAATAATTTTAAAAGGTTATTTCCCAATGTTCATGGTAGCTATTCTCTTCCTGTTCTGTAAAACAGCTATTCTTAACAAGCAGAGATATTTATCTTGCTGCCCTGGCAGAGAAAAGTAAAAAATAAATAAAAGCTGGTTTCCATATACATATGAAATAAATTTGATGAGATAAATATGTTTGTATATATAGTATATCATTATCGTGGGGTTTAAAATAGACCAAGGCTCTGAACTCAGGTTATCTACGAGCCACTGTGTAATAAGGAAGCTTGCTTACTGAGGATATATTTTCATATTGGAGCCTTTATATCAGGGCCAGCATGCTGCTGAAGCAGTTTGACAGAAAAATAATTTGTTCCAAAGGTAAAAGCCTTTCTCTATGTAAATGTACTATGATGCATGGAGGAAGCACCTGAGCCAAATCAGTGACCAACCGTTCCTTCATTCTTCTCCTACCTGCCTGTCTTCTCCACATCCCATCTCCAACGAAGCACAATTCCTTTCCCTTTCCTATTCCTGTCACCTTTGCTATCCCTTCCCCTACCTCTGCACCTGTGAGAGAATCATGCTGCCATCTTCAAAAGAGCGCCCATAGCTAATCACAAACCTTGGAAAGATACATGCTTGGACTAGGTGAAATGGTGAACTCCTGCTACTGGGACCACTGACTGTTCTCTCATAAAGTGCAGATATAAGTGGAAAAGCAACAAAAGGAAGAGAAAAGTAAAAGGGAAGAAAATCTATTGTTTCATGGCCATGTTTTCACAATGTTGCAGTTCTGGTGTGGGTTAGCTTAACATCCAGTTTAGCTGCAGTTTAGAAGGAAATTCATCACCACTTTAATGTGCTGAATGCAAAGTGGCACAATGTCTTGCTTTGATTCCATTATGCTTTTTAGGTAAGCGACCAGGTTTTTCCCCCTTTTGCTGGATGCAAATTGGACATTGAATGTAACATTCAATCATTGGTCAGGTGAAGGGAGCACTATTGGTTCACTGGGGGCACTGTGTTTTATGAGGGTGGTAACAGTGCAAGGATCATACGTTTTTTTGGACCTTTGGGGAGCTGAAACTGGTAGTTGTGTAGACTATAGAAGTACCATAATCATTTCATTGGACTAAATCAGGAAAGAGTTTTAACTGTAGAGCAACAACAGTCTTTGGTGGGAGTCCATGTGTGAGACAAGAAAAACATCTAAGCTGAATAGCTTTAGTTTTGATGTGGGGAATTTGTGATCCAGATTATTAGAAGCAAATGGTAGGAAGCAGCAAACTGCATTCTGAAAAGTTGCCTAGAGCAAATGCAGAATTATTGAGAATTGGACATTGGGAAGATTGATTATTAACGGCATGCATTATATTTGAGGGTCTAATCGGGATGGGTGTTTTTTACAGAACAGCCATGGATATGATGAACATAATAGATCAACCCATCAAGGTGACAGAATGGCAGCAAACATACACCTATGATTCAGGCATCCATTCTGGAATGAACACCCAGGTGCCATCAGTGAGCAGCAAGGGCTTGATGGATGAAGATGACCTCTATGGCAAGCAGTACACCATTAAGAAAACTACTACTTACAGCCAACCTGGATCAGGGCAGGCCCAGACTCAAGGTAATATTTGCTTTTATTTATTTAAATGCACAATTTGCCTTTATTCCATAAAGAAATTGAAAGCAATGTCTATCTTCGACCTTGTATTTTCTAATGCGCTGGAAATATAAAGTCCAGAATTCCTAGCCCCCTAGATCATGCACTCCTCTATCACAAGGATAATAGTCTGAGAAAATATCCATCTTAAAGTAATGTACTCTTTAATCAAATCACAGTATGCCGAGATTGCTGCAGTAAAATTGTTACCTTGCAAATTCTGTGTCATTTAGTTTAGTTCACTGTGAACTTAAAGTTATGTGAGATAACAATTTTACATTATATTCAATTGGACACTCTAAAATGGTTATCAATGTGAATGTAAGAAACAATATTTAATCCGCATTAAAATGGACACAGATATTATTGACTGAAAGCTATCCGGTTCGCAGGCCTACCTTTTGCTTATTTTTGCTTTACAGGCTTATATCCACTAGTCTTTCCCCCCCCCCCATAGATTCTGACTATAATGTTGAATTGTTGGTCTATAACTTAATAGTGATTTTTAGTCAGATGGGTAAAGATAATTGTCCTAATAATTCCTGAATCCTGACTGTGTAGACCTTGTTAAATCAGTGTCTTTATAATTACCAACACACGCTTAGAAGATAACAGTTTGCTTTGGTCAGTTTTTAATTTTAAGCAAAAGATTTAGAACCACATTATATATGCTAGAAGTCATTGATGTAGGCGGTTAAAATACAGCTAGTAGTTTAGAAAGGAATAATAATCTGCCTCTTTTTGTTATTTGTCAAAATATCAGCCAACTTTTAGAAATGATCCTCTATTTTATGAACTGGGAATCTAGATTTAAGTTCAAATGTGGTCATGACACTTTCCCTAAGACTTAGCTCATTCTCTGTAAAGTGAAAAAAGCCCACACAAACATGTTATTTCAAAATAAAGTACAGAGACATAAAAGTCTTCTAAACATTACAAAAGTAATCCAGAGAAGTTCAGGGATTTTTTTTTAAACTACTGCTTCTTACTTTCCTGCGAATCAATACATTCAGGTGTAAGCAGAATATCTTGGCTGTTGAAAGAACAAAAGGATTATGTTTTTGTGATTGAGTAAAATGTTATGATTCACTGTAAGGAATCCCTATTGCCAAAGATCCCGGATAGCACAGAGATGAGTAAAAATTTACAAACATTTCATATTACATATTGAAAGAGCAGGGAATGGGGCAGAGAAACCATTTAATGAGAAACAGTAAAAACAAATTTCAGGCACCAAGAATAGGCAAGTAGAGGCACCAGCTTTTTTATAATGTCTCTCAAAAACTGCAGAGAAATCTAGGTTGCTGCAAAAACCTTAAAATTCTTCACCCCAATCCCTCCCTCCTTCCCTCTGTGTCTGTGTCTGTATGTGTCAGTATGTCTGTGTGTGCATGCATGCACACATACAAATTTTCAGGTCCTTATGCATGCTAGTTACCATTTCCCATCTCACTTTCATGTTTTTAATTAAACAGCTTTGTATTACAGCTGCTTAATTCATGCTAGTTAATTAACTCCAGCCTTATCTCTTTGCTCAGATGTGAAGTCTCCTACACCTCATAGAGCTGAAGCAGTCCCAGGAACTTCCTAATATGACTGTTAAAAATTCTGATTAGTTTTGTCTTTGTTAATCCTATCTTGTCAATCATCCTTGCAGCGGAATTGGAGTCCCAGCTTGCAATGACCCGTGCCCAGCGCATCCGGGCGGCCATGTATCCAGAGACAACTGAGGACCACACTCTTCTACTGACTACCCAAGTTGAGGGGCAGCAGACAAATGTACAACGATTGGCTGAGCCCTCTCAAATGCTCAAGTCAGCCATTGTGCACCTCATCAACTACCAAGATGATGCTGAACTAGCCACTCGTGCTATCCCTGAACTCACCAAACTGCTGAATGATGAAGATCCGGTATGGAAATGCAATTAGACCCTTGGTGTCTTAAAAGGTTTCTGGGGGATTTAATAGAGCTAATTGCTTGATTGGTTATGATTTGAAGCATTGCTAATGCTTCAGTAATCCTATACTATGCATAAAATGATACTTTCCATGGAAAAGCAAAGAAGCTGCCGAATGCATTGTTATCAGCCCAAAAGAACTTTGATTCCCCCCCCCCCCATATTTATCATGTACACTCGAAGGGAAGCTCTGGCTTTTATCTTATAGAGGTATGGTTTGGAGGGGCTTAAACAATTTTTGCTTTTAATGAATAACATTGTCATCAGAGATGGAATTTTGAATATTTTTCAAACCTTGTAATTTCTTCCACAAGATTCAAAAAATGTTATCCAGCTCACAAAAAATGTTCAATTATTCAGGGAGACTTGATGCATGAACTTCAATTATCAATTCATTCAGGACCCATAACTTGGTTGCACACAATAACGTGGACTTTTTAATGCAGAATGCTCACAAAAGTGTATTAGTGTATTAGGGTGCATTTGAATTAGCAAATTCAAAATGCTGACCTTTCCCTATTAAATCCTGCATGATTCCTGGCATGGATATCTAACATGACATGTTTTCTGGAGAGATTTTGCATGTTGCAACCTGTTGCAAAAGGGAGTGTTTTCTGAAGTTAGATGTGAGGGAAGAGAGCTTAACATCTGCCATCTCTGTATGGGCTTCCCCTTCTCTGGAACATCACCCCCCCTCCCCAAGATAAAGGTGACTCTCATGACCTTCCAAAGGCTAGTAAAATCTCTGTGAAAGTTTCAGAGAGTGTATGGAATCATTGGTATCAAAATGTCTATTACTGTTTTTTGATGATAATAATATTAACCATTTTGTACATCAGGTATTTCTTGGCTCTGAAGTAGTAAATTAATATTATAAATAACACTGAAACATGAAATCTGGAGTTTAGTAGAACTTGATGCGCTGAAGAGTGCTGTAATAATTGTTCCATTCTACAACTTCCATTCTTTTTCTTCTCCCTCCAGGTGGTAGTCAGCAAAGCAGCCATGATTGTGAACCAGCTGTCTAAGAAAGAAGCCTCACGCCGGGCTCTTATGCAGTCTGCTCAAATTGTTGCTGCTGTGGTGCGCACCATGCAAAACACCAGTGACCTGGATACAGCCCGCTGCACTACCAGCATTCTCCACAACCTGTCTCACCATCGTGAAGGGCTGCTGTCCATCTTTAAGTCTGGGGGTATCCCAGCCCTTGTGCGCATGCTTAGGTAATGTCCCAGGAGTTATGTCAGGAAGAGAAGATACATGGTTTTAAGAACAGTTTTCTTTGTCACTGGAAGTATTGCGATAACTTTGTCTATGCACCCTTCCTATCTATTTTATTCAATATTATAGTTCACATGGGGCTTGGTGTAATTTTCCCTTCTCTTTTAGGTTTATCTTTTTGGACTTTGTTTATTAGAATTTTTCAATACAGTAAAATCATACATAATTAAAGGAAGATTAAGGGAAAAATACAGAAAAGAAAAAAATGTAGAATTAAATATGCACTTCTTTCTGTTGAGTAATTGCCATCGTATTTTTCCTCTTCCTCTTTGATCCTTTTTAATACCTAAATCAATAAATCATCAATTCAGTTTTTTCGTCTTTCAATACAAACCCATATAAGTCTTTCAGTCTTTTAAAAAAAGTGTTCATTGTTTTTTCTCTCTGATCAAACTGGTCAGTTTTGCCATTTTTGCAAGCTCCTTCCCTCCTGCCTAGAGCTTTGGATTAAGTAAGTGCCAAACTCCTAAGCTTTCCTGAACATGGTGTGTTTTGCATTGTCCCATGCTGTCTTTGCATCTGACTACTGCTTCGGAAGTAATAACAAAGGAAATATCCCTATCTTGAAAATGTATCATTTTCAGTCCTCTACAACCATTCCTCAGGGCTACAATGAGCTGCTGTCTATCTTAAAATCTATTCAGAACACTCCTAACTATTACTTCATTGATTACAATATTAAAAGTACATGCCTTAAAATCAGATTTTTCAACTGTGCTTTGATTTGCTACACTCATTTGACTGATTTTCCGGAAACACTGTAATTGCTTCTATTACTACTTTATTTAACCCTTTCTTTTCTATTAGTTCTGTTGGTTTTGTTGAGAACTATCATCTGATATGTTCATGTTGTCTTTGATATAGGGCTTCTCAAATCCTTTTTATCTTGGGATTTGGGGACCAAAAAAAGAGGAAACTAATTAACAAAATTACAATAGTTAACATTGACGGATAGGAAATTATTCCCATCAAGAGGTGATATAGGATCTTGCTTCCTTGAAGTCATTCTTACTTAGAAAATAAAACCAAGATTTAATTCTAATTAACAAAATATTTATTTCAGTATAAAAGTAACAAAATATAAACCTTAATAAGCTACATTCTCTCAGCTAAGAAATCACGTCTGCCTCGGGCGAGGCTCACAAGAGAAGAAGGAAGGAGGAGACTCCTGGAATGCACACATGCGCAGTAATACATATCACATGTCTACTTGATTAGAAAATACAGTAAACCTAGAAATATGGCAGAGGTGCTCAACTGGCAATATTCACATCGTGACAAACATAATTAACAGTTAATCATGGCACTTTAGCATTTATTTATTTACTACATTTCTATAGTGCCATGCCTCTGGAGAACCCATAGCAGTTTGCAGCTTAAAATAGCACAACAAATGCATTGAGTAAATAATATAGTAAATAAAAGATGATTGTAGAACTATTCAAATAATTAAAATCTTTACTCTCGCTGTTGTTATGCTTAGAATATGGTATCCAAGTGACCATGATCTTAACACGGTCACCTGAAAGTCAGAAGGTGGACATCATAAAGGTTTCTGGAGGAAAACTCTTCCAGAAAGTTGGTGCCAAAACTGAAAAACATGGTTTCTAACTCTCCCTTTATATCTCATACTCATTATGCAGGAGTAGGGGATATTTAGCATTCTTTACAGGCTGGATGGTTATGTTGTACCTAATGTAGAGAATATTGCAAGTGACAAGCTAAATAGGGCTCTGTAGGTCAAAAACAACACTTCGAAGTGTACCTAGTGGTAACCAGCTCAGAACCTGTTATATTGCTATTGTGTGTGAAGAGCACCTCTTACTTTAGGAGTATTGACCAAATTTAATATTTAATACACCCCAAGGGCATTTGTTTAAGATATGCTGACACTAGCTATTCATCGCAGGTCCAACGGGAACTTAATCTGTGCAATATTTCTTCCAGCTGTTCCCACAACTCTTCTGTCTCTCCTGTTCCTTTGCCAGGAAGATCTTGCTGCAAGCCCACACCCAGTTGGCACAAAATGGAGCTGATGAGCAGCTGCTTTGACATGGAGGAGTTGGCTTTGTTGTGGAAACACAAGTCTCAGCAAGCTATGGCTGAGTCATGCTTACTCTTGCTTTTTCCTTGCAGTAGAAAAAAACTTACAAATTCCAGAGTAATACCACCATATTGGAACCCCCCAGAAAACAAAAATAAATTCTTAGTGGCTGACTCATAATTGGATCAACACTTTCACAGTTCACTATCACCGATTTCAGCCTCAGTTTACCTTGACAAATGGAAGGAAAAATATATTAGATGTGAGGGAAGGAATAATTAAATATGCAGAAGTGTTACGATTGCAAAAAACTTTATCCATTTCATCTCTTGCTTAGTGGCTTCTTATGCTGCTTCAGGGCCAAGAAAAAATTTTGTGGGAAATTTAGGAGAAGTATTCTTATGGAAGAGAAACAGCAAAGTTTTCAGAACTTGACTGATTTAGAATATAATAACAAAATATTGAAAGTCTACTTGATTATCTTTCTGTCCCTTCTTATATCAAACAGATTTAAAGTGCAGTTACTTTGGGTTTTTTCTCATGCCTTCTCCTTTTCCATGACTAAATTTTCATTTTCTTTCTCTTAACTTGATGAAGGAATGCAAGAACAGTTAGATCCATACTCTTCTATAGTATAAATGTTCAACTTGGAGATAACTTATTCTCAATTTTAGTGAAACAACAGTTTTATATACACTAAGTCCCAGGTCTGATCAATGGCAAGAAAATAAAAAAAGCATTACCAGGCTCCTACTCTCAATATAAATTAGAGTAGTTAATTTTAGAGAATAATTCCCATGATCCTTAAACATGTTGGCTGGGCTTTTTTTGTGGGGAGACCATGTTACTTTCTGATATAGACATTATTAGATTAAAAGAATTAGAGGTAGTCTTAAATTTACAAACACAACTGAGCCTGGAATTTTGGTCATAAGTCATTGCAGTCGTAAGTTGAATAACTATGTGACCAAACTCAATTTTACTACATTTTTACAGTGAGTCACTGCAGTTGTTGAATAAATTACATGGTTGTTAAGCAAATAATGTCATAAACCCAAATCCAATTTATTCAATGGGTGCTTTTTGTTTTGCCAAAAGATGGCAAAAAAGGTCGTAAAACACAATCGTATGACCACAGAAGCCTGCAACAGATTGTAAATGCAAGCCAATTGCTACGCACCCAAAATGTGATCGGGACAGCAGTCAGAACTTTGAGGGTGGGTTGTAAGCAACTAGTTTGAGTCTTCTGTAACTTTGAAAGTTTTTAAGTGACCAGTTTTAAGTCTATGACTATGTGTGTACTTTTTTGTTGTTGTTTTATCTGTACAAATGCCATTTTCTTTAGCCTCTTTACTAATGCTGATTTGCATTAGGGTGCATAAGTAGCTAACCAAAATAATTTTATTTTAAAGTCTGTGGTGTCAGGTATCTTGTAATTTTGGCTGCAACACATATATCCATAAAATTTGTTATGTGTCTTAAGTAACAAAAATCATCTTTGTTGTCTTCCCACCTCTCAACCCATAGCTCTCCAGTGGAGTCAGTCTTGTTTTATGCCATCACTACTCTTCACAACCTACTGCTGTACCAGGAAGGTGCCAAGATGGCTGTTCGCCTTGCTGATGGTCTTCAGAAGATGGTCCCCTTGCTGACAAAGAATAATCCTAAATTCTTGGCTATCACCACCGATTGTTTGCAGCTGCTTGCCTATGGGAACCAAGAAAGCAAAGTACGGGCTTGTATTCTAACCTTGAAATACTGTGGGGGTGGGGGAATGGACTCTGGTTCAGTAATTTAAATTTACCGTTCATAGAATACAGGCAATCACCCCAGTATAGGTAATCACCCCAGTATAGGTAATCACCCCTGTGAGACAGATAACAGCTTATGTGTTAGTTTAGGCACAGGTGTGTACATATTTCTGAGGAACAGGTTTTCTTATTCTGCCTTATTTTGGGGGTCATCAGCTGAAGATAGGAGTAAGGGAAAATACATGATTAAGACAATGAATTGCAATTTTCTTGCCTTTACCCAAAGAAATGAAAGAATGCTATTCTCTATGTTTGTGTCTGCAGCTCATAATTTTGGCCAATGGAGGTCCCCAAGCTCTTGTTCAAATTATGCGAAGTTACACCTATGAGAAACTTCTGTGGACTACTAGCCGTGTCCTCAAAGTCCTGTCTGTCTGCCCCAGCAACAAGCCAGCCATTGTGGAAGCTGGTGAGTGGTGACAATTGAGACAGAACTGCAATCTGATGAGGACATGTATGATTAGGTTATTATGTAATCTTCTGTAGGCCAATTCCCAGAATTCCCTAAACAATAGAGCTCTTGATGGCAATTCTGGGAGTGCAGGATAAGCAAATAAGTAGGTAGGGGGAAATTAAAATTATGTTGCTTTAAAGAATCATGTACAATAATTTATCAATATTAGGTGCTAAATATTCTTTCAGTGACTTATGTAAAACATATTTTTCCTAACATTACAGTTATGTATTTATTTAAATAAATTAATCTGCCTCACAATAAAACTGAACATTGAATAAATAAATAAAAAGCAATATGCATAAATTGGATTCAATGTGTATTTTAAAAGAGGATTAACTTTCATTACAATCAAAAGATAATTCGTTACATGTTGTTTCTTAAAAAATATATGTTTTTCTACTTCTTTAGCTGCACTATTGTAGAAGCAGACCAATGAGTAGCCATATAAGTCTTGCTGATTACAGAACAGGTCCCTAGTTATACTTTGTCTTGCCCTAAAAACAGAAAATACATAATGTGTTGTTAGAATGGGGTTATAATATTCTGAATAAAATTTTCAAACTATTTAAATTCCAAATTTCCCTTTTTCTTTCTTTCATTTTTGTTCAACCATGGTTAATTTTTTGTACCTTTTTCCAAAAGGTGGTATGCAAGCTCTGGGAAAGCACCTGACTAGCTCCAGTCCAAGACTTGTGCAGAACTGTCTGTGGACTCTAAGAAACCTCTCAGATGTGGCCACAAAGCAGGTGAACAATGCTTTTCCCCCACAGTCTCTTTTATTTAAACTTCAGCCCCACCCAGCCTCTTTTATCTAGTTACTTGAGATTTCTACTCAATAACTGTTTCTTCGGAGAACTACTTTATGAAGGGTTGCAAAGATTTATCCACCAAATATGTTCTGGCATATCCTGCTATTGAGCCTTCCCTGACGCTGCCATTGAACCAAAATTAAGGACTGATTGCTTCCAATAACTCCGTAGTGGTACTATCCTAGTGGGCCTGTCTTGTGACTTCCTTATGTTGACCTAGCTTCTGATTGAGGCAATAATTATCTGTGCTATTTATTGTCTTTAAAGGATGGTCTTGATGGTGTCCTGAAGATTCTGGTCAACCAATTAAGTTCAGATGATATCAATGTGCTGACCTGTGCCACTGGTACCCTCTCCAATTTGACTTGCAACAACAGCAAGAACAAAACCCTGGTCACTCAGTCGAATGGAGTTGAAGCCCTCATACACACTATTCTCCGAGCTGGAGACAAAGAAGACATCACTGAGCCAGCTGTGTGTGCTCTGAGGCACCTCACCAGTCGGCATCCAGAGGCTGAAATGGCACAGAACTCTGTGCGGCTTAACTATGGAATTCCTGCCATTGTTAAGCTGCTTAATCAGCCCAACCAATGGCCACTGATCAAGGTACAAGCCCCAGGGAGATAATAGCTAATTATTTATAGGCAGACATATGCATTTCTATTTTTTTTTTACTACAACAGGCTCATATTTCTGACTTGGGCACATTTCAAGGGTGTTCAGGGAAGTATATAATAATTTTGGAATCTATATCCATCCGAATGCTTATTGGGGAAGTGAGGATCATAGTGAAACTTCTCTGATAAAACTCCAGATCATGGTTATGGTTAATTTTTTCCACATAGACCTCTCTGTGAGAAAAGAATCTTACTAGCATTGATTGTAGAAGACTTCTTACCACATTGAATAATTGTGAGATATAGTGGCTAAGTCCCTAAGCTGCAAGCCAAGATAGCATTACTTTCAAATCACAGTTCAGAGGTGTAGATTAGGTAGGTTAAGCAAGTTTCCTTTTGCTTTCACCCAGCACTTATCTTTAATAGGGTTTTATGATAATACCAGCCACGATTGCATGCATGCAATAAAAATTGCTTATACAATTTACTTATAGTACTCTAAGCATATAATTGCATTTCCTCCCATAAATGTTTAGGAGATACTATTAATGAGAATAGTAATCTGAGAGGCATGGAGTGCCAAAATGATGATAGAAGTTTGAGAATCAAGCTTCTTTTGTGGAGGAAAAGACAAAGCCAGTGTGTGAATGAACCAGGATAGAAGGTGGGGGGGGGGATGGATGATAATTCTGTTTGCTAGTCAGAGATGGAATTTTACAATGATGCTCTTGTATTTTAGATTTAATTTAGTGTAGAATATCCTGGATTGAATTGATCCCTCTCTTTCCTTGTTAGCTAAATGTCAAAAATCACACACCAAAACTGATTAAACTGTTTGAAAGCTTGTCTAGTTTTGCATCTACCAGTGTTTTGAAGACATGCCTTCTCCTTCCTGCTCACAGGCTACAATTGGCCTCATCCGTAACCTGGCTTTATGTCCAGCCAATCATGCCCCCCTACAAGAAGCTGCTGTCATCCCTCGCCTTGTTCAGCTACTGGTAAAGGCTCACCAAGATGCTCAACGTCATGCAGCTGCAGGCACACAGCAACCATACACGGTAAGAAGAGATAGGCAACTTCTATTTATGATCTTGATTGGTTTTAGAAGTTATTTATTTAGGATTCCTGGAGGGTTAGTTACTCAACTATAATTTGAACTTGATGCCTTCTGAGATGCCTTCTGAGCTGTCTGAAGAGGACGCCTTTGGTTGAAATGTTAGAAAAAGTGATGATAAATTGTTTATATCTGTCTTGATGAAGGGGGAAGCTATTTTTATGTATCTTTTTCTCTTTTTTTCATTCTTTTTTATTTTCTTTATTTTCTTTGTATTTTTTATTTTTTTCCTTATTTTTTTTCCAATTGTTATTTTTATTTATTTTAATATTTAATTTTTCATTAAAATCATTATAAAAAGGAACTTGATGTTTTCTCGGGTGTTGGGTGCTAGCCTAGGAATGAGCAGTACTTTTTTTCCATTCTTTAATGGTTGCCTTATTTCTTCAGGATGGGGTAAAGATGGAAGAAATTGTGGAAGGCTGTACAGGTGCACTACACATTTTAGCCCGAGACCCCATGAACAGATTGGAAATCTTCCGTCTAAACACCATTCCTCTCTTTGTGCAGGTCAGAATTTCTAAATGGATGAAAGATGTAAGGGAGGAGTATTCAAGGTTAAGTGTGGGTAGTAACAGAGAGTTTGATTTCTGCAGAAGTAAAATAGTGAATAGATATAATGATTGCTAAGCAGAACATGAGAATTCAACCATTGTTTTTTGTAAACCAAGGCTTGTGACAGAGGTGGGAAGCCCATGGGTTCCATGTGATTCTCAGAATACCTAATAATGTATTATTATTAATAATAATAATGTAATACATAAGTAGGTAATTCCCAAAGAGTACATTTCATTTATTTGTTTTACAAGTTGCAATACCTGTGTAATAAATGTAATCATGATTGGCAAGCTTATTCTTTAAAATAGCTTTGTTAAAATTATCAAGGTATTGCTTACCCTTCTCTCAGTTTGCTTTCGTTCTTAATAATTTTGGTATATCATGATTAATAGTGGCCTCCTGGAGGAGACAAGCAATGCCAATATAAGACAACTTGAGCGTAGGTAATTTACCAAGAGGGGACTATTCCCTTGCTTATTCTTATTCTTCCTGTTCATTTGGGGGAACAGCTCCTATATTCTCCAGTGGAAAACATCCAACGTGTGGCAGCCGGCGTACTGTGTGAGTTGGCTCAGGATAAAGAGGCGGCTGATGCCATTGATGCGGAAGGTGCCTCTGCACCATTGATGGAGCTTTTGCATTCCAGAAATGAGGGCACAGGTAAGGATTGTAGACACATGTCCACGTATAACTCTTTTATGATCACATTATCATCACCACAGCTTAATTTAACCATTGGGTTTACAGTATGTACCTTCCCGCAGTACCCCAGTGAAACTTCTTATATTTTCATATGTTTCCAGGATTGAGAAAAGTCTTAGAACAAATGTTAAAAGAGTGAAATTAGGTGAAAGGTGTGGTGGGGGAATAATATAGCGTCTGCCTATTTCATCTGTTTTAAAGGAAACAGATTGCCTATATTGTAGTTGAACCATTTGGTAGTAACAGAATATCACCATCTAAGATTGTAATTTAGTTCTAAATTAGTTCTAAAATTTAGAAATCAAATGTAGTCCTCCTTTATATATTCTTTTGTTAATGTTGGAACCTAGAGATAATTATTTTTATTACAGCAAAGGAGCTAATTATATAAGACTCCAAAAGCTCATGGTCATAGTAATATTAAAGCTCTGGATAGTTTCCATTACCAGGGATTCACTGATGCGTGTCCTCCAATACAAGAGTATTCTAACATACAACTCTTCTCTTAAAAACCTAGAATGTGATATAGGCCAGAAGTAACTGTACTGTAAAACTGGCCTCTAAAATGCTTGCAAAACCGAAAAGCTTGTTTTATTATCATAAATTAGTGGATTTTGTAATAGTATGGGGAAGAAAGCTGGGAAATCAATGCCATTCACATACTTCTCAAGGTAGTCAATGCAACAGCTGATCAAGGGCAAGCTTTTTTTAGCTGGCGGGCTAAAGGTACCTTTCTTACTTCTCCAGCTACATATGCAGCTGCTGTGCTGTTCCGCATCTCTGAAGACAAGAACCCAGACTATCGGAAACGTGTCTCTGTGGAACTCACCAACTCACTCTTTAAACATGACCCTGCCGCTTGGGAAGCTGTGAGTTTTTCTGTTATTTAGATGTCAAGGGATTAGTGTACATGTTCTAAGCCTCTGAACTTAACCTGAATCCATGTAAGTCCCAAAATCAAGAATGACACATGGCTATTCTTCCAACCTGAGTTCTTTATTTTTTCACACCTATAGACTGCCAGACTCAGGACTATCTGCATCTACGGTATACTCTGGGAACTGCTAGGGAGGGACTGTCTTCATCCTCTCTCACACACATGATATCTGGGCTGAGTTGGCCTCTTACTCCTCTGGAATGCAGCCCCTCCCTCCTGGAAATCTAACCCCTTGCCACTGTCACCATCCATTTCATTTCAAAGGCAGAACTTTGGAAATATTTGGGAAGTCAGACATTTCCAGATAACTTCAAACATGCCGAGGAGAGTTCTTTTCAGTTCTGAGAGTAGTACCTTTCTGATTTTGTCTGTTACCATCCTCATACCTACACCTTTTTGGTACTAAAAAGGTAGAAAGAAAGTTCATAATTCTTGAAATCTTTCTCCCCAGTTCCTCAGTTCTCGGTCAAAGCAGTTTATTCCTTGATTATAAGGGAAATGGCCATAATTAGAAAGGGGACGTGTGTCCTTAGGAGAACTGCAGATATCTGGAATTCTATCTGATATAATCCCCAGATTATTGAATTGCAGAAAATTGCAGTCTTGGCATATTTGAAGTCATCTGGAAATCTGCCAATATAAAACAAAAATTGTGGACATTATTTCAAATTTATCTTAAAGTCCACCTGAATCACTGCTGACTGATAGGTCAACTTTCTTTAAAGTAGTGACTCTTCAACAAAGTGCTGATGAAAACCATTTTAAGTCTTTATCTCATGCTTTGAACCAAATATATATCACACAGAGATTACAATCTGACATCTGTTTTTCATTAAATGCAGTACTACTGTTAGTAGCAGTGGTGAATGTTGTAACACCTATACACATTTTGACAACAGATGGATAATAACTAAGGGAGAACTTGATTTTTTTTAAAAAGCCCTGCTCTCATTTATTCGTTCCTGTGACAGTATCACTCCTGGGAAAGATACCAAAGGAGTAGCCTATTGGATGAGTTAATTATGCATAAAAGAAGACTTAAGCCTTCTGTTGTGTATCCTTGCCCTAAGTAAGCTTAGTAACTAAACCATTGGTTCTGAGGGTAGGTTTAACCATTCCCCATGGTAGCATCATTCCAGAAATTAGCAGACTGGATGTCTCTAGGCTCTCTTGGTCGACATTTGGGATTGCTTGGCTGAGTTCTGAAATTTTTGCTATCCTGCTTACAGGTAATCAGAGTTAATTAGATAATTAAGTTGCCATGGGAAACCAGAGCTCAGTTGCATAGGCAGCATCCTTCAGTAGTGACCTCTTATGGCAGGTTTGGTTTAACTGGCAGCCGTTGCAAGTTTCTGTCTTTGTTCTGAAAACAGTTGGGTTTCTTTCCACAGGCCCAGAGTATGATACCCATTCACGAACCATATGCAGATGGTGAGTATAGAGGGCTTGTCATTTCAGGTGAGAGGGAGAATAATGATATATAACCAGACTGCTTTGCTAAAATTTCCATTCTTAGGCTTAGCTATTGTTTATTCTCTGAAGCTGGTGGTGGAAACATGTATGGTAGTTGAGCAGGCTGTTTGTGGGAACATGTATGATAGTTAAATTAAAAGTCTGAAGCCTTGGTTCCCACATATCCCATGTATGTTACAAGAATTTTTCAAATTCCTCTTTCTCAAACCAAGCAGGCTTAAATCATTTGAGGTTGTATTCTGAACATTCTACACTGTTTTAATTACTTGGGGACAGACAGCATGCAATGGAAGGTCATGCTCGGGAGCAGGCTTCACCAACTTGTTGTAATTCTCATAAATTGGAACTCCAATTCTCAATATGACAGGGGCATTCTGAATGATATAATGATACAGCCTGAACAAATCTGAAAGGGCTCATTTTGGGAAATTCTGGTGTGGTTCTGATTTAGAAAACCATTTTATTTTCAGTTTACTTGCCAAATATGAGCGATATATCACTTTCTTCTTTCTATGCTTCAATAGAATTGGATGGAGGATTCCGTGGCATGTGTTCTGGGGGAATCCCTATGGACGCCATGCACATGGACATGGACATGGATGGAGACTACCCCATGGATACATACAGCGATGGTGTGCGAGCACCTTACCCAGACCACATGCTCGCTTAATATGTCCCTTGGACATGTTGGGCAGGACTCAAGGTAAAAGCATCTAGTTTAGTGCATTTGGGAATGGGCCAGTTAATG
This sequence comes from Diadophis punctatus similis, assembly GCA_023053685.1. Classification (NCBI taxonomy): domain Eukaryota; kingdom Metazoa; phylum Chordata; class Lepidosauria; order Squamata; family Dipsadidae; genus Diadophis; species Diadophis punctatus. The sequence goes on along the minus strand of JALIGW010000009.1, from coordinate 16,190,391 downwards.
GAAATGAAACCTAAAAGAAGATAAAATGGATGCTTTTGTTCTTTATAACTAAACATCCTTCACACTTTCATTGACCTGCAGAACGTATCACTGCTTCCCATTCCAGTGGAAAATAGATTTCTGTCTTGCCTTTCTTTAGTAAAAAATTGAATCTCGATAGTGATTACTCCGTAAATGAAGGACAACTAGTAAGCAAAATGAAAGTCATGCAGGTTTATTACCAACAAAACTCAATTATTGTGTTTGGTTAGTTTGGTTAGGCTCCTTTCCAGCTTTCTGCATCTGACCGTTTCCAACCATATTGCTCACGCTTTTCTGAAACAACCTGGTAACATTGATGGGAAAAATATGACATTTTGAAATGGAACCTCAATTTTCAATGCTTATAAATGTCCTTTGTGTGTTCTACTAAATATTACTTTTCTTTTTTGTTTTTAATGAGTTGCTTCTAGTAGCTGTGAATCCTTGCGGCTGGTTTCCACTTCTGGGTAGAATGAAAAAAACCCAACGTATACACCAATGCATGAAGTGTAGAAACGAGCCAGTGCTTTAAAAAAGGGGGGTAGAGGGTACTCTTTGTTACTGAGCATACAGACTGGCTCCACTGTTAAGCTCATGCTAAAAAAAAATACATAATTTCTATTCAGAGGAAAAGGTGAAGATTGGAGCATTGCCAGTACTGTCTTTTGCATTATATATGATTACAATTCTCTTCATTCTCTGCCAATATAACAAATGTGGCCCATTATATTTCGGTGGCCTGAGTCAGAAATGGCTGGGGTTTTTTTTAACAGGGACCAGGCAGTCTCCCATGATTGGGACCATAAAAGTAGACAGGGCTTGTTAGATGGACAGTGGTCTGACCATTCAAAGCAGCTTCCTCCATCCTAAAGGGAAATCTTGCTTTCCTGTATATGGTGCAAATCTAATTTTCCCTTCCTTTGTTTTTCTTAATCAGCAGATGTTTCCTTAACACAGAAGAGGGCAGCCCCAGTGCTCAAGTTCTGGGCGTTCAGGAGACAGAAGTGCCTGAGAAAGATGATGACAAATTTCTTCCTTTCCCTTTGAGGCGGTTTTATTTTCATGTTTCCCTCCTTTGGGCTTATGGGAGTGATCCCTAGTCCATAATCTGTGCTGCAGCTAACAAACATTGTAATATTAGCAGTCAGCTATTCTTTCTGCTCTTTCCTGCAATATTCTTTGTTAACATTCACTATAATTTTTCCTTGCAAATTGGAGCACTATCCTTAAAACTGCTATGGGATCCTGATAAGGACTTTTAAACCTAAACACTAAAACTAACACACACTGATAATACAATGTAAGAGAGAGAGAAATGCATACATAGATTGTGTGTTTGGTGTAGAGTTTTTAATTTGATAGGATTGTATTTGCCTCTTTGTATTTTTAACACAAATCAGAACTAAATCAAAGGAAGAGAAAATGAGAATATTTCTATTTTAGCCCTCTCATTTTTTACATATTTAACTTTTTAAAATAAAACAGAACAAATGCAATTGGGTGTAAATTCACCAAGAAATAAACAGCTTTGCATTTGTCCAGTTTCTTCCATTTTTTAACCCAATAGGTACATTTGTGGATTTGTGACCTCAGCCCAATCGGGTTTTTAATCTGCCATATAAACTGGAATAACAAAAAAATTAGGTAAACTCTCTTCCTGCTCACCAGAACATCTTTTTCATATTTTTAATCCAATCCCCCTTTTTGTTCCCTCCCTTTCTCACAATCTTTATGGTGATAGGTGTGCTCTCTTCTTCCTCCTATTCCCTTGCTCCTTCTAATGCATTTTTTAAAAGCAGCTCTCAATGTGTTAGCTTGAGGCTTCCACTGGAAAAGGGATCGATGTAGCTGCAATTGTACTTTAGAACATTTTATTATTATTTCTCTAAGGGATTTTTTTTTGTATAGACCAAAGCTAAAAAAAACCAACAAAAACAAATAAAATTTTAAACCTAAACCTGCAATGCAAATGAACTACTTTTTTGCGTTTACTTAGTAAAATTCTGTTGAGGTGGGGGGAGGAAGATGCGTAGAGGGAAAGGATTGTGAAAAATGTATGTTCACATTAGGTTATACACATTTAAACTAAGGGAAAGGGGAATATTTTTCCTTGACCCAGTTTTCTTGGAAGTGGTGGGCCTTGAGAGAGAAGATCATGTGGTTTAGTGATGCCTAAGACCAAATGGTTAAATGTTTGAATTGGTGTGTTCAATTTTAATTAGAGGGTCTGAGAAGTGAGAGTACACAATTTCCTAAGGCTGATCTGGACTGCAGATGGGAGAAGGAAGAAGAGAATAAAAAAGAAACTATACATTCCTGTTGTACACACTGTTCAGATGTCTTTGAATTCTGTACTTTGATCTTTCAAAAACAGCTTTTATTGAAGTTGTGGTACTAAGCAGCTTTCAACAATGCATTGAAGGCATCCAGCACGTATTTGACTGAACCTTTTGTACTGAAGACAAAGTTCAAGAGCTTGGAAATCCTTCCGTCATGCGGATATACATCCGCATAGTGGAAAGGCTATATCTGGCTGTATGTTGCAGCAGTTAACGTTTGTTGAACATTAACTGGTATACTGATATGTTGCCAGCATGTGAAATCACAATTTGCCCTTGAAGTCAGGTGTGGAAGCTGCCATGTGATTAGCTAATCCTGCAGCAGGAGATGGCTAGCTTTACACTATCATAATCCTTTCAACTTTGATTCCCATCAATAAGTACCATGAGGACGATCAATGGGAAAAGACAATCCTTGACTTACGGCAGGTTGCTTAACTATTTGAAATTACGACACGCTCACAACAGATGTTTTATGGCTTGTAAAGCACTTCTGGCCATCATAAAATGTCTCCCCCCCCCAATCTCTCAGGGTCATGTGACTGCATTTCAGTTGCTTGGCAACAGACTCGCATTTACAATGGGCAAAAAAATACCCATTTGGAAAAATGGGTTTGCACTTAAAACTGCACTGTTTGCTTCATGACCGCAGATTCAACAACCATAGTAATTCACTTAAAAACCACTGCAAAAATGTCATAAAATCAGATCTGATTGCATGGATACTTTGACTTATGACTGTAATGACTTATAACTATAAATCTGGTCCATTGAATTGCAGTCATAAATTGAGGGCTACTTGTATAGTCTAAAGCAGTAGTTCCCAACCTTTTTGTGATCGAGTACCACTTGGAGGTCCCGTACAGTCGCCGCGTACCACCTGATTCCAGAAAAACTAAATTCGATCAGATATCACTTTATTTCCATAATTGTACCGTTCCTTTTTTGGCCCCGCGCATCCAGCAACTGGATTCTCGGGCCGCTGGGACCAGGTGGGTGGCGTGTGGCAACAGTTGCAAATCGTTGCCAGATTATCTTGTGTTAGGCAGTAAACATTTTTGTGAAGTAAAAAATAACTAAACGACTAAAAATCGTTCATGACCCCGAAAGTGTTCGCGTACCACCTGGAAGGCCCTCGCGTACCACTAGTGGTACACGTACCACAGGTTGGGAACCACTGGTCTAAAGTAACTGAAGAGCACTCCTATGGGATGTGCGCCACATTTTCCACTGTCTTAATCCCTAAAGTAGTGGGAGGGTAGTTATAGTTCCAAGGCCATATGTATTCTTTTTGCAGCCCTCAGATCCCCTGATCATAAATGCTCAAAACAACAGCATAATTTCCTGTTATTTTAAGGTGGGAAACAAAAATTGCAGTAGAGGACAGATATATTACAGATAAAACTTCTTCGAAAGCCCAGTCTGATGTCATAGGCCCTAGCCATTCTGTAACTTTTATCCACCCCACCCCCATTTAAGAGATACCATTGTTATCAAATGGTTTCTGCCTCTTCTATGCTGCAGGAGCATGTGACTGTAATCTGTACATATCTATACCCCAGAATTCTGCATTGATTCAGGTGTGCCACTTACATGTAAACGCTACAAAATATATATCAGAGATGAAAATGAAACTATGTGGATAAAGGTTTTTTGTGTAGCTTCCTTTGCAATTTATCTCTTCTCCATAAACAGTAACCTGTCCTGTCCTATACTTCTAAAATCTGTATCATGACTTCTACTTTGGTTCCTGACACTAAGCAAGTTATTCTTAACACTCCCTGTTGAGCAGACATCTTTCTCCCAATGACAATGAAAACATTGAGAGTAGAGAAAATGTTAGCAAATTTGTGACAAGTACTACACTTGCACATTAAAAATCCCAGTGAATGTGCATTTGATAGGAGTCCTAGTATAAAAGAGCAATCTTATTCTGGGTTAATTGTGTTTATTGCAGAAACACTGCAATATCAGTTTCCTACAGCGCACGTGATTATTTCAAACAAACCTTTTCAACATTTCCAGATATTTGGGACTGAAATTCATAACCTCTATTGTCAAACATGGTGGCTGAAAATTCTGATTTTTTTTCTAGCCCTCCCTCCTATTTGGACTATGTAAATTATGGAATTTCTATGATGAAACAGCTATTTTAACCTAATGATACTTATAACTTTGTCTGATGTAATGGAATAGGATAGCAATCTCTCCGCCCCGCCCCCCCATTCCAGATTCTTTGCCTTTCTCTACATTTAGCTCAACGCCCAGTGTTACATAGTCCAAAAGATTCTGTAATTATTTTCTAGGAAAGAGAACGTATCAAACATCAACATAAGCAGAGTTTCAGTGTTGATACTGTACTTCTAAATGACCTGGTTTTCTCAGAATAAAGTGTAGGGAAGTAGACCATTTATACTTTCCCCCAGGTTTTTATTCCACTGAGATTTATTATTTGGGTCTACTGGAGCAAATTGTATTTTTAATACCATCCCGCGAGCCACTAATCTTTCTAGAATGACAAATGAAAGAAGTCAGAATCAAAGGGATCTAGGAAGCAAAGTTGCTTTTGTATAATCATTGCTATCCAATGTCAAGCTACTTACTCTCTCCTGCCAGCTTACTGGTGTGAATTAAATTTGATTTTCCAGAATTAGATATGGTATAATCAAAGAGTAGGAGGAGAATGGCAAGATGGATAACAGAGTAAAGGGAAGATTAGAAGAACTTCAGGGTTTTCCTTTGCAGCTACGGAAAAGCTACTTAAAAGAGATCATAATGCTGACTGGGATCTTTTCTTAATTTCTGTCCATCATGCTCCACAAGTTGCCATTTTAAAGAAAACAAGAAGCAACATAGTAGATCTGAAAGCAATATTTTCCTCAGTTATTTTGTCTATCAAAGAATAATGCTGACATTCTGGCTGGAGAATTATTAAAACCAATTTTAGCTTTGATGTAACAGTTGGCTTCTTTTCTACTTTTATGACTGCCTGGAAAGATAAATGAGCAAATTATAATTATCAGATTGTCAGATAAGATTTTGGAGAAGGGAATACTTTTGTGTTATTCTTGGCTTCTCTTTGAATATATAAAATCCACCCAGTGATTGTACACAGAGACGGTTACAAAATACTAACCCTAAATCTCAATTACATGATGGTATTATTACATTCAAGTTAACTGGTTTGTGACTAACTTAACTACCGAAAACCCACCCCACCGTTGAGATATTTGATAGCAAATGGGAGACTTCATTTATTTACAATTTGCTTGGTTATAACCAACCCAGTTAAAAAATGACAGATCTCAAAGTTGTGATGATGTCAATAATTTGGTGTTCCCTCAATGTAGCAGGAGTTTAGAGTTTTGTTTGTTTTTTAGAATCAGTGGCTTTCCTTGCCCGAGGTAAACTCTTATTCAAATGATAAGACCTGAAGATGTCTATATTCACCTGAATTTATCTTCAGTGTAGATTTCAGCTTATGTTAGGGTATGCTTCTGTTACTGATAGGCAATGTTTTTTATCCCAATATCTGCATGCAAAAACAAAAAACATTTTTTTTTTAAAAAAATCTCCCTCTTCCATGCCACTAATAACAGGAGCTAATATGAGAAATTTGAACAATCTAGAACATTCTACTTATGGAAATAACCCATAAATCTGTAAAACTGGGAAATTGCAAATGTTTTACAGTTATGTTATATTTAATATGAACAGGAAAGGTGGGGAATATGAATTAAGATTCTTGCAATGGTAAAATGTTTTGGGAATATAATTTTAATTGTGTTGATTTGAATGTCATAGTATTCCATCTTCAGTGTACAGTGGATGATTCAACACTAAGAGATTGTTTTTATGTAATGGAACTTTTTCATAGTTCAACACCTCTATTTCCCCCCCAGATGTGTTAGATGACATATCCTATAATTCTGTAATAGTAGTGAGTTTATTTTAGATATGGCTAGCTAGGGTAAATTGTCCTTTCAAAGCCCTTGGGTTAGCTGGCTATAAGTTATTAAACCTAGTACAAGTGAAAGCTTTTGTTCATTAAACCAAGAGATTTCTTACATTTTAAAGGAAATATTTTGCCTGTACAGTCTTATTTGATAATCCAGTTTTGTTTTACAGGTGCAGGCAAAAAAGTTCCTACATGCATGATGTTGATCAATAACCCAGATTGAATATATGAACTGACTACTGAACAGCATTGTGTCTATAATCGTTGGAAAGTTTTGTTTATTGTGACCATTTCTTGATGAAGTATCTATTAGTGAAATTCATGTTCATGCATCATTGCCATCAGCTGAAGAAGGTGCAAATGCAAATGAATTGTGTGCTAGCACTATAATTTGTGAAAACATGCTACAGCGATTTTGCTAAAAGCTTTGTCTCATCAAGAGAGGGTATCTCCATCAGTTCTTCTGGGGAAAACCATGGTTCCCAATACTCCAAAGAATTTCTCAGCCTTGGTCATTTTAAAATATTTGGATTTCAACTCCCAGAAATCCTCAACCAGTATGCTGACTGTTGAATTCTGGGAATTGAAGTCCACTCATCATAGAGAGCCTAAGGTTGAGAAATATTGCCACTGACGTCCATTGGAACTGATAACCTACCCTGTGCATCCTGCTCCCCATTGCGGAGATATGGCCTTATCTATTAATTCTTCACCATTGTCTGAAGTCCCCATTGTGGCATAGCTTTACTGTAATTGGCTGTCTATAACTTGATTCTTGAGACATTGCATCCCAAAACCAAGAGGTTGTGTTGAGGAGCAAGAGGGCATTATGCCAAGTTCCCCCATAAGCCTCAGATTAGTCCTGGTTTCATCAGAAGCTGCATGAAACAATTGGGAGATAACATATTTTTTATAAATTGTAATATTCCTGTGACATAATGTATTCCATCAACACGACAGATCAGCAAGAATGCACAGACCTATTTGTTGACTTTCCCACTGCTGTCCTGACAGCAGTAATTTATAGCTTTATCCAGAACTGTCCTGTGCATGCATCAGTATGTTTCTCTGCCTCTTGTTCTAACTTGACTTGCCAGTTATTACCTTCATGTTCTCACCTGAGCAACAGGTCTTGTCAGTTTCATTTAATCAGGTGACAGCAAGAGAAAGAATTATTTTTGACGCCATCAGCAATATGTTATCTTGGCTGAATCAAGATGTTTCCAGTTTCTGTGCAAAATATGTTGAAAAGGGCAGTTCGAACCCTTCATTTTCCTTCATGTATTCATTTTCCACTTATTCACGTGTGTTGTTCCTATAATTTACGAATCTTTCTGTTTGCAAATACTATCTATAACAGTGGTTCCCAACCTTTTTGTGATCGAGTACCACTTGGAGGTTCCGTACAGTCGCCGTGTACCACCTGGTTCCAGAGAAACTAAATTCGATCAGCTATCACTTTATTTCCATAATTGTACCGTTCCTTTTTTGGCCCCGCGCATCCAGCAACTGGATTCTCGGGCCGCTGGGACCAGATGGGTGGCGTGTGGCAACAGTTGCAAATCGTTGCCAGATTATCTTGTGTTAGGCAGTAAACATTTTTGTGAAGTAAAAAATAACTAACTAAAAATCGTTCATGACCCCGAAAGTGTTCGCGTACCACCTGGAAGGCCCTCGCGTACCACTAGCGGTACACATACCACAGGTTGGGAACCACTGATCTATAACCTAACTATTTGCATTATTTTTCCTCCTTAGGTGAAACTGAAATATAACTTCCATTTTACCTTTTTATAAGCATATCTTTTGCTTTTAATTAACAGTGACTGGTCTATGAAACAGGATTGGTCACTGTATATTTAAGCCTGATTCAGCTATTATATAAAATTTGGCATGTGAAGCATAACTATCCATCACTTTTCAAAGCATTGTTTAAACTTGTTGAGGTAATACAGTCACCTCATGGGGGAGCCTGAGTTTCCATCTCTGGATTAGGAAACAGTTGAAACGGCTCCATTATTTCAGAATTTTATCTGACTGTGGTATGAATTGTAATAGATATACAGATAACTTCTTACTTACACTGCAGCTTATTGTTTCAATAATGTTCTATAATGTTCCAGTTATATTTGCTTTACTAACAGAATAGATATTTGATTCAATGTACTCATTTGATCTGATATATGTTCCAATAAGTGTGATATTTTTACTATCTGGTAGGTGAGCCTTTCTCAACCTGGTGCCTTGGTATATGTGGGATGTCAAATCTCATAATCATTAACACAGGCCCCATCCTTGGTGTTTGGGAATGATGGGAATTGCAGTCCAACCCCTCTGGTGAGTACCAAGATGGGAAGGCTTCTGTAAGTCCTGACACATGGAGTTATTGTTTTGGGGTTTTTTTTAACCTGAGAAGTCTTAGTATTGGATTCACCGCTAGTTGACACTGATAATGTAGAGGTACAGACAGTCCTCAAGTTATGACCATTCATTTAACAACCACTTGAAGCTACAATCACATTGAAAAAAGTGACCTACAATTGTCCTTGCATACGGCTGTTGCAGCATCCCTATGGTCATGTGATCAAAATTTGGTTGCTTAGCAACCCACATGCACTTATGACAGATGCAGTGTCCCAGGATCATGTGATCACCATTTGTGACCTTCCAGGGAGACTTCTGAAAAGCAAAGTCAATGGTCAGATTTGCATAATAATCACAGCAAAAAAGTTGTAAAATTGGGTGTGGCTCACTTAACACTGCTTAGCAACAGAGGTTCCAGTCCTAATTATGGTTGTAAGTTGAGGACTATCTGTAAATTGGTTTTTGAGATATAATCTTGTAATGGATGCTCTTAACAAATTCCTTGAGAAAGGCAAAAAAAGGGGGGGGGGAACATTTTCTCTGAAATACTGGTTCATGCATAGCATGCTGTTGCCACACAGTGGCTGTTTTGAAACATAACAGTAAAAATATATCAAATTCTGGAGTCTTGAGCTTGGAAGATTTTGAAAAGGATCTGAGCAGCATTACATCGGGTGAGCAACTGAGTTCCAGCCCATTTAGCCATTGTAAGATAAATTGGAGAAAAGTGTATGGGAGCACAGCTTATTTGGACCCATTTGGGATCTAAGTGACTTAAATCATAAAGAATGTAATTAATTAATGAGTAAGAGTCCTACACAAAACTCTTTCCATAACCAATCTCTCCAAAGGATTTTCAAGCCAGAAATGATGATGATCAATCAATTGTTGTCTTTCCTGGTGACCTATGGAAGATGAGGAGAAGCAGAGAGTACCATAAACTCAATTCAACTGTCCAATAAGAGAAGGCAGAAATTGGCATTCAGTTACTGCCCTCTGCTTATGTCTTAGCAGCTTCTGGAAAAACATCTTCCTTGCCCATGTCTCCACCCAGAAAGAAATAAAAATAGCTTATTCTTGTTTCTGGTAAATGTGGCATTCACTTTGCAAATGTTTGAGCTCCCTGGTCATCAAGACTTCACACTTGCCAATAAATTCTCATTGAAAGCTGTGATGATGGCAGGACATTGTTGCAACTGGAAACTTTTTCAACAGCTTCAGCATACCACCATTATCTGTGCTTGGAAAGATGCAGAGATAAATGACTCACTTAAGACCAAAGGCCAGGAGATGGGATGAAGCAAAATTTTGCATAGACTGCTTATATAAGCAAGGAAAATCAAGCCAGATTCTTACCAAACCGTGAAATTTGCTACAAGAATATGACTGAATTTGTTGCTAAGGCGTTTATAAAACCTACTGAAGAACTCCATGGAAGATGGGATAAAGCAGGAGCACCCAAAATGAGAAAACAGTGCATATCACTCTGCAGAACCAGGAGCATCACAGATTTAAAAGTATGTCTTGTCAATGCCAAAAGCTGTGTTATTACTGAACCAAAAGAAACCTCCTTAAATGCCAAGGTGGACCACTGTGGGAGTGCAGCAGTTCAGTAACAGTGCTGGATTAGCAGAAATGTATGAATAGAAGGCCCTAAGTCGGCTCCAACCCATTTTAATTTTGGCCTATATTGTTTTTTGTAATAAATGCACTAGCAATAAGCAAGAATTCTGAAATTTGATTCCAATCAGAATGGAATAGTGAGAGAGTATGGGATTCAGCTGAATACTCAGCAATGTTCATCTTTCTTTACTAATTTTCTATTTTGGTTCTGATTTAGCAACACTTTTTGTTTTAACTTGGATACTAGTTTAGGCAGAAACATATTTTACTGTATTTTTCAGAGTATAAGACGCACCTTAGTTTTTGGGGAGGAAAATAGGGGAAAACAATCTGCCTACCAGGTATTCATCTGGCTAGCGTCCTTAGTCTGGTTAGCTTCAGCACATTATTTTATCTCCTGGTTAGGACTTAAAAAAACCTTCTTCTGAGAGAGTAACAATGAAAGAGCATGCAAGCCAGTAAGAGCTGGGAAGATCGTTTGCACCTGGTTAGGGCTAGAAAAAAACTTATTCAGAGCAGCTTCAGCACATTATTTTATCCCCTGGTTAGGACTTAAAAAAACCTTCTTCTGAGAGAGTAACAATGAAAGAGCCTGCAAGCTGGTAAGAGCTGGGAAGATCGTTAGCACCTGGTTAGGGCTAGAAAAAAACTTATTGGAAGCAAGTAGAGCAATGAAAAAAAAATCTGCAAAGATTTAGGGCTAGAAAAACATTCTTCGGAGAGAGTAACAATGAAAAAGCCTGCAAGGTAAGAGCTGGGAAGATCGTTAGCACCTAGTTAGGGCTGGGAAAAAAGCTTTGAAAAAGCTACATTCAGAGTATAAGACGCACCCAAATTTTCAGCCACTTTTAGGGAGGAAGAAGGTGCGTATTATACTCCAAAAATACGGTAAGTATGAGCCAGCACTGTGCTGTAGCTGCCAAAAAAGCTAATGCAGTTCAGGTTGCATAGAGGAATAGTTTCAGAATCATATGAAGTGATAGCACCATTTTATACTGTACTGGTAAGACTACACTTTAAATACTTCATCCAATTGTAGGTCACCAAGATATGAAAAGATGTTAAGAATCTAGAAAGAGTGCAGAGAAGAGCAGAAAAATGATCTAGAGGTTAAACCACATGATGAATGATTGAGGGAACTAGGTATGTGTAGTCTAATAAAGAGAAGGACTAGGGTGAAACAAAACCAGTGTTCAGTATTTGTGAGGCTGACACAGAAGAAGGGCTGGACCTGTTTTCCAAAGCACCTTACTGCAGGACAAGAAGAAACAGGTGGAAGATCATTAAATAGAGATTCAGTCTAGAACTAAGGATAACTTTCCTGATAGGACAATCAGGCTTACAGTACCTCCAAATGTTATGGGTGCTCTATTGCTGGAGGTTTTCAAGAAGAGTCTGGACAGAAATTTGTCTGGAATGGCATAGGACAGTGATGGCGAACCTTTTTTGGCTCAGGTGCCAAAAGGATGTGTGCGCGTTCAATAGCGCGCACACGCATGCCCACACCCATAATGCAATGCTCTCCCCCGTGCATGCGCACAACCCCTGCGCTGTCCCCCGCACATGCGCACAACTTCTCCCGTGCTGTCCCCCGCGCATACGCACAGGCCTCACTGAAGCCTCCGGACTTCTGCTAGGCCCGTTGGGCTGTTTTTCGCTCTTCCCAGGGTTGAGGAAAGCCTCCTGAACCCTCGGAATGGTAAAAAACGGGCCAACTTCCGGTTGGCCTGTGAGCCATTTTTCGCTGTCCCCAGGCTTCAGGAGCCTTTCCTAAAACCTGGGGCGAGTGAAAACGGCTGAAAAGGCTGAAAATCAGCTGGCCAGCGCGCATATGCGCGCTGGAGCTGACATAAGGCAATGCCTCGTGTGCCCTCAGATATGGCTCCGCGTGCCACCTGTGGCACATGTGCCATAGGTTCGCCATCACTGGCATAGGATCTCCTATTGAGCAGGGGGTTGGATTAAAAGACCTTAAGATCTCTTCCAACCCTATTATTCTATGTTCTATATCTAGTTCTGTGTAAAAAATATTAGCTCCTATGGAATTTTTAAAGTTTTGAATTATTTTGGTACTGAATATTATAAGAATAGTCATTGTATTTTTCTAAACAAAAAATGGGGAGTGGGCTCCTGTTTATTGTTTTTTGGTCTTCTGAAAAATAAATAATTACACTTAGTGCTGCTACATTTAGAATGCTCTTCATTTCAGATTACCCTTCACAAAAAATGCATCTAATTCAAATATCAAGGCAAATTGAAATGGCATCAATGCCTCCATTTAGAAATTGACAATTCTATTATTATTGAAACTTTCTTCCAATTTAAAAAGAATTGAATAGGAGGGTAGGATAGGTAGGATACACGAGTCCTTCTTAATAACTGTCTACTTAAAAGCTCCCTAGCTAATTCTAAAGATGAAAAAATAAAGAGAGAAAGCAGAAAATTAGGATCTGCCTATCTATGCAAAACATCATTTTCTAATGACGACAACCATCATTATTTTAAATTTGCATATGGAAATTTAAAGTGGATTGATTTTCGCCCTGCAAATTTGCACTTTCTTTTTTCCTTTTTCTCAGTCATGTGTAAGTGGCTGCACTACAGGTAAGCAGGTCAAATGATCTGGCAGTTTAATGGATGGTTCCTACTTAGATATCAGGGCTGTCAAACCCCCGGCCCACGAGCCAGATGCATCATGCGCTGGACATGCCCACACCCAGTTTAGTGAAGGGGGGGGGAAGTCCTGATACGTCACGTGATGCTGCCATGACAACGTGAGTTTGACACCCCTGGTATATATGAAATTTGATTGCAGCTGATAGAAATTTAAAACTCAACCTTGGTAGCTTTATGTGATGAAAATGCATTTCAACTGTCTTTGCTTTTATTTTTAGCAAGACCCTGATGGATAAAAAACAAAACAAAACCAAGTAAATGCCAATATTTATGTTTGTTTAATTCTCACTTGCTCCCTGTAAAGCAGGGGTGTCAAACTCGCATTGTCATGGCGTCACATGATGTAGCGGGACTTTTTTCCGCTAAACTGGGCGTGGGCATGACCAGTGTGTGATGCATCCGGTCCGCGGGCTGGGAGTTTGACAGTCATGCTGTAAAGGAATAGCTTCTGAACATAATTCAAGGTTACCATCTGAGTCAGCCAGATGTTTCTGATTTCACACAGTAGATACCTGACCAGCCACTCTTTGAATCATTTGAAACTGATATTCTTTAATTATTCAATTTAACCCCATTTTTCTTGAGAAAACTTCAGTGTTCACTAAGATCCATATGAAACTCTTACAGTAAAATATTCAGTGTCAATATTTCGCAAAAAATAAAAAGGAAAAAGGAAAAAGGCAATATATATTTTCACAGAAGCAGTTATACTTTTGTGTGAACTACTTAGTAAACTTAAACACCAAATTAAAAACAAAATAAAACAAAATTTCTTACTGATTCAAAACCAAATAGAGAGTTAGGAAAGAAAAACAAGCAGATCTGAGTACCCGCTAAATCCCATACTTTGTAACAGGTGGAATCTAATTTCAGATCTCCCTTTACGATGTCCAGAACTAAGATATTAATTACAAAAAACAATACACATCCAAATTGAATTGATGTCAACTTAAGGCTCTTTGTCCACAATAGTTGTGTTGATTCAGCATTGTCACTGACTTGTTGTGTGCCCACATTATTCCCCTTTGTCATCTTGCAACAGGATTGTTGTAATTCTTGCAAATTTCAGCTGCACTTAATAGCATTTAAAACTTCATGTGCAATAGCTTATGTGTTTGATGGATTGTTTCACCACTGTCATGTTATATTACCCTTCTTAAATTTTCAGAGAGTATTCTTTTAATGTACATGCCTACAATATGGACATTAGAATATAAATGTATTCTTTGTGCCCTTCCTGTGACCAAAACACTGATATTGCAGCATTGGAAAGATAAATGTAATGATTCCATGTATTCAATGGACTGAAGACCTGGTTACATTTGCAATCTATGTTTGTCTGTAGATGTAGAACTTTGCATAGCCAAGTATAATGAAAGATGGAACTCAGTTTTACAAAATGGAGTAGGTTAAAGATGAATGATAGTTATATAAATGTATTGGAAATCAATATATGTGTGCTTGAGTATTTACATTAGATAAGTATAGAATTGTAACTCATACTGCAATGATATACTTTGTTTTTTCTGTTGGTATTTCTTTTTCACTTCTAAAAAAAGTGCTTTTTATGTAATTTCTTTCTTTTTTTTGAGAATCTATGTATCTCCATTATGATTATAACTTTTTCTTTTTTGTTATTTTAAAAGCAATAATAAATAAATATTAGATCATTGCTATGAGAAGTGTGCTGGCTGCTGGTGTTTTTCTGATGGAATACTTGATGCTTGTCAATACCTATAAAAGCCCTATATAACTTAATGCTTGGTACATTATCTGCCTAAGTAGAGTGACCAGAGAAAATAGCTGTGGGAGGTTCCCTTGCTTGAAACAGTTTCCCATATAGAAACAAAAGTAGCCCTATTCTTAAGACCTTCCAAAGAATAGTGAAACCTGGCTCTCTTAAAAGGTTATTCTGGAAGTTACTGTATGCAACAACCAACACTAGAATGATCCAGTTCTATGTTTACTTTGTATCATTATTGTATTGTTTATATCACACTTTGTTACCGTGTCTGCATTTTGTCCAAAGTCCTTCAGGATTAGTTTGTAAGATTGATAAATCTTATAAATGACAAAAGGGGTTTCTTTAAATGTTATACCATAGTTTGTTTGTAATCATTGTGTGCTGAACAAACTATATTAACCAGATACATATAATATCAAAGTCATACGCCTCTCTATATAAATTAATGCAGTTTTCAAACACATATGTAAAGCCTAGTTGACTTGGAAAGCCAGACAGTCTCTACTTGCCTAGACATTTGCAGTAGAATTTTATTTATCTATTTGTAAAATTTATTAGCTGCCCATCTTACCACATGGTAACTCTGGGAGGCTTACAATATTAAAAGATAAAACTACAAAATCTAATGATATAAATGCAATGCTATAAAAATCAACCTAGCTAAAATGATGGGGAGGGAGGGAATATGATGAGAAGGGGAGGTGGTGCGATCTGTTGTTAATCTATCAACCACCCAGCCCCATTGAAAATCATTGGAGCTCCAAGTCAACTGGCTGAGCCAGATCTTTTAAGCCCTTATGGAAGGTAAGGGGGGTTTGAGCCATCTTCACTTGGGTAGGGTGTAAGATGTTCCAAAAGAGCAGCTGCAACTGCAGAGAAGGGTCTTCTCCTGGACCTCACTAGCCTGAATACCCTGTCCAACAGAGCCCATGGCATGCCTCCTCTGCTGGCACAGCTGGGGCAGGCCAATTCCAGTGGAATGAAATGGTCTCTCAAATAGCTTGGACCCATGCCATGAAGGGCTTTAAAGGCAATTACCAGCACCTTGAATTGCACCCAGAAGTAAACTGATAGCCAGGGCAGTTCGTGGAGCAGTGGGGTTACATGGGCCATACTTGGGGGCCCCAAAACTGCCCACTCCACTGCACTCTGTACCAGCTGTAGCTTCTGAATGCTCTTCCAAAAGTGTCTCTCTCAATCCACCTGAAACCATAGGATATTATGACAAACACTTGGAAGATGCTTTAAGAGTTCACCAATCTTCAATAAATCTAGCTGTGTGTACTCTTAAATGGGAAGATTCTCTTTAGTTAAGACATAGCTCTGAATGCCAATATTAGTTCAGAATGGTAGAAATCTTGTCTAAATAAAGAGACATGGAAGAATATTTCAGAATAATCCCATGTAAGGTTAAGGATAGACCACTTGATATTTAAACTTTTATGTTTGTGGGACCGGGTCCAGAATATCTGGCACAGCCTAGTTTGCCTTATCCTAATTTCTGATGAACTCCTGTTGTAATTTTTAAAGCTGTATGCATGGGTTAACAATACATATATAGCAATAGCAATAGTACTTAGACTTATATACCACTTTACAGTGCTTTACAGCCCTCCCTAAATGGTTTACAGAGTCAGCATATTGCCCCCATTTTACTGACCCTGGAAGGCTGAGTCAACCTTGGGCCTGGTGAGATTTGAACTGCCAAATTGCAGGCAGCTGGCAGTCAGCAGAAATAGAATGCACTACTGCACTCTAACCACTGTGCCACGGTGGCTCATATACCATATATAAATTGGATAATATTCAAAATATTGAAAGCAAATTTCAAGTTTGAGTGTAGCAATAGTAATAACTATAAAAAAGAGAATATCCAATTCATATGCACACAAAATATATAATGACTTTCAATAATTTCAGGCTCTCACAAGAATATTCCTTAAATTTAAAATGTGTGGAAATGGAAAAAGAGGCACAGCAGAAAATATTTAAAGAAAATATAACAAAAGAAGATCTACAAAACTTAGGGAACTTTGTAGTGCTAAATGTATCTGTCCTGATTCAGACAAGTCATAGAAGAGATGTAAGGGAAAAAAAGTAGTGAGAAAATACCAGCGAAAAAGCTGGAGTGAAATTGGACTACAGTTCCCAGCTGGCAGTGCGGCCAGGCTCCGCCTTTGCACCTGCTGGAGGAGAGGCTTTGTCTACTCTAGGGAAACGTAAGGAAGAAAGGAGGAGGAAAAGTTTCTCTGTTCCTTCTGGGCTGCATGTGCCGGTCGGTCTTAGAAGGACGAGAAAAAAAACTGAGAACAGGTAAACAGATTTGACTGCAGTTCTATAAATGGCAAAACAAGTAACTTGAGAATTCTGCTGGGGGGGGGGAAATCGGGGAGGGATGCTTTTTAAAAGCTGGAAAGAGGGTCCATTGCACATTCACATTTTGTGGAATTCGTGCGACCTGGAGTCTCTTTCACATTGTCTTTTGAAGTACGACTCTCTCCCCTGGGTAGCTTTCACGGGGGACAGAAATGGTGAAAGCTTTTTTTAACTACAACTCCATTGCAAACCATAAAATTTCTGCTTTTAGAGCTGCCAAAGAAACGGGAAATTATTTTCAGGGGGGAAAGTGTGGCGGCTTCTTTTTTTATTTGGTATGGCTTTAGGACTCGGTAATAGATATTCCTTCAACTTCACCATTTTTTCTTTGCAGAAGATGAGAAGGCTGGGTTGGGTGGGAGGCGGAATATATAAACTTGAAAGGTTCAGCAGGCGGTTTGGCTAGCGAGCCTAAATTCATCCTTCTCTTCACTGTCTCCCAGTGCCTCGGATTAGCCTATGTACTTCTCCCTCTTGTCCCACGGAGAAATGGGCGCCAATAATAACGGAGAATGGATGTGTCCCACCACCCCCTTCCCTGCAAACTAAAATGCTGCTTTGGTTTTCATCTGTCTGATTCTACTTATGAAAGAAGTTCAAGAAAGTGCTAGCCCTGCTTTGCATTCACTGTTTAGCTAAGAGTTAAATTAGCCAGGGCATAGTTAATAGCTTTTCATGGTTCATTAGCGACATAATCAAATCCTCTGAGAAATATAGGCAGGCTTGCATGTCGTGCGTGTGTGTGTGTGTGTGTGTGTGTGTGTGTGTGTGTGTGTGTGTGTGTGTGTGTGTGTGACATTTTTTGCTGATAAATGAAAATAAAAACTCGACAGAATGAATATATATATATATATATATATATATATATATATATATATATATATATGTATGTATGTATGTATGTATGTATGTGTATGTGTATCTATGTGTGTGTATGTATGTGCATGTATGTATGTATGTGTATATATATATACATATACATCAGATACATCATATATATATACATATACATCATATATATATATATATATATATATATATATATTATATATATATATATATACACACATATACATCATATTATATATATATATATATATATACATACATATACATATACATATATATATATGATGTATATGTGCGTATATATATATATATATATATATATATATATATATATATATATATATATATATATATATATATATATGTTTATTCTGTCAAGTTTTTATTTTCATTTATCAGCAAAAAATGTCACACACACACACACACACACACACACACACACACAAAGAATTGAAGAAGCTTCTTGGAGGAGAAGCAAAATGCTTTCAAAGAAAAAGCAAGGAAGTCCAGTTGCCTGTAGCAAAAGTACCTGTAGGTGGATATAACGAGTGCCAAAACTCTTGTCCTGGACAAAACTCATAGTTTCCTGGAGTACATCAAAGACGAGCTGCTGAGAGGCAGCAGCAGACATGGGAGGAAAATCAAGCAGAGGAAATGCAGGACAGGACCCTGAATGGGATGTACCATCAACAGGGGTGGCTGACATTGGGAAATCCTATCAGTGGCTGGCAGAGCTGGACTAAAACATCACTGAGGCACTGAACATAGCAGCACAAGAACAGGCACTAAGCACCAGATCCACAGAAGTAGGGGTTTACCACATTAGACAAGACCTGAGGTTCAGATTTTGCAGAGAGGCCTCAGAGACAGTCCAACATAGTGGCAATTTGTAGGATGCAGGCAGGAATAAGATATACTGAATGGCACAACCAAGTAGCTGGCAATGTGTACTGGAATATCTGCACAGGGCATGAGCAAGAGCTTCCCAAGACCAGATGAAAGATTTCACGACAGGTCATGAGGAGGAATAACAGGGCTGGGATCCATAGGGACTACCAGACCTAGATGAACAGGCAGTTAATGACTAATCAATGAGACAAAGATCAAGACAGTGGTAGTGATAGACAGTGATAGTGATTTCAAGTGAAATCAAGAAGGAGTGTGGCCCAAAGGTGCTTTTTTCAAGAGGCAACTGGACTTCCTGGTTTTTTCTTTGAAGACCTTTCACTTCTCACGCAAGAAGCTTCTTCAGCGCTGGCTGGATGGTGGAGAATGGAAGGATTTAAATTCCTTGCAGACAGCTGGTCTTTTGCATTCTTTCAGCAAGTCGTTAAGGCCATCTGGAGGTTTAGCGTGTCATCAGGGTCACCTGAGTGGTGCAAATGGGTGTGGAGCCGCCTTGGAACTGTTGAAAGGAGTTTGTTGTAGATTGGAGATAGATGATGTCGTATCCTTCCCCTTCTGTTGAGGGAGGGCTGTTCAGTTTTGACATAGATGGCCTATTTGACCTCTCTTTCAAACCAGCGTTTTTCTGTCCAAAATGTGGGCTTTGCTGCTAACAAAAGCATGGCTTTTGTTTTTTAAATAGATGAAATATTTGTTTTCAAATTAATTGTTTCTAAATTTGCATTCATTTAACTTAGCACATTTTTTCTCTTGCCCTCTTTGTAATCTGCTTCTTTGTTGCCCCCCCCCCCTCAAAACCATTGGCCCATTTTGACTTCTGGCTCATTCACTGGCCTCCTTTCTCTCAGCTTCTTGCTTAGGAACTTTACAATGGTTAGTCCAGTGCTGGTCTACAGGCAAAATCCTATCAACAGCAAACCCCTGAAACCATCCCAATATTAACTTTAAGTTAGCTGTTGCCAAGTTCACAAAACCCTAATCTAGTCATCAAATAGGCAAGTCTTAGCCAAACTGTTACGTCTTATGATTAGAACAGTGTTTATGAAGAAGTCCGCCTAGTATAAGTTTCCATAGTTTAATTGCCATAGTCTGCAGCAACACAGTCATGATAACCAAGATGGTGAGAGCTTTATTTCAAATACCAGAAGAGCACCAAAATGAGAAGTAAATGGCTGTTGAAGTAAGCTTTGCTAGGATCTCTTTCTTTCTTTCTTTCTTTCTTTCTTTCTTTCTTTCTTTCTTTCTTTCTTTCTTTCTTTCTTTCTTTCTTTCTTTCTTTCTTTCTTTCTTTCTTTCTCTCTCTCTCTCTCTCTCTCTCTCTCTCTCTCTCTCTCTCTCTCTCTCTCTCTCTCTCTCTCTCTCTCTCTCTCTCTCCCCGTCCCTCCCTCCCTCCCCCCTCTCTTTCTTAGGGAGATGGTGATGGAGGTGAAGCTGATAATTCTTTTGAACTATCCATAAGAAATATCTCTGGTTGAAGCTATTCTCTTTGCTTCTCACTGTCAATGAAAAATAATCTGGCCAAAGTCTTGGGGGGGGGGGCTTTTGACACCACCTGCCAGATAACAGGGATATAAACCTGTGGAAAGTTTTCACCAGCAATATTCTGATAATTAAGAATCGTAAAAGAAGACTCCACTTCAGTAAGATCTGTATAGAAAAGACTTTCTAGATAAGCTAAAGAAGTAAGTCTTTCCTGCTGTCGCTTGCCTTAACTGTGCTAAATATTGGCTACCTTGCCATGCCTGCACTTATCTTAGGGCTGGCCCTTTTCCTAGACAGTTACTATGCCATGAGGCCAGATCAAGAAAAGCTGCAAAGCTACGTAGCACCAATCATTGTGCTTTCAGAATTGGCTCACTGAAGCTCCTTGGGAAGAAGCCATAGGATATATTTCCTTCTGTGACTAGGAAAAGGATTTGGAGATGCACAGTAATAAATATATGTAATAAATAATAATTACTACGGATTGGGGTGGCTGTATAGGAATGATAGAAACAGTCACAGAGTGGAGGGTGACGGCCCCTTGCTCCGCCAGTTTTGGATAGCAGCCAAACTAGTAGATAACTGCCATTCAGGCAAAGAATTGTGATAGGAGTTGCCAGCAGCTAGTAAAGATTTGGAGATCCATACGGATCCCTGGCTGCTTCTATTATCTTTCCGGCTCAATATCCTAAATATCCTGCATCAAAAGAGAGGTTAGTTGCCAAGCATTCTGGTCAGAGTTTATTTGGGATGGGCTTCAAAAACAGATTTTTTTTTTTACCATCGTGGCCATGTTTGGGAATTCAAAAGAATGCTGATCTGCTTGTTGCTTTACGGACACCTTTCTTGTGCTCCCTGTTCTTCTTGGAGGCTTCTCGCCCTTGGAAAGATGTGGCTGGTAAGGTCTAGATCAGTGATGGCAAAAGGGTGTGTGTGCACGCGCTAGCACACGTGCATGTGCCCAAACCCATTCCCTCCCCCCATGCATGCACCCCCCCTGCGCTGCCCCCTGCACATGTGCACAACCCCCCTGCTCCCGCGCATGCGTACAGACCTCACTGAAACCTGGGATGGTGAAAAAATGGCCAACAGGCAAACCGGAAGTTCAGAAAAATGGACTTCCAGTTTGTCCGTTGTGCTTCCTGAAGCCCCGGAGTGCGAAAAACAGCACAATGGACAAACCGGAAGTCCGTTTTTCTGAACTTCCGGTTTGCCCATTGGGACATTTTTCACACTCCGGGGCTTCAGGAAGCTTCCCTGTAGCCTCTTGAATGCAAAAAACAGCACAACGGGCAAACTGGAAGTCTGTTTTTCCAAACTTCCGGTTTGCCCGTTGGGCTGTTTTTTGCACTCCGGGGCTTCAGGAAGCACAACGGGCAAACCGGAAGTCTGTTTTTCTGAACTTCCGGTTTGCCCATTAGGCTTCCCTGAAGCCTCCGGAGTGCGAAAAACAGCACAACGGGCAAACCGGAAGTCCGTTTTCCCGAACTTCTGGTTTGCCCATTGGGCTGTTTTTCGCATTCCGGGACTTCAGGGAACCTTTCATGAAACCTCCAGAGGGCGAAACGGCCTTTCCCAAGGCCAAAAATCAGCTGGCCAGCGCACGTATTGCGCTGGAGCTGACATAGGGCAACGCCTCGCGTGCCCTCCGATATGGCTCCGCATGCCACAGGTTCGCCATCACTGGTCTAGATTCTTTCAAGGACTGAAATAGAAGCTTAGAGCATGTTGGGATGCAGAAGCAGGGGCCCTGTGGCCTCCCCGATGTTGCTGGGTTTCCTCTTTCATCACCCAGAGCAGATTAGAGACAAGAGCCGTTGGAGAGCCATGCGTTCCCCGGCCTGACAATGAGTATGTTATCTAAAGTAGGTGCACAATGCCTGTATCTCTATATAAGTTTTCTCTCTGGGCTCGCACAGGGCAGCGGTGGGTTGCTACCGGTCCGGTCCGGTTCTACGAACCAGTAGCAGCAGGAGGCTCCGCCCATCCACCCTGGACGCTTCTGCGCATGCGCAGAAGTGTCTCGCACGCAAGCTGGTAGCGATGGGATTTAGAACCCATCACTGGCACAGGGGTATGTTTTGCTACTGTGCAGGTCATTGTGATTTATTGCAAATAAATCTCCCAAATACCATCCGCATCCATGGGGTGATCAAGAGAACTATTTCCACTGGTTTCAGTCCCCCCCACTAACCCTTGGGCAGTCCCACGGGCAAGCCAATTGTGAAAACACATACACAGGTTTTGTGCCAGTCTTTTAAATAGTTTAAAGGAAATTCAGAAATGAAAAGCATCGCTAGTGGCCATCATTCATCACAGAGTCCTTTTATTATAATATTGTTTTCATAACTGTGGATATTGTTCTTTGCAATGAAGCATTTAATGCAACATTCTTGAGCTTTATAGTGTTAAGATGTTATCTGCTAGAAAATTGGTACTATAAGTGTTTTCCATGCCTTCCCCCTCTAAACATGGCAATGCAGTTCCAATGCAGAGCCGGGGTTTCTCCTTAATGGTTTTTGAGTGTGTGTTCAGTGAGGTCAACAGTTTCTGAACTTTGTATGCTTTGTTTTACTTCATACTTTCCATCATTCTCCTTTGTGTATCCATTTTTCTTTCACTCTCAATACTATTAGCAATTCTAGTTTGATGTAAAATACAGCACTCTTAAAGGGACTGTGCACAGTGTGACAGGCATAGCTGTGGCTCCCTGGGGGAGCTCTGGCTTTGTGCTGTGCTGCTGGGCCATGCTGGGGTTGGGCTTCGTGTTGTGAAGGACTTCAAACCGCATTGCAGCTCAGGGGCTTCTTGCAGCTCCAAAGCCATGGCGGGCCAAGAAGCCGCTGGACTGAAGCATGGCAAGCAGCAACAATACTGCATGGTTTTGGGCGGTATGCTGCCCCATAAGATAGGGTGCTAAACAAAGGCAGAGTTGGGAAAAAATAGGCAGTTGGGGCAATGGAAGGGGAGGTAAACACTTACCGTATTTTTCGGAGTATAAGACGCACCGGAGTATAAGACACACCTTAGTTTTTGGGGAGGAAAATAGGGGGAAACAATCTGCCTACCAGGTATTCATCTAGCTAGCGTCCTTAGTCTGGTCAGCTTCAGCACATTATTTTATCCCCTGGTTAGGACTTAAAAAAACCTTCTTCTGAGAGAGTAACAATGAAAGAGCCTGCAAGCCGGTAAGAGCTGGGAAGAGAGCAAGTAGAGCAATGAAAAAAAATTCTGCAAAGACTTAGGGCTGGAAAAACATTCTTTGGAGAGAGTAACAATGAAAAAGCCTGCAAGGTAAGAGCTGGGAAGATCTGTTAGCACCTAGTTAGGGCTGGAAAAAAAAGCTACATTCGAAGTATAAGACGCACCCAAATTTTCAGCCACTTTTAGGGAGGAAAAAGGTGCGACTTATACTCCGAAAAATATGTTACTTTACTGAAGCTCAGGACTGGAAGGGATCAACAACCAGAATAGGTTGGTTTGGGGTGGATCCACAATTAATGATTGGTGGAATTTGCTTGATGATGGCAATGAGGAGTGAGGGGGCTGGTGTTGCTAAGTGATGTGGTTGTAGGATGCCCCAAAGGTGCTTTTTCCAAAAGCAACTGGACTTTCTAGGGTTTATTTTCCCCTTTGAAAATATTTCACTTCTCACCCAAGAAGCTTCTTCAATTCTTTTCAAAGAAAAAAAAAAGCCAAGAACATCCAGTTGCCTTTTGGAAAAAGCACCTTTGGGGACAACCATGACTTGGATGATTGAGAATCTCCATTACATTATGTCCCACGTTATGACCACAATACAGTTGTGCGTGAGGGGCGACCTCTTGGTTGAATCATAACCATGATGTGAAAGTGACAAGAGTATTAGATTTATCTGGGCACCTGTCCCCAATTGTTGGAAAGGGAGTGAAAAGAGCTTAAAGAGCAAAATCTTCTTGCTGTCCAGAATTCATCTCATGAATGGAGGCAAATATATGTGTCCCAGGATAATGTTGCAGGATCCAATCTGGGTCAGTCATCGGGACCAGAAGTTGAGTCTTCTGAGGTTTTGGACTTGTGCTGGAGCCCATCCTCAAGGAACTTCTTTCTCATCAGAATGTCTCTCTAGCACAGAGGTCTTCAAACTTGGCAACTTTAAGACTTGTGGACTTCATCAGAATGCTGGCTGGAAAATTCTGGGAGTTGAAGTCCACAAGTCTTAAAGTTGCCAAGTTTGGGGGCCCCTGTGTCTAGCAGAATGTTTCTCCTAGAGAGAATTTCCCTAAGGATGGGCTCCAGCACCAGTCCAAACGCTCAGAAGACACAACCTCTGGTCCCGGTGACCGACCCAGATTGGATCTTGCAGAATTCATCTCCCTCAAGTTTCATTTCTTGAAACTACTTTGGATTCCAATCTTAGAAACCTGTCTGGCTTGAAGAAAAAGTGTTATTGAAAAATAATTATAAGCATGGGAGATTCACTTTCTTTTACCTTTTACTTAGATCTCTTTGCTCTAGTCCTCAAATGTTGTGAATGTACAGTCCATAAGCTTTACCTCCTCTTGTGAAGTATTTCATTTGTGTGTGGTTGGTTGGTTGGTTTGGTTAAAACTGTGCTTCTCAATCTTGGCAATTTTAAGATGTGTAAACTTCAACTTCCAGAATTCTCCAACTAGTCTACGTACCATAAAGTTGCCAAGACTGAGAAACGTGGATTAAGACATGAGTTTAAAGCAGGCAATCCCCTTTTGCAGGCTTCGGAATTCCAGATCACTATGCTACCAAATTCCCGCATGATTTCTGAAAAATAGCAGCATCGTTTATCTGCCATTTTGAGATGGAAAATATGAAAACTTCTCTGCCTACTGTCATGCATTACTTTCATCCTGTTCTCCTTTCTGTCCTTGATGCATCCTATTTGCCTTCATGATTGCTTGCAAGCAAATATCTGACTTGAGTGAAGTACAGGAAAGTACACAGACAGTCCTTGATTTGCATTGGGCTTAGAGCCCATTTGAAGTTATGATGGACCTCCCCAGGGCTACTTATGACCCAGATTCAAGGCTCCAATAGCTGCTCCTCCCCTGCAGTCACGTGATCACATTTTAGGTACTGAGCACACCCGGCCTGCATTTATGGCCATTTGCTGCATCCCATTGCGCATGACTGCGATTTACAACATTTTGTTGCTTGAAACCCGCATTTATTTCCATTTTCTAGCAAAAATTGTCCATTGTGGACAATGGATTCACTTAATGGCAATGGTGTTCACTTAATGACCATGACACTCACTTTACAACCACCATGTTTGCTTTATAACTTAGGGCTCAATTATAGTTTTATGTTGAGGTCTACTTGTATCCACACTGGGCATTTGGTGTGGAATTGCAACAGCTTGTTGATTCCTTTCTATAAGGCATCCACATAACCTGTAAAACAAGCCCTTATGAAACCAATGACATTTACTTCTGAATAAATGTATGCCTTAGATTGTCTTGTAAATTAAACAATGTATAATAGTTGGTTGAAACATAAATAGAAAAGCTCAGTACCTTTTCTAGTTCCTACAAAATGAAGTTATGTTTCTTTTAATTATACACTTCTAAAATAAATATTAAACAGGTGCACAATAGGCATCAGGGGGAAAATGTATTTTTAAACAAGTGCTATAGCGTAAATTAAATGCAAAATGTATTTTTAATTAATTTAATTAGCACTGTGCTAGAAATTGGGCTCTAATTTGGTGAACTCCAGTCTTGTCTTAGATATGAAAGCCGGCTGGGTGACTTTGGGCCAGTTACCCTCTCTCTCAGCCCAAGCTACTTTACAGGGTGGTTGTTGTTGTAGGAAAACAGGAGGAGGAAAGAATTATTTATAAAAAAATAATAAGGGCAGGGTATAGATAAATAAAAAATAAAAATAAAGTAAAAATAATTGATTGGCATTTTTATGTGGCTGTAAACAAAGATTTTATTTTTCCTATTAAATTTGCTAACGTGGGTGGAGCAAAGCAGGTTTATGTATAGAAAAAGCACAATACCTTCTTAATTGCAATTCTACTTGCAGGGAAGAACAATTATTAAATGAATTTAAGAGCTACTCTTCTACGGTTCCTTTGGAACTGTGGATTTTATAGCATCCAAATGTTATTTACAGAACAGAAAGCCAGATTCTGCAACAATGAGTGAAAAGAGGTAAAATCAGGTAACCCTCAACTTACAACCATTTGCTTAGTGACCATTAAGTTACAATGGCACTGAAAAAAATGTGATTTATGACCTTTGCAGTATCCCCATGATCATGTGATCAAAATTCAGATGCTTGGCAATTGACTTATATTTATGACCGTTGCTGTATCCCAAGGTCATGTGATCACCTTTTGTGAATTTCAGTGGGGAAGTCAGATTCACTTAACAACTGAGTTTCCAACTTAAAAACTGTGGCAAGAATAGTCATAAAAATGGAGCAAAACTCACTTAAGAAATGTCTCACTTAACAACATAAATCTTGGGCTCAATTGTGGTCATAAGTCGGGGACTATCTGTAAGTGGAAACTACCAGAAACTCAAGTGGGAGATGGTGCTCCTTGGTTATTAGATAATACCACATACTATACACAATGACTCTGAACGGAAGGCAGGAAGCAGGAAAATAGGATGGAGGGTAATATAAATTACAGAGATAGCAACAGGGCTTCATAAATAAATATGTGGCCTACTTCATATATGTACACTTCTCTATCATGTGCTTCAGCCAAAGTAGAAAGTGTCTACCAGGGAGTTGCCCATTTGGACTTTCTGAGATATAAAAAGAATATTTTATTGCACTTTCAGATATAAACTTGTATGTGCATGTTGAAGGAAGCACACCATAGTTCAGAAAGGAACCCATTACACATTTCGGTAGAGGTTTTGCTTTGTAGGGCGGAAAAGAAATCGTTAGTGGTCGAGTGGATCTGTAGATCCAGATCTCTGTAAGTCTGAACATTGGGAATAAAGGGAACAGTAATTATATATATGAAAGAAGAAGAAGAAAGAAGAAGATAGCAGTCCCAAAACAGTCCCAAAGCAAAGGTCAAGTCTGATGGTCTCCTTTTATAGAGCGTTGAGGTTTTCAGGATCTCGGCCATGGAGTCTTTGAGACAAGCTGATGCCAGGTATATAGTACTTTCTCAGAATTTCTGTACTGCATTCCATCTTGGGTTTTTCTTAATGCCTGAAACCTAGAGCACTTTCAAAAAACTCTTTTTGGTAACCATGTTATGCAAAAAATGCTCCTGTAGAGGTAGTCCTCAACTTACAACAGTCCATTTAGTGACAGTTTGAAGTTATAACAGCACTGAAAAAAGCGATTTATGACCATTTTTTATTGTCACATAATCAAAATTCAGAAACTTGGCAACCGACTCTTTTATGAAAGCTGCAGTGTCTTGGGGTCATGTGATCAAATTTTGAGGCCCTCTTACAAGCAAAGTCAATGGGGAAGCCAGATTCACTTAACAACCATATTAACAGATGCAGCGATTCACTTAGCAATTGTGGAAGGAAAGGGTGAAAAAATGGGGCAAAATTCACTTAACAACTCTTTTGCTTTAACAACAGAATTATTGGGATCATTTGTGGTTATACGTTGAGTACTATCTGTATGTAAAGAATCCCCTTGGATTTTGGGGGTGGATTAGCCCCCTTAAGGCTGAGCTGAAGAAGAGATATTAGCAGTAGCACAATGTTAGAAATGGCAAGCATAAGTTCTGACTTGGTTTGGATAAAGACAAGGAAGCTGGTTAGGATCATTTGCCCTTCAACCAAGTATCATCTGCTTTGACTGGCAGGAGTTCTTCAAAACCCATCCCCCTTTCGCCCACTGTTTCCTTCTGCCTGATTATTTAACCCAGGCATCTTGGAAAACACGTTTCTTTTAAAAAATGAAGTTTGGCCTTCAAGGGCTAGAGGGAAATGTGGTGATGAGGGTGGCATTTCTGGAAAAGGATCACAAGACAAAACAAAATGAGGGGTTTCAAAGGTTGTCCATCCTTGATTTAATCAGAGAAGCCAAGGATTGGTGGTTCTGCAGTAGCCATCCTCCTCCTGCAAAATTCCTTTACTAAGGAATTAAGTGATTTAGAAGCAAGATGGAAGAACTGTTTAAAATCTAGAAACTACACAATGGAGGAATTCCACTTCCTTAATAGCCATTCTACTGTTTGCCCATAGGCTTTGGCATCTGTAATATCTCTTCAAAAGACAAAAAAGAAGGGCAGTGGTTTACCATAGATAGGAAAAAAAATGTTCCCAAGACAGCTAGAACACATAACATCCCAAAATATCCACAGCCCTATCATGCTTAAGCTTAGTCATTAGCTGGAGTTTACTGCTTCCATCAGATGTTGCTGAAACAAATACTGTAAGGGGATATATGCATTTTGGTTTTACACTAGAGTCCCAGCTCTTTCAACAACCCACTGTTAGAAAGGCACAAAAGGATCGTTTACATTGGCATCAGCATTGCAACAGCAGTTGCTAAGTTTAAGAGAGGGAGAAAAATGGTCATTTGTGGCAGGGAGAAATGGGTTAAAACCTTTTTCTCACTTATTGGTCCCTAATTCTAACCAGCTGTCCTGTGGTAGCTGAATTCAGATAAATCCCAGCTGGCTGTATGGATCCCATACCACTTAAGGTAAGCTGTGCAATCAAAGATTTGCATGGAATTGAGGGAGTCAGAAACTTAGGGTGGCCATTTTCATCTTTTGATTCAGATTATGATACCACACCCTTGAAACCTGGTGACCAAGGGAACAAAGTTCATCTCTTCTGCCTGGCCAGCTGGTGCAAGTAAGCTGGTACGTGTTGTTTTACACATAGAATCAATATTCAGTTGCATGTGATACTAGAGTGAGGAATCTACACTTTCAGTTTCATGTTTCAAATGATATAAATGACATCAGGGTTGAGAGAGTGAGCTCCAAGTAAATGGTGAGAGGGGTTTGTTGTTTAGATCATCTGGATCCATCTGTGGATCGGAAATGGGGTTTGAGAGATACTACTTGCCCAAGACATTTTGTTTGTCTGGCACAGAACAGCAAATTCTATCTGGCCCCCATCAAAATTGATTGCTATTTATTACAGTTATTTGCTGTCTGACTCACCACAAGGAAACTCTGCTTATAGAGTTAAAAGCAATAATGATATATACATATGTAGCAATAAAATTGTAAGTTATAGTAAAAAGATGGAGAGGGAGGGAACAAGGTGTGCAAGGGGATGAGGTGGGATTTGCTACTGGTCCATCAACCACCTCCAGCATGGCACTTCCTCATTAGGGTCCCAAACCAACTGGCAGAACTAGGGCCTTATAAAACAGTGATGGCGAACCTTTTTTTCCTTGGGTGCCGAAATAGTGCACGCACACACTATCACATGCGCGTGCGTGCCCACACCCATAATTCAAAGCCCCTCACTCGCCCTACTCCCCTGAGCATGCGTGCGTGACCCATCCCACTCCCCCATTTCCCGACTTCCAGTGGGCCCGGTAGGCCCATTTTTCACCCTCCCCAGGCTCCAGAGGCTTTCTTGGAGCTTGGGGAGGGCAAAAACGCTCCACCCCCGCCACCCTGGAGGCCCTCTGGAGGCCGAAATCGCCCTCCCAGAGCCTCCGCGTGAGCCAAAAATCAGCTGGCGGGCACGTATATGCGCACTGGAGCTGAGCTAGGGCAACGGCTCGCGTGCCGGCAGATATGGCTCTGCGTGCCACCTGTGGCACCCGTGCCATAGGTTCGCCATCACTGTTATAGAAGATCAGGAGGGTAGGAGTAGATCTCACCCAGGAGAGGGGCAAGATATTCCAAAGGGCAGAAGCCATTTTGTCCTATTAAAATCTGTGGTCATGAACTTTAATTGCTTTTGTAAGAACTCTTCTCCTGATATTTTTTTCCCAACCTGGGATATAAGCAAAATGTAGTTTATAATACGTACATGTGTAACATAACTTCTTAAAAATATGAATTATGATTTTCTAATGCTTGGCAACTGGCTCATAATTTCGATAGTTGCAGTGTCCTGGGTTCATGTGATCACCTTGTGTGATTTTCTGGCAAGCAAAGTCAATAGAGAAGCCAGATTCACTTAACAACCGTGTTACTATCTTAACAACCGTGTTACTATCTTAATAACTGCAATGATTTACTTAACTGTGGCAAGAAAGATTGTTAAAATGGGGCAAAATTCATGTAACAACTGTCTCGCTTAACAACAGAAATTTTGGGCTCAATTGTGGTTGCAAAATTGTCTGACTGCCTGAATAAAACCAGTGATTAACCTTGGCGTTTGTAAGACAATCCCACAAGGTTTTTTTCCCTCCATCTCCAGCATGAAAAATATGCCAATATCAAATAATTCCTCGCTGCTTTTTCATTTAAGATCTGCCATCTCATACAGCTGCTTCATTCAATGTGAAATTCTCATGGTAGGGCTGGTTTTGCTTATGAAGTAGGACAAGTAGCATAGAACCAACTAGAGCTCAACACTTTTCAGTTTTGGACCTTTTTTGTTTAAAGCAGAATTATTTAGTTCTTATTCTGCCTTTGATAGTTTGAGTCCTGCTCCATTCAAGGTGCTGAGTGCTATATTTTCTGCACCATAGCTGCATTGTCCGTGTGACACCTGCCAAACTGGATGGGCCAGAAGAGGCTGAAGAAGGCAGGAGCCTCTCTAACGGCAGGCATCCCCCCCTTCTTCTCAATAAAGAGCCAGTTACATATGACTCAACCTCCAGCCGGTTCCAGAATTGGTGTGATGCCTCCACTCTCACTGGTGAGTATTATTCTACTACCTGAAAGCTAAGTTCAGCTTATATCTCCTGAATAATGAATATCTGTCTGCACCATAGAACAATGGAGTTTGGTAGTGATTTCTTCTTCTTGGGAAATGCTGGGAGCTGTAATCCAGCAAAAGGGGATGTGACTTTCATTAAACTCCCAAAAATTCCCAAGATTCTTCTTCCCAAGAAGAAGCTCTAGCAGGGGTGTCAAACTGGTTGCCCGTAGGCTGGATGTGTCACGCGCATGCCACGCCCACCCCAGCTCCGCAAATGGGAAAAATGTCGTGAAACGTCACGTGACGGCAATGTGATGTGGTGAGTTTGACACCTGTGCTCTAGTAAATTAATCCCTGCAAGGTCAATATCAATTTGTCATGGGTTGAAGTGCCCTAAAAATGAAGAATCTATAGACCGTCATATGTTGCAAAACAATTCTTAGGAGCCCCAACCAGCATGAAGATTGCTGGTGGTAAACAAAACAAAACAAACAAACAAACAGAGACCTCCCGTTTCCTACTTTTATAGATGTTAATATTTACATCTGAATTGTGTGAAACCAGATTTGACTCTTTGTGGATTCATATTTGACTCCATAGTTCTATAGTGAGGTTAATACGTAGGTAACAGAATGTAGTAGCCTTTCCTATGATGACATTGCCTACATGTTTTGGGAAAAATAATATACAGGAATTATTTAACACCGGAAATCGGGGGCATCTGTTAATACTGTTGGGAACTTTCAAAGATTCATCCAGCTATGTCTTGTTGAGTTTTATATAGAATATCCATAGACAAGCCACAAATCAGCAGTTAAGAACAAGAATGAATACAATTAAAACTATACTTATTAAGTATAAAAAATAGTAAAACAACAACAACAACAACAAATTAATAACAACAAAAATCCATAAACATATCCCAAATCACAACCCACCCTCTGATGGACGAGCTACAGATGTTGAAAGTTGTGGAGTATTTGTAATCTAGTAAAATAAATTTAAAAACCCTACTATTAAAATAAAAAATAGAACATAGAATAACAAAGTTGGAAGGGACCTTAGAGGTCTTCTAGTCCAAGTCCCTGCTCGAACAGGACACCCTATACCAGTGATGGCGAACCTTTTTTCCCTCGGGTGCCGAAAACGCACGCGTGCGCGCTGTCACACATGTGTGAGTGGCCACACCCATAATTCAGTGCCTGGGGAGGGCAAAAACGGCCTCTCCCGCCTCCACAGAGGTCCTCTGGAGGCCGGAAATGGCCATTTCCCGACTTCTGGTGGGCCTGCTAGGCCCGTTTTTCGCCCTCCCCAGGCTCCAGAGGCTTCCCTAGAGCCTGGGGAGGGTGAAAACACCCCCCCAGAGGCCCTCTGGAAACCTAAAATGCCTTCATAGAGCCTCCACATAAGCCAAAAATCAGCTGGCCGGCACGCACATGCATGCTGGAGTTGAACTAGGGCAATGGCTCGCGTGCCGGCAGATATGGCTCCGCGTGCCACCTGTGGCACGCGTGCCATAGGTTCGCCATCACTGCCCTATACCATTACAAATAAGTGACTGTCCAATATCTTCTTTAAAGCCTTCAGCGATGAAGCACCCATGATTCCTGAAGGCAAGGCATTCCACTAGTTAATTGTTTTCAGCGTTAAGAAATTTCTCCTTAGTTCTAGATTGCTTCTCTCCCTGGTTAGTTTCAATCCATTATTTCTTGCCTTCTGGTGCTTTGGAAAATAAATTAACACCCTCACCTTTGTGGTAGCTCCTGAAATATTGGAATCTATTGCTATCATGTCTTCCTTCGGCCTTCTTTTCATTAGACTAGACATACTCAATTCCTGCAACTGTTCTTCATAAGTTTTAGCCTCCAGCCCTTTAATCATCCTTGTTGCTCTTCTCTGCATTCTTTCCAGTGTCTCAACATATTTTTATATTGTGATGACCAAAATTGATGTAGTATTTTAAGTGTGGTTTTACTAAGACTTTGTAGAGTGTTATTAATAGTTCACATGATCTTGATTCTATCCCTCTATTGATGCAGCCTAGGATTGTGTTGGCTTTTTTGGCTGCCGCTGCACACTGTTAATTCTTATTTAAGTGATTGTCCACTAGAACTCCAAGATCCTTCTCAGTTACTGGTATTGAGCCAAGTTTTATCCAGTCTGTATCTGTACAAATGGTTTTTCATGCCTAAGTCTAAAATTTTACTGTTATCTACACTGACTTTCATTTTGTTATTTATTTATTTTATTTATTTATTTATTTTGTGAGATTTATATACCGCCTTACAGTGCAAGCACTCTCTAAGCGGTTTATACCAATATAGGGCCCAGTGCTCAAGTCTGTCAAAATCCTTTGGGATCTTAAGCTTGTCTTCTGGGGTGTTGACTATTTCTGCTAGCTTAGTGTCATCTGCAAATTTGATGAGTTCCCCCTTTATTCCCTCATCTAAATAATTTATAAAGATATTAAAGAGTATTGGGCCTAAGTTAAACAATTAACAGTTAAAACTCTGATCACACGTTTTCTGAATAGTTTTTATCCCAGAGCTATAATTGCACTTAACAATGAACTAAAGGGTCATCATCTGTGAGCTGTTGGAGAGTATTACTTGGTCTGTTGTGTGGATGTTTGGGTGGTTGAGTGTGGGGAATTTGTGGCGGGTGGGAGTGTGTTTTTAGGATTGTTAATGTGTGTTGGGCCTGGTCTTTGGGTATACTGTATATATACGTACAATGACAATAATAAAGTAATTAATAAAACAGAATCATGTGATACCCCACTGCCCAGCTCTCTCCAAGTGGATTTATTGTTGTTCTGTTGAGGACTACAAACTGAGTATGGTTTGTTAGCCAATTACAAATCCATCTGGTGGTGGTAATGTGTATCCCACATTTTTCTGGCTTTCCAAGAAGAAGGTTGCCCAATGAATGTAGAATGCCAATGAAGTAGAATGCCAATGAAGATGGCATTCTAAAGATACGATTGCTTCTCCATCAAAAAGGTTCAAAAAGACCATATTACTGCCAGGATGAGATGAGGATGTTATGTGTTGATGAGATGAGGATGTTATGAGATGAGGATGTTATGACCATATTACTGCCAGGATGAGATGGCTCATCTCATGTAAGCTAGTTTGAATTATAATGGTTGAATAGCAAATAATTATTTTTATTGCTTTTTAGTTCATTTATGGGACTGACTGTTTGGTAGCAAAGAAATTGCAGGTGTACTTGAGTTCTTTTTTATTTTGGTCTTCTTCAACCATCAGGCAATGGTAAAAAAAACATGATTGAGACTAAGAGATTAATGTCCAGGAATGCCTATTGTATTTGAATGAACTTAAAACTCCCAAGTCCAGTTGGTTATCATTTGAGGATACTGAGAAAAGAATAGGCAATAGTCTGGTTGAATGTTTATGTACCATCTCTGAGAAATCCCAGAGAACTGTCTCAGTATCAAAAACAGTGAAAAGAAAGACTCAAGAAACCACAAACCACTCAGTTTGACCCCAGTACTAAGGTCATCCTAGAATTGATAATAAAGAAAACAATCTGTAAGCACTTTAAAATTAGTACAGTGGTTACCAAACATGAAAGTATCAACTAATTTGCTCAATTAAGTATTTAGCTTTCTAGTAACATCGGCTTGTGGGAAAGTTATAATTGCTACATATCTCAATTTCAGCAACACACTTAACAAAGTACCCATGAAATTTTGATTTGTAAGCTAATTTTATGGGCTAAATGTCATGACAATACATATGACAATACATAGTAGATATATAGTAAGCTAGATAATCTTAGTCCAAAGTGTTTATTACCTATTATTCTTCAAACTAGACTGACGTTTCAGATAACATTATTTAAGGTTCAATCCTAGGCCTTTTATAACAAATAAAATTCAATAGAGACATAGTTATTCACTTAAAGCACAGAAATGAAATATACAAGTATGGAATGGCTTGAAAGACAACTTAGCATACTAATTGATTGAAAATGGAATATTAGCCAGCATTGTAAAACAACTTCAAAAAGTTGAGTAGGTTGCATCAATATAAATATAATTTATTAAATATGTGTAATGGTATGTGGGAATGACATGGGAGACTGGGCCCAAAGATGCTGCCTAGGAAACGTCAAACAACAGTTATGCCAGTGACAGGGAATCTTTTCGGCACCAAGTGCCGAAACTGGAACCCGTGCACCAGAGCCTGAAAACCGGAAGACCAGCTAGCTGGTGCGCATGCGGGCCGTTGCCAGATGGACTTCTGGTTTCTGGTGCGCACATGCACGACAGCTGGTCTTCGTATTTCTGGCACTCCAGCACATATGAAGACCAGCTGGCCAGTGCGCATGTACGTGCCAGAAACCGGAAGACCATCTAGTGACGGCCCGCATGCCCACAGAGAGGGCTCTGTTTGCCACCTCTGGCATGCAGGCCATAGGTTCGCCATCACGGAGCTATGCCAACAAGAGACGGCATAGCCTGCAGCTGCATATCGGTCAAGGCAAGAGGTTCAGAAGGGACTCTCCCTAGTTTCTCACTCTGTAAAGGAGACAGCAGGTCAATTGGACTTTCAGACTTGCAAGATTGTATTAATGTAGTCTTTATCATAAAATAGATTAGCTAATCTGGTCCTGTTGCCTGACTAATGTATTGGGGAAGGCAGACATTGGACACAATTGTTCCACTTTATTCTGCTTTGGTCAGACTCTACAAATTGTGCTTAATTCTGGATGCCACATTTTAAGGTTCAGACAAACAGAAGCAGGTCCAGAGGAAAACAGTGTGTATGGCCAGGAGACTTGAACAAAGCCCTACAAGAGATTAAAGTAATTGGAATATTGAGGCTTAAAAAGAAAGTGAGGGGGGGGAAGGGGGCTATGATGGCATCTTTCAGACGTTTCAAAAAACGTCAAACAGAAAAAGGGCAGGACCTCTTTTTGTTCAACTTTGCAGGATATTGAATAATGAATCCAAATCACAAGAAGATAGATTCTAGTTGAACATTAGGAAGCATTCTTTCTAATAATAAGAATTCAGTAGTTGAAAATGAAACCCAATTATCCAGAGAGTGGGAGACCATCCTCTAAGCAGGGCAGTGACATATTGGAGATACTGTTAATTAGACTTCTGTGTGAGAGGGGATGCATTTGGCCCTCACTTCATTCACCTTTTATGGAACTATGGTTGAACTCCTGGTCAGCCCATATTTTCATGTGCCTAACATTGCGGGTTGCAAAGTCCCCATATTGCTTTATGCAGACAATGCTGCAGTTATTTCTTGTATGCTTCTTGGCCTTAAACATGCCACGAGAACTACAGATAACCCTCGATTTATAATCATTCGTTTAATAACCATTCAAAGTTACAACAGCACTGAAAAAAGTGATTTATAATCAGTTCTCACACTTATGTCCATAGCAGCATATCCACAGTGGTCAAACTTCGGGTGCTTGGCGTTAGGTGCATTTATGATCGTTGCAGCCTCCAGGGATCCTGGGATTTATTTACTTTACTTTACTTTACTTTACTTTACTTTACTTTACTTTACTTTACTTTACTTTACTTTACTTTACTTTACTTTACTTTACTTTACTTTACATTTTATTTTATTTTTTAATTATTTAATTTAATTTAATTTAATTATTTTATTTTACTTTATTTTACTTTATTATTTTATTATTTTATTTTATTTTATTATTTTTATTATATTTTTTATTATATATTTTATTTTATTTTATTTTATTTTATTATTTTATTTTATTATTTATTTTATTTTATTTTATTATTTTACTTTATTTTTTATTATTTTATTTTATTTTATTTTATTTTATATTTTATTATTATTTTATTTTATTTTATTATTTTATTTATTTTGTCAAGCGTATATATGATTACAGACAAAGTATAATCATGATTGTGAATACATAAGATGTATAAGCATGGTTATGAGTACATGAGATGGTTATGAATACATGGGGAAATTAGGACAGGGATGGTAGGCACGCTTGTGCATTTATGCACGCCCCTTACTGACCTCTTAAGAATGGGGTGAGGTCAACGGTAGACGGTCTAAGGTTAAAGTTTTGGGGGTTTGAGGAAGAAACTACAATCAGGTAGTGCATTCCAGGCATTGACCACTCTGTTGCTGAAGTCGTATTTTTTGCAATCAAGTTTGGAGCGATTTACATTAAGTTTGTATCTATTGTGTGCTCTTGTATTGTTGCGGTTGAAGCTGAAGTAGTCATTGACGGGTAGGACATTGTAGCAGATAATTTTGTGTGCTACATTTAGGTCTTCCGGTGAAATATCTCTGGACATTCTCAATTGTATTAATGTCCGATATGTAGTGCGGGTTCCAGACAGATGAGCTGTATTCGAGAATTGGTCTAGCAAATGTTTTGTATCCTCTGGTTAAAAGTACAATATTACCAGAAAAGAAACTACGCAAGATTAGGTTAACCACTCTTAATGCCTTTTTGGCAATGCTGTTGCAGTGGGTTCTGGCACTTAGATCATTAGAGATGAGTACTCCAAGGTCCTTAACTGAGTGAAGATCGTCAACAGGGTTGTTATTTGCAACTTTCCTAGGGAGTTTCTGACAAGCAAAGACAATGGGGGAAGCCAGATTTGCTTAATGACCACATGACTCACTTAACAGCTGTAGTCATTTGCTTGAAAACCATGGCAGAAAGATCATAAAATGGGACATAGCTCGCTTAATTTCTATTGCTTAGCAATAGAAATTTTGGGCTCAATTGTGGTCGTAAGTCAAGGACTATCTGAATTGCATATTACCATATTCAAAACAGGCTAGAAATACATTACCAGAAATCCTATTGCATGGTTTTTGCCAAAAAGCAAAATTAACTTACATAAGTAATGGACCAGAACAGATACACTCCTATAAATATCTAAAAGTAGTTTTTCATGACAGGGGATCCTGGAAATCTTATAATGAATAGATCTAGCAAAGGGCATTGGCAGCCTATCAAAACACTAGATCAAATATTTTATGTAGCTCGAGATGGCCCATAGAAGAAGAAAAACACCCTAGAAGTGATACAACCGAGTTTCAAAGCTTTTCTTTTGCTACAGGTAGTCTTCAACTTACACCCATTCATTTAGTGACCAATCAAAGTTACAACAGCACTAGAAAAAGGGACTTATGATTGTTTTTCATACTTATGACCATTGCAGCATCCCCATGGTCATGTGATCAAAATTCAGACGCTTGGCAACTGGCATGTATTTATGACTATTGCAGGGTCCCAGGCAGGGGTGAAATGCTCCCGGTTTGGGCGGGTTGGTCAGTCATCGTAGAGCCGATAGAGCCAATAGTGATCGCAGCGCAAGGCTTCCCCCACCCGCCTGGACGCCGCCATTTGGGTTCTTTTACCCTCTGTGCATGCGCAGAACGCTTTGCGCATGCACAGAGGGTAAAAGAACCCAAATGGCGGCGTCCAGGCGGGTGGGGGAAGCGGGCAGGGGAAGCCTCGCGCTGCGATCGCTATCGGCTCTACGACGACTGACTGGTCCGCCCGAACCGGGAGCATTTCACCCCTGGTCCCAGGGTCTTGTGATCACCTTTTGCAACCTTCTGATAACCAAAGTCAAAGGGAAGCCAGATTCACTTAACAACTGTGTTACTAACTTAACAACTGCAGTGATTCACTTAACAACTGTGACAAGAAAGGTCATAAAATGGAGCAAAACTCACTTAACAACTTCTTGCTTAGCAACAGAAATGTTCGGCTCAATTATGGTCGTAAATCGAGGACTAACTGTATACAGTATAGCCAAAGTTATTTTTGTAGCAGCTAAAATAAGCAATGATTAACATCAAACGTAACTTCCCAATCTTCATTCAGTTCAATTTATGTTATCTGGTTATTTCTATTGCTAATCTTTGACTCTAAATAATACCTTTGACTGATTTATGCTATTCCTACACCAACTGTTGCCAAAGTCCTTGGGGTGGCTAGAGGTCAAGGCCTATATTTTGAAGCACAGTTTATAAGCCAAGGATTATATCTTTTTGAGGGGCTGAAAGGTAAAAAAAATAAGAGAGGGAGCTTGAAAGAAGGGAGGACAATTTGATGCCAAACCAAGGGCAACAATCCTTTTCAAAAACACATATTTCCTGCTATTACCTCAATAATGTATATTAACATTTATCAAAATAGGCAAGACCTGCTCTATTTATCTTGCAAATTAGGGTCAGAGATAAGAATAATTTGTTTAACATTTGTGTCAGCACTGCAGTCTTGGTCAGCCATTTCCTGGTTCAGAGTTTGTTTAGCCTTTATGTTACATCATTCTTTGAGGATTCTGAGTTAACTATTAATAAGGAAATGAAATAGTATATTATTTTATGAACATACTATGCAATCGTTCTGTCATAGCAATGTCACAGTAAGGGCAACCTTAAGTCTAACTCTCTGCCATCTTTAGCCTAGATTCTTTTTCTCCTGGGCATAAACTTAATAGGTGTCATCTTCGTATAAAGAAAGGGAGTGGGTGCAAATGGTAGGGTTTCGTTACCTGGGAGTTCCAATAGTTTTTGAGTGTGGTGTGGAGGTTAGAGTTGGTTTAGGGTATCTGGAAATTGTTTAGTCTTCTTTGGGTCTAGGACAGCTTGGCATGGCCAGGTCACCACTGCAAGCTCACTACTGCCAAGTCATTGTAGGACAACACAACACGGCTAATTCTTCATTTGGACAGGTCATCGTAAACAGCTGGAAGGAGAGCCGGGTGGGCAAGTGGGTGAGAGAGCACATGAGCAGAGCACAAAGTAGTGGCAATGGTGGCCAGGGGCTTCCTATTCTCACACACACATTCCATCACCACTGCTGCCTTCACGCCGAGCTCCTGTAACACTCCCAGAGCTTGACATGGCGGTGGTGGCAGCAATGAGGTGCGCCCATCCTCCACTACTTCCCCACCCACTGCCAGGACTGCCAAATGGCCTGAAAAATGCTGCCCCTGCTCAATAGCCCAAATTACAAATGGCCTGGAGCTTGGTGGGTTGACATTGGTGGGGTGTGTGAAAATGGGAAGTCCTTGTTCTGCACTCTGCCCACCCAATCGCTTGCTTGCCCGCCTGGTTCTCCCTCTGGTGGGAAGTCTTTGGCCACTGCTGCTGCTCTGCACTTTGCCCAGCTGGTCACTCGCTTGCCCGATTGGCTCTCCCTCTGGCTCCCTGCAATGAGTTGTCCCTGCAGCGAACTGGCCATGTTGACTTGTCCTGCGATGACTTTGTGTTGAGTTAGCAGAGACGACTCAGGAGTGGCGAGCTGGTGGCAGTGAACTGACTGCGCTGAACTGATCATGCTGAATTGTCCCATTCTGTGCAAGGAGAGCTGCCATTCAGTTGAGGACTCAAGCTGTTTGGTAAAGTGTTATATTGCGGCGCTATGGCAGTATCTCCATAGATTTGCTTTGGAGCAGCAGCAACAATGGTGGCATTATGTCAACCCTTTGAGATAGACCAAGTAATATTATGAATATTAAAACTACTATTATTCTGTTACAGTGGAAAGATCCCATCTCCCTGCTTTTATCTATGAAAGAATTAGAGAGGGTCAAGTTTGGGATACTTTCTCAATTGCATTTCTGCTTTGGACACAGATTTCTCTCATCTGATCATTGTCTTGGTTGTTGCTCTTCCTTCTCTTCCTCAAAGTCATTCTCACAGCCCAGCACATAGCAACAATGATGTATGGAGCTGCTGGCTGATCACTAGGAAACTCTCTTCTTGTCTGCTTGGTGGTACATCTTTCATGGTGGCCTAAAAAAAAACTATCCTTCATGTATGTATCCTGCTGCCCAGGTTGAGGGAATTATCTCCCATGTTATTTGGGGGCTGAACAAGCTGGTTGCTCTCAGCTGGTCTTTGGATGCCTGGAAGGTTGAGCATGGATGAGCATGGCAATGGTCTGGCTTTGGAGAGATTAGATTGTGGGGGGGGGGGGAGTTACAGGTTAACCCACTGAACGACTATGTGTTTTAATCTATTTGATTTGGAAACTGAAGTGTTCCCTCAATTGGTTTGGGATAGTATGACACTGTCGTCCTGACTTGGTGTGCAATCTGAGGGTCTTCCTGGGTTAGAGCTTGTGGCAAGGTGGCTTGTTGTCCACTGCATCTTGTCCTCCAGTTGCACCCATTCTTGGATCAGAGGCCTTGCTCATAGTCACTCATGTAATGTCCTGGGGCTCCACCAGGGGGCTCCAAAAGGAGCGGGAGTTCTAAGCGTTGTGATTGGTTGATGTTATGTTGTGTTCAGTATAAATACTGAGCTGTCAGATCGGGGCCTGCTCCTGTCAGACGACTCTAGTTAGGAGGTTCAGAAGTTAATAAAGCATTAGTCCGACTCACGCCTCAGCGTCGTTCCTCACGAATATAATACTGGCGGCGAAGAAGGAGGTCGAATCCACATCGAGTGACTCCAGCACACCTGAACGTAAGGAAAATTGTGAAAGCACTGTCAGGGACGAGTGATGGCCACCCAACATACATTCGCTCCCTTTAACCCACCGAGGGAGACCTGGGCCTCCTATGTAGCCCGGTTCGAATGTTTCCTCATCGCAAATGAGTTCACCGAGCTGTCAGGAGACAGAAAGCGGGCGTATTTTCTCGGATTTTGTGGGCCTGACATGTTCGAGACTGCCCTAGCCCTTTTCGCCCCTCGCTCGATTCATAGCGTGCCTTGGGATGAATTTATGGAGAAACTTAAAGATCATTACGCACCCCCTCCTTCTAGATGTGCTAGACGTTATGCTTTTTACCATCGGAATCAGAAGGAGGGTGAGACAGTGAATCAATTCGTGGCTGCCCTCAGGAGGGCTTCCTTAAATTGTGAGTTCAGCAATTTAGAAGACTACCTTTTGGATAGGCTTGTTTTTGGAGTCAGGGACTGCCGACTGAAGAGGCGATTGCTCGCCATGCACAACCTCACATTCCAAGTTGCACTTGATGAGGCTCGTGCTGCTGAACTGTCCAACCAATCCCTCGCTGAGATGGACATTAGCATTAACCCAACGCCCGTCCCCAATGCCTCTGTGACCAATGCCATCGCCGCTCTCCCAGAAGCATTAGAGAGGGAGCTCAAAATTGAAGAGGACGTTTGCCGCATTTCTGAGGGTCAGAATAAGGGGGACGTGAGGCAAAGACCGCCTCCATCTCTCTTTCCATGCAGGGGCTGTGGGGGGGACCATCTGAGGGCCCAATGCAATTTCCAGGACGCCATTTGCCGCCGTTGCGGCCGCAGGGGCCACCTAGCAAGGGTTTGCCGGATGGGTAGAGCCGCCCCCATTCAGAGTTATAGAGAGGCACCACCTGCAGGCCCACGGAGACAGCCCTGGGGGGGGGGGGGTCAGCCAAGAAGAGGCAGCTGTAATGCGATTTTCCCCTCCACTAGGGGGAATCTTGCTGTCGTTCAGAAAACTCAGGTGCCCGCGGGTGAGAAATTCACAGTTACTGTGACGCTTGGCCACAAGCCGTGTCCAATGGAAGTGGACACGGGCTCAGCTGTGTCCATAGTTTCATGGAGCACCTTGAAACGCATTTTCCCTGGCATGTCAAAGAGCCGCCTAGAGCCATGCCCATTATTCCTTAGGGCTTACCAGGGGTCCTCCATCCCTATCCTGGGCAGGGGACTGTTTCCAGTCAGGTTCAAAACTTTTGCTGGCCGCCTGCCCCTTGTAATTGTAGATGGCCCCCTTACCAGTCTTCTGGGACTAGACTGGTTTCCAGCTCTGGGGTTTTCCCTGGAGGGCATTAACGCAGTGAAAGGGGAAGACATGGGGGCCACATTGGAACAGGAATTCCCCGCAGTATTTGACAGGCAGCTAGGGAAGTATACTGGAACACCTGTGACTTTTAATCTTGACCCTATGGTTGCCCCTGTCCGCCTCAAACCACGGAGAGTGCCCTTGGCACTACTGCCAAAGGTGGACGCTGAACTAGACCGCCTCCTTGCACAGGGCATATTAGAGGCTGTAGATCAGGCACGTTGGGAGACCCCCATAGTGACCCCTGTTAAGCCAGATGGTTCAATCAGGCTATGTGCAGACTATAAGTGCACAGTGAACCGCGCATTACAGTCCCACGCATACCCTGTGCCCATCGTGCACCACTTGCTGCATTCCCTGGGAGGGGGAAAAGTCTTCGCGAAGTTAGATCTGTCCCAGGCTTACCAACAGCTGCCTGTGGACGACCAAGCAGCCGAAGCTCAGACTATTATTACACATCGAGGCGCTTTCTGCTGCCGCCGCCTCCAATTTGGCATAAGCACTGCCCCGGCATTTTCCAGGGGTTGATGGAACGCCTGTTACACGGAATTCCGGGCACAGTGCCTTATTTCGATGACGTTTTGGTCACAGCGTCATCATGTGAGGAATTAATCTCTCGAGTGCGTGCTGTCCTCACCAAATTCCAGGATGTGGGGCTACGAATTAAGAAATCTAAATGTGTGTTTGCGGCTAGCAGCGTAGAATTCCTCGGGTTCTTGGTGGACTCCACTGGAATACACCCCACAGCCTCTAAGATCCAAGCCATTGTGGACACACGCAGGCCAAATTGTAAGGCGGAGCTGCAAGCCTTTCTTGGCCTCTTGAACTTTTATGCAATTTTCCTGCCTCACAAAGCCACAGTGCACAGATTGCTGGACGCCAGAACCGCTGCACAGATTGCTGGACGCCAGGGCACCGTGGAAATGGGGCCCCCGTGAGGCACACTCATTTGCCGCTGTGAAAGGACTTTTGACAGCAAACACGGTGCTGGCTCAATACAGCACCCAACTGCCACTAGTGCTAGCCTGCGTCGCGTCACCCTACGGCGTGGGCGCTGTCCTTAGCCACCGCTTGCCGAACGGAGAGGAAGCCCCGATTGCATTTTTTTCCAGAACCTTAGCTGGGCCGGAAAGGAACTACGGCCAAATCGACAAGGAGGCCCTGGCT
This sequence comes from Diadophis punctatus similis, assembly GCA_023053685.1. Lineage (NCBI taxonomy): Eukaryota > Metazoa > Chordata > Lepidosauria > Squamata > Dipsadidae > Diadophis > Diadophis punctatus. The sequence goes on along the minus strand of JALIGW010000009.1, from coordinate 16,146,297 downwards.
CTCATCGCGGGGGTTCACAAGTTCCATCACTATCTGTAGGGGCGCCGTTTCGACCTCGTGACTGACCACCAGCCACTTCTGGGGTTACTCTCCAGCAACCGTCCGACACCCCAGATGATATCCCCAAGAATGACCCGTTGGAGCGTTTTCCTCGCCAACTACGAGTACCACCTGATCTACCGACCCGGCCGCAACATCGCGCACGCCGATGCCTTAAGCCGCTGCCCCCTGCCTATCCTGCTGGAGGACCCGGCACCTGCATCTACGGTCTTCCACTTGAACGACATCAACCTACCCATCGCAGCAAGCGACATCGCCAAGTCTACGGCTCGAGACCCCGTCCTGTCAAGAGTACTGACTTGGGTGCTGAGGGGCTGGCCTGGGGACACTGTGACTTCTGAATTTGCCCCATTCAAAACGCGCCAATGTGAACTGTCTGTTTTACGGGGCTGTTTATTGTGGGGTGAGCGGGTTGTAATCCCCATGGTTTTTAGGCGAGCCACCCTCAACTTGTTGCATAGGGGCCATCCCGGGGTGGTCCGAATGAAGGCCCTAGCCAGGGGTTACGTGTGGTGGCCGGGGATGGATAAGGCCATCGAAGAAAGGGTGGCCAAGTGCTCCATCTGTCAGGAGAATAGGGCATCCCCGCCTAAGGCAACCCCGCAGGTTTGGGAAACCCCAGCAGGCCCCTGGTCCCGCATCCACGTGGATTTTGCCGGCCCAGTACAAGGCCAGATGTTCTTGGTGGTCGTGGACGCTTTTTCTAAATGGTTGGAAGTCCGCTTAATGTCCACGACCACCACTGACTCCCTGATTAGGTGTTTGGAGTCATTGTTTGCGACACATGGGTACCCCGACGTATTGATCTCGGATAACGGGCCTCAGCTGACAGCGGCCCGATTTGAGGGGTTCCTCGCCAACTTAGGCATACGGCATGGTCTCATTGCGCCATGGCACCCTGCAGGTAATGGCATGGCGGAACGCATGGTTCGCACAACGAAAGAAACACTTCGCAAACTAGGCCCGGGGGATTGGCGAGATAAAGTAGCAGAGCTCCTGTTCACACAGCACACTACGCCATGTACAGCCACGAATAAAACACCGGCTGAGTTGCTCATGGGGAGGCATTTGAGAACGCAGCTCGATAGACTACACCCCCATTATTCCACAGAAAAGCCTCTAGACTCCTCCCGGCCAGGGCGCTCATTCCAAGTAGGCAGCCCTGTGTATGCACGCAACTATGCCGGCAGCCCACTTTGGCTCCCAGGGGTGGTAGTCGGCTCAAGCGGCCCGTGCTCCTATCGTGTCCTGTTAGACAACAGCCAGGAGTGGCACCGTCACATTGACCAACTGCGATCTCGGTGGGGGGAAACGGCAGGAGCCAAGCCACAACTGGCAGAGCCTCCCAACCCTATAGAGGGACTCCGACTAGGGGAGGAAGGGGCGCGACGAGCCACGAGCCAAACCGCTCTCGCTGACTTACCGGGGCGGGAAGAAGCAGTCGTAGAGGAGTTCACGCCTCTCCCCGGGGAGGAGACAAGTCCGGCAATAGACCATGCAGACGGAGACCGCAGTCTGGGAGAACAACCCCAAGAGCTAAGACGATCTAGTCGGATCAGACGGCGCCCAGCGTACCTCGCTGAGTACGCATGCTCCAACTAAAGGGTAAGGGGTGTAATGTCCTGGGGCTCCACCAGGGGGCTCCAAAAGGAGCGGGAGTTCTAAGCGTTGTGATTGGTTGATGTTATGTTGTGTTCAGTATAAATACAGAGCTGTCAGATCGGGGCCTGCTCCTGTCAGACGACTAGTTAGGAGGTTCAGAAGTTAATAAAGCATTAGTCCGACTCACGCCTCAGCGTCGTTCCTCACGAATATAATAACTCACACTTTGGTTACTTTCTGTTTGGATTATTACAACATACAACCTCCCTTGAAGACCATTCAGAAGCTTCAGTTGTTCTACAATGTAGTGATATGGACAGTTATGATAATATGCAAATTGTGGCAACTCTACTTCATAAGCTGTACCAGTTTCCAGTAGGATATGATTCAAAGTGCTGGTTATCATCCTACAAGGGATGGGATCAGAATCTGTCTCCTAAGAACATCTGCCCCCAGATACTCCCATAGGGTAGGCATGCTCCATATCCCCCCTTTTAATAGTTCCTTTTCAGTGGCAGTGCATGTCTCCAGAAAGAGCTCTCTAATATATGTACAATGGACTCCAACTCTGCTTATGTTTAGAAAAACTAATAAGACTTTTCCTCAGGCATTTGAGTCATATTTAGAGTAATTGTGATGATTGTGCCTAAGGATGTGGAGGTGGTATGATAAACTTCAATAAACCGGCAGTTTCCCAGGAAGGAGGGAGACAATTTCAAGGTGGGAGGTAAGACAAGAGGCAACACAGTCCGGAGCTGGATCTGAGACAGAGGAAGAAGATACTCACAGAAGTTAGGATATCACTTCTAGAATATCCCAGAGTTAGGATTAATATGAGAATAGTATAGGTTAGTCTGGCAAGATGTCTATTTGGTGTGAGCCAGAGGTGAAATCCAGCAGGTTCTAACAGGTTCTGGAGAACCGGTAGCGGAAATTTTGAGTAGTTCGGAGAACCGACAAAACCCACCTCTGGCTGGCCCCAGAGTGGGGTGGGAATGGAGATTTTGCAATATCTTTCTCCTAGGAGTGGGTGGGAATGGGGATTTTGCAGTATCCTTCCCATGCCACGCCCACCAAGCCACACCCACCAAGCCACACCATGCTCACTAAGCCACGCCCACAGAACCGGTAGTTTAAAAAAATGGATTTCACCACTGGTGTGAGCATATAAAGAATTTATCTTTGCTGGATTGTTCTATGATGTTCTTATGCTGGGCTTGATAGGAGTCCCCTTCTGGTTAATTATCAAAATTAATTACCATGTTTGGTTGCCAGTTTTTATTTAATATATTGGGTTGCTTTTGAAGTGTTGTGTAACCATATTGTTTTTTCTTGTTTATTGCTTGTTACGGCAGCTAGAGTAACATTATTTGAGTTGAGTAGCCCTATAAATCTGTTAATAAATAAATACACTTGAACATAATTCTCATTCACCTGCAAAGATGGGTTGTTGCAACAAAAAGAATTATTTCCTCCTTCCCCACATATTGATCTAAGCCTTTACAACATCTATAGAATATATTTGGAGGAAGGAATTAGTTGAAAAGTTACCAAGTCCACTGCGGATTGGAAAATAGCCAAGCAATGAGTTAAATTTCTTTCTTTTTTTCTTTCTTTCTTTCTTTCTTTCTTTCTTTCTTTCTTTCTTTCTTTCTTTCTTTCTTTCTTTCTTTCTTTCTTTCTTTTCTTTTCTTTTCTTTTCTTTTCTTTCTTTACAAAAAAGCCATGAGTTCAGCCAATCTAAAGACTTGTAATATTAATTGAAAAAAAAGCTAAGCTCCAGGACCATACGCATACACAACTACTGTGTTTTTATTTATTTTTTAATAGTAATGCACAGGATTGCACTGTAAATTTGGTTCATCCATACTATTGGTTTTTAATGGACTTTGGAAAAGGATAATGGGTGGAATTTCAAAATGTATTAATCAAGCTCACTGCTAGTTCTGCAAAAGGTGGAGATATACGGTAATAAGAGTTTGGGGAATATTACATACTGCAAACATTTTCTTGGGGATAATAAGTGGTGGGTTGCTACCAGTCTGGTCCGGTCCTATGAACTGGTAGCGGTGGCTGTGGGAGGCTCCTCCCACCCACCCTGGACTCTTCTGCGCATGCAGAAGCGGCGTGCACGAACCGGTAGCGATGGGATTTAGAACCCATCACTGGGGATAATATATAATTTTTGAGAATCTTGCTATTTGCTTTGCTGATGTTGGATAAGTAGAGGAAATGTTTAGTCCATTTGAAAGAGGAACAAATTTTACAAGCTTGGGCAATGCCTGTGAGATCGCCAAAAACCAAAGTATTCTAAATAAAAGTTCTGGCATTTCACTGCTTGGTTTAGTTCCTTTTCTTTGTGGATACAAACTGATTTCAAGTCTAAAAGCATGGAAGGGAATAATTACAGCTTACTAACCAGTAAATTTATTGGTGAAAATAAATTGAAACCACACGGAATCTTGTGGCATATCAAAAACAATTATTTATTGATAAAAAATTTCTGGACAGCAGTCTCTGGGCATTTTATGGATTGTAATCCGTAAAAGCTTATACCACAATGAAGTTGTATTTAGGATGCTATAAAATTCTTTATTATTATTTCAATAAATATGGCTAGGTTCTGGCAACCCCAAAAAAGGCTGTCAGATGCAAAATCATCTCCTTCGCCTTGAATATTATTTTTTATTTCATTGTTACTTAGGTGCCAACAAACAAGGATTGATTACTGATAACTACACAGTGTCCTAGCAACTTTATAATTTCAGCCTCCTCCAATATGGTTTGTATTTTTGTGTGGGCACGGTAGTTCTTGTTAGCATCCCTACTAGCTCCCCCTAAAGCATAAATTTCACAGACTCTACACCCACTATAGAGAAACTCAGTAATTCTACAATCTATTACTATCTATCTAAGGTAATCTATCACGTTTCTGCCTCTCAGAGTTTTCTGAAAAAAGAAAGGAAAGGAAAAAAGAGGGGTTAAGTTAGTCTAAAGACCTGGAGTTATTCCAAAGATATTCCAAAAATTAAGTTCTAATAAGATTTGTATGGCAAGTCAACATCGACCATTCTCTTTCACAAATAAGTTACTCTAGATCGGGGGTGTCAAACTCATGTTGTCACGGCAGTGTCATGTGATGTATCGGGACTTTCCCCCCCCCTTTGCTAAAATGGGTGTGGGCGTGGCCAGTGTGTGACGCATCCGGCCCGTGGGCTGGCAGTTTGACAGCCCTGCTCTAAATGAGTATTTTCGACCCTGACTACTTTAAGATGGATGGACTTCCAGAATTGACAGAATTCTGGAGACTTGAGGTTCACATGTTTTAAAGCTGCCAAGGTTGGGAACACAGATTTTGAGTGCAATCTTTGATTGCAACAAGTACAGGCCTGCAGTTCTCCACAAGATTGCATGTTGCCACTCCCAGGAAGCAGTTTGATTGCCAACTTTGTGTTGAAATGAAACAACTTGCACCTGACTGGAGCCGATTACAAACATTTTCTAATTGCCTTGTGGTTAGTGCTGGATGAGATTGAGCTGACCTTGCATTTAAGCTTCTAGCAAGGGGTAGGCATTCTTAGTTGCTAATGGCCTAGCAACTACTTGTCCTGTACTTTTCCCCATAGGATTTGTTTTTATATCCTCTGATCATTTCCTTCCTTTCTTCAGATTTCAAAGAATATAAGGTAAAGGTTCCCCCGCACATGCGTGGTAGTCGTTTTCCGGTTCTAGGGGCGGTGCTCATCTCCGTTTCTAAGCCGAGGAGCCAGCGCTGTCCGAAGACGTCTCCGTGGTCATGTGACCAGCATGACTAAAGAGAGCTCTTAATGATAGCCTCTTATTCTTTGTGTCAAATGCTCTGTAGAATAAGAAGTGGTTCATATATTCACCACCAGGAATAGAAATCTTATAAGGTAGAACTGCTGCGATCACAACTAAATGCTTTGTAAAACTTCCACAGCTTACTGACCTGCCAATACTGACTGGAAAGTTGGTTAACATAACTGGCAGTTGCCAGGCAGGGAAGGCTGCCTTGAAGCTAAAATGTGAGGCAATTTACTTTCTTGGGAGCTAAACAGCCTTTAAGAAACCATTTAAAAGATACTTGGTGTATGTTTCTTTTATCCTGCTATTGTTTCTGGCTCCACCAAATTCTCCAAATCCAGTTTACTGGAAATTAGGTATATACATGCAATATAGGGATGTCTGTGGAGATTAAATGTCTATGGAGATTCTCAGTCATCCAGGTCATGGTTGTCCCAAAGGTGTTTTTTCAAGAGACAACTGGACTCTTTGTTTTGTTTTTGAGGATGAAGAAGCTTCTTGGTTGAGAAGTGAAACGTCTTCAAAGAAAAACAGAAAGTCCAGTTACCTCTTGAAAAAGCACCTTTGGGATGTCTGTGGAGATTCTTAGTCATCCGGGTCATACTTGTCTCAAAGGTGCTTTTTCAAAAGGGAACTGGACTGTTTTTTCCCTGAGTTTTTCCCCCAGGGAAAAAAAAAAGAGTCCAGTTGCCTTTTGAAAAAGCACCTTTGCAATATAGGAACTGAGAAAATTGAGAAAACCTCTGTTCTTTCTAAGTTTATTTGCCCATGAAAGTCCACAAGAGGGCAGTAGAATTCTTTCTTTGCAAGAGCATTGCTTAAACCAGTTTTTTCAACCTTGGTAATACTAAGATGTGTGGACTTCAACTCCCAGAATTTTTCATGTCAACAGTATGATGTACAACCATTCATTTAGCAACCATTCAGAGCAGTAGTGGGTTCTAAAACCCTTTACCACTGGTTCGTGCACGCACTTGCACAAACACACAATACTACTGCACACGCGCAGAAGCTTCTGCACATGCGCAGACATGTCCCAGGTGACTGGGCAGAGCCTCCCGCTGCCAGTGCTAACGGTTCTTAGAACCGGGCTGAACCGGGAGCAACCCACCACTGATTCAGAGTTACAACAGCACTGGATAAAGTGATTTATGATATAGTTACAGAAATCTAAATTTGCATACTTTGGCAACCAATAACAGTGTCTGGAGTCATGTGGTCACTATTTTCAACCAGCTTCCAACAAAGTCAATGGGGCAAGGCAGATTTACTTAACGATCATATGATTCTCTTAACAACTCAGTGATTTGCTTAACAACCATGACAAAAAGGTTGTATAAGATCAGGCATGATTCACTTAACAACTGCTTAGATTAGCAATGGAAATGGAAGTCCCAATTGTGGCCATAAGTCAAAGAATACTTGCAGTTCAAATCTTTGTGTTGTTTATTTATTTATTTTTTTAAAAGGTTATAAATGATTCAAAAGCTTAAGAGAGCAAATCATTAATTTTAAGAGATCGTGTTTTTGATATCCTATTATATCGTATGGCAAATGTCTTATAATGTACTTTAAAATAAGTTAGAGTTGTGTAACATTGTGGCCAAACTGGTTCATTTACTGTGATCAAATCACTTTGAAGATACAAAATTACAATAGTAATTTTACTAAGTCTGCAAGCAATATAATATAAACTGGCTCCCAGCAAAGCATAGTTTGCTTGCTGGGCAGACATGATCAAATGCAGAACCAACCTCAGGAGTGGGTTCCTCCCGGTTCAGACCGGTTTGCCCGAACCGGTAGCAACCGCTGGTTACATCACAATGATGTCATCGAACCAGATCGCTTGGTGCCGGTCCGTGGGCAACTGCCATCACTTTTTAACAAAAATAAATTGGATTTTTCGGCACTGCGCATGAGCACACTTATGAGGCGCAGCCACGCGGCATAGGAGGAAGCAAAGGGGCAGCAAGGTAAGTTAGAACCCACCCCTGGAGCAGGGCAAGAAACGATCCCTACAAGAGTCAGCAATGGAAGGGAAAAAAACAGAGGGGGGAGCAGGGCAATAGCAATAGCACTTAGACTTATATACCGCTTCATAGTGCTTTACAGCCCTCTCTAAGCGGTTTACAGAGTCAGCATATTGCCCCCAACAATCTGGGTCCTCATTTTACCCACCTCAGAAGGATGGAAGGCTGAGTCAACCTTGAGCCAGTGAGATTTGAACAGCTGAACTGCTGAACTAGCAGTAGCCTGCAGTGCTGCATTTAACCACTGCACTATCTCGGCTCTTATCTTGGCAAGAAATGATCCCTCCCAGAGTCAGCAATGGAAGGGAAAGAGACGGGGGGGAGCAGGGCAAAAAACGATCCTCCCAGAGTCAGCAACGGATGGGAAAGAGACAGAGTGGGGAGCATGGCAAGAAATGATCCCTCCCAGAGTCAGCAATGGAAGGGAAAGAGATGGGGGGAACAGGGCAAAAACGATCCCTCTCAGAGTCAGCAATGGAAGGGAAAGAGACGGGGGGGGGAGCAGGGCAAAAAACGATCCTCCCAGAGTCAGCAATGGAAGGGAAAGAGACGGGGGGAACAGGGCAAAAACGATCCCTCTCAGAGTCAGCAATGGAAGGGAAAGAGACGGGGGGGGGGAGCAGGGCAAAAAACGATCCTCCCAGAGTCAGCAACGGATGGGAAAGAGACAGAGTGGGGAGCATGGCAAGAAATGATCCCTCCCAGAGTCAGCAATGGAAGGGAAAGACACACACACACACACACACACACACACACACACACACACACACACACACACACACACACACCTGTCGCCTCCACTGTCGCTACTTTTGCTCTTGACTGCTCTGGCGCTCTTAAAGTCATTCTTGAAGAGTTGGGAGACGTTTCCTTAGATTGCCACCAAACTCATCATTGGGAGCGTCAACTTGGCCGAACTTTGGAAGAGCTTTGCCCAAGACTTCTCATATATTTTGAGCTAGCCTGACGCTCCCAACAATGAGTTTGGCAGCGATCTTCCAGGTGTGTGTGTGTGTGTGTGTGTGTGTGTCCCGCAAGGATTTGGAGGCAGACACCCGCTTCTGAAAGCACGCACAGGAGCGAGAGCGCTAAGTTGACCACTGTGGGGTGAGCGCTTTAGCTTCCCCTTTTGCTCCTCACAGTCGCCCTGAGCTGAGCTGGTGCAGTTCTTTACTTGGGCAGCCCCGACGACCACAGTACAGTAAGATTTGGTGGTGTAGAAATTGTATTAAAAAGAGTGCATTTCTGAGGGTCTTCTGGCAAAAAACCATCCCAACACAAAATCCAGGCTTGCAGCAACAGTTTGGAGCTTGTTAAACGTTTTCCAATCCGGGGTGCTCGGCAGGCAGACTTTTATTTTGTCAGCCCAAAGGGGGGGGAGATACATAGGAAATCGCCCTGTCTCTGCAGCATCGTGACTGAGTGGGCGTGGCCAACTTGATGTCACTCACAGCAAGGTGCCACCCCACCTTGCTGTGAGTGATGTTGTGTTGGCCATGCCCACTCAGTCACATGACCACCAAGCCATGCCCACTCAGTCTCACCAAGCCACACCTACAAAACAAGCCATGCCCACATAACAGATAGTAAAAAAAATTTAGAACCCACCCCTGATCAATCTCTATAGCTTTGGTCTACTACATTTCAAAGAAAAAGGCAGAGACAGTAAATTACAATTTGATGTTGGAATATTTTTGATAAACTCATCTGTGTAATTTTATTTATTCCTCTCTGACAGGTCAGTATGCTAGCTATATTATATCTGAGGTAGGACCAGTGAATATAAACAATTTGATTTCCGTGAATCTGACTGATTCTTCCTTCTGCCACTATTCAGAGTCCAATCAGCGTACTTTAAATGTTTAATTATAAGGGCTCTTTAAGACATTCACACCCACATGGGGGAATCTCATAGGTTTTGTAGGAAATACAGCTCATGTGGGGAAGGGTACTTTTTATCATTAGAGTAGATTGACATCTACTGTCAATCTCTAGTTTTCTTGCCTTTGGTGTATTGCAAAATAGGAAATCGGCTTAGTTTCCACAACATTCAAATCATACTATAAATAGCACACTGGCTGAAATGGCGCAATATGGTAAACTGCAATCAAGAAAAACTTGTGATATTCTACAGCCAGGCAAATCTTAGAGATGATTCAGTTTCTTGAGACCAAAGGCCTTGCCTCACTTCCCCCTTTGCTAATCAAACCATCTCTCTTTGTCTCTCCTCATATGTTCTGAACAGATTTTTGCAATAGCAGCAATCTGCCCGAAGTGGAAATCATCAGCCTCCTGGGGGAACAACTGCCCTTGTATAAACTCCGGGCAGACACAGTATTCGGATATGACCACAAAGATTGGATCCAGACACCTCAGGTCTCCTCTGACGCTGCTGCTGCCCTCACATTTAAGCAGATCGAAGAAACCCTGGAATATTTCTGTAAGTCACCTCTGGGGAGGAGTCAAATCGATCTATGAGTCTAACAATAATTCTTAGTTTTTAAATTTCTTTTTGACTCCTTAGAGCAGGATATACATGCTGTTTTGAAAAAATTGCAATAACTTTATGAGGTAAGCTGTTATTATCGGTGCGGTGCAAAAGGAGGAGAAGCTGGGTGTCAGCCGTGAGGTAGTGATCTGATTGCAGTTGTTTCCAGGAAATTGTGAAAGAACTGAGATGAGGCTTCAGTAAAATAATCCCCACTGCCTAACAGCTACCCTGTTATCTTACTCATAGTAATATATCCAGTGGTGAAATCCAATTTTTTTTACTACTGGTTCTGTGGGCGTGGCGTGGTGTGGCTTGGTGGGCGTGGCAGGGGAAGGATATTGTAAAATCTCCATTCCCACCCCACTCTGGGGCCAGCCAGAGGTGGTATTTTCCGGTTCTCCAAACTACTCAAAATTTCCGCTACTGGTTCTCCAGAACCTGTCAGAACCTGCTGGATTTCAACCCTGAAATATATCTCTATACCACTGCAGAACTCAACTGCTGGGTTTTTGACTTTGTGGATCACAACGGTATATGTTTCTTACTCATGAACGTTTAAGCGTTTTTACAGTACTCAGAAGGGCTAGCTCCTTGCCAATCCTTTTTTATTTAATTAAGCTAGTTTTTAAAAAAAATTGTCATTGTGATAAAGGAACAAGAAATGTTTCTCAGGATTGTTGTTATGAGAATCTGTAAAAAGAACAAAAGAAAGGCCTGATATTTCACAAGGGGAGGTGAGACTGATACCACTGCATTATATACAGGTACATTTCTGTGGAAATAATTCCCACTGTGTTCAGGAGGTTTTAGGAAGTTGTCTTAGTTCCTAAATCTTTCTTAGGACTCAGTGTGTCCATTATGCTATTCTTCAAAGCATAGTTACAAATCTCAACCAGCATAGTCAGGTTGGACAGACTCATCAACAATGAGCTTCCTAAACTTCAGGCAGCTTTTACTAGCCTTACTCCAAGATGCTGTAACTTTTATGGGGCAGATACTGCCATGAGAGTTTATTAACCTCCTTCGCGTGGTTCTGGATTCCCCATATGCTGAGCCTGCACAAATGCAGTACATGGAATCATATTCTCTAGGTTTGAATTGCACATGAAGCCACAAAAAACTAATGATTTTTGATGTGGTCAGAAAACCACCACAGCTACCTCTGTCCTGCTGCTTTGTGAACTTTTTACCTGGTTTTGCTTTGATTTTACCTTCTTGGTGCTTAGTAAATCTAGGAATATGCTTTCTAGTGAATTAAACCTTGAGCTGTTGTTTAGTGCAGACTGATCTTGGTGCAGACTGAAGAGGCTGGGGCTGTTTCCAACTTGCATTATTTGAAATTTTCCAGCTTCACCAGAGATGAACGTATTATGTTGTACATTAATTTTACCATGTTTTAAATTTATTTTGAATTTAACTATATGTTGTGTATGTATCTATATATTTTCTTTATTCCTTATATTTTATAATGTGTACAGATATATACTGTGTGTGTCTTTGCGTATAAAATTTCCTTTATCCATTCTGTCATGTAATGACAATACATCTGGAAACTGAACCCTAGGTTACTCCCCCCCCCCCAATTCCCTACATACACATAGCATCTGTTCTGCTGTCCTTAAGCCTAGCACTACTGCTCTCTTGTCTATTCATCTATAAAGAATAGCTAACTTTTCTTCCCTTTCATTTTTTTCTAAACTCGGTTTTGAAACATGGGGAAAAGCTGTTTGTGCTTCCATTTACCCTCTTATGTGTTTTTAAAGTTTTAATTTTGTTTGTCAATTTTAAAGCAACTCCACATGAAATCATCTACATTTCTTTCTCCCGAGGACTGGATGCCACTGTGTTTTTTCTTGTCATCTCTTATCCCTCCCCATCTTCCACAACATAACTGAGGAACGGGTTTCTGAAGGGGGAACTGTAGGAAGAGGCTGGGGAGAGACTGGGAGTCCCCACCACAAAAATCACTAAACAAACAAACAAAAAAAGCAGCTGTATATGTTTTAGCTTTTGGCCTTTTGATTTTACCCTCTGAGTGCTTGGTAAATCTAGGAATAGGCTTGTGGGCCTTCTCATTAGGCAGCTTCAGCTTCAGTATCTGTCCTTCAAAATGACGGTCAGGGTTGATTTCCTTTAGGATTGACTGATTTGATCTCCTTGCAGTCAAGGGACTCTTAAGAGTCTTCTCCAACACTAGGATTCGAAAGCAATGGAACTCCTTATAGGTATATATTCTTAATAAGAGCCGAGGTGGCACAGCAGTTAGAGTGCAGTACTGCAGGTCACTTTAGCTGACTGTGATCTGCAGTTCAGCTGTTCAAATCTCACCGGCTCAAGGTTGACTCCGCCTTCCATCCTTCCGAGGTAGGTAAAATGAGGACCCAGATTGTTGGGGGCAATATAAATATACATTGCTTAATGGTGTAAACTGCTTAGAGAGTGCTTGCACTGTGAGGCGGTATATAAATCTCACTAATAAATAAATAAATAAATCTTTGTCCTCAGTCAGGGCAGCCGCTGTGGACGATTTATTTAAATCTGTTAGTTACCCAATGGACTACCTACAACGAAAGGGCAAGTGTAGCTAAGTTATTCTCATTCCATATCAGACAATGGGCTTTTCTTCATAGTATGTGTGCAGTTATGACTAACTAATTGGTGGGGAGTGGATAGGATTTATACTCTTCTCAGTCAGCCAGCCATTAACACTCTGAGGGTCTTGAAACCATCTGGGGACTAATCTGTGACCTCGGAGTCACCTGAATCAGAGTGCAAATGAGTGTGGAACCATCTTGGAATTGCTGAAAGGACTACATTGTAAATAGGAGATTGGTGAGGTTGTATCCTTCCCTCTTTGTTGAGAGAGGGTTATTTAAATCTAACATACATAACCTATTTGACTCCTCTTTCGAACCAGTGATCATCTTTGTCTAGAATGTGAGCCCTGTTGTCTTTAAGGGAGTGGCCCTTGTCTTTCAGGTGTAGATCGATTGCTGAATCCTGTCCTGATGAGTTGGTTCTCCTGTGTTGTGCCATACATTTGTGGAATGGTTGTTTTGTTTCCCCAATGTACAAGTCTGCACATGCCTTGCTGCACAGCACTGTATGGATCACATTGTTCTATTCATGCCTGGGTGATTTGTCCTTGGGGTGGACAAGCTTCTGTCTTAATGTGTTCCTGGATTTATGTCAGGCCGAAGCCATTTTAGTTGGGGTCTTTGGCCTGCCACACTTTATGCTATTTTAAAGTGTATTCTTAGCTGTGGGAATTTGGGAGGGGTAATTGCATGAGGGATGTCTGCAGGTAACCATAACAAATTCCTTGTAGATTGTCAAAGTCATCCTTTGTCTTTGCACTTCTGCACCTGCACGGAAGGAGATGGGAGTTGCTGCCAAGTTGGCAGATGAAGATTGGTCAACGTGATGGACTTGGGGGTGTGGGGACAAGGGCTTGAACTTTCAACTGGGTGGAGAAACCCCTAGGACTTCAGATTCGGGTTTCTCCCAGATGTGCCAATATGGCTCTGCTAATAAATTGGAACTTTGAGGAATACTTTGCCTCGGATTCTGATTTGATTTTCGATGCTATTTGGAACCCTGACTTGGAACACTTTACAGTATACACTTATGTTTTGTTTGTTGAAAATCCTGGTGAGCTTTTCTAATATTCCAGTCTAAATCCAGCTTGATTCTCTGCTAAGGGATTTCTTTCCTTTACCCACTTTTCTACTTTGTTCAAAAGGTGTTTTGCATACATTTTAGCCACAATTTCAAGCTATCAGTTTCTTGTAATCACACCTTATTTTTAAATTTTTAGCGTGTTTTCTTTTTAAATCTTAAGGTGTCCCTGGGCCTGGCACATTGCTGCCATCAGTAACTTTCTGGTATGTAAACAGAATCAAACCAATTTGAATGTACTTGCTGTTAGTTTCTGGCTTGAAGTTTATGATTAAAAAGTTTTCAATGAAAAATACAAATTAGTGTAATGGAAGCTCAGGCTTCTATCTGCACCTTGGATAGAGGAGGAAATTGAGTTTGTCCAAGTTTGGGCGTGTTCTGAATTCAAAAAGATGGATATAACCTTAGCATCAACCCAAGCCCAATTGAGCTTTCTATTTCATCTTACTTCAAGATTAGTGAGAAACCTCTTGTGAAGCATAACTAGGATCAGATCTGCCTTATAAATGGACTGTGATTGGTCATCATGGTTATCCACCCTCATGTGAGCTTGGATAGCAATAGCACTTAGACTTATATACTGCTTCATAGGGCTTTACAGCCCTCTCTAAGCAGTTTACAGCGTTCAGCATATTGCCCCCAACAATCTGGGTCCTCATTTTACCAACCTCAGAAGGATGGAAGGCTGAGTCAACCTTGAGCCGGTGAGATTTGAACAGCTGAAGTGCAGCTAGCAGTCAGCTGAAGTAGCCTGCAGTGCTGCACTCTAACCACTGCGCCATCTCGGCTCATGTCTGAACAAGCCCAGTCTTGTTTCATGCAACATAGTTTCCTTAATAATATTTAAATTGATACATAAAAATAGGTTCTTTTCCTTCTACAGTATGGAAGATTACGTTTATAAATCAAGGAAACCAATTCTGAGCCTGAGGTATTTCTTTTAGGATCTCTAGAGGAGGGGTCTCCAACCTTGGCAACTTTAAGACTTCTGGACTTCAACTCCCAGAGTTCCTCAGCTGGAGTTGAAGTCCAGAAGGCTTAAAGTTGCCAAGGTTGGAGACCCCTGCTCTAGACAGCCAGGATGGGTCATTTATAAGATCATCTTTAGAGACACCCAGGTGTACAAAATCTTCTAAAGAAGTACCAACCCTGGCAGTAGCTTTGGGTGATATTAAGAGAAAGTGGGAAGACATGTGTGATGATAGATATATGTTCAGTAGAACTATTTCAGAGAATTTATATGAAATTTTACAGCTAAATAATGGGGAAAGTCATCCCCAAAGACCAATCCCTATTCTTGCCAGGCTAGCTCTTCCTTGGCAAGTATAGTCTGTCCTCCTTGCCCTTTAGTCTTATATTTCCTTGAAGGAATAGAAGAGGATCTAAAGAATGGCAATTGAATTTTTATCCCTTATCAACCGTCTCTTGGAGTGCTTTGAAGTCAAAATTAGAGAAAAACTCAACTAGGTCCCCATCCATTACTCTGTCCTTCCAGTCAGCAATATTTCAAATCAGTAACTGGCTAGAACTAAGTAATGTAATATTAGTGGGCAGGATTGGGAAGGAATTGGAATTTTGAATTGAAGGACATGGGTTTTCCCATTCTTTGAATGGGACTGATATCCAAAATTCCTTCAGTGTCAAAAAAAAATCACACTTGTTTGAAATTTGTCTACCTTCACCACTGCCTTGCTGGTTATAAGCTCTAGCAGGTTTTGAGATCAGCAGCAATTTCGGTGGGGTACTTTTGCAGTTTGGCAACTCAAAATAACACCGAAGTCCAGGAGGGATAATTTACTTTTAGGTGAGGAGAATTGTCTTGCTTCAGCTTCTCTCCTTAGCTATTGTAGAGGGCAGAAGAAATGTCCTCCAAGGACAAGAGGAAGAACTGCTACATCAAATAAGCAGCGCTTAAGTCTGGGCCAAGAAACCAATTTGGGAAAATATCTCAGACAAGCCTCTTTATAGTTCAGAGCACAATTCTGTTACTATAGCTGTTTACAACAAAAGTAATCCTGACCTACATGGCATTTGTTTCTTAGTCTGGTTTACTTCGTGGGGTTGACAGCTATACAGAACTATTATTTCTAAAGCAACAACAACAGTGGTGGGTTCCTACTGGTGCGATCCACTCTATCGCACCGGTAGCAGCGGGCTGGTGACATCATCAAGAGGTTACCAACCCGGTGTGGTCGGGTGCCGGTCCCTTGGAGCCGCCATCTTTTTTCACGAATTTTTCGATGATTTTTTTGCTTCCACGCATGCGCGGAAGCAAAAAATAGCCAAAACCGCACGCGCAGGTGTCCCCTCACAAGATTTCGGTGCGATTTTGCTTCTGCGCATGCGGAAGGGGGCATGTGCGTGTAGTGAGCGCACGCGTGCACAAAACATGTTGATGCGCGCACAGCGCACCGGTAGCAACGTAAGAGAGCAATCCGCCCCTGAACAATAATATATGTCAGGATCAGAGGTGGGTTTCAGCAGGTTCTGTCCAGTTCTGGAGAACCGGTAGCGGAAATTTTGAGTAGTTCAGAGAACCGGTAAATACCACCTCTGATCGCCCCACCCCCATCTATTCTCTTCCTCCCGAGTCCCAGCTGATGGGGAGAAAATGGGGATTTTGCAGTAACCTTCCCCTGGAGTGGGGTGGAATGGAGATTTTACAGTATCCTTCCTTTGCCATGCCCACCAAGCCACACTCACAGAACCAGTAGTTAAAAAATTTGAAACCCACCACTGGTCAGGATTGTAATCAGTCTCATATGTTTCGGAATCTCTTGCTGAGAGTCTCTAACCCAAATGCAGTCCAGTTGTGGAACAAGAACCCAAAGCTGGAGAGAGTGGGCTTTGGATGGGATATTCAAGGCAGGAAGATGAGAAACAAACCTCTGGTTATTTGTCTGTATTATTAAAGTTAGTATACCAGTAATCTACAATAAATCATAAAATCCAAATTAATTAAAGTTAGACATTTGTAGTAAAAGATACGATTTTAGAGACTCAGTTCTTAGAAAAGTTACCTGTGCAAATTCCTAAAATGAGTAAGTTTGATTAAATTGATCTGAAGTTCATGATGGATTGGATTTTAGACAGTAGACCACCACAGTGATAAGGGTTTTCAATCTCTGCCACTTTACATTATGCTTTGTCCACTAGGTGCAAAAGATCTTATCAGCTTCTTCCAATTATTTAAAGCCCTCTCAAAACCTGGCATGTCCTGTAAATGGCAAACATTGGCTTTTGTTAATAAAAGCTCTCTTTTTCATTCCATTGTTAAAGTCCATTTATTTGCAGCTATCTTTAAACATTTCGCATATTGCCTGAAAAGTCTAAATTGGTAGAAGTTATGAGATTGCAGAAGCATTATGAGGTTGTTGCATTTCCTTGATTTTGGTTTAAAAAGCAAACAAACCCACATTTACCCCTCAAAGGAAATTTTTACACACGTTTCATTCGTCCGTAAAGGCAAATTAATTAACATTTGGCTTTTAATAGCATACTTCCCAATTTTCCCCAAACTACTCTGCGAATGATCCATGCTACTGTTTTTTGTTTTTTTTAAAGAAATGCTAAATCATCAGGGCTAACCTTAAGAAAGAAGAGCGCGTTTAAGAAATGACTGAAGTCACACCAGCCCACCCTCCCATTCAAAAATACTGCAGAATGCCGGAGCTGAGATGGACCATTGTGCTACGTAACAATAGGAGGAGGCTGAGCTTTACTTCCTCACCCACAACACCTTTGCTATTTCCATTTCAGCTCTACTATCCAATCTTAGCCTTCGATTGTCTTATAAGACCTTTCTATCTTCAACTCTTCCTTTTTAATTGACCATTGCGGGGTCAAGATATTCAGCAACTCTCCCCCCCCCCGTCTTACTCCGGAAAATGGATTCTTCCAAACAGGTGGATCTCAGATTCTATAAACGTATATAGAGTGCCTGCAATTAGCGCGCTGGAGGAAAGTGAGGATTTCTGAGCCGGGCAAGGCAAGCATCTCTCTGATGCAGCTGATAGGCGTCTGCTTAGCTTCGCCCGTTTCACCTCTCGCAAGGTGAACGATCCAGGGGACCGGATCCTTGTACCTGCGAAGTTAATGTTGCCCACCGAGGCAGAGGCATTTCTGGGGTCGCCCGGAATGGAATTCTGGATCAGCCCCGCCGCTTGCGACGAAGGCAACGGGAACAGTAACCTGGACGGTAGCGAGGATCTCCTACCCCAGGAATTGGAGGAGGGTAAGGAGGAGGAAGGCCCCCCCCGGAGCGAGGTGTTCTGTTGGCCTGGACCTACAGCATTCTCACACCCTTCCCCTGTGGAGGGAAAAGCTGCTGCCTGTTTAGATCTTTTTGTTTTTCTCAACTGTTTTTTCTTTTGACAGAAGTGCAGTGCTTGGAAGGTGGGTTTAGACTCTAGACCGGTGTTTTTCAATTTCAGTAACTTTAATTAAGCTGTATGGAATTCAGCTCCCAGAACATCCAGCAAGCAAGTTTAAGATGTGAAGATGGTAGCTTTCACAATTTTCTAGGTAGTATGCTTTCTGGGGAATTCTGGGAATTGAAGTCCATACATCCTAAAATTGCTGCAGTCTGAAAAACTGTTCCAGAGTGTTTCTTTTCAGCAAAGTTATCCAGGTGTATCAGATTATACCTTCCATCATCCCTAGCCTGCAATATGTCTAATCCTGGAAGTGCCATTCCAGACCTGTTGGTGAAATGCTAAGAATGGTCCAGAAAGAAAGGTCTACCTTTGCAGAACAAAACCCTGTTTGTTCCTGGTAACCCAGGAACAAAACCTAGGTGAGCCTACCTGCCTTTATAGAAGATTGCCAGCTTGTTTCTTTGTGGCCTTGTCCTTATAAGTTTTGATGATTGTCCAATGTGTATAGATCTACAGATTGCTACTTTCCCCATCAGTTTACTTTCAAGACAGTAATATTTTATTTGTTTGCCATGGATATGGTTAAAAAATTCAATCTGTTTAGTTGGAAAATCTAACTCCCATCTCAGTTGTTTTAATCAAACCTGCATAATATTGGTTAGAGATAGTGAAAATTGTAGTTTTAAAAAAAACCTTGAGAAGAGCTGTTTGTTACTATTTCCTTCCATCTGTTTTGAAACTACCTTATCAGAATCTTATGGGTACTATTTAGACAGGTGCAAGGAGGAAACAATCTCAGATTCCCATATCTTGACTGTTGTATTCAAATTCTATGAACCTCCTGTCTTCAGGCTTTGTTTGTTTTTTACCTATCAAAATAAAATGGGAAACAATGATATTGGAAATAGCCCAAGTTGTTAAAAATTAGGTTAGTAGGCATATGTGTAAGAAGGACATCATTTTATGTTACTGATAGCAAGTACTACACAGAGTAATAGGGCAAGTTCTGATAAGAGATTTTAGAGAAAGAGCTGAATAAATGCAAAATCCTAAACTTTCTTGGCAATTAATGGAGGAATTCTTTTAGGAAAAAAACCTTGCTTTTAGAAAGGGAGAGGGGATCTAATGTTGTTCTTTTCATATGTGCTTGAGAGAGGATGGAAACACAGAAATCATTAAAATGTGCAAAGGCTAGTCTTGTATAAGAATTCTCTCTTTAACGTAAGTACAATCAAGGTTGAAGCACATTTTTCATTTTCCTTTAAATTTGAATGGATTTCCTTCCAATCTGGACTATTTTAAAGGTTGAGATTTATGTGCGACCCCAATGATGTCTGCAATGAATCTAAAAATGTGCATTATATAAATTGGCTGCTGCAGTTTTTCTAATTCAGTGTGTGTGTTTTGCTTTTGCTGTGCAATATGAAGCTTTTAATTCATAGGAATGAATCCACATGTTAAACTTTCGGTTATTTGCCATAGTATTAGTTGCTCCTAGAATGTTTATCTGCTTCTTTATGATAACAAGCAATACAAATAAAAGCTTTCATGACCTTCCAACTGAAATGGTTCATTAATATATTACATGGTGATATCTTTGAATGCTGAGCATCCTCCTGCGGAGTGTACTGTATGTTCTAGGATCCTTTATGAAAGTACAGTATAACCTTTCCATTTCAAGAAATATTCTGCAAGGAGGTTGACTTCCTAATTACTGTGCAGCCCCTAAACTGGTCATCTATTCATATGGGAAACAGAGCTCCACTGATTCTGCTATGGGTCTTGAGAATAATCTGGTAGGTTACGGTCTACTGAGAAAGTGGGGCTGTCTTACAAATAAACCCAGAAATGATACTATCTCCTAGCAAGTTTTTTCTTCCTTTTACTTATCAGTAATAATCTCTGGCATAAAAGAGAGAAATGGTTATTAAAAACATAGCTGCTCACAAGACCAAAACAGCTACTCACCTGCTTGCTTCGTTCAAGGTTCTTTCTTGTTAAGCAGGTTACTGCAATGTTCTTTTGTCATCAAGGCATAAATCCTGTACAACCATCTTAATTTTGTTAAACTATTATCTCAGTTATAATTGAATGCTTTTGTTATCTGGATTTAATTATAGGTTACTGGAACAGCTTTAAAACTGATTACTTTCATTTTTGAGGAGCTGTTTTAGCTATTTCTGTAGTACAGAAGAATGCAAAAATACTATAGATTTAATATTTTATTTTTCATGGGGATGCCTAATAAGGTATTTATAAAGCCCACTAATGCCCATAGATAATTTTTAATAACATGGCATATGGTTGAAGGTGATGGGAAATTTACATTAGCAAATCTGGAGAATGCATCCGAAAGGCTAATTTGAAATGTCCACCAAACCTTAAGTCAACATCCCATCAGTAACATCTTCTGTAGCTTTTTTTCCTCTTAGTCCAAACTTTTGTGTCTAAGAAATCTGATGTGGCTTAATAGGCTAAGATTTGGATTAACTGACTATAAAAACCGATTGGCAATTGTACTTTCTGACAGATGCCCTTATCTCATTTGCAGTGAATGTAATCTAAGAGTAAAGAATTTTTAAAGTTCATTCTTCTGAAGTATCCATGAACTGCTATCAAAAAAAGGGCATGAATTGGTGTGATAAACTCATTTGAGAAAAATTCAGTAGCTTTACTGCTATCAAAAAAAGCACAATTTTCTCTCAGGTCACTGTGAATTTGAACTAAAAATGCTTTGGTTTGGTTTGTCCTACCATCTTGGGGCCTTCTAGTCCAGTCAAGAAGCACACACAGAAGTACCAACTCATTGTAAGGTTACATTAATAACATCTTGCAAATGTGAAATTACATTTGCCCCCCTCAATTTTATAGTCTAAGAAACTAAGAAACCTCTGAGATGTTTGCCAAATGCTCATTCCTTTTGTGGGCTCAGCTGCCTCTTGTCTGACCTTTGTTTATATGATTCTTCTGTTTCCCAAGGCCACTCCCAAATACCAGTACATCCTATTGAATGTTACAAGGTTTGGGTGAATTATAGGTAGTCCTCAACTTACGACCACAATTGAGCCCAAGTGTCTGAATTTTGACTACATAACCACAGGGATGCTGTAACAGTTGTAAGTGTGAAAAATGGTCATGTCACTTTTTTCCCAGTGCTTTTGAATAGTCACTAAATGATCTGTTGTAAGTTGAGGACTACCTGAATTGTCAACTTTTGGGTATTGTCTTTTTGGTGAAGTTTTGAGAAGGAATGCTAAATGCTAATTCTGTCCTGGGACATGACTTCATTTTACAGACTTAAGGTTTCAATTAAATATCCATTTCTCCCAGGTATTGATGGAACATTGAATAAAATAGTGTTCCTTGATAATCACTTCTGTAAGTGGCATTTTAAAGAATGTCAAAGGTTTTGATGTCTTTTACATAACTACTACTCTCAAAGAGCCTTGTGAGATCATGCCTCTTTTATTGCTATATAAGTGGAATCCCAAGGATTTAAATCAGGGGTCTCCAACCTTGGCAACTTTAAGCCTGGAGGACTTCAACTCCTAGAATTCCCCAGCCAGCTTTGCTGGCTGGGGAATTCTGGGAGTTGAGGTCCTCCAGGTTTAAAGTTGCCAAGGTTGGAGACCCATGATTTAAAGCACCCTTCCCCAACCTGGTGCTCTTGGGATGTGATGCGATTTATCATGTGGCTTGAATCCTAAGAGTCTCCAACTGGAGGGACACTTGGTTGGGGAAGGTTGGTATATAGCAGTGATGGTGAACCTTTTTTGGCTCGGGTGCCAAAAGGGTGCGCGTGCACACGATAGGGTGCATGCGGGTGCCCACACCCGTAATGCAATACCCTCCCCCCATGCATGCACAGAACCCCCCACTGCTTCCCCCCGCGTATGCGCACAGGCCTCACTGAAGCTGTGGAGCTGCCCTACTACTTACCTTCAGATAGTTGCAACCAGGCCTCCCACACCTCAGCCCATTTCTTCTGCAGCCTGCAAGGCTTTCCTGAAGGCCTCTCTAGCCGATAACAGAGCTCCGGATTGATCTGGAGCTCTGTTATCGGCTGCAGAGGCCTTGCTGGCTGCAGAAGAAATGGGCCGAGGTATGGGAGGCCTGGCTACAACTGTCCAAAACCGAAGACGTTCCTGAAGACCTCTGACAGGGAAAAGGAGGCTGGGGATGAGCACACAAGTGAACTTCCGGTTGGGCTGTTTTTCACCGTCCCCAGGCTTTAGGAGGCTTTCCTGAAGCCTGGGGAGAACGAAAACTGCCAAAAAGAAGGCCGAAGCCTTCCCATAGCAGGAGTTTCCTGTGGACTTCTACTCTCAGAGTTCTAAGCAATATTCAAGCTGGCTGAGGAATTCTGGGAGGTTGGCCCATACACTTTGGCCAGATAAAGGAAGGCTATAATAAATTATCTGTTTTCTTTGTTATTGAAACAGCATAATCTCAAATTATGCAAAACAAACAGCATATATTTGCAGCATGCAAACTATCTCCTTCCATTGGGCTGGAGCAGGAAAGTAAGGAATTAAAAGCATATTTATAACCTGCTTCTATAGACTCTTGCTGTAGCATTTTCACTGAATTTAGTGTAATTCCTGCCAATATTATTTATTTATCCTTAGTCTCAATTACTGAATGCTATTTAAAAAAAAGACATTCCCTAATAGTTATTGACTTGCAAGACATTGAGACAGAAACATTAATTTAAGCAATTCCGCGCACGCACACACACACCCATTTTTATTTCCAGACTGAACTTCTTGGTCTTGTCTGAATTAGAAAAGTTTGAACAGCCTCCCTCTAGCTGAACTTCTGGGGCAGAGACAAAGAGAACAATAGGAGAGCTCCTATGTTAGACAGATGCTATGCATGGAATAGCCAGGCAAAGAAAGCCTCTTAAAACTTGCATAGCTGCTTTCTTTATCCATGCTTTGCTGGAAAACATTCATGCTCTAATTATTTCCAATTATGATTCAGTTGGATGCTAGCATGCCATATAGATCCCCTATGGAGCGAGGGGGAGGTCCATACACACGCAAACTGGAGGAGTATGGTGGCTCTGTATAGCCAGATTGTGCCAATCAGCATGCAAGCAGAAAGGAGAGAAGGATTAGCTGACTTGTTAGAATAGCAAGCGGACAGATAGGACAGGATGTTCTCTAGGATTGGGAATCCTAACCACATTACTGTGACTTGGCTCTGTATTGCATAACATCCACCTCCGGGAACAGCATAATAAGATTGAATGTCATCATTGATCTATTAATCCACTTACTGCTCATTAAATAAGGAACATTTTCATTTTGCCATATTAATAAATTGCTCCTATCAATTACTGTAAGCATCTGGGTAGCGAACAGCAAAGCAAAATGGAAACAATAATAAGAACATCAGTGCAATACCATCCAGGGTGGTTGGCTACAATTGAGCTGAATGAGCATTGGAATACTATCGTTTTAACGGCCTTGCAGAACGAAAGGAGGAAACTCTCTCCAGGAGGGGGTGGGTCAGAGTACAGGAGCTACAGTAAGTAAGGATTGATGCTCGGCCTATCCTCAATGCAGTTCTCATGGGGAAGGAGTCTCCACAGGATGTGTCTAGCAGTTTAGACTCTACAATAGAGGGAATTTAAGTTCTGGTAGGTCATGTCTTAGGTAATCCAGTGCTGTACCCTAATGGGCTTATTTACCTTTAAGTAGCAGATTTATGTCTACAGGTAATAAGCTATCCTTTCTAATCTATTAACCAGCCCTGAGTTTGGTCATGGGGAGGAGAGATCTTATTTAGGTTATAGCTAAATAGGTAAATCCCATGAGCCTTGACTCTGATATTTCCTGATTTGTAGGGTGTTCGATGTGAAAACTGAAGTTTCAGGTCATTCTCCACCCCACCCCACCCCCAAATCTCAGGGTCAGAATTGAGCATTTGAAAGGACCATATGACAATCTTAGAAAATTCTGCTAAAACATTTTGGAGACAATTTTTTTAAGCTCAATCCAGTGGCATGGTTGTTGATTATTTTTTTAAAAAATGCTAAAATTGAAAAGTGGAGATTATTAGATTATTGATTATGTTCAATCCATAACTTCTTCAGTTATTACTGGGAAAGATTTCTGTTTGGAGAAATGATGCCAATTTATGTCGTTAATAGTGAATGAGATGGACCCGAAAGTCTGATTTTAAAGTTGTGCTTACCACAGGTCAGAGACAAATGAGCAAAATACTCATGGCTTCTCCTGATGATTCTTAGTTTGTTTTCTTTTTCTTCTGCCAATATTTGTAAGAAATATGGAGAATGCAAAAGCCTATCAGTATTTTGACTCAGGACTATAGTAATAAGCCGTTTTACAGGGAGTCAGGATTTGCAAATCATGTTTTCAAATTATAGATTGTAGCTCCAAAAATTGCTTTCTTGGGATGGATTCATACATCAAATTGTCACTATGGCTTAGTGTAAATACATAAAAGCTTCCTAATATTTCTAACTTCTAAATAAAGTTTATATACGAAACTAATAAAAGCCACTAAAATGTGCCTGTGTGTACTTGTATCTATACATTTCCATGTATAAGATCTTTCAAAGGGTCTATTTTATGGGAATTTGTGTTGAGATTTCAACCATCAACTGAATATTAAAAATTGGTTTGATTTTGGAAATTTGATTTTGAAAATTTGTAATAAAAGGCTCCTTCAGCATTTTAGAAATGACCAACGGGGTTGCCTTTGATAATGCTGAAATATTAGTTGAATTGTGCCTGCACCTGATTAAATTACCTTGCTTTCTCCTACAAAGAGTCAAATCTGCTCCTGAGTTAAGGAGCTTTGATCGCTCTGCTTGGGGGAGAGGGAGATAATTTATGAGCATTTAATTGAGTCTGACAATTGTCCTTGGAGGATAAATGGGACAAAGATGGCATGGCATAGCTTTCTGTGCCTCCCCCCAAATGTGATTTTCCATTTCTTTTGCAGCTTGAGGCAAGGTGTCTTTTTCCTAGGTAGATATGCTTGTTCAGCAGGATAAAGCAAAATTTGTCTTTGCCAGGAATTTATTTAATACATCAGTTATTCCCACAGTAAACAGTTTTAAAATCTAGAACTAGAAATATCTTGGAATATTTTCTTAAGCTGTTAAAATACTGTATTTTAACTGGAAATATAATTGTAATACTGGATATCAATTTTATAGTATTTATAATATAAATATAGTACCGAATGCCAAGTACTAATGGTTGAACTGGATTAACGTTCTACGTAGATGACACTGCAGAGATGCAAAAACAATATTTCAAATTATGAAAAATAATTTCTCATCTGCAAAATCTGGTTGAAGAACATTTGGTGTGGATCATTCTGAGTTTAGCATTGCATCCATTGTATTTTTTCCAATGAAACATAATTGGCTATGTTAACACAACACACTAAGCCATAGCTTATGGTTTGCAAATTACAGTGGCTGGGCTTATGTAGCATAGTGAACCATTAGGACTTAATGTATGAAATGACCAATCTACACTTGTTCCATGCAATCACAGAGCTAAAACAATTTTTTAATACTTTTTCAGACCTTGGAATCTATTAGTTAAAATGATCAAGGAACAAAGCTCTAGTGATAGAAAATTGGCATGGATTCTTTTTTCTCCTTAGTTTCTTGTGAAACCCTATGCTTTGTGGACCATAGTTTAGAAAAAAAAATATTGAACTGCAGTGAGAATTAAACTTAGCATTCTAAAAAGTTCTTTTTTTGTTGTTTTCTTTGATTAATTTACTGTATAGAATGCAGATGGATTCAAATGTTGTTATTATATGTACGATTTGCAATTTGCTTCTGTCAGGCTTCAAAAACCAAGTAATACATGCAGTTTTTAAGCGATTTCCTTTATTGCTCCTTACTTATAGGCAGAAATCTTCCCAAACTAAAGCAACTACCGTATTTTTCGGAGTATAAGACGCACCTTTCCCCCCCTAAAAGAGGCTGAAAATTTGGGTGCGTCTTATACTCCGAATGTAGCTTTTTCTAAGCTTTTTTTACCCAGCCCTAACAAGGTGCTAATGATCTTCCCAGCTTGCAGGATTTTTTCATTGCTACTCCGAAGAAGTTTTTTTCCAGCCCTAAGTCTTTGCAGGCTTGTTTTCAATGCTATTCCCTCCGAAAAAGTTTTTTTCCAGCTGTAACCAGGGGATAAAATAATGTGCTGAAGCTGACCAGACTAAGGACGCTAGCCAGATGAATACCTGGTAGGTAGATTTTTCCCCCTATTTTCCTCCCCAAAAACTAAGGTGTGTCTTATATTCCGGTGCATCTTATACTCCGAAAAATACGGTACTTGTTATCAGTAAAGATGTACTCTTTAAAGATATAAGTTCTAGGAAAGAATTTCTTGATCCTCTTTCTCACAATCAAACTATCTAAACTTTGCTGGTTTATTGGTTTATTTATTTATTTATTAGTGAGATTTATATACCGCCTCACAGTGCAAGCACTCTCTAGCGGTTTACACCATTAAGCAATGTATATTTATATTGCCCCCAACAATCTGGGTCCTCATTTTACCTACCTCGGAAGGATGGAAGGCTGAGTCAACCTTGAGCTGGTGAGATCTGAACAGCTGAACTGCTGATCACAGTCAGCTAAAGTAGCCTGCAGTACTGCACTCTAACTTCTGCGCCACCTCAGCTCTTGTATGGTTCTCTGGAATGCAGCCCCTCCTTCCTGAAAATCCAGACTACATTCCACCACATCTTCACATCAATGGAATATTTATTACCGTTTTCAAAAATTATTGAATTTTGCACATTGGGTTTTGTGGGCATCTCCTTGGATCTCTGCCAGGCTCCCTGCCCCAACTGATTTTTTAAAACTTTAAAAATAAAATAGAAAATGTGCATATTGTGACATTGAGTACTACTGTCCAACACATTTTAAAATCTAATTTAAATGTACTTATGAAATAAAAATGGTAACTGGTTGTAGTCCAATGGTTTGTTCAGAAGTTGCCAATTCCCATCAACCTTTACCAAGCAAAAATAACTCTAGTAGCATCATGGGCGGTCAAGAGAGGTCTACGGAGCAAGCTCACTGGTTTCTTTCTCAATGAATGGAGCTCCTCTGGCTGCCCATGCTCACCATGGCATCCATTTCTAAATGCTCAAGCCATGATGTGAAACATGCATAGCTGGCTCTCAATCTACATTCCAAAGTGCCTGTGCCTCTCGCATGTACTAGGTTCAATTCTCTTGCTCTTTGTTTTTTCCATAGTAATATGTTCCGAGCGAGTTGAGAAGATCACCAAGACATATCATGATATAGATGCGGTCACCACCTTGCTGGAAGAGGTACCCTTCACCAATTGTTCTTTCAGAATCTTAAGTCAAAACATTGTGCAGCCTGGTAGAGTGGTACAAGGCTCAAGGTGATTTTGGTCTTTCCTAACTGCTGATCCTTATGGCTGTTAATTATGGCATGGGTAGGAAAAATTCCACAAGAAAGGTCTTGGTTTAGGGTGGATGTGGAAGGCACAAAGAGGAGAAGAAATTGGTTTAGGAGTAGCGAGCATTGAAAGACCTAAAGTTGTTGAGAAAGTGATGATGGTAGCAACCAGGTAGCATGTGTGATGAGATGGAAGCCTATCAAGTGAAACTCTGCTCTCCTGTCTTCCTTGTTCTCACAGAAGGAACATGATTTGGAGTTAGCAGCCCGCATTGGGCAAACATTGCTCAAACAAAATCGGAGTTTGTCTGAACGCAATGAGTTCTTGGAGGAGCAGCTAGAATTAGCAAAAGAAGAGGTAAGGAAGAAGTCTATTCTGCATGTTAAAAAGAGAAGAAACAAATAAATATTGGAGAATGGTAGATCTTGAGTTTGTTTTTTAAAAAGACATTTGGAGAGTCAAGTCGGGAATTATTTGAGGCTGATTCAGATTCTGAGATATCCATAGTAGCTGAATAATAGTTTAAGGTTTTATAGCTTCCCATCTTATTGGTTATATCTCATTCCATTTTTTTCTCCTAGAATATGGGCAACCTGTTGACTTCTCACTCTATTTTTCCCTATCTCTAATTATCTTTACAATAGCTTGTATATAGTTTAAGGTGAGAAAGCAGTTGGCTAAAGTAACATGGTTGGCTTCACAGTCAATGAGGATTTGAATTTGGGTCTTCCAAGCCCCTAGTCCAGTGTTCAAAACTAGCCATTTCCAAGCTGCTGCTCACCCAATGTAATGGGTAGAAATTCTTGAAATTAGTTCCAGCACATTTGAGGTGCTCCACTTAGGGGAAGGCAGGATTATAGGGTGTTAGACTGGCACTGGGGAGACCCAATCCATCCTCATCCATGGAAGCTTCTCTCAGTCCAACTAGACTTGCAGAGGTGGTATTGTGGGGGAAATGGAAAGAGGAGGGCAGAGCTGTATCAGTTTGTGTTCCTGAACAAAAGGTGGCATATAGATTTAACAAGTAAATGTATGCCATGTTTAGGAGTACGCATTCCTGAGTGTGCCAGAGTACAGGTAATCCTTGACTTACAACCATTCATTTACTGACCATTCAAAGTTTCAGCAGCATTGAAAAAAGTGGCTCATGCACTTAGACCATCGCAGCATCCGCATGGTCACACAATCAAAATTTGGGCGCTTGGCAACCGGCCTGTATTTACAACAGCTGCAGCATCTTGTGGTCATGGGTCACTCTTTGCAATCTTCCCAACAAGCGAAGTCCTCAGGCAAAGCTGCATTCATTTAACAGTTGCATATGAATTCATTTAATTGCAGTGATTTGGTTAACCTTGGTAAAAAGGATTGTAAAACTGGGGACAATTCACTTAACAACCATTTTACTTAGCAACAGAAATTCTGGTCCCAATTGTGGTCAAGCAACAGAAATTCTGGTCCCAATTGTGGTCAAGCAACAGAAATTCTGGTCCCAATTGTGGTCAAGCAACAGAAATTCTGGTCCCAATTGTATACTTTCCTGTGGTTGAGCAAATAAAAAATACTTTAAAATGGAGAAAAATTCTATTATATCGAATTACATATACTTACCACAGCAAGAATCAGCCTTGCACAATGTTGGAAACAAAAGGATATACCAACTGAAAATATAATAATAATAAAAAAATCTTGACACTGCTGAATTGGACAAAATGACGATGGAACTAAATGAAAAGGAAGATTTGGAATACTATGAAATTTGGAACAAACTGTATGATTGGCTTGAAAAGAGAAAGCAAAATAAACCTATAAATAATTAACTTAGTGGTATAAATATGATGGTTTTTAACTATGATAAAATGGTACAATTATATTAATGAACAATAATTAAATATGTTAATGGAAAACACTATATAACTATGTTAACGAAAAAGATTATATAAGCATGAATTTACCGTCGATATAAGCTGCTGTATTATAACCCTAGAGGTATGTAGTGTAGTTGTATGGTATTGTATTGTAATGTTCTGTTTTGCCTTTTTTTGTATAGGTGTTTTATTTTTGTTGTTTTTAAATGTAAATAACTTAATAAAAATTATTTTTAAAAAGAAAAAATATTTATCTGAACTTTTTGTGTTTTTTAAAACCCAGATAGCTCAGTTGAGACATGAAATATCGATGCGGGATGATCTTCTCCGCATGTTTACCAACAGCAGTGAAGAGAGTGAGCCAACTTCCATCATTTCTACCCCGTGAGTATTTAGCCAATGGTGTAGGGTAACCCGTCTCTCCGATATATCCCTTGCAGAGAAAGATTAGTGGGAAATGGTGGCCGGAAGTGGGTGGGGCATAAAGTAATTCTCCAGTTCATTTAGGATATCGCAACTTGTATACAATAATCAGATTTGGATTAAATGTGATATTTGAAATGAAGTGAGTGATTCTCCCCCCCCCCATGTATGTAGCCAACGAGGGTGGAGAGAAATGCCACATTAAACACAAAGGAATAAAAATATTTGTCTTAATATTAACTTTATTGTTGTAACCATAGATCATAATATATAATGTACTACAAAACGGAATAAGCTAACTGTAAAAGTGTAAAGTAAGTAAAAGGGTTACAGCAATGTAAAAGCAAAACTACAATTAAGAATTAAATATTTATAAATGTAAATAACAGCAGAGCGAAAGTAGCAACTTAATTGCTCACAGTTTCGGACATGTGTCTGCTGTATGATTGGAATGCTTTGAATGGAAACCTGTATTACTGGAACGCTTTGTGTGTTTCACAATGCACAAGGCAACTTTCATCCACGTGTTCCCTTCAGGTGTATGTTGACTTCAACAATCATTTTCCGCTAGCTGGCTGCAAATGATGGTAGTTCTATCAAATACTTCTCATCCCCACCTACACATAAACGCGTGCGCGCGGTCGCACGCACACACACACACACACTTGATTGAGTTCTATGGATCACAACAATTAACTGTAACTGAAATTACATATTGCACAATGGCAGTATTAGTGTCAGAATGTAAATATGCATTTTGCACGGTGATTTCAGCTGGAGGAAAGGAGGAGGAAAAAATTGTCCAAGCATCTCTTCCCACCTCCACCACTTCACTTTTCTCTCATCCTATCTGGGGATTAAGCAGGCTACTGCAATGGATTAAGCAGCTGGTATCTGAGACAGAAATTGTCAACAGTGTCAATTTCTCACTCAACTGTAATGTGATTGTAGGTAATCCCTCACTTATGTCCATTTAATGATGGTTTGAAGTTACAACAGCCTCAGAAAAAATTACGACCTGTCAAAATTAGGACTGTTGGGCCATCTTGCAATTTGGGTGCTTGGCAGTCAGTTTTTACTTTGACAGTTGCAGTGACTTGTTCACAATTTGTGACGTTCACAGTCGGTTTCCAACAAGCAAAGTCAATGGGTTAATGACCACATGATTTGCTTAATGACCACAGTAAAATTGATTGTAAAATTGGATTCCACTGATGTTATGTTTAATAACTGCATCATTTAGCAGTAAAAATTGCTATAGCAATAGCACTTAGACTTATACAGCTTTACAGCCCTCTCTAAGCAGTTTACAGAATCAGCATATTTCCCCCAACAATCTGGGTCCTCATTTTACTGACCTCAGAAGGATGGAAGTCTGAGTCAACCTTGAGCCGGTGAGATTTGAATTGCTGGTAGCTGGCAGTCAGCAGAAATAGTCTGCAGTACTGCATTCTAACCACTGTGCCACCATGGCTCTTGGTGATGATCACTGACTTATCATAATGTATGGACCCCAAAATGCTATAAATCCAAGATTCATATGTGAATCAAGTTACATTGGTTTATTTAATAATCATCTTTAATACAAACCCTGTATGAACCAGTTCCTGACTGGCAATGGCTCTCTAACCTTTTGGGAAGGTGGTTCTCTAGACCTGTGAAGTGACTAAACCTTAAACTTTCTCTGTGCAAAGCTCTGTAATTGTGCTAATGCTCTGTAATTGTGCTAATCTCCTTTCTCCTCTGATCATTGTCCCACTTTTTCTCCAATAGGTTACGAAGGAATGATTCTTCCCTCTCTTTGCAGCATGGATTGCAATATGATCTTCTTCAGCAGAAACTTAAAGGGTTGGAAGAGGAGAACCAGAAACTGCGTGTTGAAGTAAGACTCGGCTGCCTATTGTGTATGTGTGTATGGTCGTCACGCCTAACAGTGTACTGTAAGATGAACTGTTTTATTTCTGTTGTATGTTTTTAAATAGCTATTCTCATACATTAAAAAAGATGACTTGTATGGACTTTATAATAAATTAGATTTGGTTTCAAATGGCTGGATCCCAGCAGCAGCATAAAACTGAATTGCAAAGTTTTTGATTGTTTGGAATCCACAAATATTTTTATTAAAACCAACCAAAGGATGCAAGTTTCTACATCACTAGAATTCTCTCACTAGATGCAAATTTCTGGAAAATTCAATCTTGCACATTCTAATTACATGTACAGTGCCACAAGTCTTCATATTTTCCCAAAATCTGGCAAGCGGAACTTCAATCAAATCTAAGCTAAGTGTCTTGTTCTATAATTTGGGGGATGTTCCAGCCTCCTATTTATTACAATGTCCAATTTTGCAGGGTTTTTATCTTTGACTAGATGCCAACAATACTCTTCAAACACTGTAAGGATATGTGATGCTCTCTGAGCTTCTTTGTTTGCTGGCAGATGTTTTCTTACTCAACTAGTAACTCCATCGGTTCTTTTCTATTGGAACTATAAGAATATTCTAGTAAACCAGCTTTATGGCCGTATGGGGATGGGTCAATAGAGTCTTTGAGCCATATGGTCCCTTAATCCCCTTTACAGGGACTCTAGGGTGAGTCTTATTTATCCCATCCTGAAGACATTTCTAGGCAAAGAACAGATTTTCTATTTGTTGCTCCTCTTATCTGATAAAAACCCATGTATTTCATCTCAGATTGTCTTGTGTTCGCCTCTATATGTGCTATTTATTGTAGTTAAATATTCTCATTATCATTTCTTTACATGTATTTTATGTTGTTGTTTTATTCATTATTGTATTTTTATCCATCTACTTTTATATTCCATTCTTATTCCTTGTTACAGATCTTATATTTAATACATGTTAATTGACATATATGCATATTTATACTTATTTCTTAGATTTTACATCACTGTTTTTTGGCTTTATGGCTGTAATAAAGGAATTGGATTGGATTTTATTTTCTCCAAATATTGTACCAATAGTCTCAAATGGTAAATCTCTGTCTTTCCATCTCAGGCTATAAACATTGCCACAGAAACATATGAATATGAGGAGCAGGAACAGAAGCTCATGCTTGATTGTGTGGAACAGTTTTGTAAGTTTTTACAAATTTATTTCCTATTGGGGGGGAAATAGGAGCAATCTCTCAAAAGCTTTAAAGTTCTTCATTTTCTGGTATAAAAGATAAATGAAAATGAAATGAATTATAATTGACTTTATAATCTACCTATCTCCTGAGGCTTGCTTTGAAGTGAAAGAACTATTTCATTTATCTTTCAAATGCCCCCAACTGATTAATTCTTCTACACATTCCCATCTTGTTTTCAGGTGGCTGCCCTGCCAAGGGATATTCGTAGTATTAATCCAAAATCTTTGGTAGGAGTTAGGTTGGGGAAAGTTGACACAAGCCAACCCATGAACAATTTTGGCTATGCCTGATGTCAGTAACAGTAAAATTATCTACAATTATATCTCCCTATGGGGACATGGTGGCTCAGTGGCTAAGATGCTGAGCTTGTTGATCATAAAGGTTGGCAGTTCAGCGGTTCAAATCCCGAGCGCCGCATAACGGAGTGAGCTCCCATTACTTGTCCCAGCTTCTGCCAACCTAGCAGTTCGAAAGCATGTAAAAATGCAAGTAGAAAAATGGGGACCACCTTGGTGGGAAAGTAACAGTGTTCCGTGTGCCTTCGGCATTTAGTCATGACGGCTACATGACCACGGAATCGTCATCAGACAGCGCTGGCTCTTCGGCTTAGAAACGGAGATGAGCATTGCCCCCTAGAGTCGGGAACGACTAGCACGTATGTGCGAGAGTAACCTTTACCTTTAGCTTATATCTCCCTACTGAGAAGCGTGTGCTAGCACAAATACATATATGCCTCAGCAGATGATTGTACCTAGCTGATCTTGCTGGACTTAGAAACTAAGCAAACCTATGCTATATAATTATTAAAATAATCCCATTGTTTGAATTTAACTGCGGCTATATTGGAGCCAACTTTACATGCTTAGTAAAAGGGTTTCAATTTCAGCATGAATGCCAATTGCCTCCTGTGTATTTGAAGCTTTCTTCCCAGTGTAATAATACATTATAATCACATGCACCTACAGCATAGAATTAACCATTAGGCAAGTGAAAATGAGCTCAGTCTGGGTATTCTCCCAATAGTCTGGATGCTTGAAAGGTGATGGAGGT
Source organism: Diadophis punctatus similis (assembly GCA_023053685.1). NCBI lineage: Eukaryota > Metazoa > Chordata > Lepidosauria > Squamata > Dipsadidae > Diadophis > Diadophis punctatus. The sequence goes on along the minus strand of JALIGW010000009.1, from coordinate 16,112,314 downwards.
AGGGCATAAAAAGTAGGGAAGAAGAAAATAAATGTCAGCCATTGCTGTGCAATGCAGAGTTTTGTTGAGTATTTCAGAAGCTGCTCTATATTCCAAATAATAATAGTCTTATCTCCTCTCCTTTAGCTGATAGCAGCCAGAAAGTTATCCTGATTTCCGAGGAGTTGGCTCTCAAGACCGAGGATTCAATCCGGCAACAGGAGGAGATTAGCCAGCTTCTAGCACAGATTGTAGAGCAACAGCAGAAGTGCCGTGCGGTAAGCAGAGGAACTGAGCAAATTTAGCCAGCTTTTGTTCTTTATTTCTTTATTTTATTGATAGATTTGATTTATATAACTTCCCATCTCGCATACAAGACTCTGAAGAGTTTATAATAATTATCAAGAGCTGTGGTGGTTATAATGCAGTACTGCAGGCTACTTCTGCCGACTGCCATACCAGGCTCAAGGTTGACTCAGCCTTCCATCCTTCCAAGGTCAGGCCCCACAAATGAGGACCCATATTGTTGGGGGCAATATGCTGACTCTGTAAACCGCTTTTACAGCACTATGAAGTGGTATATTAAATGCTATTGCCATTATAAATAAAGCTAAAAAGAGAATGCAGTTTAAAAACCATAAAAAACCATATTAACACTATATAAGTGGTCCTCGACTTACAACAGTTCACTTAATAACCATTCGAAGTTACAATGGCACTGAAAAAAGTGACTAATGACCACTTTTCTCACTTATGACTGTTGCATGGTCACGTGATAGAAATTCAGGCGCTTGGCAACTGTCTCATATTTATGTCACGTGATCAGCTTTTTCGACTTTCTGACAAGCAAAGTCAATGGGGAAACCTTATTCACTTAACAACTGTGTTACTAATTTAATAACTAATTAATTAAGTTATTAAACTAATTTAATTACTAAGTTTATTAAAACTAATTAAAATAACTAAGTTACTAATTTAATAACTGCAGTGATTCACTTAACCAATGTGGCAAGAAAAGTCGTAAAATGGGGCAAAATTTCTCAACAAATTTCTCAGCAACATAAATTTCGTGCTCAATTGTGGTCGTAAGCTGAGGACTACTGTATAACAGTAGTGGAGGTATAATAACAGTCAGCAACATTCAACATAGTCATTGCACAGGCTCTGCTGTACACCCAGATCCTAAGCCCAGTGTCATACAGTAGCCATGTCTTAAAGGCCTTATGACAGCCAGTACAAATGGGGCCAATCCAGTCTCTGGGAGATGACATTCCAAAAGTCAGGTGCCATTCAGAAAAGGTTTTCCATCTAAGTCTTGCCACACTCTAGCAGACCCAGGGTATATGCCAGAGTCATTAGACGACTCCACTCTTACTGAGTGTGTCAGTAACCGTTCAGTCAGGGGGGGTATACATTTAATTAATAATAATTCAGGAAGAGATTGATCAGATTTTATGTGTAGTAGTGGAACGTTTAATAGCATATGTTACTCTGTGCATTCCTGAAGCCTAGATTCATAATATTGATCTAGTAGCATCAGCACAGAGAAAACATCCAGGCTCAAGATAGACAAGGAAGCAAGTTTGCCCTGATATGTCTGTAAATTCCTTAGAAAGAAAGAAGGGTGCTCTTTTTGCTTTTTTTTTCACTTCAAAAATCTATAGCAAGAAGGCAAAGGATCCTGTGTGTGTGTGTGTGTTTGTGTCTGCACAAGGTAAGCTTCAGATTTACACATTTCCTTCTGCAATCCTAGTGCTAGTGTTTATTCTTCCACAATAAAGCTGTTCAACATATTAAGATAGTAACTGAGCTAGTAAAATAGTGTTATTTTGATTACTCCAATGAATTTACCCTGATGAATTTCTGTAGCATTGGTAGGCCAGCTGATGCCAGATGTTGGGGTTCAGTTGCTATCAGCCCAACCAGTTTGGCTAATGGCAAAAGCCTGTGGAAGATGTAGTCAAAGAACATCTGGAGCATCATTTACCTGTCCCCAGACAAATAAAACATTCCTTCCAGTTTTAGTTGTTTTTGCAATATCTGATGTACAATTTTCAACTACATTAATTTCTTAATGGCTTGGGGCTAATAGAAGCTCAAGAAGCTTCTTGGATGAGAAGTGAAACGTCTTCAAAGAAAAACCAGAAAGTCCAGTTGCCTCTTGAAAAAGCACTTTTGGGACAACCATGTGCTGGATGACCGAGAATCTCCATAGACAAATGGAATGGAATAGAATTAGGAATAGGAATAGGATACTTTATTGGACAAAAGTGATTGGACACACAAATAATTTTTCACCATTGCATAAGGTCTCAGTGTCCATACAAACAACAAAGTAATATAACCGTAAGATACCAAAAGGAGAAGGTAGTAGAAAAGATGAGAAGGATAATAGTAAATCAGTCATACTTTAAAGATAAATATACTTAGACACAAGACTGTATTGTGAAGATTAGGTGTGGGAGCAGAGTAATGCCATGAAGGAAGGAACTGTATCTGGTTATTTTGCCAAGCAAATGCCCTTTAGCGCTGTGGTGTCCTGAGGTGAAGAGTTGAAACAGTTTATGTCAGTTTATGGGAATAATCATGCATTTAGAAGAGTTTATATTGTAAGCTCTGTTGTGTACATGTGTAGCGGTGGGGTGTTTTTTGCAAAGGGGTGTGTGTCTTAAATAATTTATTATAGCACCCACGTTACTCACCTGGAAAAAAATACATACCCTTAGCAGTGTAAACCTGGTGACTGATTTTTCTCTCTCCCCCTTTCTCCTCCAGTATTGTTCTGAAGTGGAGCAATTGCAACAGCAACTCGCTGCAGCCAAAGAAATCCAATCACAGCTTCGTAGAGAGGTGGGTCCCTTACGCAGCAAAGCTGGGAGAGAGGTGGTTGCATGGAAAGGATAGCAAGGAGCTCTGAGCTTTCCACAAATGAACCCAAATGGCTTTTTGGCAACATGTTATAGTTTTCTGTACAAAGAGTGATTGGTGTGTGTGTGTGTGTGTGTGTGTGTGTGTGTGTGTGTGTGTGAGTGAGAGAGAGAGAGAGAGAGAGAGAGAGAGAGAGAGAGAGAGAGAGAGAGATGTTGGGGGGGGAGAGTCACAGTAGAGTTGACCATTGGGTGATTTGGGGGGCCACATTTTTAAAAAATAAGCAGTGCCAGGACAAAGCAAATCCATAGAAGTACACATGCACAAAAGAAACTATTCTTGTAGTAATCATTTATACGATATGCTAAGATGCCTTGGTTAGATATCTCATTTCTGTAATCACCTGGTTTCAGCCATTGCTGAACAAAAAGGGGGGGAAAACATCATTGATGCTGACTCCAGTTTAGACCCCCTCCCATAGCAAAAACGTCAAGAAATCATTGAATACTCAGGTGACATCTGGAAATGATGACTCAGCTTTAATTACTCGTATTACATCAACCTCAGCAGGCAAGCAGCGCTCCATTGCTGCATGATTTTGGCTCACAAAATGGTTTAAAATAGCTCTGTTTTTTAGTTAGTGTCTCCCTTTACTCACTTGGCTTGGTCCTATTAAATATGATGTTCCTGACTTTTTGTTTTATTCTGTGGTATCATTTCAGCTCCAGGATACACAGGAGAAATACGCAGAATATAAAGCAATGTTGCACGAAGCTCAGGAAGACATTAAAATTCTTCGCAACCGCAGTTTGCCCAACAGCACCATCCATCACAGTTCCCCCACCTTCTTACCCTTGGTAAGGATAGATAATGCATACATATATGCATATATAGAGGATGCATATATAGAGGATAAGAGCATATATGTATGTGTGTGTATAAATATAGAATATATAATACTGTACATATATAGTACTGGTAGGAGGATACGAGAACACATGCATATACACACATTTATAAATAAGATACATATGTAATCTGGAGCCAGATTGGTGTTCATTGTCAGGCAGCAGGCTAGAAGCTGAGATACTGTGATTTCTAGTTCTGCCTTAGGCATGAAACCGGCTTGAGCCAGTCCCTCTCTCTCTCTCAACTCTAAGATGGGGGCAGTGGTAAGCCACTTCTGAAATTTTGCCAAGAAAAATACAGGGACTTGTCCTGGCAGCTGCCAGAAGTCAAACCAGCAAAACAAAATAAAAATGCTCAGTGTATATATATATATATATATATATATATATATATATATATATATATATATATATATATATATATATATATATATATATATATATATATATATATATATATATATATATATATATATATATATATATATATATATATATAAATATAAAAAAGAATGACATTATCATAGGCATATACTATAGAAAAAATAGATGAACTTTTTGCTAAACAGTTAACAAATGTAGGTAGGAAATACATCACAGGAGTAATGGGGGATTTTAATTAAACAGACATTAACTGGGAGACAAACTCAGCAATAAGTGGGAAATTGAACGGGTTCCTGGCCAACCAACCTAACTTTGTTATTCAAAAGTAGAGGAGTCAATTAGAGGGACAGTCACACAACCTTATTTTTACTAACAGAGAAGAAGTGATAGAGGGAATAGAAGTTGAAGGAAATTTGGAAGAAAGTGACCATGCCATATTAGAGTCCAAAATAAAACAGACACAAGCAACAGAACATAATCAAATCAGAGTCTTAGACTTTAAAGAAACTGAAACAAACTCAGAGCTTGGGAAGGATTTCATGGATGAAAATCTTAAATGGGAAATCAACTCAAGAAGCTTAGGAAACTTTGAAAAATATGATCATAAAAGCTCAGTCCAGCTCAATACCATTGGAAAAGAAAAACAAGAAATCCAAGAAAAAATCAGTTTGGTTGCATAAAGAACTCTCTTAACTAACTGAAAGAAGAAGAAAAGGATAAGTACAAAAAATGGAAAGAGGGATACATAACTAAGACAGAGTATCAACAAATAGCCTGGACCTGCAAAGATGAAGGTAGGAAAGCTAAGGCTCAGAATGAGGTAAGACTTGCAACAAATGTCAAAAATCATAAAAAGGGTTTCTTTCAACACATACAAAACAAGAAACAAGTCACAGAAGCAATCAGTTCATCAATGGGAGAAGATAGCAAGGAAGTAACAAGCAGTAGAGAGAAAACAAAACTGCTTAATTCATTCTTTGCATCTGTCTTCAGAAAATACAATTTAACTTATCAAAAGCAGAACTGCAAAAGACAGGCTAGGAATGCAAATTAGAATAAGAAAATAAGCAAACATAAGGTAAGATAACACCGGTCAGCTCTAGATGGATTCAATTCACCAGGTCCTGACAGATTACATCCCAGAGTTCTGAAGGAAGTGGCAGATGTGATCTCTGAACCATTGAACCATGTCTTTCAAAGTTCTTGGAGCATTGCGGAAGTACCTGAGGACTGGAAAAGAGATGATGTGCTTCCCATCTTCAAAAAAGGGGAAAAAACAGATCCAGGAAATTGCAGACCAATCAGCCTGACATCAATACTTGAGAAGATCTTGGAAAAGATAACCAAGCAACAAATTTGCAAACATCTAGAAGCATTAACATGGGTTTATCAAAAACAGATCATGCCAAAAACAAATCTTATTTCATTCTTTGACAAAGTGACTAACTTAGTGGATCAGCAAAATGCTGTGGACATAGTACACTTAGATTTCAATAAGGCATTTAACAAAGTTCTCGGTAAACTAGAAAATTGTGGGATAGATAGCATCACCACCAGATTTGTAACTGTCTGACAAACTGTACTCAACTTGTAGCCTCAATGCAACTACATGCACTTGGAGGGAAGTAAGTAGTGGATTATCCGAATGTTCTGTTTTAGGCCAGGTATTCTTCAGTATCTTCATAAATGATCTAGATAAGGGTATAGAAGGGGAACTCATCAAATATGCGGATGACATTAAGCTGGTAGAAATAACCAACTCCCCAGAAGATAGGCTCAAGATCCAAAAGAATCTCAACAGACTTGAACACTGGTCCTTACCTAACAAAATGAACTCAATATAGATAAAAGTAAGTTTTTACACTTAGGCAAGAAAAAAACAACTGCACAGATACAAATTAGGTGAAATTCGGCTTAATGCCAATAATTGTGAGAGGGATCTTGGAGTCCAAGTGGATAATCACTTAAATATAAGCCAACAGTGTGCAGCAGCAGCAGCAGCCAAAAAAGCAAATGCAATCCTAGGCTGCATTAATAGACTCAGAATCAAGATCATGTGAAGTATTAGTACCGCTTTACAAAGCCTTAGTACAACCACACTTGGAATACTGCATCCAGTTTTGGTCACACTATGTAAAAAAAATTGAGACTCTGGAAAGAGTGCAGAGAAGAGCAACAAAGATGATTAGGGGGCTGGAGGCTAAAACATATGAAGGACGGTTACAAGAATTGGGTATGTCTAGTCTAATGAAAAAGAAAAGGATTAGGGGAGACATGATAGTGTTCCAATATTTGATGGGCTGCCATAGAGATGAAGTGGTCAAACTATTTTCCAAAGCACCTGAAGGCAAGGCAAGAAACAATGGATGGAAACTAATCAAGGAGAGAAGCAACCTAGAATTAAGGAGAAATTTTCTAATGGTAAGAACAATAACCAGTGGAATGGCTTGTCTTCAGAAGTTGTGGGTGCCCCAACACTGGAGGCTTTCAAGAAGAGACTGGATAGCCATTTGTCTGAAATGGTATAGAGTCCCTGCTTGAGCAGGGGGTTGGACTAGATGACCTCCAAGGTACCTTCCAACTGTTCTCTTCTGTTTTCTTCTGCTCTGCTCTGCTCTGCTCTATTTTTAGGGAAGAATAACCTCTAGCCTTTACAGAGCGGGGAACATGGGGGGAGGGGAGAAAGCACATCGAAGAGTGTGATTGTTTTAATTTGTCCAAAACTCAATTGCCAGAACTGTTTTACAATGAACTTTGGATGCAGGTGTTAGAGAAATAGCATCTCTGAGTAATGGCTAAGAGATCAGTCAATGACTCAGTTTCCATATCACACTGAGTCATGGTTCCTTCAATAATGGTTTAATGAATACATATTTCTTGACTGGAGACAGAATACTATGCCATAAACCTTAGTTTGCAGAACTGGATTAATACATGCTAAATTTAAACAAACAAACATATTATAGCTGGTGCTAATGTGTCTTTCTGGTTAGAGTTTAGGAGAACACTGTTCAGCCCTGTGTTCGCACTTGGGAAGCTCTAGTCCAGTAGGAACAGAAAAGGAGAAATATCTTTAGGAAACTTCCTAAGTATACTATTACTTTTTGCTGCCAGAAGAATAGTCTGCCCATGGTTACTTTTTGTTACAGGATTCCCTGGCTGCAGAGATCAAGAGCACAATGAGAAAAGGGATGGACAGCTCTGGGTCATCTGAGTACAAGTGAGTGGAGAGTACAGTAGAATTCACAGATTGGCAAGAGGCCTGAATTTAAAAACAAACAAACAAAAAACCAGTTTATACGAGCTCTAGGGATACCATGGTGAAGAAGTAAGAAGTAAGGGATGCTCACTACCAGGAGGTGAAATTGTGAAGGAGGTGCTGGAGGAGGCACCAAACCTGTGGCGTTGAACTGACTTAGACTGCAGACAGGTGGAGCTTAGAATACTTCTTGGCGTTATGGACAGTAAAGGCGATGATTTTATTAAAAACAACACTGGGGGAAAAATTGGCACCTACAAGTATTTCAAGGATGTGACTTTTGAGTCTTTTGACAAAGACTCCAACCTTCTCTTTGATTTCTATCACTGATCACAATATTTCCATCTGTCTGCTTATTTTCAGAAGCTTCCGGCGTGTGTTTGAGACAGTGAAGGCTGTGAAACAAGCAGCAAAAGCTAAATCGGGAAGGGCAACCCCTTTGAGTCTTCCTCCACATTCCCCCAAAGCAGCTTCAGTGGCCTGCAGTCACTTTAGCACTCCACGTAACAACCACTATGGTTCAGATAGCCCCATTATGCCGGAAGAAAAGGGTCACCTGGCTCCGGAAGTTCTCAATGATACCCAGTGAGTATTACTAGGATCTGGACTCCTCTGTGGGAATACAGCCTTACAAATCCTGTAGGAGATATCTCATGGTTGAGTTAGCCCAGTTCTCCATCTGGCAATCTTCAGATGAGTTAGGATTAGAGTTCTGGAAATTATCATCCCCAAATATACAGACTATGTTCTTAGGAAGCTTGGATTAGATCTTAAAGGCCAAACCTACATAATTTCTGGCTCACCAACTTTGGATTATGGCTATTTCCCAGGAGTTTAACAACGTATTCCATCTTCATTCCTTGCCCATAGTTATTGGTGGGACATGAATCTATTCAAACAGTTTATGGGGACCATATATTGCAGGGAAGGCTGTTTACCTTGATGGATCCCAAACTTTCCAGACCATCCATAGTTGGAGGTAGTCCCATTGAAAGAAAAAAAAATGAGAAAGATTTGGGGACTGCCTTAAGGGACATCAAAAGATTCATCAATATTTTGCCCTGCTGGGCCTTTAATGAAGACAAAGCTATCAAATAACTATGTTTCTATCTCTAGGAAGCAATTCGGGGCATGGGCTTTGAGATGAAAAAGTCATAACAAATGGTAGCTAAAGAAAGTCAACTCTCCTCATTCCTTCCTCACATCACCTTGGATTTCTCTAACAAAACAAGGAGAGCCACTCTTACCACCCTATTTCTCTAATTGCTATGCCTACCCTGGCAAAAGCTTTAAGCTAGACTCCTTTGGCACTGCTTTTTCAAACTTTGATTTGCAAACCAAAACGGTGTCCTCTTGACACCTTGCATTGTTGGGCACAACCCATCAAACTGCTGATGTACCCAAAAATATCTCCTGTCAATTCCAGGGAACTTACTATCCATTCATGGTACCTTCTGCCTCTAGTGAAAAATGTCTTGGTTCAAATCTTATAAAAGTGCAGTTGCCAAAAGTCCAGTTCTTGCTCTACTGAAATCAAGACAAGATGTCTTTGTTGGTTTTTTCTAATCTCTTATCGCCGTATTTGTCTCTCCCATCCAGTTTCAATAATATGTTTTTTTGAGGCAGGGATCTGTTTTTGAGACAGATGTTTATCTTTTTGTTGATGGATCATGGTCAGTCTGTGCTTCTCCAAAAGATGTTGAATGACAGTTTCTAGAATCCCCCATTGTCACTATGCACATCGGAGCTGTGAGGAGCTATCGTTCAGCAACATCTGGGGAACCAGGATTTCCCCCTCTGACAACAGGCTAATAGTGGTGCTTTCAGAATCAGATCGCCTTCACAACTCTCTTTATTTTAGGCGCAGCGTGCATGCTACATCAGGTACACCTGGCCACCATGTCTTGGAAGCTGCTATCCAGAGTTTGTCTGCTCGCCAGAAGAACCACAGCACTGAGCATTCATTTTTTGAGATGGAACGTGAATGCAAACTGAAGCGCCTGGCTCGGGAGGCGGAGGATTTCAGTGGGTGTGTGACCCCCAATGGAAGCATCGCATCCATAGGCACCAACTATTCAGGCAGTTCTGGAACCTCCTTGAGCTCCTACTGTTACTTCCCTGATAAGCTTCAAATTGTTAAGCCTATGGCAGGTTAGTGCAAAGTGGGAGCCCAGGCCTCTTCACTTAGGGAAACCGCTTACTTTGAGTTGTTCATTTAATGTGTGTCCTTTGGCTTTCCAAGCTCATTATTTTCAGAATGGCATTTCTGAATAATACAGGTAGTCCTTGACTTACAACAGTTCATTTAGGAACCATTTGAAGTTACAACTGCACTGGGGAAAAAATGACTTACGACCATTTTTCACCCTTTACGACTGTTGCAACATCCCCATGGTCACGTAATCAAAATACAGATACTTGGCTCATAAACTCATATTTATGACATTTGCAGTGTCCCGGGGTCATGTGATCCCCTTTTGCGACCTTCTGACAAGCAAAGTCAATGGGGAAGCCAGATTCACTTAACAACCGTGTTACTAACTTAATGACTGCTGTGATTCACTTAACAACTATGGCAAGAAAAGTCGTAAAGTGGGGCAAAACTCAAATGTTGGGCTCAGTTGTGGTTGTAAGTCAAGGAATATCTGTACTACACTTCAAAAAGTAATCTTATGAAATTCCAAAAGGGAAGGGAATTTCTACAGGCAAACCTGAACGGGAAGGGTGAATTCCTGGCAGTTCCAAGATCTAGATGGGGGCATGAAAATGTTATAGGACAATTCCCATTTTAATGTGGAGAAAAGTACAGACTTTGGGGGTGGGGTTGTTTCTTGTTTATTTTAAGCTATGTTAAATTCCTGTTAAGACTTATATGTACTTCATGTAACTGTAGTAGGAGTAATCCCCGGCTTACTATGTAACCTAATGATTGGAACAGATTTTCCACTTACTGAGGATTGAATTCAGGAAAGGATTCAAGGAGGGGGCTCAAATACCGAGAGTAACCACAAGAGCCCAATCTAAGGCAAGGACAAGGATGGAGCAGACATAAGAAGGGAAGGAATCTAGGATTCTTCCTAGCCATCCTGATTTAAAAGGAGAAGTGAGATGTCCTAGAAAGGAGAAAGCTTTAAGAAAGGCCAACAAAGCTAGTGATAGAGAGTTATAGCAATAGAGACTCCAAAATGTGAAATTCACCAAGGACACTTGCAAAGAAAGACCCAATATTAAAACATTGTTGGTTAGCAGCAGAAAAGGAGGGAAACAAAGAGACAATACCCAGATTCCAAGAAAAATCAGGGCTAATGTTTCGAATTAGTTTTCATCCATATATAGAGAAACAATTGAATGAATAGTACTTCCTCAGGAATATCGCAAGGCTATATTGGAACTAGCCGTGAAATTCCACAGCCTGGAGCCCTGGACATATGCGTAGAGATAGGACCAAATAGAGAAGTTTGGATTTTATTGGCCAGGGATTTGTAAAGATGTGGCCCATTAATTTGGATCCTGCCCTGTTTGTCAATTAGTGAAATCAAAAGTGGAATACAATAAAGTTCCAATGGAGAGAACACATTTAATTCCCGTTCCTTTTTCTAAAATAGCCCTGGACATTGTAGTCCTTCTGCCATGATCTAGTAAATGCAGTGAATATATCCTAGTTGTCTGTGATTAAGCAACTTGGTACCCATAAGCAGTTCCACTGAGGATTGTGTCAGCTAAACGAATAACTAAAGAACTGGTAAAAATCTTTAGTAGAATAAGCACACCACTCGAGATCATCACATGTAGCTTTGTGGAGATTTAAGAATAAAAAGTCCTTATCATTCTCAGGCAGATTATTTTACTGAAAGGATGAAAATTATAATTAAGAAATAGGCAGGCCAAGACCCAATATTTTGGGTTACATGGCTGCCTATTCTATTGTTTGCATTTAGGAAAATTCCCCAGACATCCATGGAATTTTAACCCCCCCTCCTTTTAATGAAAGACACCTTTGAAGGTTTTAGACATTATTAAGAAATGCTGGTGTGAAAATTTAGAAGACCCTAAGAACTTAATACACCGTATTTTTTGGACTATAAGACGCACTGATGTATAAGACGCACCAAGATTTCAAAGATGTAAGTAAGAAAAAAAGTTTTTGTCCTCCCCAGCCCTCAGGAGCACTCTGCAGGCCTCCCAAACCATCTGCGTACCCTGTTTTTTGCAAAAACAGACCCGTTTTTCACCCATTTTTGCGAAAAATGGGGCACGCAGAGGGTTTGGGAAGCCTGCAGAGTGCTCCTGGAGGCTGGGAGAAGGCAAAAACGCCCCCATTTTTGCAAAAAAGGCCCATTTTTCACCCATTTTTTGCAAAAATGGGGTGCGCAGAGAGTTTGGGAGGCCTGCAGAGTGCTCCTAGGGGCTGGGAGAAGGCAAAAACGCCCCTGTGTTTGCAAAAAATGGCCCGTTTTTGCCCATTTTTTCACAAAAACTGTGTTTTTGCCTCCCCCAGCCCTCAGGAGCACTCTGCAGGCCTCCCAAATCCTCTGTGCACCCCATTTTTGTGAAAAACTGGCCCATTTTTTGCAAAAATGGGACACGGGGGCAGGGCTTCGGGAAGCCAAAAATGGCTGTATTCGGTGTATAAGACGTACCGACATTGCCACCCTCTTTTTGGGGAGGGGAGAAGGTGCGTCTTATACGCCGAAAAATATGGTGTATATATATATATATATATATATATATATATATATATATATATATATATATATATATATATATATATATATATATATATATATATATATATATATATATATATATATATATATATATATATATATATAATAACTCAGAGGAATAAATTAAAAGCCCTAGGACACATTGCCCAGGAGTATTTAGAGATAAGCAGAGAAGGACAAAAGAGAGTCTGTGATAAAGGTTTAAAGGCAAAGCAATTTGTTGTAGGAAAGCAAGTATTTGTTGTTATTGCCTAGTAAAGAAAGCAAATTACAGGCTAAGAGGCAAGGTCCCTACATAATAAAGGGAAAAATTGAGTCAGTGAATTATGAAATTGAACTGGAAGATAGAAAAAAGAAAAACTACCATGCTAACCTCCTGAGGAAATACCACAAAGGGGCTGAACCTGGGGTGGCTTTCCTTGTACTGAAAGAAAGCCACCCAGAATTGTTGGACCAAGTGATGATACAGCCGTCCCATGGAAAGATAATATTAATTCTGACCAAGGCACAATCAAAAGATAGATTTAGAAAAGTTGTTATGGGACCGTAAACATACAGTATGTTTTCCATACAACCAGGTTTAACTGTTTTAGTAGAGCACAGAATAGAAATGGGTGAAACCCAACCAATTAGACAATGTATTCCTATCGGATTCCTGAAGAGTTGAAATAGACAGGTTCCCCAGATGACATTATAGAACTATCTCTAAGTGACTGGTGTTCTCCAATTGGGGCTTAAATCTTTCAAGATTCCCTCCTGCCTTTCATGTGTTGTCCATGTAGTTTGGAAGTTTCTATTTCTCGTTATACAGGTGAAACTTGGAAAAATTAGAATATCGTGCAAAAGTTCATTTATTTCAGTAATGCAACTTAAAAGGTGAAACTTAATATATGAAAGAGATTCATTACATGCAAGGCAGGATAGTTCAAGCCATGATTTGTCATAATTGTGATGATTATGGCATATAGCTCATGAAAACTCCAAATCCACAATCTCAGAAAATTGGAATATTACGAGCATGCAATCAATAAAATAAGGATTGTACATAGAACAATATCGGACCTCTGAAAAGTATAAGCATGCATATGTACGCAGTACTTGGTTTGGGCCCCTTTTGCAGCAATTACTGCCTCAATGCAGCGTGGCATGGACACTATCAGCCAGACCCTGGACTTAATGAAGCACAGTGGACCAACACTAACAGATGACATGGCTCCCCAAATCAACACAGACTGTGGAAACTTCATACTGGACTTCAAGCATCTTGCAGTGTGTGCCTCTCCATTCTTCCTCCATACTCTGGGTCCTTGGTTTCCAAATGAGATGCAAAAGTTTCCACAGTCTGTGTTGATTTGGGGAGCCATGTCATCTGCTGGTGTTGGTCCACTGTGCTTCATTAAGTCCAGGGTCAACGCAGCTGTCGACAAGGAGATTTTGGAGCACTTCATGCTTCCTTCTGCAGACGAGCTTTATGGGGATGCTGACTTCATTTTCCAGCAGGACTTGGCACCTGCCCACACTGCCAAAAGTACCAAAACCTGGTTCAATGACTGTGGGATTACTGTGCTTGATTGGCCAGCAAACTCACTGATCTGAACCCCATAGAGAATTTATGGGGCATTGCCAAGAGAAAGATGAGAGACATGAGACCGAACAATGCAGAAGAGCTGAAGGCCGCTATTGAAGCATCTTGGTCTTCCATAACAGCTCAGCAGTGCCACAGGCTGATGGCGTCCATGCCACGCCGCATTGAGGCAGTAATTAATGCAAAAGGGGCCCAAACCAAGTACTGAGTACATATGCATGCTTATACTTTTCAGAGGCCCAATATTGTTCTATGTACAATCCTTATTTTATTGATTGCAGAAAATATTCTATTTTCTGAGATTGTGGATTTGGGGTTTTCATGAGCTGTACGCCATAATCATCACAATTAAACAAATCACGGCTTGAACTATCTTGCCTTGCATATAATGAGTCTCTCTCATATATTAAGTTTCACTTTTTAAGTTGCATTACTGAAATATATAAACTTTTGCACGATATTCTATTTTTTTGAGTTTCACCTGTAATGTTGGTTTGCAATTCCCCATAGTTCTGTTTAGGCACGCTACAAATGATTTTTGCTGGGATTTGCCACCGGGTCCAGCAAACTCAAGTAGACCTCTGTGTCTCCTCTTAGGTTCTATGACTCTGCACCACTGGCAGCAGCTGGCCCGGCCTCACCTGGCAGGAATCCTGGACCCTCGACCAGGTGTCCTTACCAAAGATTTCCGCCAACTTGACACTGATCTTGAAGAGGTCCATAATCTAAATGATTTAGAAGAAGATGACGTGGATGCCAGTGTCTTGTCTTCCCTTGCTACCTCAACATCAATTAAAGCCAAAGAAAGGCCAAATGGTGAGTGGGCTAAGCAGGTCACTCCTAATGGTATACATTAGCTTGTCTTGGTAAGATTTGAGGAAATCCTGATTTGAAAGTTAGTAAACATCACCTCATTTTTCCTGCATGGAAAGCAGTCATAATTTATTGGCAGCTGTGATGGTTGGTATATGTGCCTATTGGTGAGGTCCAAACTCAGCATCACTAGTATATATACTGTGGGTGTTTTGGCAGTGTTCCTGTGGCAGTGAATCAGGTGGGGTCGTGAAAATGTGTCTGAGAGAAGGCTTCCAGGAATAACTTTCTACTGGAGAACCTGTTTTCTTCTAGTTCAGTGTTTCTCAACCTCAACAAATGTAAGATATGAGGGTGAGTCAAAAAGTAATGCCATTTTCTTTAGGACAGGTATAATTACCAACAAAGGAACATGTAGCATACATCAAAATGAAGCTGGTCCTCTGTGGATCACATCCCTACTTCTCAACATAGTCACCGTTTCTCTCAATAGCAATGTTCCACCTTCAAATGAGACCATGTATCCCTGCCTTGTAAAATTCTGTTGACTGTTCTTTGAGCCACTTGTTCACTGCAGTTTTCACTTCCTCGTCACTGGGATAATGTTTGCCTCTCAAACCCTCTTTCATGGGGCCCAAGAGATGATAGTCTGAAGGTGCTAAATCTGGTGAGTATGGAGGATTATTATCCCAGTGACGAGGAAGTGAAAACTGCAGTGAAGAAGTGGCTCAAAGAACAGTCAACAGAATTTTACGAGGCAGGGATACATGCTCTCATTCGAAGGTGAAACATTGCTATGGAGAGAAACGGTGACTATGTTGAGAAGTAGGGATGTGATCCACAGAGGACCAGCTTCATTTTGATGTATGCTACATGTTCCTGTGTTAGTAATTATACCTGTCCTAAAGAAAACGGCATTATGTTTTGACTCACCCTCGTACATGAATTTTAATTCTCAGAATTCTCCAGACAATAATGCTTGCTGTATAATTCTGGAATTGAAGTTGATGCATATTAAAGTGCTGAGGTATAGAAACACTGGTCTACTTTTTCAGACAGTCATTACCAGCGGATTCAGCCAATCTTAGCCACAGTGAGAGATGCTGGGAGTTGTAGTTCAGTAAAATTTTGCGAGCCACAGGTTCTCCACCCCTTTTCCAGCTGGAGGCTATGAATCATTGCTGACAATTTGGATGAAATTTAATGCCCTATTGTTCATAGAAGCTTTTCCCTTCCCCTTTTCCCTTGATGTTTATCCACCTCCATGACTCCCCTCCCCATTCTATTCACTCATTAACCCTTTGTTTTCCTGTCCCGTTTAGTTTTTCACTCCGTTAACTATCTGCCCCAGACCCCGCCTACTTTCACCATCACCACCTGTTGCATCATGCACCCTAGCAAAGAGGTTACCATGGTGACACCCAGGTAAGCACCCTATTGCCCTTCCCTTAAACTCTCCAGCCACCTGTCCTTTTCCTACATGGGAAGGCCATTTCCTACATAAAGGATGTGTATGGGCACATCTGGGATTTTTGTTTTCTACCTCTTGTCTTGCATTCTCCTCCTTCCTCATTGTCAAATCCTGACTTCAGGCATTTCTCCTGATATGCGTGACTTCTGGGCACATGGATGGGAGGAGTCCTGAAGTGAGACATCCTTGCTTGCTGCTTCCTTCCCCTCCATCAAGGAGCAGAACTCCCCCCCCCTTGATTCATCTCCTCCTGAGTGACCCTGGGTTGGAGAAAAGGGGACTCAGGCCCATTGGATAATGGCTTCAGGGAGGAGCAAGGCCTTGCAGGAAATAGAGAATGGAAGTTCATAGAACTGGAAGGAGGAAGTTATAACTCCTTAGTGCTGGGGTTGATTTAAAATGATTTCTGGTGATCAAGCCTGTCCAGAAAATTGGCATGATAAACAATCAATTTATATATTTATTTTTTAAATGAATAACTGCCTATGCTTAGGGACATCTTGCTTAACTGTCAAAGCTGAGACTCGGCCCAGATGAAGCCCTGGCTAAGAAGCCACCTGCTGGGCAGCCCATAAAAAGTCATTGTGGGGTAATAAAACAGAGGCACCTGCCTTCAGGTCAACATTAATGTTGGATGCAGTTGCTCAAATACTTCCTCAGAGGCTTTTAGTTGCTCTGAGCCTCTTCTCTCCCTTTATCTTCCCATTCAGTTGCCAATTTGAAGGAGTCAAAGGTTCTTAGTTCAGAGGCATCGAATGAGCGGCCTTCCCCTGTTCTGGAGACCTTCTTTGTCTTTGTTTGGTTAATGTTAAGAAGGTTTTGCTGAAGGATAATGGATTGATGAGGATTTGGGTGATAAGCAAAGCATTTGTGTCTCCTTTCTCCTAAACAGCTCATTGTAAGAAAAGGACAAGGTAATGAAGGAAGGAAGGGGCTTATTTAAGTCAGTTTTTCTGTCATTCACCAGAAAACATTGGACTACAGCTCTTATGATCCTGGGTTACATGGAGACTTATGAATGTATACACAACATTGTGACTGATTGTATATGACAAGCTTAAACTTTCAACCCAGGTCAACAAAATCCATCTGCTGTGTCCAGATCACCATATTATAATTTAATTAATAAACAATAGCGGGGCTTACACTGTTTGCTGAGCCATACGCTACTCAAACTCACTGTGGCCCAACCTATAGCAGTTTGCAAACCCAGCAGCCATCCTTG
This sequence comes from Diadophis punctatus similis, assembly GCA_023053685.1. Classification (NCBI taxonomy): domain Eukaryota; kingdom Metazoa; phylum Chordata; class Lepidosauria; order Squamata; family Dipsadidae; genus Diadophis; species Diadophis punctatus. The sequence continues at coordinate 16,095,095 of JALIGW010000009.1, read as the reverse complement.
GCGGTTGATATGGGCAGCTACTAGATTCAGCCTCTCTGGGAAAGTAAGATTTTAACCCACTAATTTTTTGCACACTTCACTGCCAACCTCTCTTGTTTTTCTGCATACTAACTGAAATGAAATCTGTGATGCTGACTTTCAATGCTGAGGCCTCAGCTGATCCTGTCCTCAGAAAGATGAAAATGGATAGCTAACAAACTAAACAACTAATGCTGTTGAGACGTTTTCCTAAATCAAAAACGGGCAATCATTAATATTTGGGGAAGGGTGGCAAGGAGCCATTCCGCTGCAAAAAATGATGTCGGTGGTGTCATATCTGAGCCTGGAACATCTTCTCTTAAGTTTCGAGTATTTCTTTACACAAAGCGTATTTCAAAACTTTCCATCCTTCTGAAGTTGGTAAAATGAGGACCCAAATTGTTGGGGGCAATATGCTGACACTGTAAACCACTTAGAGAGGGCTGTAAAGCACTGTGAAGCAGTATATAAGTCGAAGTGCTATGCTATTGCTATGCAAAGAAAAAAGAAAAAATCCAAACAACTGGAACCTACAGATTATTTATTTATTTAATTACTTTGTATCCTGCCTTTATTGTTTTGACAAATAACTCAAGGCAGCAAGCATATCCTTCCTCCTCCTCTACTCTCCAGAACAACAACCCTCTGAGGTGGGTTGGGTGTATAGAGAGTGACTGGCCCAAAGTAACGCAGCTGGTTTTCATGGCTAAGATATACAGGGTGAACCAGAAGTCAGGCCTCATAGGCCAATCACAATATGTTTTATTATTTATTAAAATTTTATGACATCCATCTGTCCTATAAGGGGCCGCTAGGTGGCTTACAGGCTATAAAACAAATAGAAAAGTAATTAAAATATGTTAAAATGTTAAAACCACACAGATTAAAAATTTAAAAAACTATAGAAAACTCAAAATTAAGAGACAGATGGCACAGGGATGAGGTCGTCTTACCTTATCATGTACCCATTGATATTTTTAAAGGGAAAATGTTCCAGTCTTAGGAATGTTCAAACATCCTGTGTCAAAGAAGTAAGGAAGTTCTTAGATGAAAACATAAATTATATTTAATGTAATTTAGTCAATGTGACCTAGTTTTTAGTGTGCCCAAGGAATATACTGTATATGTGAATATGTTTGTAAATATATATATTAGTCACTGAAGAAATGGAAAGAAAGGGGCTGAATAGCCAGTCATTGCCTACCTGTGGCTTCGGTGAACACCCCCAACCCCGCAATTGGTAGTAATGTTAGGAGCCACTATACTATAGGATTAATAAATGGGTCAGAGCTTTTCTGTCTTCACCATCTTTTTCTATCAGGTACCAAGATGGAAATATCTTCCTCCTGGACAGCAAGACCAGGTACCTGATTTTAGAAAGCAGGCGCTGCTGCACTCATGGCATGGCTGAGGAATTTTGGGAAATGTAGTCCCCACACACTTGAAGGGGGCCAGGTTAGAGAAGGCGGCCCTCCTGTAGCTCAGGAGAGTGCTAAAAAGAGTGTGTTAAGGCCGACACAGTACTGTTGATTTCACACGCTGTGCTAGTTCCGACCCCTCTTTTGTTTTGCAGAAGGCCCAATTAAAAATAAAATGGTGGTGAATTGGGCCTTAAAGAGTCAGAGTCTGTAGTTCTCAGCCAGCCCCGGGCACAACCGGAGGCAGCCACTGCTCATATGAATTGCCAGGAGCCTGCCTCAATTACCTGAAAGGAAACCAAAAAGTACCTTTTAAAAAATGCTGCTCTTACAATTAGCAAAGAAGGTGCTCAATCAAGCCCCCAAATACTAGAGCAACTCTCTTTTCCTATTCACAAGCAGGAGCAATTTGTGGAAATGGAGCACAAGCCCACATGCTGCTAAGCTTTCCTTAGTTTTCACTTTGCAGACTGAACGGAAGAGGGCGGAGTAAGCCGTTTTCTCCATTCGGTTTGTTCCATTATGTGCTCCTTTCTTATTTTATATAGAAAATTAGTATTTTCAGGGCCCAGGTAATCACGGTCATCTGCACCTAGTGGAGAAAATACCATGTAATTTAGATATTGTTCTAAAGAGTTTCTGTGAAAGAAACTTCCCAGTTGCCAGAATTCCCAGCCTGCACAGATTGAGAAGCTATTGCAGAACAAATCTAGGTGGGTTGGGATGTATGTTAGCAATTAAGCACCCAATTAATAACCCAAACATATTAAAGCCTTTAGACTAAATGCTTGTTGTTTTTTCTTCCTCCTCCTCCTCCTTAGTCTTTATAATACAGTTGTGCCGTCTTGTGGGCCCTGCACGGGGCTGAGCCTGTCTTCCCCTCCTCAGTCCCACCTTAAGAAGAAAGAGAAGGAGCTTGGACTAGTGACTCTACTGGCAAAGCAAGGCATTTCTGCACAGAGCCAAGGAGTGGCGATTGTGTCCCTGCCCTGGGTTATTAGGGCTCCAACCCCTTTCTCTTGCTTTTCTTCTTCCTTGGTTTCACTGTGGAACTACCGCTCGGATAGCTATGCTGATTGGACTTCAGGACTGCGTCCACTGCATCACAAAAAGCCTGAGAACAGTCCGAATAGCATCTTCAGTTTGAACCTGGTGGAGAAACTGCAGCAACTGGGCCTCGATAAGGTGTTAGCTAGAGGGGAAGCATCATACCTAACCTTACATCAGCAGGAACTTCACCAGGGAAAGAAATGTTGCTCTGGACTTGGAAACCAGCAAGATCCAGCGGAGCCTCAATAAAAACAAAGGGGATGTTTGTGTGTCCTACTGCCTGCTTTAGGAAAGCTGGACAAAATTCGGTTGTACAGCTAGAACACTGGGTGTACCGGGTTGAGGAGCACTTAAGTTCTGCTTAGAACACGGTTTTCTTCACTACTTTTGAATCACTGTTTTTGCCATGTCTATTACAGGGATACATTGCATCTTCATTCTTCAATTTCTTTTTCCCTCCTTGTCTCCTCCCCACTGCTGATGGAACATTTCTGTCAAATTACGGTTTTCAGATCTAGTCGTATTCCTGATCCCAAGCCCATTTCTTCTGCCTTTTGTTGTCAATCTTATTCTACTAGAATTGCATAAGTCACAGAGCCTTCTGGGTTAGGAGGCATGGGGCAAAAGGAGGGAGGAAACTCTTGAACTTCCCAGCTAGAAATGGCAATGGACAGATTGAGCATTGGAAGCAGTGGCTGGAGTAGATTGTTGTCTGTGATGAGAAGCAAAGGTTAGCAGTAGCTTTTCTACATTGTCTTAGCTCATTGTTTTCGGATTTGGGTTTGCTTTCACCTGTCTCTGCCCTCATTATATTTCTCAGTTTCTACAGGGATGGCAGGCTAAATAGAAATTTTGGTGGGAAGTTTTATTTTATTGTGATGAATTGATTGAGATATTCCTTCATCCCCTTTTACTGCCAATGCTGGTATCCTTGACCTTTGTTAACTGAGACATGGTGTCTGGGTCTTCATCTTGATGAACCCTGCGGAGATTTTCCCTCTTAGAGACCTTATCATAGTTTATTATAAAAAATATTGATGAAAGTTCATCAGGCTTTGGTTGTGGTTGTATTATACTTCTGAAATGAAACGGCTGTTGCTTTTTCTTTGGTGTCAGAGAATTTTGTTTGGGAATGTAGAATTTCCTGTTTCTTAAAAAAAATTCCAGCACTTTATTTCTCCTTCCAATCTACTGTACAAGCTGGATCCATATTTATGTTTCATTCAAGCTAAAACAGGAATAGTTCATTTTCCTCCCAATTCTTCCTGAATGACTATTCTCGTTCTTTTCAGAGTTAAGCCAAGTTTGCAGTGGCTTCCACATGTGTTGTGTTTTTCTTTCTTCTCTTGAAAAGAATGCTTACATTTTTCCATTTATGAATGTTAAATTAAAAAGCCAGCCTCATCCCTCCTGGACCTGTCTAGTTCTGTACTCCTTGCATGCTTGTACATGTGTGCTTTGCAAAATGCCATTTGCACTCCTTCTCTGAAGGCCAGTTTGTACTCTTCCACATTTACAGTTCTCCTCCTGTGAGTTCGCAAAATTAAATGATGATGCTGTTTCCCTGACCAGTCTTCTGTGTTTTTGCCTAAATACACACATTCAAATATGTACACACTTCACCTGTTGGGAAAACTGTGCTAGATCATTTGCTTCACCCATTCATATAGCAATGGCATTTAGACTTGAATGTCACCCTATAGTACTTTACAGGGCAGTTTAGAATGACAGCATATTGTCCCAAAAAATCTTGGACCTCATTTTACTGACATTGGCAGATTGAAGGATCTTGAGACTGTCAGGATTGACCTACAGACTGTGGGCAGAGTTAGCTTGCAATACTGCATTCTAACCACTGCACCACAGGGCTCATTTAATTTAACATGGTGCTCAATCACCCATAGTTACTTATAAGTCATTGTTTGTTATACTTCAGTATTATTCCTGAATCATGTTCACAAATTATGGTTAAATGAATTATGGCACAACATGACTAGTAAACAATTCAAGAAGCTTTGGAAATTTTGAAAAGTGAGATTATAAAAGCCCAGTCTAGCACAATACCAATGAAGAAGAAAAATAGGTCTCAAAAGAAACCAGCATGGCTACATAAAGAACTCTCTGACAAATTGAAAGACAAAAAGGACAAGCATAAAAAGTGGAGAGGGGGGAAAATAACTAAGGCAGAATACCAGCAAATAATCCGAGCCTGTAAAGAAGAAGTGAGGAAAGCTAAGGCTCACAATGAACAAAGGCTTGTGACAGAAGTAAAAAGTAACAAAAAAAAGCTTCTTCCAACATATTAAAAACAAGAAAAAAGTCAAGGAAACAATTGGCTCATTACAGGAAGAAAGTGGCAAGAAAGTGACAAGCAACAGGAAGAAAGCAGAACTACTTAACTCATTTTTTGCATCTGTCTTTACACAAAGGGAAAAAAACAGTCAAACCTATCAAAAACAGCACCACAAAAAACATATTAGGAACACAAGTTAAAATAGGGAAGAAAATGGTAAGTGAACACCTGATGAGTTCAAATCACCAGGACCAGATGGATTGCACCCCAAGGTTCTGAAGGAACTGGCAGACGAGATCTCAAAACCACTGAACTATATCTTTCAAAGATCCTGGAGCACAGGGGAACTGCCAGAAGACTAGAAAAGAGCTGATGTAGTTCCCATCTTCAAAAAAGGGGGGAAAATAGATCCAGGAAACTACAGACCTATCAGCCTGACCTCAATACCAGGGAAGATTCTGGAAAAGATAAGCAATGAATCATCGAACACCTAGAAGCAAACAAAGTAATAACCAAAAGCCAACATGGATTTCTCAAAAACAGATCATGCCAGACTAATCTTATTGCATTCTTTGACAAAGTGACAAAATTAGTGGACCAGAGGAATGCTGTCGATATAATTTACTTGGACTTCAGTAAGGCATTTGATAAAGTAGACCATAACCTACTACTAGATAAAGTAGAAAAATGTGGGTTAGATAGCAACACCACCAGATGGATTCAAAACTGGCTGGCCAACCGCACTCAACGTGTAGTGTTCAATGGAACTGCATCTACATGGAGGGAAGTATGCAGCGGAGTACCCCAAGGCTCTGTTTTAGGCCCAGTACTATTCAACATCTTCATCAATGACTTGGATGAGGGGATAGATGGGAACTCATCAAATTTGCAGATGACACCAAACTGGCAGGAATAGCCAACTCTCCAGAAGATAGGCTCAAGATACAGAAGGATCTTGACAGACTTGAACATTGGGCGCTATCTAACAAAATGAAATTCAATGGTGAAAAAAGTAAGGTTCTACATTTAGGCAAGAAAAACAAAATGCACAGCTACAGTATATGTGGTACCTTGCTCAACAGTAGTAACTGTGAGAGGGACCTTGGAGTCCTAATGGACAACCATTTAAATATGAGCCAGCAATGTGCAGCAGTTGCCAAAAAAGCCAACACAGTTCTAGGCTGCATTAACAGACGGATAGAATCAAGATCAAGTGAAGTGTTAACACCACTTCGTAATGCCTTGGTAAGGCCAAACTTGGAATACTGCATTCAGTTTTGGTCGCCACAATGCAAAAGGATGTTGAGACTCTAGAAAGAGTGCAGAGAAGAACAACAAAGATGATTAGGGGACTGGAGACTAAAACAATGAAGAACAGTTGCAGGAACTGGGTATGTCTAGTTTAATGAAAAGAAGGACTAGGCGAGACATGATAGCAGTGTTCCAATATCTCAGGGGTTGCCACAAAGAAGAGGGAGTCAAGCTATTCTCCAAAGCACCTGAGGGTAGAACAAGAAGCAATGGGTGGAAACTAAACAAGGAGAGAAGCAACTTAGAACTAAGGAGAAATTTCCTGACAGAACAATTAATCAGTGGAACAACTTGCCTCCAGAAGTTGTGAATGCTCCAACACTGGAAGTTTTTAAGAAGATGTTGGATAACCATTTGTCTGAAGTGATGTAGGGTTTCCTGCCTAAGCAGGGGGTTGGACTAGACCGCCAAGGTCCCTTCCAACTCTGTTGTTGTTGTTGTGTTGTTGTTGTTGTTGTTGTTGTTGTTGTTGTTATTATTATTATTATTATTATTATTATTATTATTATTATTATTATTATTATTATTATTATTATTATTATTATTATTATTATTATTATTATTATTATTATTATATTGAGGTGTCCTACTTTGGTACAAGTGCCTTTGAAATTTGAAGATAGGAAGAGTGATTGTAGAAGAGATAGATAAGAAGCTAAGACCAGAGAGACATGTCAATCATATCCTGATCATTTTCAGGCTTTGGGCATTTAGATGAATGTCAGAAAGACCTGTTGTGGGGAAGGGTAGGCGACTAGGCAGGTAATGTAGAAATAAAATGTATGACTTCTTCCATATACATTTTTGATTCTGATCATTTTAGTCCAACCTATCTAGAAAATGCCACATCGGGGGTGGTTGGTTAGACATTAAGGTTTATATACTTGTATTATCTCTCCACTGGCAGAATAGATGAGAGGAAGGAGACAAAGTAGATGCAATTGCTTGATCTAGCCAACAGAGGGCTGTAAAGATTCATTGCTGCAAAGCAAGATCCTTCGCTCCAACCTCTCTGGATTTAACTGACTTGGAATAGTCCATAATATGACTAACAGCCCTCCCTTTGATTACTCTCTATGTCAGGGATCCCAGTTAGCCATAGGGGACTCACTGCGTGTAGCATATTTGTTCACACAGAGAATAACCTTTGTCCACTGGAATCTGTTCCTAAAGTGCATTTTCATTTTCATTGCAAATTTAATCAGATCAGTACATTAAAGGTAGTTACATAGGATTTGAACTGTGGGTCTCACGTGGAATCTGCCCACCCCCATGTGTGGCAAAGCATTGTTTAAATCATGAGATTCCATCTAAGATTAATCATTCTTTGAGGACAGTTGAATTGGAGCTAGAACCTGAGTTGTGCTCAGGGGCTATTGATGGGTTGAGATGATTTACTTTAATAATAATTTACCCTTCCTCCAAATGTTCCTCCAAGAAAGGGCTTAGTCAGCTGGAATGAGAGAGAGAGAGAGAACCCCTTGCTAAGAAGAGCTGAAGTGGTGCCGTGGTTAAATGCTACGACTGCAGGCTGACTGCTAGTTCAGCAGTTCAGCTGTTCAAATCTCACTAGGCTCAAGGTTGACTCAGCCTTCCATCCTTCTGAGGTGGGTAAAATGAGGACCCAGATTGTTGGGGGCAATATGCTGAACTCTGTAAACCACTTAGAGAGGGCTGTAAAGCACTATGAAGAGGTATATAAGTAAAGTGCTATTGCTATTGCTATTTATACTTCATCGAGAAGTCTCCATCAGCCACTTTCCAAGGATGCTGAACTTAGGGCTGATATCCCTGAAGCTTTTCACTGCTTAAAAGTGAGGTTACATCAGGGGTGGGTTCCGGTTTCCTTTGCTGCCGGTTCTCTCAAGGACGCGCTGCGGGAGCGCGTGTGCAGTACTTAAAAAAAGCTACTGCGCATGTGCAGAAGCTAAAAACAAAATGGTGGCAACATAGGCGCCACCGGGAGAACCGGCTCAGGGGCATGGCAGGCCTGGGTCACTGCCAGTTCTAGCGACCCAGGCGGCCAAGTTACTACTGGTTCTATAGAACTGGTCCGAACCAGGAGGAACCCACCTCTGGATTACATGTTGTAGAGGCATATACAGCTGACTTCAGGGAAGGAATGACTAAGTCATTAAGGGAAGATTATACTCTCTTGAGACAGAGGAAGATGGCACAAGGAAAGAAAACCTTAAAATTACTTTCAAAAACCCGATGTGGTCTAATGGTTTAGTGGTTAAGACACCAGTTTATATGCCAAGAGACTTGAGTTCTAGTCGTACCTGAAAGCCAGCTCGGTGACTTTGGGTCAGATTCTAACTCTCAGCCCAATCCACCTCACAGGGTTGTGGTTGTGAAGAAAATAGGAAGGGGAAGGAAGTGTTAGTTATGTTCACTGCATTGTGTTTTTTCCCCTAAACAACAATAATAAAAAACAGGATAAAAATCAAGTCAAATAACCCTACTTTGATTTTGTTTGATACAAGAGCACAGCAAGAGAAACTTGGAATGTTTCTCCCTTACAACAATAAAGAATATTTCTGGAATCCCGGCTGTGTCTGCTTCTTGACCTCGTCTACCTTGGAGCGCTGGGACATGCATAACATTTTTCTCTAAGCTTGATTTAAAAAGAAAATACAGGTAGTCCTCCACTTACAAGAGTTCATTTAGTGACTGTTCAAAGTTACAATGGCACTGAAAAAAAGTGACTTATGACCATTTTTCAGTTACGACCTTTCCAGCTTCCCCATGACCATGTGATCAAAATTCATATAACTGGTTCATATTTATGACCTTTACTGTATCCCAAGATCATGTGATTCCCTTTTGCAACCTTCTGACAAGCAAAGTCAATGGAGAAGCCAAATTCATTAACAACTGGATTACTAATTTATCAACTGCAGTGACTCATTTAACAATTGAGGCAAGAAAAGTCATAAAATTCTCTTAACAAATGTTTCACTTAGCCACAGGAATTTTGGGCTCAATTGTGGTCATAAGTCGAGTACAACCTCAAACTACCTTAGGAATCCTCAGTAACAGCATCAATACTTCAGCCTTAATTACAGCTGGGTTTGCTGATAACGTTCAGACAGATATTGCTCAACTGTATCACAGTATCTAGAAAACAAGCCCCTGTTCCCTGTCACACGTGCCTGGCCCTTTTCCCAACGTTTCAGAGGAGTAATCTCCTCAGAGAAAGGATGTCGCAGCTTGCCAGCATTCAGAAGCCCCGGTCTCCATCCTGTCTCAGGTACAGTAATTAGCAGGTCCACTGCTTAGTGGAAAACTCCATCAGGCCGGTCGAATGTTCCCGTTCCCTGCATCCTCCTGAGGATGTTAATGATGATGGCGCCAAAGTGAAGAAAACACGGGGCTCAAAGATATGGTTGTTTCAGGCATAGGCCGGTCCTAAGGTACAACAGGCCTGATTGATTTATCTACACGGAATTTTCAGATGGGGGTTTGAACAAAAGAATTGCATGTCAGGAAGCCAGTCTCTTGTTTCTCCTCCTTGCCTTGCCTCAACATGCTCAGCTACTTAACTTCTCTGTGTTCTGGCTTTCTGTAATGTACTAAGCTGTAAAGAAATATTTTTCAAACTTTGGCAATTTAAGATGTGTGGATTGAAACTCCCAAAATGCTGGCTGGGAGAATTCTGGGAGCTGAAGTCTACGAATATTAAAAAGTTGTCAAGTTTAAAAAACATTGCTACTACCTAAACAAGCTGTGTTTGTACCAGCTGACCCATAATAAACAAAGTGAACACTAAGATTAGTATGCTGCGCAAATATTACCATTAAGGTTGCTACGTGCATGTACCCATAATGTCAAAGTAAGTAATCCATATCAAGGCACAAGCTGGCAGTTGTTGGTCAGAGATGGAAGCCTGTTGTACTTATTTGCAAAATGTCATGGTTGCATGGCTAATTTCTGTGTGAATATGGATATCTGATATTAGAAATCCTAGGGCAAGCTTCTCACAAGATTTAATTCCAATTATTTTAACAATAGCTATGTTTAAATTAAGTGGTTAGCATTAAGAGCTGAAGTGGTGCAGTGGTTAAATGCTGCGACTGCAGGCTGACTGCTAGTTCAGTAGTTCAGCTGTTCAAATCTCACTAGGCTCAAGGTTGACTCAGCCTTCCATCCTTCCAAGGTCGGTAAAATGAGGACCCAGATTGTTGGGGGCAATATGCTGAACTCTGTAAACCGCTTAGAGAGGGCTGTAAAGCACTATGAAGCGGTATATAAGTAAAGTGCTATTGCTATTATTGAGCTATAGTAATGTTGAGTCTAGGGCATGACTTACAGAGTTCAGTTGAAATAACTTTTTAGAGTCAGTTTTGCACCTGATTCTAGCTAGTTAATCTTAACAACATTGTTAAAATCAATTTAGATTCCTCAAGGGGTTTAAGTTGGCCCTCCCCCTATAATTGGTTCTTTATTTGCAGGACTGAATCATGACCAAAACTAGAAACCTTTTCTGTAATCTAGCCAACCCTTCTATGATTTAGATACTGTAAAGGTTTGCATAGGACATTGAGCTATAAATTACAGAAGGCTGTTTAAACTTGAGTTTTCCTCAAGCATTAGAGGTAGGATCAAGGGAGCCCAATATACTGTATGTATGCTTGTTTTATGGATTTTATGTCTTCCTCGATATGGATATGAGGAGACAGAAAAACAGTAAACTGACAACTTCTGACTAGAAATCCAAGCACATTAACAAATTCTGAACTTCACAAGCAACCACCCAAAAGCACATAAAAGAAGCTGCATCCAGACTCACTTTAAGAGAACCAAAACACACAGCAGCACCAGATCCCTAAGAAAAGCAGAGGAAATAACATCTTTCCTAACCCTACATTGTAATACATGGCACCCGAACACCAGAAAACCACACCGCGAGAGGCAACACGGAAACAAGTCCTGCCATACATCAAAGGAACATCAGGAGTAGCTACCAGACTACTGCAGCCCCTAGGAATAACAATAGCACACAAACCCACTTTCACTCTCAAGACAAAAACTAACAAAGATCAAAGACAGAACACGGAAGGAAGACAGTACTGACGTAATATACAAAATGAACTGAAAATTTTTAACCAGTTCTATGTTGGACAAACAGAATGACAACTAAAAACCAGAATTCATGAGCACCAGCTGGCAGTCAAGCAGCATGACCCAAAGTCCTAGACCAGGAGTCGGCAACCTGAAACACTCACAGAGCCATTTGGACCCATTTCCCACAGAAAATAAAACACAGGGAGCCACAAAACTCTTCCCGTGCCTGACTATTTCCTGAGGGGCCACAAAACTAGCATATATAGTTGAATTAAAGATTCTGTTTTCGTCTGAAACTTTTCTTGGATTTATCCATGGTTGGCCTACCGGGGGTCGAAAAGCTCAATAAATTGCGTGCCGGTGGGTGTTGCACATTGGCAGTTGTGACACATATTTTGAGCATCAGGGAGCCGCAGCAGAGGGATGAAAAAGCCACATGCGGCTCCAGAGCTGCGGGTTGCTGACCCCTGTCCTAGATCCAACTATGCCAACAGAGAACAACTCATTTTCAACTGGGACAAAGCCAAAGTCATTGACCACGCCAAAACCCATCGTGCACACAAATTCACTGAAGCCTGACAGTATACCAATGGATCCATCAACAAACACATCGACTTTGAACCAGCATATTAACCAATAAGGAAACACCACCTGAACTACCAATCAGCGACAGAATTGACCACCTCCTCACCAGTTGAATTTCATAGCCCATAAACAACCAGTCACATGACCAACTGACCACACAACCAACCAGTCACACAACCAACTGACCACACCACCAAACAGCACCTATATAAGCAGAGAAGAAATTGAACGAGAAATTTTATCCAAAACCCCAGTAAAGATGTTACCTAGTCTGGGAGCTAAACAGCAAGCTTGGAAAACAGATTACTGCCAAAACCTAAACCTGAGCTACAGATATTCTCAACAATTTATAATATGGTGTGTGTGTGTGTATATGTTTAAAGCAGAGATTCCCTAAACCTTTTGGGAAGTGAACTGCATAAGCGGTAGACAAGAGTGCAAGCTCACAAAGCTGCATTTACGCAAGTGGCACACACATGCACAAAACCATCCCCTCTCCCCCTCCCCATCTGCAGAGCCAGAAAAGTTGGGGACTGCTGGTTTAAAGTATTCATCAGTTCTGAATGGGGTTATCACAGAGCTTCCTGATCCAATGTTGCCCCTAAGAACCTGAGCAGTCTCTGTGACAAGAAATAAACATTCTTCATTAATTTTGGCTGATAAGCTAGTTCTGATTTTTCCCACATGTGACAACTGGCCTACTCTTCATCCTGCTGTGATTATCTTCCACAGTATATTGTTTTTAAGGGTCTTGAAATTTTGGTTGGCCAAAATAATGCTACAAGATTTTTTAAGAGACTGAGCAATTTGTCATGCTACTCTGGTGATTTATTAGCTGCACAGAATGTTTCTGGGCTCTACATCCATTGCTCTTTTGAATTGGGACCAACATTTTAGAAATCTCACATCTCAATTTGCACACTGAAAGCCTTCTCAGAGGTTGTTTTCAGATGATCCTGACAAATGAAGTAAGGATAATACCGCAGAATGTTTTCACTAAAAAAGGAGAATAGTCATTCTATTATTTTGCTATCGTGAATATTGTTTTATTCCCCAGCCTTTTAAATATCCACTGTTTTCATTTTGTGTTGTAAATGTTGTGAGTTCTTAGTCCCACTCTGAGTTTTATTTCACTCCCTGCTACTTTTCATGTTACAATTTATAGTCCTATTTATGGTTACAGATGTACACAGATACTGTATGGTGTTATTTGGGAACCTGAAAATATTATTGAACATTTTATAGAGATGCAATAAATAAATAAATGAATACATACATGCAAAGGTAAGCTTGGCTTCATACAAACATCATATGAAGGTTTTACACATTTGTAAAGCATTTTTCTGGCACCAGGAAACCTACAGATTTTATCAATGGTAGTCACTATGGCCATAAGTAGTAAGAACCTTAGCCTAACAGAAATGCAGTTGTTCCCAATGGAATAATGGCTATTCTGAAATGTTTTTAAGCATTAGGATAAAGATGGCAATGAAAAAGGTAGATATCAGATACTATATTTAATAATATTCAATATAAACCACAATTTTTTTACAGTGGTTTAGGTGATATATATCTCTATTCCATATATATATCATCATATAAGGTTTTCTTCACCTCCCTCTTCCTCTCCTGAAAATCTGTAGATATAAAAAGAATAAAAAATGACATTACAATGTGCTTATTGTAATACTGGTAGATATTATTCCAATCAGTCCGTCCAACTTTTGTCAAGTATTATCATTATAGTAGATCCAGTATCCTTATTCTAGGTGCTTCTAAAATAATTATCTATATACTGTAATACTGTATATCTCTATATAATATATCTATATATGGTGCCATTATTTTTCTGAGAAGAGGAATATTGAATTTTGGCATTTCATAACTATCGAATTTCTGCCATGCTGAATAGCTACCATGCAGAAAAGAGAAGAAGAGAGCAAAGATATAGCAAAGATCAAAGGAGTCCTAAGACAGGCCGGTCACAATTCATTCTGCTTCTTGATTACTCCTGCTTGGCTTTTCCAATTGTTCAAGCAGCTAAAGGTAGGAAGATAATAGAAAATCAAAAAGGTAAAGGCTTCCCCTGTCCAGTCATGTCTGACTCCTTTGTCCGCTCATTTCCGTTTCTTAACCAAGAGAGCCAGTGCTGTCCGAAGGCACTTCTGTGGTCATGTGGCTACCATGACTATACACCAAAGGCACACAGAACACTCTTACCTACCCACTGGAGTGGTACCTATTTATCTACTTGCGTTCACATGCTTTCAAACTTCTTGGTGGGCAGGAGCTGGGGCAAGCTACGGGAGCTCATCATATCAGATGGTGCTCAGGTCTTGAACCCAGGCTTTCAGGTTTCCAGCTGACAAGCTCAGTGTCTTTAACAACTGAGCCATCACACCACCTCAATAGAAAATTACCATCTTTTTTTTTTCATGTAGCAGCCAATGACACTGCCAAATATTAAAAAAATATTGCGGGATTACGAATAACTAGGCAGGACAGAAAGACTGATGCTAAGTGATGCTTTCGTCCATATTTCCAACAGAAAGTAGAATGGACATGTTGCTGCTAAGAACCAGAACATCAACAATGTTGCCACTATTTGCTTTCCTATCAACTTTTCCTATTTTGTTATGAGCTTTATTGGTACCACACATTGCCTCGTGGGAAGTGAACTCATTTACTGAATTAGCCCAGTTTCCTGCACTGGCACAACACATGAAACTATAAATTAGCCAACAGCATTTTGGCCTAGCATCTCATGTGAACCCAGCTAAATACGGTTGCTAAGAGGACAATTCAGGTCTTGAGAATGTTAACTATTCTAGACGTTGCTAATGCAGAATGCAGGATGAGAAGCAATGTCAACAACACTTTGGTAGCCAGCCACTCTAAGAGGCTCCACCCATGGAATCTCCTCACGACAGCATCACTTTCTACCTGTGGTAGAGAGAGGGAAAAAGAGAAGTGAAGCTCTAAGGTGAGCAGTAAAACAGAGGCTTCATGTTGGCCTTCCAACGAGGCTGAGGAAAAGTTTCTTTCTGTGCTCAAACTTCTCTTTCTTGACCTGCTTGAATGAAAGTAATCACTTACAATATTAATAAATGCTGTAAGCCGCCTGGAGTCACTTATGTGTTTAATATATTAAAAAATGAAATGCATGACTGTTTCTCTGTCCCAGTAAACCAGTGCTTCTCAATTATTTTGTTATGCCCCCCCCCAGGAAGAAATCCCCCTCTCCGATCTGATCTCTCCGATCTGGGCCCCAATGGAATTTTAGTGTTACTATTTATTATTTTACTTATTATAAGCTGCAAGCAAACTATTGGCTGGGGAAGGCTGCTCCACCCACTTACCTGGGAGTAAGTCACACTGAACTCTGTGGAGTGTGTTTTCAGTTAGGCAGGCATAGGCTACCGTGATTAGGGCCCTCTTTTGACATGGGGCCAGGCCAGCTTAATCAAGCCGATGTTTTGGGGTCGCCGGCCTGGCCCATAATAGCCGCCTTTGCCGGGCACTCACAGCGAATGGTGTGGAAGGAGGCTTTAGGGTGCCGTTCGAAGCTTTCGCCCAGCTGCAGAGGTTGCTCCTTGTCCAGCAGCAGGTTCGCCACGCCTTTCATGGCTACCGCAGCACCCGCCGAGAACAACAAGAACCCACACAGCCCCCTCCGGTCTGGCCGCCTTCTCTTCCGGTTCGGAGCAGCGTGCAACAGGGAAAACACTCCCCGTCTGGGAGAATTGATCGAGAGGGACCACGCATGTTCCCCGGGGTCACACGTGCCCCCCGTGGCATCGCTCTGGGCCCCCCAGGGGGGAGGGCGCCCCACTATTTGAGAAGGACTGCAGTAAACAAACAAATTTTATGTGCTAAATAAAATTATTTCTACAGGTAGGAGGAATAAAATGAATACAACTAAAAACAGAGTTCTGTTTATTCCTAGTAAACCAGTGTTTGGAAGGATTCTTACTGCGGCATCCAAATGTAAGTTTACTTAGGAGTAAAACACAATATAATCTCTGGGGTATATCTGTGAATTGGTTATATAGACTCAGGATGCATATTTTCTGTATCAAACCCCAGAATTGTAACAGGCAGAATACAATACTATCTTGCCTACTAAGATACATTAACCAGTCCTTTGAGTTTCTGGTTTGTTTCCCACTTCCTACTCTTTCTCAACAGCCTGGCATCTTTTTCTCCAGTTTACCAATTTAGCCTCATCCCCCACCTTGGGGTACTTGCTGTCTTGAGTATAGTACAGCTAATTCTGTTGCAAGATACTAACTTTTTTTTTTTGCCAGAAAGCGAAGATTGGCTTCTAAATCTGCATTTTCAGATACTATTAAAGCAAGCTAATATGAAAACATTATTATATATTTTAGCATGCATTGGAAAATATGACCCCCCCACAACTGAATATATTAAGAAAACCTGGAAAGTCAGGTGAACATATGCAAATTCTTATATTCCCTCCCTGAACTGCAATGTTGCTAGGCTAGATTTTTCAGAAAGGACTTATATTTTCTCTGAGATCTAGATTTGACAAACATAGGAAAACCACCTAAAAATAATTGAAGCTTGAAGCTAATTTTTTCATATTTGCTAACTGTACCTTGGCTTTGTATGTCCTATATTCCACCAAAGGAGCCACACAAAGGAAAGTCTTCTTGGGGGAAAAAACCCTCCAATTCCCTCTTTATATTCTTACCCATTTGCATTAGAGTGGAATAACAGGTTGTTTTTTTTTAAGAAATGTAATACAGAGGAAAAGGTTTATTGTTTTAAAAGATTTATATACATTTAATTTGTTCTTGGTTTGTAGTCATGCAGGTTTTACAAATAAATATAACACACAATTTTGCAAAACCTGTTTGACCAGAGGAGAACTGTAAGAGATAATTTCTACATTTCATAATTTACAGAAGCTAACTGGTCATGTCTGAGACACTGCCTGAACAAAAGTAGCAGCAGCCTGATTGATGAATTTCCTGCCATGGCTTCTTTTGTATGGTTTTAGGTTGCAAAGGCAGCAAAGATTTCAAGGGATTTCCAGTGAAGGGCATTGCTTTAATTTTAATCTCACTCTGAAATTGATGTGATTTTTTAACACTTATGTTTTATTATTTTATGTTTCATTTTGGTTTTAATGCTATTTTAACCTTATAGCACTGCTGTAGAAGAGTTCTTTACTAATTTACCAAGCATTTCCGTTTCTAAAAAGAACGATCTGTGCAAAGGTTACTAGAAATTTTCTGACTGTTCTTTAAAGAGGAAATATAGGATCCAATTTTAACACAAATGCAAAAATAAAACTGAAAAAGCCTCCTACCTGTTAGAATAAGATAAGACAGAAAAACTATAGGAAATTTTATCCACATGTATGCAACAGAAGCCATACAATAAATATACAGTGAAAGGAGCATCTGCTCCTTTTTCTAATATGCTTTTGATACTCCAGAATTGGAAAAGGTAAAAACTGCCTTTAAATAGGAGAAAAATCTGAAAATCTTTTGAAAAAACTGTTGCCGTGAAACATAAAAAGAATCACTTTCAGCTAGGATGAAAGTGCACAGAAGGTTAAAAATAACAAAATGGTGAGGTCTGGTCGGGTGGGCGGAGCCTCGCGCTACCACCGCTATGAGTTCTCTGAACCACCGGCAGCCACCGCTACCAGTACGTCCAAACAGGCTCGAACTAGTAGCATTTCACCCCTGCCACAACCACTCTATGCATTGGAATACAGTTCCCATCATTCTGATCCTTAACCAAGGACCATAAAAGCTAAAGTCTAAGTTCAAGAAAACAGAAATATTGTTTTAGTCCCTTAATCTCTGGCATGAATTTTAGGTATCCTGTAAATGTGGATCTGCAGATGCATTCTGAACCACTTCAAAAAATTTAAAAGAGAAATAATCCTGACTTGCACACAGAGGCTACTTACACTTTCTTTGAAGTGCCTTTGGTTTCTGTTCTTCTGTTCCTGAGGTACTGGTAAAAAATTAAAATTAAGTATTTCTGTGGCAGCAGTTTGAATATTTTATCATTACCTGCCCAGCTTGGCCTATTCATTTGTTTATTTATTAGATTTAATTGCCATCCATCTTGTTTCAAGGCGACTCTAGGTGATTTATTGCATTAAAAGTATTAAAACCATAAAAGATAATTATTTCTAAAATGATAAAAATGAAGTTACAATCAAAGATAAAATTAATAAATAAAAAATAACTAAAACGGAGGGAGGGAAGAAGCAGGATGTGCACTTGGTGAGAGGTAGGATTGCCTCTTAATTAATCAACCACGTTCATGTGATGCTCCCCCATTGGGGCCCCAAACCATCTGGCAGAGCCAGGGCTTCAGGCACTTATGGAAGGTCAGATGGGTGGGATCTCACCTCAGGAGGTAAGATGTTCCAAAGGGAAGGAGATACAGCAGAGAAGGTCCTTCTCCTGGACCTCACCAGCCAAAATTCCTTGACTGATAGGGCCTACAAGCAGGGGTGAAATTCAGCAGGTTCTGGAGAACCGGTAGCAGAAATTTTGAGTAGTTTGGAGAAGCAGCAAATACCACCTCTGGCTGGCCCCAGAGTGGGATGGGAATGGAGATTTTGCAGTATCCTTCCCCCAGGAGTGGGGTGGGAATGGGGATTTTGCAATATCCTTCTCCTGCCACGTCCACCAAACCACACCCACCAAGCCACATCCACAGAACCAGTAGGGAAAAAATTTGAATTTCACCCCTGGCCTGCAGCATATCTCCTCTGCTGGTGTGAATGGAGTGGACCAGTCCCATTGGGGTGGGATGGTTCCTCAGTTAATTTGGACCTATGCCATGCAGGCCTTTCAGGATAATAACCAACACTTTGAATTGCAGCCAGAAGAAAACCAGCAACAGTGTAGCTTGCAGAACAGTGGTGTAACATGGCCCACTCTAGGGCCCCCCAAGAAATGCCATAGCAACCCTGCACTATTTGACGCTTGTATGTAAGATTGCTTATTGTATGGCTTCTACATGCATTGGATATATCAGTGATGGCGGACCTATGGCACGCGTGCCACAGGTGGCACGCAGAGCCATATCAGCCGGCATGCAAGCCATTGACCTAGCTCAGCTCCAGCGCGTATGTGTGTGCTGGCCAGCTGATTTTCGGCTCATGCAGAGGCTTGGGAGGGCGTTTTTGGCCTCCAGTGGGCCTCCGGGGTACGGGGGAGGACATTTTCGCCCTCCCCAGGCTCCAGGGAAGCCTCTGGAGCCTGCCCCCCCCAAAAAAAACAGGCCTACTGGGCCAACGGGAAGTCAGGAAATGGATCGTTTCCGGCCTCTGGAGGGCCTCTGGAGGGGGCGGGGGAAGCTGTTTTTGCCCTCCCCAGGCTCCAAGAAAGCCTCTGGAGCATGGGGAGGGTGAAAAACGGGCCTACCAGGCCCACTGGAAGTCGGGAAAAGGGAGGTGGGGTCATGTGCGCAGGGGGCAGGGGGGCATTGAATTATGGGTGTGGGCACTCACGTGCACGATAGCGCGCACACATGCGCTTTCGGCACCCGAGGAAAAAAAGGTTCACCATCACTAGGATATATCATTTTAGTCTTTTGCTTTGTTTTCTTTGTCCCTCCAACTGCAGTCATGAGGATTTTATGAATGCGACCTAAGCAAGAAGGTGCTCTTTCATCTCACATCATGGTTTCTTCTGTTAGTGTTGGAGAAAACTCAACCTCATATATAGCCTTCTTGTCCAAGTCCCAGTCAATTGGAATACACTTTCTAGGTAAATGAATTTGTGGCAGCATCAAAAACATTGTGCAAGACACTTCTCCATTCCTATTATGTCAGCATGCAAATAAATTTTGTAGCATCATTAACTCAATTCAATTCCAGCTAGTGAGAGTAAGAGGCTTTCACATAATCTCCTTTCATAGGCGCCAAAGTAAATTAAGCCTCTCTCCCACTCTCTGCTACTCAAATTTGGTCAGCAAATTATTTGGGGTAGTTTCCTGCACTCAGCTAGAAACACTCATTTGGGTTTGGGGGAGGGCAGTCTGAAAAGAATGCTGATTTTTCCCTTGTAGTTTCAACCAGGTTAGCAAATTGCGAGAACTTGACTGACTTTCTGCCTCCCCGGAGCTGAAGTTTTAATCCAAAAAGAAAGGTGTGATTGTGAGAGATTAATGTAAATATTTTTCACAGTGAGAAAAAAGAATCAATGACTAGCACAGGAAACCATGTCTTTTTCTCTGTTTCTAAATAAGAAACGGTTCCTTTTCTCCATCTTCTGTTTGTAAAATGGCTTCCAACATGGTCTTGGTAAGCCTAAAAAGAAGGTCTTATTGACCAAATCAAGCTCACCGGGTCCCCTATCAGAATTGGAGGTAGAATGAATCCAAGCTCAATATACCCATTTAGTTAACGCTATTTGGGGCCCCCCCACCAATAATCATACAAACATCAGTTCCATTCTTTCTTGTGATGTTACTATATCATTGCCACATCTGTTATGGCTCTTTGAGGTTGAACATATTGTTACATCCTGGCTGCAGCAATGTGGCAGTCTCAAGTTACAGTGTTCAAGGAAATATTAGCTATCTTCACTAAAGCAATATACTATACTATTGTATACTATTGTATACAATAAACTAATGAAAACTTTATCTTTTCATTACTGGACTTTGAGATATAGTAGGTTAGTAAATTAGTATAAGGATCTCTAGAAAAATATTATAGCTTACCATAATCAAAAAAATTGTTACAGCCATAACTATTATCACCATTGCCACCGTAATACCCAACAGAAACTTTTTGTAATACCCAAATAATGGAATTCTCTGCCTTTTTATCTGCAAGGTTAAACAAAGAGAAAGAAAATGGAAGATGTCAATATATTCTCCATCCTAACTAATGATAGAGAGAGCAACATGTATTCATCGGTATGTATCAGGCTGCCCTATAACAGCTTGGTTCTCAGATAATGCTAAGCTAGTATTGGCTTAATTTGAATATCTTAGCCCATATCATCCCACCTATACAATTTTAGCAACAACTAAATCTAAAAAATGTTAATTTACTAATCCATAACATGTTTTAATCATGGCTTATTATCTTGAACATAGAATCTTGGTTTATTAGTGGTTTATATTTTGCCATACCCAAGGTCTTTATCAATTCATGGTAAACTCAGGCAAGACAAAGGCAAGTTTCAAAACTTTTGCTCCCCTCCACAGTGACTTGTAATTTTCCCTGGCAAGTTTTTCGACATTTAAATACTGGTCAGATGGAAGAATCTGGAGTCTGTATGCCAAATCATCTATTAGCCCCACAAAACACCAATTTCGTTTTTAAAATGTAATTATATGGGGGCGGGGGGAACCCCACAGGCAGAGTCTTCTAAATGCATGCTCATAATAAATCCACTTTAATTATTAAATTGAAATGAACATGCATGACATACATTTTATAAATGAAAAGTTTACAAAACATTAACCAAACTCTTCATAAATCACTGACAAAATGTAGTCCTATAAATATAGATTGGGAAAGTATTTTTGTTGCTAGGACTTGGAAGATATCATATATGTAAGAGTAAAAATATTTTTAAAAATAGCCAGGAAATAGATAAAAACAAGTGATATTACTTTCTTTATGTGTAGTACTGTGTATGGTTTATTGGGAAAATCATAATTAAAGCCAGTCTTATTTAATATAGATACTATGCTTATTATTGTCCAAGTTTCATTTCATCTACTATTTAGAAAACTTTTTACAAAATTTAGCATTAAAAATATTTAGATATTTTTGACAATATTCATTCTGTTCCTTTGAAATAGCATGTCAAATTTCAAAAACAATTGATAAATGAGGACAGAGACAATGAGATATTATCATCACTGTTATTTTAGCACAGGGAACATTTAACTATGCCATTGTTCAGTGGTCATTTTTCTAATGGCCAGTTATCATCTTTATGAAAGAAATATTGCAAACACTTGCAGTTCTTCTAATCTGGGGGTTGGTAACCTGCGGCTCTGGAGCTGCATGTGGCTCTTTGGGCCCTCTGCTGTGACTCCCTGTCCCACCACTGGCTGTCCCAGCTCCTCGCCCTGCCCTCCCAGTCACTCTTGCCTGGCCTGAGAAGGTAAGGAGGACAGTGGAGGATGGAGAAGCTGATTCTCCAGCGTCTCACTCTCCCAGGAGCTTCTTCCAGCCCTTGTTGATGCCGGGCATGCCTCGGTTGCTTGCTTTTCACCCCGAGACCCCAACCTGGCCGCTACCGAAGTTGGCCTCACTAACATGAGGGTTAGCGGGGTGGGAATGGGATCCGGGAGGACGGGATGACAGAAAGGGCTGGGCCACAGCTTTAAAACAGGCACGAGGGTGTGTGTGTGTGTGTGCGCGCGCGTGTGCATGCGTGCGTGCATGCATGCGTGTATGTGGTGACCCCCTGGCTGCATTGGCGGGGCTGGGAAGTTGCGCACAAATGGGGAGACCCTCCTCAAGTGAGCGCCCGCCTACCCCAAGCATGCCTTTGCTGCACTTTGGCTGAGCCTGGCTGCTTGCTTGAGGAGGGTCTCCCCGCTCATGTGCAGCCTCTCGGCCTCGCCACAGCCTGCAAGGGGTCACAAGAAGGAGAGGGAAGAGGGTCGCCAGAGCCTTAGTGCAGGAGTGAAGCACCACATTTCTGCTCAAGGAAGCCATCGCCTCCTGCCACTTCGGGCTGGATCCTGCACCCGCTGCGCTTGGCTGAATAGCTGTGTGTGTGGGGAAACATGGCAAGGCGATGGCCGAAGGCTTAGTGCAGGAGCGAAGCGGCCCAGTATTTGCCTTCATGCCATACTTCATGCCTCCCGCCGCACAAGGGGGAAAGGGAGAGACGAGAGAAAAGGGAATTATCAGATCCCCCTTTCTCTCTTCTTCTATCTTTTGCTCACACGCACACGCACACACAGGATACCTTCCTGGGCCGGGATCATGGGGCAGTAATGACGACTCTTCCTCCCGCTGCCACCACTGCACGCCCAGGTGAGTAGCCAGCTGCGCTGCGCTAGAGAGCCAGAGCTCTTCCCTTCGTGCATTTGGTGGCAGCAGCAGCTGCCCCTCCCTTCCTGAGCTGACATGGAGACCGCGGCTGGTGCTGAGCTGCCCGCAAAGGACGTGGAATCGCAAAAAGGGGTGCTAGCTCACCCAGCGCTCCTTTTTGCAATTCTGCGTCCTTTGCGGGCAGCTCAGCATTAGCTGTGGTCTCCTTCATGTCGGAGCGAAGCGCCACATTTCTGCTCAAGGCAGCCCTCGCCTCCTGCCCCTTCGGGCTGGAGCTCGCACCCACCACGCTTGGGCAAAGAGCTGCGTGGGGGTGGCGATAGCCAGAGTGCAGGAATGAAGAGAGAAGGGGAGAGGGACAGAGAAATGAGAGCTGGAGGAAGAGAATGAGAGAGAAGAATGAGAGAAACAAATGAAAGAGAGAGAGAGAGAGAAGGGGGAGAAGGAAAGGGACAGAGAAATGAGAGAGCTGGAGGGAAAGAATGAGAGAGAGAGGAAAGAAATAAATGAGAGAGAGAGAAGGGTGAGAGGGACAGAGAAATGAGAGAGCTGGAGGGATAGGATGAGAGAAACAAATGAGAGAGAGAGAAGGGGAGAGGAAGAGGGACACAGAAATGAGAAAGAGCTGGAGGGAGAGAATGAGAGAGGGAAAAGAGAGGGAAACAAAGAGAGAGAAGGAAGAGAAAGAAAAAGAAAGAGGGGGAGGAAAAGGAAAAGACAAATGAGAGGGGGAGAAAGAGAGAAATGAGAGAGAAAAGGAGAAAAAGAAAGAGAGAGAAAAATGGGAAAATGATGGAGATAATGAGAGGGAAATAAATAAGAGAGAAGGGGAAAGAAAGGAAGAAAGAAAAAAGAGGGAGAGGGGGAGGAAAAAGAGAAAAACAGAAATGAGAGGGAGGAAGAGAGAGACAGAGAGAAAGAGACCCATTTCCCACAGAAAAAACTGGGAGCCGCAAAACCTGGGTAGGCGTGGCTGGGGATCATGAGACTGGGTGGGAGTGATGTTGAGTTGGCCACGCCCATCCAGGTTTTGTGGCTCCAGGTGTTTTTTTTTTCCTGTGGGAAATGGGTCCAAATGGCTCTTTGAGTATTTAAGGTTGCAGACCCCTGTTCTAATCCATATAAAAGCTCCCTTCCCTACAAAAGGAGTACATTTGGATCCATCTTCCTTTTAAAAGCAATAACAGTTCTTACAAATCTAGTTTTCTTAAAACCATATCATCATATCTGAAATCTCTGATTTAATTCTGATGAACCTCATTTTGCTTTTATTTATTTTCACTTTTACTTTAGCTTTGTACTATACGCCACTCTCCCAAGATGCTGATCACCATTTGTAAGAACTTTACTTATATACACCTGTCGCTTTCCCTTGAGTACCGACATGGGAATCAGGCAGAGAAGTGGTCTTCACCCATGCACATTACTTTAAACAGCCTAACAAGGCTTTTACCCAAAAAACAGTAATTGCCTTTACAGAAATGCATGTGCAATTAATTAACACCAATTTGGTCTCCTGGAAAAAAAAAGAGAGAGACATCTAGGCAATCAGAGATTATTAAAACGCCTAATAGTGTACTTGTTAGGACTATTTATCTCGGTTTACTTATTTATCCTTTACCTCATCAGAAGGTTTCTCCATTTTTCTGGAGCTTGCTGTAAAAATATCATTTACATTCTTAGTGGGCCAAATGTAGGAGTTCCATAGGACAGGTGTCTGTTGGCTGGTTTTCACACTGAGGCCGTTCATGAGAAGTTCTATGCTAGAGAATAATTTAGCACAAGCCATCTGGATATTGGGCTCTCTGCAGTTCATGTTCATAATACGGATCAGGTGCGACAATAATTTCCTGAAAAGAGTTTCAGACGCACTTGGGAAGATAGATGCCAACTTTATGTTTAACTCAGCTTTATATAGTTTATCCTGAAGCAAATTGTCAACAATGTCTCCCAAAAGATGAAGCAAAGGGGGAGCAGAGATGGTTTGTTCATGATGCTCCCAATGTGTCTCATGAGACAATGGTATATCAGGCAAGTGTTTGTTCAAAGTTTCTGAGTCTTCAGCACCATCCTGAACTACAGCAGTCAAGGGAGGCAGCTCAGTTGGAAGATTCGAAATGGAGTGATTCTGTGAGGAATGAAGTGCTGCTCGAAGAAGCCTGAAAAGGACAGCAACCATCTGAAGCTTTAGTTTCCTTGCTAGCTTCTCCCATTTTTCTGCCATGGTATACAAAACAAGTTTTCCTTGTTCTCCTGCAAGTTTTCCAGTGGATTTTGCAAATTCTAATTTTTTTCTGAATAACCTAAAAAATAACTCTTTTTCCCTTGGATTTTTTCCAAGCCAGCGGTCTCTCTTTACCCTTTTCAGATGGTTCTTTAATCTTTTCCGATGGCTTTTATTGCTCAGGATGATGTTGCCAATATCTGAAATTTCTACAGGAAATTCCTTTTGGATTGCCAACGCTTGAGTCTCCTCTTCGTTTTCTACTAATTTTGCTTTGAGAGCCACCTGTAGCAAATTTGTCAACTTGTACAGCTTCTCCAGCTCATTTTTATTAGACCACTTCACATCCACATATTCATCAGGAGGAAATTTACTTAATCCAATGACTGATTTAAAAATATCTGGTGTGTGTTTATGAAAATGGATACCTAAATGAGTACGTCCGTGGGTCACCAAGAGTGATAGAGTGACATTATGATGTTCAGGTTTTTCAGGGATAATATTTAGTATGTTGGTGGCATTTAATTTTCTGGTTTCCAGAACTTTCTTTATTTCATCTTCCATAGTTCCCCAAACTTCCCCTTTCTCTGCTCAGAAAGAAGAAAAAGGAGGAGGAAAAAAGGAATCAGGATTTTTCTTTCACTGGTAGCAAATGCTATGGATAGAACAGATAATTGAGTTTGTTAGATATAAATCAGTTTATTCAACTAGCATTAGATGTGGCCTACAGTTCAATCTGGTACCCATTTAACCCAGGATTAGTTCCAATTACTCTTAAGAATACATGTTTCAGATTACACAATGGATGTTAAATAATAAGTGCAGGAGAACATCTTGATGCTTGGATGATTAGATGACTCCAAAGGAAGATGCTAAAAAACTGGCTTGCTCGGCCTAACACAAGAGTTTGTGGTGACAATCTGTTTGAAAACTAGAACTATATAGCTACTCACGGTAGAGTTCTAACTGAGAAAGTAGAATTTGCCACTGATAATATGTGATCATTATATAGATCAGGTTTAATCTATGGACTGTACCAGCCTTCCCCAACATGGTGCTTTCCATATAAGATTGAAAGCACAGATCATAGAAATCCTAGCATAGAAATCTAGAAGGTATCAGATTAGACCATGATTTTTGGATTAAAATTAAAAAATTAAGTCCTTTAAATCATAAATGCGTCTACTATTTTCTGCTAACTCAAGGAAAAATAATCTGAGAGATAATATCTCATTATCACAAGTCACAAAATGGAGAAGGAAGAACAACCTGAATTCCAGACCTTTAGCTCCCTCATAGTTAATGACACCCCCTCATCTACTTTGCTTAGATTGAGCAATTAGGAATGCTGGACTGGATGACCAATGGTTCCAAGAAGGCAAGTCTCAAAAAGACAATGTAAGATCTTTTCAATAGAGATGGGAGGAACCCATGTGGCTATCGGGAGGAGAGGCTCTGTTATCTGGGGGTTTATAATCTTTGGTCTTGGATAGACTTGCACTAACTCAGGCAGATCTGGTGTATAATCTGGTAGTTCTCCTGGACTCATGGCTCCTGCTTGAAGAGCAGGGGAGTTTTGCCTAGGAGGGCCTTTGCTTAACTTTGTGTTGTGGGCTAGTGAAACCCTTTCCTGGAGTATATATCGGAGGCTCTTTGGTCATTCACATATTTGGACTATTGCAATACTCTATATGGGATTATCCTTGAAAAGTATCTGGAAGCATCAGCTGATCACAAAATATGGCTGTGCAAGTAATCTTGGGTGTCCCCAAGAGCATGGAACACCCCTGCTTTGTGAGTTGCATTGGGTGCCAATTTGTTTTCAGGTCCAATTCATGGTTTTGGTTAATATGACCTATACATCTATACATGACATGGGGTCAGATTACCTGCAAAAGTGTCTTTGTCCTATTGCATCGGCCCATCCCACTCACTCAGGCAGGGAGGGTATGTTATGGATCTGATCAGTTAAACAATTTTGACTGGTGGGATCCAGGAAAATAACCTTTTCTGCTTCTGCCTCTGCCATTTCTCCCCACAGAGGTAAGGTGGGTCCCCATTCTGCTGGCCTTTCAGAAAAATCTGAAGACTTGGCTCTGCCATATTGCTTAGGGCTCGAGCTTGCTTGAAGATATTACCCACCACCACCATCTTTTTCACTTTGACTTTTTTACTATTTTGCCTTCTAATATTCATATGCAGTTTTTATGTTTTTATATTTTACTTGTACCCTGCCAAAGTTGGTCTCTGAGGGAGATGGGTGTTTCCAAATTTGATAAAGTAAAAATTAAAAAATTAAATGAAATAAAACAAACATATCACTTCGACAAGAGTTAATATCTGGAATCGGATACCAGAAATGATAAGAGAATTTAAGGGGGAAAAAACCCTGTCTGGCTTAATCAACTTTATGGTGCATGTCAATGCTTGGTTATACATCCATTTAATATGCAATCAGTAATTTGTAAATAAATCATTCACATCTCCCACACTCATGTATTGTTCTATCCCTGGGGTTTCCCCCCCAAACCTAATTTACTTAGAACTATGAAAGGATTGGAATGGATACAAAGTATTTTGGAAAAGTGATTTTGGCCTACCATAGTCAAAGGTGTTTGAGACACATTGTTTGGAGCAATTCAACTTGATGGTATTAGACAAGGTTTCAATGATATCCTGATTTTGGCAAAGGCAGCAGGACATTTTCCTAGGCAAAATGCTGTGGATGAAAAAGGACAAGGGCTTCACAAACTTTTATTATTACCGTACTTCTACAAGCTACAGTTCAATCTAGCCCTTTCAATCGGGTGCCAGTTTAGAACAATCACAAGGAAAGCTCTCTCTGCCCATGTGGCTCAGAACTGGGTTGAAGTAATAAGGAGTTAAGATACAGATTGCAAACAATGGTGATAATTGCTCCCCAGCATGGGAGTATAAGAACATCTATCTGACTACTAGTCAGATATTATATTTCTATGCAGCATTAGACAGTCAAGAGGATGAAGCAGAGAGCCATCAGGAAAAGGGCCTCATTATTAGATTTAAGTTGTGCAGGCAAGAAAACAAGTATTGAGGGGAAAGTTTCTTAGGCCTTGTGTATCTAGAATTCTCCAGATACTTATGCAGCAAGGGAGGGTTCCTAATTTTTTTACTACCACTCTGTGGGCATGGCTTATTTTGTGGGTGTGGCTTGCCAGCCATATGACCGGATGGGCTTGGGCCTCAGGAGCTTGGCAGCGGCCGGAGAAGCAGGGGGGGGGCATTGCCCACCCACAACGCAGCCCCCCGCAGCGGGAGCAGCAAGACCGCGGCAGAGGTTTTTTTAGGAGGCTCCGTCCGGCCTGAATGCTTCTCCCCATTCGATGATCCTAGGCTCCTGCCGCCCGTTTCCCCTCCCCTCAGCAGCTCGAGAAGCCTCGAACGTGCAAAAATGCCTAGGATCATCACTGCGCATTCGTGGCTTCCCAGACTGCTGAAGGGAGGGGAACTGAGATAGGTCCTGCCGCCCGTTCTTTCAGCATCTCACGCGCTCCCTCAGCCAACCTCCCCTGCTTGGACTCACTGTGGGGTAGGAAGGCAGAGCATGCACAGTGCCGGAAGCTCGGCTTCTGGGCATGCGCAGAAGAATTTTTTTTTAAAAAAAGTAAATTTTTTTTTAAAAAAATGGCGGTGTCCAGGCACTGGCAACCGACCGCACCGGTACTGTGATGTCACCAGCGGGCCGCTACCGGTGCTATAGAGTGGACCGCACTGGTAGGAACCCACCACTGTTATGCAGGCTGGTACTACAACTTAGAGACTCTTCTTGAATTCAGAATTTAGGTACAGTAGTAGAATCTTGCTGGAATCTGGCTTTATCAGATCCTTGTACATTTAAGCGGTAAAATTGCTCAGGAGTTAATACTCTGAGATTGTCAGCTGGAAAGCTCCCTCGGCTAAGAAACGGAGATGAACATCTCTCTTACAATCAGACTCGACTGGACAGGGAAACCTTTATATTCACTCTTGGTACATTTAAAGCATCAGTTCTAACTTTAACAGGCAGTAGGTCTTAGCCCTACTTCTCAAGGTCTTTTTAACTTGCTGAACTTTGCATCTAGCTAAATTACATGCTCTGTATGCTGAAGTTTTCATGTCAGAAAACAGAAATTCCACAGAGAAACAAAACTTTTTGTAATGTTCAGAACTGGTAAGAAGAAAAGGATGAAATTGTGATGTGTGTAAAAAAAAGTAGGCATTAGTTCAATCCCTGATAATTTCAGATGGGGTTGGGAAAACATTAAAACTTTAAAGCTACTATCAATCAGCAGTTATGCTCATAGCATATTCTTCATAGTAAACTCAATCAGAGTTAATTTAATTAAATCAAATTTCTGGGCTCACATGACACTGTGACTCAGATTGGGTTTGCACAACATTAATTATATGCTATCATTGGTGTCAAATCTTACCAACCACATAGACAGACTTTCTCCAGGATGATCTGTTCCCATATGACTTCTCAGGTCTTCCAGTAATACATCAATCACAGCTGTAATCTAGTCTATCCATATTTCTACTGAGCATCCCCTTCTCTTTTGTTCCATATTTCCTAGCATTCAAGAGAGCTGGGTCCTCATATAATATGTCCAAAGAATGATAATATGGACTTGGACATGTCTCGAGTGAAAATTCTGGATTGATTTGTTTTATGATCTATTTATTTTCTTAGTTATCTGTGATATTCTCAGGGGTGTTCTCCAACATCAAAGTTCAAAAATATCAACATTATTTCTACACTATTTCTATAAAGTCCAGCTGTCACTTGATCTTTGTAGATGTGGACAGATCACAGGATCTGAACATCTTTTCTAAGTTCTACATTGCTTCCTTACCAATCCCATCTGAACTTACCAGGTGCTAGTCTACGGCATATTTCTTGATGGATAATTCCTTTACTGTTGATAATTACCATATTTTTGGAGTATAAGATGCACCTTTTTACCCCCAAAAAGAGGGTGAAAACTTGGGTGTGTCTTATACACCTAATTTAGCCCCACCCACCCACCCACCCCCACCCTTTGGCCTCTGTCTTCCAGAAATTTACCTGCTTGCAGCAAACAGGGAAGAGCCATTTAAGCCAAGAAAGTCATTAGCAGCTTCCCGACCCCCAGCTGATTTGCCAGGTGCTAAAATGAAAATGAAACTAGCTACAAAGAGGCAAATAGCTGGGAGAGACATGCAGATTTTTATTTTCTGCTGAACTGGATGGAAGGGGGTAAGTGAATAACTATAAATGTCGGTAGAATGTTCAAATTATTACTTATTTTTTAAAGACTGCTTTATTATTGTTCTAGAGCCAGGGGTCTCCAACCTTGGCAATTTTAAGACTTGTGGACTTCAACTCCCAGAATTCCACAGCCAGCTTTGTTAGCTTTGCTAGCTGTGGAATTCTGGGAGTTGAAGTCCACAAGTCTTAAAGTTGCCAAGGTTGGAGACCTCTAGACAACTTAACAAAATAAAGAAGCTTTTTAAAATAAATGCTTGCTCTGGCCCAGTGCTATTGTATCTTCTTTTAAATAATAGAGAATAATGTATACTTCCAGAAATTTTAATTAATTTACACAGCTCTGTACAAGTATAGTCTGAAATGTAACAGTGTCCTGTTTAGTATTAGAGTTAAATCCTGACTTACCTTGGAGTAGATCTATTTAAATAATTGGGAGGAGTTAGTGTGACTATATTTAAGAAAACTTTCTGGCATAATGTACATTTCTCCAATTCTTTGTTATTTCTATGGGTCAGGCATACATGCACAGAAATACACAGCAAACAGTGTACATCATCTATGATGTTTGCTGTTTGCTGTTTGGCAAATTGCTGGAAGGCAGAGGCCTTTTTTCCTTGTTTTCCTCCCCCAAAACTAAGTTGCGTCTTATACTCTGGTGCGTCTTATACTCCCAAAAAATATGGTAATCCTAAAATGTACATGTTATGTACTGACAGTTTGTACATGATTTCACCCAGGTCCAGCGTTTGAGCGGGAGAATGCTCAAATGCTATTGGTTGTTGTATCTGACAGCTCCCTATAAAAGGGCTAGCTGTCAGACTGAAAGTTGCTGGTTGTCTTGAGCAGTTGCTGAGTAAAGAGCTATTCTGAAGTCTGCCTCCTGTCATCATTCCCACTATTTGATAGTACAAGCTATTGTACTATTGGTTGACTCAGCCTTCCATCCTTCTGAGGTCAGTAAAATGAGGACCCAGATTGTTGGGGGCAATATGCTGAACTCTGTAAATTGCTTAGAGAGGGCTGTAAAGCACTATGAAGCGATATATAAGTCTACATGCTATTGCTATTGCTATTATCACTTCAAAATCTTCATAGTCAGTTCTGGAGGGAAGGCGTGGCTAAATGCCGTGGCGCTACGGAGTTTTCCCACGCTCCGCAGGGGAAACCCCGAACCCACGCCGCCTGGGGACCTGGACCGAACAGGACCAGGTCGGATCCACCCTGAAGGGGTGGTGAAGAAGGGGGCGCTGGCTGGCAGACTGGGGGGGCAGCAAACCCCCCAGGAAACCAGTTTTGCTCCTAGACCGGTGGCATGCGGAAGATGGCATTGCAGCCGTCCTCTAGCCGCGGCAGTCACATCGCAAGGAGTTGAGCTAGCAAATTGGAGTCATCTGGGAAAGAAAATCAAAAGCGAGGTGCTGGTGAGCGTGAGGAAGACAGAAGAAGCTGATGAGTGATATTGCCGGAGAAAGCTTTAAGAAACTTTACTTGGACATAATAAAAGGGAAAAAAACAAAAAGACTGGAAGTGAAGGAGCGGCTGCTTGGCATATGGAGAATATAGAGTGGGGATTTTTTTTTAAAACTGAATTATAACTAAAGCCCAATGATTGAGGATTTGGAGTTTTTACTTTTTGAAGATCTGGAATTTAAAGGAAAGTAATTTGGTTGATGGAATTATTTAAAAACTGAAGAATTGGATTATAAATAACAAAGGCAGAGCTGGGAGACGGAAACAGAGCCATCTGCTGATTGGAGGAGTCACTGTAAGCGTGGGATATTACCAGAAATAAATGTTTTGACAGCTGTTGTTTTTTGGAACAGAGCAGTTTGTGACTGTATAAAAGAAAAATATTTGGACTAAGATGGATAAGAACTGAACTGGATTGAATCTTAACAACAAAGGAACAGCAAGAAAGATTTAGACGTAATGACTAAATGGAATTAAAAGGATCTAATTGGTGAAATTTTATTAGAAGACAATTAAAGGCTGTGAAATATATTACTATTAGCAGCTGGAAGGACTATAGAAATTTGGTGATTTGTGATCTTGCTGACAAAGAAATAAGCGATTGCTGAAAACTTTTGGAACTTATTGAAAAATCTTGTTTTGTGGTACAGGCAGATTCCAGTTAACAGCTGGACCTCTAAAAGATTTTAGGTTTGAGAAACATAACTGAAAATATGGAAGATATTGATTACAAAGAAATTCTTGAAAGATTTGTTTAAAGACTTAAGAAGAAGCTTTGGACTGGAGAAAGGAGAAAGGGGAAATTATGGAAAAGGAAATAATAACAGATGAAGGCAAGAAGACTGATGAAAACATTATAAATGATGTGAAAAGGGAAAGAACACTGAAAATAAAATATTGATTAATGACTATGTTGAGGGTTATAACGATTCCACTGGGCTTGGCAGTGAAAAAAGAGATAAAGATAATAAAAATGATGATGTTCAGATTGAAGAAGAAGACTTTAAGATATATAAAATTAAAGAACGAATGGGGAAAACTAGATACATACAGATAGTAGACTTAAGAGGGAAGAAAAGGGCTTGGGAAATGAGATCTTATTGGTATAAAGGTAAACAAAAGAAAGGGAAGATATTAAGGAAATGGGGATGGAGGAAATACATATATAAAACGGAAGTAATTGGGAAACTAAAAGGGAATGGATGAAGACTTTGAAATATTACAAATGGAATTTTTTTCTTTTATTATTTACTTGCTTTTCTTTTCTTATTATTATTATATAAGATTTAATTGTGATAAGTATGTTAATGGATAAAAAAATTTGATATATAAAATTAATACAACTATCCGATTAGAAATTCAAAGATCTTTCTTCTTTTTTTTCTTCTTCCTTTTTCTTCTTTTTATGAAAATATTGTTGAAATGTTTGGAATAACGTGGTTAAAACAATAACAATATGAGAAATATGGAATAAATATGACTATTAGAATTTAAGGGAAATTAGCTAAATATTAAAAATGAACAGTGTATATTATGAATGTTTATCACTTTAAAAATTTATTAAGTTGAGATTTGGTAAGTTAGTTGATTTGGATTTTTCTCTCTTTTTTATATTCTATTTTTTCTTTACTAGTTTTTGTCTTTTCTTTTCTATTTTTTGATGTTTAAATATAAGAGATGGATGAATTGATAGTGGTAAGATAAATTTTTTGATTTGATTTAATTAAATATTTGCATTGAGACAGAAAATAAAGAATTAGAAATAATGAAAATGAATTTAAATGTCAGAAAAAGGGGTATATTATGATTGTATATTATGCTTGTGTACTACTTTTATATATGAGATTTGTTTAAATGTAAAATTTAAGATTTCTTTTATTATTATTATTATTATTATTATTATTATTATTATTATTATTATTATTATTATTATTATTATTATTATTATTATTATTATTAGAGTTGAAAAATTATAGAGTGGATACAATTAGTAAGAATGTTGATGATTAATATGAGAAATTAAAAGAATAATTGGGCATATAGTTTGGGCATATAGAACAAAGGGAAAAAAATAGAAGCGATGAATAAAGAGACTAAAGAATTGAAGGAAGCAATATGGCTTAAAACTAAGAAGCAGAAGATAGTAACTATTTTGGAAAGTTAAGCAAATAGAGGTTAATTTGGAAGGAAATTTGAAATTAACTGGTGAATATCCCAGATGACAAAACTAGAAATTAGATTTTTTCTCCTTTTTCTTTTTTTATGGAGTTAAGATGGAAATAGCAGCATTTACCTAAAAGAGAGTACTATATAAAAAGAATAATAATATTATTATATTGGTTAAATTTTTATTTTTATTATATTTCTTATTTATTTTTTTAAAAAAGAGAGATGATTAGTTTAAAATTGAGATTAGCATCAGTCTGTCATATATAAAATGAGTTAGCATAAAAGCACTCAAGGAAAGGCTAAGAAAGTGAAAGAGGAAGTAGAAGGGGAGGAAGAGAAGGTGTAGAGAGGGTAGAAGAGGAGTTAGAAAGTAGGAGGAGATGTTGGAAATAGAGAGAGGGGAGTGTAATGGAATAAAGTAGAACAGACTGATGACTGACGAGGCAAATGTTGAATAAGATATTGACTTTTGAATGATTGACTATATTGAACAAATATGTATTTTTATTGTAATATTTTAAGGTACATGTGTATTGAATTGTATATGGAGAAAATAAAAAATTTTGTACAAAAAAAATCTTCATAGTCAGTTCTGAAGTGTAACATACCAGGCTAAAGTATGACTGGCTTGTTTGTAATTCAATGTCATACATGCATAACCAAAGTAAACCAACTTTGTCCCTCCTGATGAGCTTCAAAATTGCTTGATAAACTAGTCAGATATGAAATTCAAATACCTGGGAGGCTCCCAATTAGGGAAAGCTAGCATAGACAATATTATTGTAGGCTATTTGGCTACGACAGACTTTTATCCTTTCTATATTTTTATAAATGTATGAATTATACTATGGTTTGATCTCAGGGATTATTTTTCCTCACCTCCAGACACATCTGCCACAAAGTCAACATGTATTAAAAGTATTTTAGGCACTTTTAATCCTAAACTCCCTATCAGTGTTCACTGCTGCACATTGATGGAATATTCCTTGTATGTCCCTGCTCTCCCTCTTACCTGAAGTTCATATTGTATGTATGCAAAAGAGCAAGACTGACAGGAACGTACAAACTATCTGTAAGGGGTTTTTACTTGCCAGTTTTGATGTTTCCATTAATAAATTTTTGTTGTAGGTTCTAAGGAACTCTGGCTTGTTTTGAGAAGTACTGTGGACAGAAAATGTTCTGGGACAACCACCATATCCACAGGAAACATCCACAATAGCTAAGCATTCTCGTCGGGAAATGTGTATTAATAGTGGCTTGAGCTACTAGTTTTAATATTAGTAAAATGCTCCAGATGAGGAAATGGCAACATCTGCATTGCCATTTTCAAAAGTATGAGAGGAGGAAAAAAAAGAAGAGAAGGGGGAAAAGGGATAATATGGCCCCCTTTCCATTTTGTCTTGGAAGTTACAGAAAAAGATCAGAGGTACTTACAGAGTTTTCAACTTGAAGGAGATTTTGAGCAAATTCTTTAGTATGTCTATGGTTATCTCTGTAGAACCAAGGTCCCTGCAAAAAAAAAGGACATGCAGACTTTTCCAGAGATAGGGAGAGATAGACAATTTGCAGAACACAGCCAGTGAAAATAAATTCATGAAGTTGAGTGGGAGACTTCGTCTCATTGGTTATCCCTTGATCTAGTTTATGACTGGGCTTACAACACAGTCAACCAAGTTAAGACCTAGCATCTACAGTCACATAATAGGCCAAACTAAATTATTTTAAATCTTACTTTGTGTTTTTTTTTTTAGATTAGCATGATATGTTTACGGTTCAGTACACCGAGCAAACACAATACACGTTTGGTAGCCATTTTTCATATTCAATAACCAATTTAAGTGTTGAGTTTATCTGATTGAATTGGTCAAATATAAAATGAATAAATATTACTGTTTCACTGCTTTGAGCTCCTTGAGGAAAAGGACACAAATAACAATGTGGCAATTTCAAAGTAATCAAATGCTTTGACCAGCTGCTGTAGGGAGGTAGGAAAGAGATTGTTCTGAACAATACTGTACACAACTCATCATGCAGAGCTGGAATGGAAAGTTGCCATGACTTAGCCCTCAAATGTCAGGATGTCAATCCTGCCACATGTGACTCAATGCTTAAAATAAGAAAAGAAATACACATAAAGATGTTCCTTCATATTAAATAATCACAGCCCATCACTGAGATTGTTGGCACTGGTTTCCATTAGGAGTTGCCAGAGTGATTAAGGTGCCAGTCTGGGCATGGGAAGACCCAAGTTCCAGTCTCCACTTAATTGTCTGAACTCCCTCAGTGATTTTGGATCACCCACTCATTCTCAGCCATCCTAACCCACAAAGCTTTTGTTGTAGGGGAATACATAGGTCTTGTGATAAGTTCACACCAAATAAAAATACTAACTGCTGATTTTGAACAAGGCTTGAGCTTCAATGCTTATTCTAAAAATTAGCTTTATAAATCAATTTGCCTAAAGTCTTCCAGTGGGTACAAAGTATATTGGGATGGTTCCCTTTGCTGTGTGCTGACAAAAAATAAATGTAGAATTAAAGCAACTTCATGTTGCTTTAATTGGATTCATTCATAAATTCCAGCCAGGGTATGAGATCCAGGACCCAGGATTAAAAATCTATCATTAATGTAATGAAATACTGACAACTGCAAATACAAAATATACAATGCTTTCCTACTCCTTTTCCTCTTCTTTACATACACATGTAATTCATGCCTATTTTGTTTTCTCCTCACAAAAATAACCCTGCGATTTATTTAGAGTTACTAACTTTTCCTTGAGACCTCAAGGCCAATTACCTAACCGTCTCAATGAAGCCTAGTTCTAGTCTTCTTGTGGGATTTTTTTCCTGATCTGGACAATGTTAAAGCGCTGACAGCTAATGACTAGTCCATGGTTATGCTATTCTATGGCTGTAAGAAAATCTGGACCCAGGTAATTCTGACCCTGACCAAGGACCATATTGATCTTCAGATATAGTAGCCCAAGTCAAATTAACCAGGAAAAAAAAAGCTGAATACATTCCAGAGTAAACAAACCCTTAATAAAGCCAAGAGCAACTTCACACATACAGGAATTTCAGTGAGGGCAATTTGTAGAAATGGGAATCCTCAATCTTTCTCAGTGGGTTATGGTTGAGAATCCTGAAGGACAAAAGAGTTGGTTATCAGTTTGGCACAATTGAAGGTAGCAGAATAAAACAGGAAGAATTCAGACAGTGTATAAGCAACAAGTTATTCAAGTTTTGTTTTGGTCTATGACTTTAAATAACTTTATTATTAATTACTAATCCTACTAGTAAGAAATAATAAGCAGAAGAAATTAAAGGCAGGAGATCTGAAAAAAGAAATATAAATCCAGTTGATATCAGCATTTTTACTTTATCTCTCCGCATTTTCCTACCTACAAGCAAGTATCCTTGTTTCCATGCCCATCCCATATTTGGCCTTTATATTTTTCCCTTCTCTCTTTTGAGATTGTCAATTCCATCCAGTCATGTTTTCCTTTTCTCTCAACCCTCTTTCTTCATGTATTGTTTTGTATTTCAGTTCCCACTCAGTTTAAAC
The DNA here is from genome assembly GCA_023053685.1 of Diadophis punctatus similis. NCBI lineage: Eukaryota > Metazoa > Chordata > Lepidosauria > Squamata > Dipsadidae > Diadophis > Diadophis punctatus. The sequence continues at coordinate 16,057,625 of JALIGW010000009.1, read as the reverse complement.
CATCTCAAGAAATGGCATCTCTTCCATACTGGCTAATTACTTGTGTGTTTAATCCACATTTGTTCATCATCAATATTCTTATGGACCCTATGGTTTATTTTTAAGAAGTAATATACTTTTTAAGTAACTCATTTCCACTGCATTCAACTTTGTTATATTTATCTGGCATACTTAGTTCTCACTTCCAGTCAAAAAAATGGCAGGAGCATGCTCTTATATTTAGCAGCATCCCCTGAATGTTCAAGAATAGTAGCCTTTGATGGATCTTTTCTCCATTTCCCTTTAGAACTACCCAAGCTAATATTTGTTACTTCTTACAGTAAACAATTTATCTGGCTTATTTTGCACCAGATAAAATGCTATATTTAAGTGCACTAAACCTATTTCTGATTGTCCTAGTCTTCCCTTTCATTTTTTCCATTCAATTAAAGAACGGGTTCCTCTTACCACCAAATTCATTCAAAAGCTCCTAATACGAACTTTGCCTCTCTTTTCTTTTAATCAGTTCCTCATTTCTGAACATCTCCTTTGAGGTCAGTATGATGGCATGTATGTTAAATGTAGCAAAGCCACGGTTCTCTACTTGTTCTGTAAGATCTTGTGCTAGGTTAAGGGCTATCTAAATCTTATTCTTTGGGATCATTTCTCCCAAAATGATCCTTTTCCATCAAAGGCTTTTTCTCACATTTTACAGACTAAACAATAAAATTAATGCTACCTAAATTCGAGAGATTAACATACTCATGGAATACTTTCCAATTTAGTGATTCTTTACTCACAAGAGTTTTGAGAATGAGGTTAGGATTGTGTAGTTTACCAGCTCTCCTATTTAAATTTGCAAATATTTCCACGACAGCGCTTACCTTTTTGCTAAAAGCTAAAGTTAAAAATATATAATATTTTCCCTTCCCTCTCTAAGTTATTTGAACATGAAAAAAGAGGGTTTGTGAGAAAATGCTTAGTATCTCAAAGGGCTGCCTTAAAGTTCTGCCATTGTATTTTGGGTGTGTTGCCTTAAATATATTGTAGCAACAATGAATTTAAGGACCATTGCTATACTAATAGTGCCTCGAATCTCACTTCTATTATATATTTATATAGCTCAGTAAGAATTCATCACAAAATGCTAGTTATTGTAACTCCAAGGAAACAGTGTGAAATAACCAATGTTATGGGAACAGTGGGATGTAAAGTCATAACAATATAAGAAAATATCCCAGATATGTCCTGGTGGGAGATCAGGGCATCTGTCTTGGAGACCAACTTAGAGACTGCTGGCTGTCCCTACTCAGAGGATATATCTTCTCCTTCAAAGGAGGAGTGTTTGGGATTGAAAGCCAACATATTCCTGTAAGCATTAAGGGAGAGTTTGTGCCCCATTGTTAGAAACCATCTATCTTACCCACTATCTGAAAGAGTTTCACTTTCACTTACAACTTGTATAGAAACTGCATCCCGTGCCAGGCCTGAAAAGCCCCTTCCGTTATCCGCAAAATATTATTACCACTGAAATTTCTGGAAAGGAAAGGAAAGCAGGAGAGCTATGTAGAACTTCTTCCATTGTATTAAATAAACAACAGATAAAATAAAGCAGATTCAAAAGAACTTTTTCTTCTTATTCTTCGTTGACTGGGGATGTGAGAATTACATGTAGGGTGAGGGTGATTTCTTCCTTTTCCAATGGTAGCTGTATACTACCATTCTGACCTTTTGAACAATCACTCCAGGCTTCCTCCAATTACCATGCAGGTTCTTCGGTTAGAAGCTTCAATGCATATTTAGGGTTAAGGTGTCATTACTTAATAGGGCGGCAGAACTCATGATTCAAAGGGCTAATGAAATCCCCTGCAAGCCCTATAATTTTGACTCTAGAGATTCCAAGTTCATAGTAAGCCCTGTAACTCCATAAAGACACTTTAGGATGTTCCCACTTACGAAGACTCAGGTCTGGCCCTGACAATCAAACCTAGAGCTGAATCTTGATCCACTAAGAGTTCAGTCTGAATTCATACGGTACTTCTTAGAAAATGCAAAATTCATATTGTCTTCCCTGGGTCAAGCCCTCTAGAGATCTGCCTCCTTTATCCTTGAGTCCAAGCTCCCCCTCCCCATTTTAAAAATAGTTGAAGGCCGGTCAACCATTCAGTAATAAGTCATTGACACACTTACAGCTGGGAAGATTAATTGCCATTTGATTTCAGTTTGCCTCCTTTCCCAATTTCCACCATGGTTTAAACTGGGATAGGTTTTTTTTGGGGGGGGGCTTAAAGACTTACATAGTTTGCAGAAGTGGAACAGGTTCAAATGCGTTTTTCTCAATGGTCTGTATTTGATTATATGAGACATCCCTGTTTAAAAGAGCACACACATTATATTACATCTGGAACAAAATATCAGTTCCATCTTCACCTCTCACAGTTGCTTTATGTGTTTTCCATTTATTTGCTAGCCTGTAATGTGTAGCTTTAATAAAATATAACAAGTCAATATGTGGTGCGTGGATGAGATCTGCACAGCACTTCACACACACCAAGCCTCCTTGTGCCATTGTTTTTCCATCCAGCCCCTTATAGTTTAATTCTTGTTTGCAGCACTATTGGGCATGGTAGCAAGCAGAACATTCAAACCGGGGAATTATAGCCCCGCATACAGCCAGTTTGGTGCAGTTAAGGCATGATGCTAGAAGCCAGGAGACTGTGAGTTCCAGTTCCACCTTAGGCATGAAAGCTGTCTGGGTGACTTTGGACCAGTCTCTCTCTCTCAGCCAAACTCACCTCACAGGGTTGTTGTTTTAGGGAAAATAGGAGGAGGAAGGAGTATATTGTGTATTTACTGTCTCGAGTTATTAATAAAAAATAATAAAGGTGGAGTATAAACAACCTATCTGAAGGGCATCAGCTTGGAGAAAGCTGTCCTAAAACTTAGATGATTTGTCTGTCTCCCACATTGCTGCTTTTAGTAAAAGGTTGAAGATAAGCACATTTCTAGAGGGCTTTTGAGGATTTATGGCATATATTTGTTTTCATTTTATCTACTTTTTTTTTACTCTTTATTGTATTTTTATATCTTGTTGATCACCATGAATCTTTTTAATTGTGGTGGCATACAACTTTGTTGCCTAAGCAAATAATCATGATGAAATCCCCCAGAACCAACAGTGAAATGCTCCCGGTTCGCTTTTACCTGTCGGTCGTCGGAGAGCTGATTGCGAAGGCAGCGCGACGCTCCGCCCACCCGCCGGGACACCACCATTTGAGTTCTTTTACCCTCTGCGCATGCACAAAGCGTTCTGTGCATGCGCAGAGGGTACAAGAACTCAAATGGAAGTGTCCCGGTGGGTGGGTGGAGCGTCGACCGACAGGTAAAAGCGAACCGGGAGCATTTCACCCCTGCCCAGAACTATAAGATTGGGAAACTCCAGTGCCAACCAGCAATCTCATCTAATCCCTAATCTCACAATTAAAGTCTCAAAACCAGCTATCTAAGGGCAGCAGCAGTGATGGGTTACTACCAGTTCGCGTGCATGCACAACGCATGCACAACTCTTATGTGCATGCGCAGAAGCATCCCGGGCGGGTGGGCGGAGCCTCCCACCACCGTGCTTCCAGTTCTTAGAACCGGGGTGAACCAGGAGCAACCCACCGCTGGGCAGCACCCATTCTCAACTCCCACCCAAACATAGGTATTTTTCTTATGTTGTACGCCGCCCTGAGTCCCTCGGGAGTTGGGCGGCATATAAGAAAAGCCAAATAAATAAATAAATAAATAGCAATTCTGCTAACAAAGCTTTGGTGCCATATTCCTTCTTCAGGCTCAGCCACAGCAAGATATGTACGTAATGCACAGCAAGATGGCTGCCCAAGGACTACATCCAAAATTAGGGTTAGAACTTTATTAAAAACCAATATTATTCAAAAGGACCAGCCAGAGTCCAAAGCCTAAAGAAATTGGGGATCAGCACAGGGAATCAGGACCCAGAACCAAAACAGTACATTGAGACTGTATATTCTGTGAACAGCTCACTCTCCACCTCCACCTCTATCTTTCGCTGCCTATTACCACCACCATATTTCTACTTGCCCCCAAGACCTGCCTGTCCCTGTCCTTTGCCCCTTCTGATTGGTACTATGAGCTGCGGTGGTGCAGTGGTTAGTGCAGTACTGTAGGCTACTTCTGCTGACTGCCCGTTGCCTACAATTTGGCAGATCGAATCTCACCAGGCTCAAGGTTGACTCAGCCTTCCATCCTTCCGAGGTGGGTAAAATCAGGACCCAAATTGTTGGGGGCAATATGCTGACTCTGTAAACTGCTTATAGAGGGCTGTAAAAGCACTGTGAAGTGATATATAAGTCTAAGTGCTATTGCTACTAGGATGCTTTTGACAGACACAAATCACAACATCTTTCCATCCAACCTCTAATCATCCACTGCACTTCAGGTGCCCTCTCTTATTGAGGAATTGAAGGTAAAACAACCACCAACCATAAAAAACTAGTCAACTCAGTGTTTTTTCTCATCCTGCCTTCTTTGATCAATGCCTAAATTCACACTGATTCACCCTCTGCACAAAAATAATAATTTTAATAAGTCTAATTTCCCTCGTTTCTGTGCTCTAGGAATAAAGTGTAAGCTTTAAAATTGCATGCTCTACTTGTTAGAAGCTTGATTATTAGGAGTTTCACTCAATTTAAAAGTGGGACATCCTTTGGGAAATAGCAAGTAAGTCATGGGTAGGGATAGAAACTTACAGGTGTGTGAGTGCAAGCAAGCCATCTAGAGATGTATTATCCAGTCTGCTCAAGTGATTGTTCTTGAGGATCCTGAAGAGATGGAAGAAAATTTAGAACATACAGACAAAATCCCAGCCTTTTGCTGTGGTGGAAGATGGACACCATACTGTCCATTTCACTAGTCCATGTGCAGTAGTGAGACACTTGTGATGCATAACCATCAAGGGCTAACAATGGATGAACTTGAGAGTATACTCACAAGTATTCAGTCCAAGGATAGGCCCGCCACACCCATTTGTTAATGGAAGAAATTTTGTTTCCAGTGAAATCCCTGGAGGGAAAAAATGAATATAAGAGAATACATACAATTCAAATGTACGAAATAAGCATTATATTCTATCTCTGATTTGTACATCACATTAATCTTACACACTAAATGGAGATACATCTGAGAAGAAAATGATACAACTCAAGCCACCACAGAATCTTCTCAAGATCAGTCACAGGGATGATAAACACTAATAATAATTGTGGGGAGCAGGGAACAAATGTTGGCATGTATAACATGAAGAGCCAAATACAATGCAAAATACAAAATTAAATACTCACAGCATGACAAAAAGATAAGGATGATCAAATGGCTCTGGAACAGGCACATGGTTGAGACCAGGAAAATCGGTAGTCCTGCTGCAGTTGAGGATTTTTAATGTACAATGGCATGAGGCTGGGCACAGCTGTATCGCTGCATCCAACCACCTAAGAGGCATCAGTAAAATTACAAGGAAGAAAAGGGTAGGGGAGGCCGCAACCCGTCCTATCTTTTTCATATGCCCCAGTAAAGGCTGCCTTAGCAAATGGCATCCAGCCCTGGAGGCGACTCTATGTGGTTACCAAGCAACCACATCCACATGTCATTCCATATGGAGGCTGCACTAGTAAGGCTGGTAATGAAGAAGGTATTCCAAGGGTTCCGTTTGGTTGTGAGATCATTTTACCATGATTCCTGAAATCACAGAATTGCCAGAATCATGGCAACAATATAGGTAGTGGGAGGGGTGAAATCCTCCCGGTTCGGACGTGCCTGCTGGTGGTCGGAGAGCTGGTAGCGATGGCAGCGCGAGGTTTCGCCCACATGTCACCATTTGGGTTCTTTTACCCTCTGCACATGCACAGAACACTTTGCAGATGCGCAGAGGGTAAAATAACCCAAATGGTGGCATCCGGGTGGGTGGGCGAAGCCTTGCGCTGCGGTCGCTACCGGTTCTCTGACCATTGGCAGGCACGCCCGAACCGGGAGCATTTCACCCCTGGGTAGTAGTCTCTTTTATAGCTAATGAGCTGATTTCATGAAATCACACATTATTTTTTGGGGTCAGAGCCATAGTGGGGAATACTGTATATTTCAACTGGAAATCAGGTTGTAAGGCTTGGCTATCATTTTCTAGCTACTAAAAGACATCACTGCAAATTACCCAAGGCTCGAAAAAAGAGGGAGAAATAGTGGAGGAAGGAGGGTAATAAAAAGAGCAACTAAGATGATTAAAGGTCTGGAGACAAAAACATGTGAAGGACAGTTCCAAACGGTATGATAAATCTAGAGGAAAATGACTAGGGGTGACATAATAGCAGTATTCCAGTACTTGAGGGGATTCTACCAAGAAAAGAGAGTCAACTTATTTTCCAAACCACCAGAAGGCAAGACAAGAAACAATGAATAGAAACTAATTAAGGAGAGAAGCAATCTGGAATTAAGGAGAAATTTCCTAACAGTGAGGACAATTAACCAGGGCAACAACTTACTTTCAGAAGTTGTAGTTGTTTCATCACTGGAGGTTTTTAAGAAAAGACTAGACTGCCACCTGTCTGAAATGGTATAGAGCGGTGATGGTCAACCTATGGCACAGGTGGCACGCGGAGCCATATCTGAGGGCAGGGGATGCGTTGCCCTATGTCAGCTCCAGCGTGCATGCGTGCACTGGCCAGCTGATTTTCGGCCTTTTCGGCTGTTTTCGCTCACTTGTGTGCTCACCCTCAGCTTCCTTTTAACTGTCAGAGGTCTTCAGGAACTTCTTCAGCTTTGGACAGTTGTAGCCAGGCCTCTCACATTTCTTCTGCAGCCGGGAAGGCTTTCCTGAAGGCCTCTGCAGCCGATAAGAGAGCTCCGGATCGATCCAGAGCTCTGTAATCAGCTACACAGGCCTTCAGGAAAGCCTTCCCAGCTGCAGAAAAAATGGGCTGAGGTGTGCCATTTTTCGCCATCCCCAGGCTTCAGGAGGCTTTTCTGAACCCTGGGGAGAGCGAAAAACAGCCCAATGGGCTTACTGGAAGTCAAGAGGCTTCAGTGAGGCCTGTGTGCATGAAACCTCCAAGGTCCCTTCCAGCTCTATTCTGAGTGTTGATCTGTTTGAATACCATCAGCCTGATATCCATAGGAAGACTTTTCCACACAACCAGTTAAACTGAAAAGTTTCACATTTCCTTCTGCTTCACATTTATCATACTTGGGGATGATAAACACTAATAATAATTGTGGGGAGCAGGGAACAAATGTTGGCATGTATAACATGAAGAGCCAAATACAATGCAAAATACAAATACAAAATTATCAATTTCTTTGTATTAAAAAAGTACCAATACTCATAACATGAAGGGTCAAATAAAATACAATCCACATTATGCAATGTTTAAAAATTATCTATGATTTGGTCCATGTATTGCACAAGGCGAGTCGAAATATGAAAAAAAAAACCTTAGCTGATTTCACAACAGTCAAATCGTAAAATGTAGTTTACAAATCAGTGGTTAGCTTCACCAAACTGGCTGCCAAAACATAAGAAGCCACAATGTCCAAATCATTATGAATAAGACATTTCAGGATGTACAACTTTTCACCTTTATGCTTATTGTACCCTGAGAATATTATGCCTCATCTTTCTCACTTGTAACAAAACATTTCTTCCCTTAAAGTGGACTTCCCTTCTCAATTATAGGTGTGGTAGTTGCCTCCAAGACTTAAATACTCACAACATGACAAAAAGATAAGGATGATCAAATGGCTCTGGAACAGGCACATGGTTGAGACCAGGAAAATCGGTAGTCCTGCTGCAGTTGAGGATTTTTAATGTACAATGGCATGAGGCTGGGCACAGTTGTATCGCTGCATCCAACCACCTAAGAGGCACCAGTAAAATTACAAGGAAGAAAAGGGTAGGGGAGGCCGCAACCCGTCCCATCTTTTTCATATGCCCCAGTAAAGGCTGCCTTAGCAAATGGCATCCAGCCCTGGAGGCAACTCTATGTGGTTACCAAGCAACCACATCCACATGTCATTCTATATGGAGGCTGCACTAGAGAGGCTGGTAATAGAGAAGGTATTCTAAGGGTTCTGTTTGGTTGTGAGATCATTTTACCATGATTCCTGATATCACAGAATTGCCAGAACCATGGCAACTATATAGGTAGTGGCAGGGGTGAAATGCTCCCAGTTCGGGCGTGCTTGCTGGTGGTTGGAGAGCTGGTAGCGACGGCAGCGCGAGGCTTCGCCCACATGTCACCGTTTGGGTTCTTTTACCCTCTGCACATGCACAGAACGCTTTGCACATGCGCAGAGGGTAAAATAACCCAAATGGTGGCGTTCGGGTGGGTGGGCGAAGCCTTGCACTGCTGTTGCTACCGGTTCTCTGACCACCAGCAGGCACGCCCGAACCGGGAGCATTTCACCCCTGGGTAGTGGTCTCTTTTATAGCTAATGAGCTGATTTCATGAGATCACGCAGATATTTGGGATTATTTTTTTTGGGTCAGAGCCCTAGTGGGGAATACTGTATATTTCAACTGGAAAATCAGATTGTAAGGCCTGGCTATCATTCTCCAGCTACTAAAAGACATCAGTGTAAATTACCCAAGGCTAGAAAAAATAGGGATAAATAGTAGAGGAAGGAGGGTAGTAGCACTTAAGACTTGTATACCCCAGGGGTGAAATGCTCCCGGTTCGCTTTTACCTGTCTGTCATCGGAGAGCCGATCATGCAGGTAGCGCAGCGCTCCGTCCATCCGCCGGGACACCACCATTTGAGCTCTTTTACCCTCTGCACATGCACAGAACACTTTGTGCATGTGCAGAAGGTAAAAGAACTCAAATGGCGGTGTCCCGGCGGGTAGGCAGAGCGCCGTGCTACCTGCGCGATCGGCTCTCCGACAACAGACAGGTAAAAGCAAACCGGGAACATTTCACCGCTGATATACCCCCTCACAGTGCTACATAGCATTCTTTGATTTTATAATGTCAGCATATTGCCTCCAACAATCTGGGTCCTCATTTTACCAGCCTCGGAAGTATGGAAGACTGAGTCAACCTTGAGCCAGAGGTGGGTTCCTGCCAGAGCTGCCTGGTGCGCAGCTCCGATAGGGGGCGGCCGATTGCACAACCGCTCCGGAGCCCTCTCTGCCGGTCCACTGCGCACGTCGCCATTTTTTCCTGGTGATTTTGGGTCGATTTTGCTTCTGCGCATGCGCAGAAGCAAAATTGCACCGAAATCTATCTCTCTCACATGTCCCCTCGAAAGATTTCGGCGCGATTTTGCTTCTGCGCATGCGCAGAAGCAAAATCACGTGAGGGGGTGCGCACGTGTAGTAAGCGCTCCCCCCCCGAAGCGTGGAGATGCGTGCGCATGGCTCCGGCAGCAAGGTAAGAGAGCAACCTGCCCCTGCCGTGAGCCCATCAGGATTGAACTCCAGACTGTGGGCAGAGTTAGCCTGCAATACTACAGAATCAGCCTGAGAAGAAACAGCAGATAAATTAGAAACAGAAACTTCATGTATATAATCCATCTTATTTCTTTTGCACCTAATTTATTTATTGCAAGCAGCCCAATTCTTGGAGGCTTACATGAGTACTATCAGTGTGACACTTTACAACACCTATGGTAAATCTAAAAATATAAAATCAACCTTGAGAATATTAAAAATGACAACTATGGGAAAAATAGCAATAACAACAAAAAACCATCCCAAATAAATTATAATGCTTTCTAGAACAACTTGATTTTAATCAGGGACACCAGCCTGATTTCCATAGGAAGACTTTTCTGAAGAACATTAAAGTGAAAATCGGTAAATGATTGCTGGAACTTTGGGGTGTTCAAATTATCACATCATCTTACAACAGTGATTTGCTATGGCTGTTGTTTTATGCACACCCCTCTCAAAATCTACTTCTGAAGAAATGGACAAGGCAGCACAAAAATAATTATTTCATTTAATAATCAATTTAAATTACTTGCCTGTAAAATAGCATGCTCCCATTTATAATATTGAGTGATCTCGCTCTATACCCACTGACTATTCTTATATACAGAAACATCTCTCTCACACACAAACCCAAGCATACTGACCGTAGCATCCCCCCGACATTTTATTTCTGGGATGGCATGAGGATGAGTAGGAGCTATACTAGAGAGAAAGTTGAGGTAAAATCTGGAGGAAAGTAAAAAGTAACTGTAATGGGAGAAAAGCAGTGGTGGGTTCCTACAGTGCGGTCCACTCTATAGCACCGGTAGCGGCCCGCTGGTGACATCACAGTACCGGTGCAGTAGGTTGCAGGTGCTTGGGCGCCGCCATTTTAAAAAAAAAAATAATTTTTTTTAAATTTTCTTCTGCGCATACCCAGAAGCTGAGTTTCCGGCGCTGCTCATGTGCTGCCTTCCTACCCCACAGTGAGTCCAAGCTGGGGAGGATGGCTGAGGGAGCGCGTGAGATGCTGAAAGAACGGGCAGCAGGGCCTATCTCAGTTCCCCTCCCTTCAGCAGTCTGAGAAGCCACGAACGTGCGGTGATGATCCTAGGCATTTTCGTACGTTTGAGGCTTCTCGAGCCGCTATGGGGAGGGGGAATAGGCGGCAGGACCTATCTCAGTTCCCCTCCCTTCAGCAGTCCAAGAAGCCACGCCCACCCAGTCACATGGCCGGCAAGCCACACCCGCAAAATAAGCCACGCCCACAGAGTGGTAGTAAGAAAATTAGGAACCCGCCCCTGGAGAAAAGATGTCTCTTGCTTCTTCTTTTCTTTTCAATAGGTTTTTTTAATTGGCCCACTCCCTCAGTTCACAATGATTTGTGGGTGGGGGAGAATAATCACCCTATTGGACATTTTTGATAGAAAGCTAGTATCCGTTTTTTGCTGCCTGTAAAAAAAAAGATATAGAGTCAAATTATCTTTTCTATCAGTAAGCCATTTGTTAGAAAAATATAAAAACCAGAACTGCCTTTCCAATCATCACTGATTATAAATAGGCAATTAGTCTTTCTTTGGAAGAGCACTGTCTTCTGATTGGTAGCTTGCATTTGGTAGCTTCTTCACCCAAATGCTCCAAAAACAAGGAGAACCCAGTTCCAAGATGATGGATAATGTGCTTAGGAGAGAATAGGATACCCTTCCAGATCAGCAAGAAGAGATCTCTTCTTCTCCTAGAGCAGCGGTTCCCAACCTGGGGGTCGGGACCCCTTTCCTCAGCTTCCCCCCGGCATCCTCAGCTTCCCCCCCCCACTGCCACAAGCCTGGCCATATCGTACCCCACAACCCGCGTCCCCACTGCGCTCCACCCCGCTGCCGCCATTTGGGTTCTTTTACCATCTGCGCATGCGCAGCACGCTTTGCGCATGCGCAGAGGGTAAAATAATCCAAATGGCGGCGGCAGGGTGGGTCATGGTGGGGGCACGGGGGCGGGGCATGGGTCGCAGCATTAGGAAGGTTGGGAACCACTGTCCTAGAGAGTCTAGCTGTGAAAGGGACAATTCAGTAACCTGGGAAGAGAGGGAAGAAACACTTTGATCATTTACAGGATAATTTGCAAAGGCTGAATTCTTCAATTGTCACAGACTTTTTAATACATTACATTTTGAAAAATTCCAATCTCTTGGATGCTTTCTGCATCGTTTAACAGAAGCCCCAAACAGCAAGAATGGGCTCCTTCTACATAAAATTTCATTCTTTTTCTGTCTTTTCCCTCTTTTCACAAGGAACTTGGATTGACAATCCAATTCTAAAAGACCGACTGCTTGTTTTAATGTTCTACTCTAGCTTTGCAGATTTAGCTCCAAAAAATCCCAACAATCTTTTAATCATTCCAAACAACAAGCATCATAAACTTTCAACTTGCTTTCAATTAGCAACCTCATCTCTTGGTATCATAAGTGTGTGGAAGCTGAAAGGAACGAATAGAAGGGGTATCTATACTGCCGCTTTTCACTTTCTGCTTCCTCCGCTAAACATTCAGGCTGCCACGTCTCTGGACCTCGCCATTACAGCTGGTCTCTTCTGCACCGGATTTCAGGGCTTCCAGCTCTCGCAACGGGAGCTCGTTCCGCTCCCATCACCCCTGGCTATTCCCTTTGCTATCGCTATCCCATCAAAGGATCAGCTTTGCCGATACCGGCTTCCAGCTGCAGAAACTCGAAGCAGGGAGAACAAAGTCTAGTTTCCCTGCATTCGCACCATCGTGGCTCCCACCCCGGAAGTCAACAATATTTTATCACATTTATCAAACTTAGGTGATCCTCATAATATTATTTAAACAACAGGGGGGAAACGCCTAACATATATAAACCTCTAATCTTTCTATTATTTTTGTTTATTCTATTAAAATATACGTTCTAATATTTCCCCTATCTAATTTTATTTCTGCCTCGCTCAGCTTACAACAAGCTCCTTAATGTTTAAAAGGCAATTCTTTCTATCCATCATCTCTTCTCCTCTCTAGTGTTTCAATTTTTATCCATTTTTTACTCGCCTCCCAGATTCCTCATCTTTATTTCTATCTTTATAACTTTCTTGTTCAGTCTAAGCATTTCTTCCAGTACAAACTTATGTTGGCAATTCTCCCAAATGCCTGCTCATGTCTCAGTCTCCTTATCAAAGATGACTTCCTGTCTATCCAATTGTTGATTTATCTGTTTTATTTCCTTCGATCTTTCTTCCTTTATCGGCTGGTTTGTCAGTCCTATTTTTTGTTCCAGTGAGGTAGTGGGGGTGTCTTGGATTATTTAAGGTTTTTTGATGACTTCTCCGGAGCAGCCCCCTGCTCTCTTTTTCTGGGAATCTTTGCACGTTTTTTTTTTGCAAAAACAAAAACGCATTTGGGAGGAGGGTCTTGAGTTACTTAGAAGGGTGGCTATGATCACCCCACTCTCCCAAACGGCCCTTTCCTCTTTTTTGGGAAGTTTGCAGTTTTTCCAAGTGCAAATGGCTCTTTTCCAAAAGAAAAAGCATCTGGTGTCAGGGGCCTTCCTTTTGGAAGTGGTTTCACTCTGGATTGGGGTCTCTCTTGCTCTCCCTCCCCCCATTTCTTTTAATCCTGATTTTTTAAGAGAGTGAGGCTTGATAAAGATCAGGGCTGCGGGTGATCCTTGCCTAGTTCTGCCTTTTAAAAGCTGCTGCCACCAACTTTAATTGTGTCTTCCAATCGTAGGTTATTCCAAAACAACAAAAATTATTTTATATGCTGCTCGTCTCACTATCCAGAGTGACTCTGAGCAAGCGGCTGGCAACTTGGGAGAAGGTTGGCAGAGTTTTTGGTTGATCAATTTTATAATCCCACTGTTAATACTTTATAAGAAACTTTTAAGTAAGTTTTATTTATCAAATTTATATGCCTCTTGTCTTGCTATCCAGAATGACTGGGTGGGCAAGCTGGGAGCCCTAGGAAACTTCAAAGAGTTTGCTTGCTGGAACTTCAGATTGGTTTACTGGATTTTTATCCTGCCTTTATTACTTTATAAATCACTCAAAGCAGGGATTATTCCTAATCCTTTTCCCCACAACAACCCTGTGAGGTGGGCTGGGCTGAGAGGTACTGGCCCATAGTTGCCCAGTAACTACAAACTTGGTTTCTTATTGAATCCCCTTCATTTTGTATCCTTTTGTCTTATTTTATTTACCTTTTTGTTACATTGTAAGCGCCCAGAGTCCCTGCAACAGTGAGATGGGCAGCATTTAAATTTAATAAGTAAATAAAACCCAGTCATCTGCTTTAAAAGTATTCTGCAGGCTCAACCAACTCTTTTTATTGCACAATATTGCTTCCTAGACTTCTTTGTTCAATTCTTAGACCTTTTTGTCTAAAAATCTGCCAAGTCAGATTTTCAAGCTCACCTTCTCTTTTTTGTTTCAAAAGCCCTTCCTGTGGGGGGCGAGGAGCTGAGACTGTCAAACAGATCTTTCTGCCAATGATGTGGGTAAATCTTGTTGTTTTTCTTTCCCTCCCCAGTTAGCAAAATGAATCTCACTTGTTAAACCAGAGGTGTGTGAAACATGCAGTTGTGAAAATGTGAAAAATCTTTTTTATTGGGGCAGTGAAAAAAGGGTCTCCTGGTAATCCCTTTGGCAGTAAATCTGAGTTAGAAGAGATGACTAATCTAATCAGAAGTTTTATTTAGCTATTTTTATTTTATTTATAAGCCACATTTATTACTTCTATAAATAAGACGGCAAATATATCCAACACACTTTCCTCCCATTTTCCCCACAACAACAACTCTGTGTGAGGTGGGCTGGGATGAGAGAAAGGGACTGGCTCAAGGTCACCCAGATTGCTTTCATGCCTAAGGCTGGACTAGAATTCTCCATCACCTGGCGATTGATCAAAAATTATCCAGCTGGTTTTCATTTCTAAGGCAAGACTAGAACACTTGATTATCGTCTGTTGATTGGTCCAAAGTCACCCAGCTGGGTTTCATGCCTAAGGTGGGACTAGAACTCCCAGTCTCCTGGTGATTGATCCAAAGTCACTCAGCTAGCTGGCTTTGATGCCTGAGGCAGGACTACAACTCCCAGTCTCCCAAGTTTTTAGCCTGCTTCCTTAACCACTAAGCCAACCTGAATAAACACGTTCTTGTAGTCTTTTCTCTCTAGCTTGTTGGGGTTGCCACTATTTTGTGGCACGTTCACACTTTTTAACCAAAGAACCATCCTTCCAGCACCCGGCACTTACCCACTTTTTGCTTGCAATTTCTAGAAACGGATGTCGGTGACCGAAGCGGGCATCAAATACCCAGAGACCACGGAAGGCGATCAGCCCAAACTCGGAAGGCTAATGGATCCTCACCAAGGGGTCATTGAAAGGACCGGGCGGTGCCAGACGTGCGCAAGTGAGGACCCCGGCTGTGCCCCCATCTGTGCGTTGGGCCGATATGGCCGGGGAAATCACTGCCTCCTGTTTGAGAGTGGTGCGGTGGCCTAGAGGTGGAGTACTCACTTCACAATCCAGAAGCTGTGAGTTCGATCCTAGGTAGAGGCAGATATTTCTCTCTCTGGCCTCAATGAGAATATATCTGCTGAACAAAACTCTGCATTGGCAACAGGAAGGGCATCCAGCCAATAAACACTCAGCTCCATTCAGTTATCCAGACTCCACCCCGCAAGGGATTATGGGGTCATTAAAAGGTGATCATTGCGTCCTGTTTCTCTCTGACGGGCAACATGACCGAATATCCTGGCCATTTTGGCCACATCGAACTGGCCAAGCCGGTCTTCCACGTCGGCTTTTTAGGAAAAACCATGAAAATCCTTTGGTGCGTTTGTTTCTTCTGCTCCAAACTGCTGGTCGACTCAGTGAGTAACGAGACACACACACACACCGCCCCCAACATGGTGGCAGAACCCCAAGCGAAAAGGTTGAAGCTGGGATTTTTAGCCCTTACGACCACCATTCAGCTTCAGCCCAACATTTCCATGGTTAAGTGAGTTTTAAGCCCCATTTTACCAACTCACTTTCCACCATTGTTAAGCAAATCCCTGCAGTTGTTAAGTGAGTCGCGCTGTTGTTAAGCAAACCCGGCTTCTCCATGGACTCTGCTTGTCAGAAGGTCTCAAAAGGGGATGCTGCGACCGTTGTAAATACGAGTCAGTTGCCACGATTGCAAGTGTGGAAAAACTGCCCTCAGTCACTTTTGTCAGTGGTGTTGTAACTTTGAACAGTCATTAAGCGAACTGTTGCAAGTCGAGAACTGCCTGTATTTGATTTATGTCTTTTAAGTTTTGTATATTTTTAAATCTTTTTAAAATTGTATGCCAAGGTTTCAGTTACCTCCTTATATGATGGGCAGCCAATAATTTTTAGAAATAAAGGCAGAGATTGCCAAACCCCGGGGAGGGGGGGGGGCTCTGTGCCACCCCATCCCATATTGAACGGGTTCGCAATTTGGGTGTCCTCCTAGACTCGCAGCTAAGATTAGACCAACATTTGACAGCTGTAGCTAGGGGGACCTTTGCACAGGTTCGCCTGGTGTACCAATTGCAACCCTACTTGGATCAAGAGGCTCTTCTCACAGTCACTCATGCCCTTATCACCTCACAGCTTGATTATTGCAACGCGCTCTACATGGGGCTACCCCTGAAGAGTGTTCGGAGACTGCAGTTGGTCCAGAATGCAGCTGCGCGAGCTGTTGTGGGTGCGCCTAGATACACCCACATTACAACAATCCTTCGCAAGCTGCACTGGCTTCCTATCGGTCTCCGGACACAATTCAAGGTGTTGGTCATTACCTTTAAAGCCCTACATGGCTCAGGGCCAGATTATCTTCAAGACCGCCTTCTACCACATACATCCCAGCGACCAGTAAGATCCCACAGAGTTGGTCTTCTTCGGGTCCCGTCAGCTAAACAGTGTCGGCTGGTGGGTCCTCAAGGGAGGGCCTTCACTGTGGCTGCCCCAGCTCTCTGGAATCAGTTACCTCCTGAGATCCGCACTACCCCCACCTTACTGGCCTTCCGGAAAGCGGTAAAGACCTGGCTTTTCCGACAGGCCTGGGGCCACTGACCTTGTGGGGACGACTAGTGAGGTCGGGCCATGAATGTATGGATGGCTGAAACTGTTTTAAATTGTAAATGGCTTTTTAAACTGTTTTTAGATGTTTCTGTATTGATTTTGATGTTCATTCTTCTGTTGTGAGCTGCCCAGAATCCCTAGGAATTTGGGCAGCATAGAAATGGAATAAATAAATAAATAAATAAATTCCCTGTGTGTTTTCCCTCCTTTTCCTGGCAGAACAATCCAAAGATCAAGGATATCTTGACCAAATCCAAAAGCCAGCTGAAGAAGCGGTTAACTCATGTCTACGATCTCTGCAAAGGCAAGAACATCTGCGAGGGGGAAGAAGAGATGGATAACAAATTTGAGGTGAAGCAGCCCGAAGGCGACGAGGACCTCACCAAAGAAAAGGTGAGAAGCCCCAACGTGGTGGGGAAGGGAAGCTGGTTTAGCCCCCCCCCCAAAAAAAACCCAAAAAAACCCACAGGAATTTTTCCACTGAGCTTGGTAACCTTTTGCTGGGTTTCCAGTCCTGAAATCAGTCAATCAGAATAGAGCTGCAAGGGACCTTGGAGGTCTTCTAGTCCAACCCCCTGCTCAAACAGGAGGCCCAATCCCATTTCAGACAAATGGCTGTCCAGTCTCTTCTTAAAATACCTCCAGTGTTGGACAGTAATAATAATAATAATAATAATAATAATAATAATAATAATAATAATAATAATAATAATAATAATAATAATAATAATAATAATAATAATAATAATAATAATAATAATATAATAGCCTTTATTGTCATTGTACATCATGTATACAACTAAATCGACAACTCACAACTTTGGGAGGAAAGTCGTTCCACTGGTTGATTAGCAGAATAACATAGGTGGAAGGGACCTTGGAGGTCTTCTAGTCCAATCCACTGCTCAAGCAGGAGACCCTATCCCACTCCAGGGAAATCATCCAATTTCTTCTTAAAAAAACCTCCAGTGATGGAGCACCTACAGCTTCTGGTGGCAAGCTGTTCCACTGGTGAATTGTCCTCACTGTTAGGAAGTTTCTCCTTAATCCCAGGTTGTTTCTCTCCTGCTTCTTGTGCTGCCTTCTGATGCTTTGCTAAATAGGTGGACCCCCTCCTCTTCTTTGTGGCAGCCCCTCGAATGCTGGAAGTCTGCTCTCACGTCCCCCTAATCCAGTGATGGCGAACCTTTTTTGGCTCGAGTGCCAAAAGAATGAGCGTGTGCGTGATAGCATGCGTGTGGGTGAAGCTTCCAGTAGGCCTCTTGGGCTGTTTTTCGCTCTTCCCAGGGTTCAGGAAAGCCTCCTGAAGCCTGGGGCCGCCAAAAAAATGGCCCAACGGGTCAATCGGAAGTTGGAAATGAAACGGAAGTGGAGCTGTCCTACTACTTACCTTCAGAAAGTTGCAACCAGGCCTCACACACCTCGGCCCATTTCTTCTGCAGCCGGTAATGCTTTCCTGAAGCCCTCTGTAGCCGATAACAGAGTTCTGGATCGATCCGGAGCTCTGTTATCCGCTGCAGAGGCCTTTCCTAAAGGCCTTTCCTGAAGGCCTCTCTAGCCGATAACAGAGCTCTGGATCGATCCGGAGAGGCCTGCAGAGGCCTGCAGAAGAAATGGACCAAGGTGTGGTAGGCCTAGCTGCAACTGTCCAAAGCCGAAGAAGTTCCTGAAGACCTCTGACAGCGAAAAGGAGGCTGGGGGTGAGCACACAAGTGAACTTCTGGTTAGGCCATTTTTCGCTGTCCCAGGGGTTTCCTGTTAGACTCAAAGGAAACGTCATGACAACACACACACACACACACACACACAAACACACACACACACACACAATTAGGTATTAATAGGTAAGTGAATTTCAGCTCGGTCACATGTTTGTTTGCTAACATTCTTTTGGCTAACCCTTTAAAGACTATTTGGGTGAAAATAGAAGTGTTTGCCCAGAAGAAGAAGAAAACTAGAGAAATATTGTCTCGAGCGAAAATATAAATTTCAGGAGAATAAGAGCATGGCTATTGGGATCAATTTCAGTTCTGTGCTGAAGGCTCTCCAGCTGCCTTTTGTCTATTTTTATTTTTATTTTATTTTATTTTGCCTGTATTATTTTTATAAATAACTCAAAGCAGTGCACAGGCCTAATGCGCCTTCCTCCTCCTCTTTTTCTCACAACAACAACCCTGTGAGGTGGGTTGGGCGGAGAGAGAGGGACTGGCCCAAAGTCGCCCAACTGGCTTTTGTAGCTAAGGCTGGACCAGAACTCACCATCACCTGCTGATTGGCCAGAAGTCACCCAGCTGGCTTTCATTCCTAAGGGCTGACTAGAACTCTCAGTCCTCTGGTAGTTGGTCCAAAGTTCCCCAGACAGCTTTCATGGCTAAGGCGGGACTAGAACTCCCCGTCTCCTGGTGATTGTCCTAAAGTCACCCAGCTGGCTCTCATCCCTAAGGCGGGACTAGAACTCACCATCTCCTGGTGATTGGCCCAAAGACACCAAGCTGGCTTTCATCCCTAAGGCGGGACTAGAATTCCCAGTCTCCTAGTGATTGGCCCAAAGCTCCCCAGACAGCTTTCATGTCTAAAGCGGGACTAGAACTCCCAGTCTCCTGGCGATTGGCCCAAAGCTCCCCAGACAGCTTTCATGGCTAAGGCGGGACTAGAACTCACCATTTCCCAATTTCTAGCCCGGTGCCTTCACCATTGAACCAAATGGGGGGAAATAAGAGGAAGAAAAGGAGTATTCGGTTTGTCCATCCTCTTGAGTTACTTTGCAAACAAAGATGGGATTAAAAAAAAAGAGTGTCCCAGAAAGCTGCTTTTGCATCCGGGTTTCCTTTCATACCCGCCCCCCCCAGTGATGACTTCTTCCCTTCCTCAAGGTCCACAGGGGCTGCGAGCGATACCAGCAGAGGATCCGTCGCTCTGGCCTGGAGCTGTATGCCGAGTGGAAGCATGTGAACGAGAACTCGCAAGAGAAGAAGATCCTGCTCAGCCCCGAATGGGTCCATGAGATCTTCAAGTAGATCTCGGATGAGGAATGCTTCATTTTGGGCATGGACCCCAAATACGCCCGGATGTGATCTCCACATCCCTCCGCTCTCCGTCAGACCGGCCATCGTCATGCAAGGCTTGGCCAGGAATCAGGTGGCTGCAGGTGGCTCAGAGGGGGAGGGGAGGCTTGATTTGAACCCAGACCGAGTGCTGAGTGCGCAGCAGGCCTGGACACTAGTTTAGCATCCATCCAAGCTTCCAGGGGGACTCAGTCAGGGAGGGGCCCCAACTAAATGCTGACCCCAGCTCCTTCTCTCCTTCCCCTAGGATGACTTGACTCACAAGCTGGCCGACGTTGTGAAAATCAACAACCAGTTGCGGTGGAATGAGCAGAACGGGGCAGCTGCTCACGTCATCGCGGAAGACGTCAAGCTGCTCCAGTTCCACATGGCCACCATGGTGGACAATGAACTGCCCGGGCTGTCCCGGGTAAGTGCCTGAAGAGTGGGCAGGAACAGCCCTAAGGATGTTTCCTCCAACCAGCCAAAATAATGGTCACCATACTTTAGAACAGTGCTTCTCAATCACGACCACTGGGAGATGGGTAGACTTCAGCTCCCAGAATTCCCCAGCCCCCTTGGGATTGTAGTCCTAACACAGGGGTGTCAAACTTATAATAATAATAATAATAATAATAATAATAATAATAATAATAATAATAATAATAATAATAATAATAATAATAATAATAAAATAATAATAATAATAATAATAATAATAATAATAATAATAATAATAATAATAATAACAACAACAACAGAGTTGGAAGGGACCTTGGAGGTCTTCTAGTCCAACCCCCCTGCTTACGCAGGAAACCCTACACTACTTCAGACAGATGGTTATCCAACATCTTCTTAAAAATGTCTAGTGTTGGAGCATTCACAACTTCTGGAGGTAAGCTGTTCCACTGATTAATTGTTCTAACTGTCAGGAAATTTCTCCTTAGTTCTAAGTTGCTTCTCTCCTTGATTAGTTTCCACCCATTGCTTCTTGTTCTACCCCCAGGTGCCTTGGAGAAAAGTGCCTTGGAGAAAACTTGATTTCATTGAGGGCCTCATCAGGGTTGTGGTTGGCGGAGGCGTGACTGGATGGCTGTGGTGGCAACTTTAAAACTTGTGGACTTCAACTCCAAGTATTCCTCAGCCAGCAAAGCTGGGAGTTGAAGTCCACAAGTCTTAAAGTTGCCAAGGTTGGGGACCCCTGGTCTAGATAGAAAGCATTGTGATCCTAAACCGCTAATTGAGTTGACCCTCTGAATGAATTTCAACATTGTGAAGGGGTTTCCCTTAAATCATTATTTATTAAGGAAAAATGATAGGGCCGCCCAACTCACTACTGGTGACTCCGGGTGGCTTGCAACCATAAAAACCCAATCAAAACTCATAAAGCCACATTTCCCCGCCAACAACAATCCCACTGTATCACCCTGGGTTCTCCGGGCCCCGTTGTGGAAACTCGGGGGCCTTTTGGAAGAGTATCAAAGTGGGGACCGAGCTGATTTCCATGGGGGATGATGGGCAGTTGAGTTCCTCGATTGCAGGATGAGACACCCCCCGGTCTAGGGAGGGATCTAAAATGCCACACGCTGCCATGTTGATCCCCCTTCCCCAAACCCCGGGGTCCTTTTTTTCTGTTTTTCTGTTTTTAAACATCTCTGCATGCCAGAGGCCTGATGCCCGCTCTGGCTTTGCTGCCCCTTCCGACTTTTGCAGGCGATGCAAAAATCCGGCCGACCTCTAAAGTCCTTGAAACAGCGTCTGAAAGGGAAGGAAGGCCATGTGTGAGGGAGCCTGATAGGCAAACGGGTGGATTTCTCCGCCCGGACAGTCATCACGCCCGATCCCAACCTCTCCATGACCAGGTGGGCGTGCCACGCTCCATCGCTACCAACATGACCTTAGCCGAGATCGTGGTGCCTTTCAACATTGACAGGTGAGGGATGAGGCAGGGCTGGCAAACACACACACACCTGTGACCCAGCATTTGTTGGTCTGGCTGTCTCTTTGACTCCTTTGGCTGCTCCCCTTCCCCCTCCCCCTCCCCCAGGCTGCAGGAGCTGGTGAGCCAAGGGAACAGTCAGTATCCCGGAACCAAATACATCATCCGGCACAACGGAGACAGAATTGATCTCTGCTTCCACCCAAAGTCCAGTGACCTGCACTTGCAGATTGGGTACAAGGTCAGTTTGGCTGGAAAATGGGAGTGTGTGTCTTGGGGAGGGGGGAAATGGTCCCAGTGGGGCAGAGGAATGGCCCTGAGTAGGGACTGGAGTCTAAAACATATGAAGAATGGTTGCAGGAACTGGGTATGTCTAGTCTGATGAAAAGAAAGACTAGGGGTGACATGATAGCAGTGTTCCAGTATCTCAGCGGCTGCCACAAAGAAGAGGGAGTCAAGCTATTCTCCAAAGCACCTGAGGGTAGAACAAGAATGTGTGGAAACTAAACAAGGAGAGGAGTAACTTAGAACTAAGGATAAATTTCCTGACAGTTAGAACAATTAATCCGTGGAAAAACTTGCCTCCAGAAGTTGTGAATGCTCCAACACTGGAAGTTTTTAAGAAGGTGTTGGATAACCATTTGTCTGAAGTGGTGTAGGGTTTCCTGCCTAAGCAGGGGGTTGGACTAGAAGACCTCCAAGGTCCCTTCCAACTCTTATTCTATTCTATTCTATTCTGGTTCTGTTCTGTTCTATTCTAAGCCCCAATGGGGCAGGAGAGTAGCCCTAACTCGGGGATGAACCAAATGGCAGTCATGGAAACGGTGAGACCAATCTTAAAAGGGGCCGAGTGGATTATCTTTCCCGCGAACTCCGGCTGGGCAGCGTGGGACTGCAGGAAATGCTACACAAATAGTGCTTAATTTACAACAGTCCATTTAGTGACCGTTCAAAGTTACAGCGGCAATGAAAAAAGGGGGCTTGTTTGTGATCGTCTTTCACAGTTACGACCATTGCAGCAGCCCTGCGGTCACGCGATCGAAATTTAGGCGCTTGATTCCCCTTTTGCGGCCTTCTGATGATCAAAGTCCATGGGGGAAGCGAGATTCACTTAACAACCAGATTACTCACTTATCAACGGCAGTGAATCACTTAGCAACCGAGACAAGAAAGGTCGTAAAAGGGGCAAAACTCCCTTAACAAATGTCTCGCTTACCAACAGAACCCTTGGGCTAAATTGGGGTCGTAAATTGAGGATGACCTGTAGATAGTCCTCAACTTACGACCGCAATTGGGATCGGAATGTCTGTTGCTAAGCCAGGCAGTTCAGTGAGCCGTTTAATGAGCTTTTCTGCCCAGGTGGTTAAGCGAATCACGGCAGTGACTCAAGTGGTCGTTAAATGAGTCCAGCTTTGCCCCATTGACTCCGCTGGTTGAAAGCTGGCTGGGAAAGTCACAAAAGTGGGGGTCATGTGATGGGATGTTGCAATTGTTGTAAAAACGTGGGTGCTAAGCATCCAAATTTTTTTATCACATGACTGTCGGGATGCTATGATAGTCATAAATGTGGGCTGTTCATCACTTCTTTCAGTGCTGCTGTAACTTGAAAAGGTGCTAAGTTGGTCATAAGTCAAGTCAAAAGCTGTAACACACCTTTTTTTAAAGAAGGACAAAAAAATTTTTTTTGCAAACCTTGACAAATTGTTAGTTTGTGTTGTCCTTTTGCTTCCTCTGCGCTAACAAAGCACAGAATTGGGGTTGGGTTTTTTTGGGGTGTGTGTCTCCTTTGCCCTGGGCTCGGGTGGATTTTCCTCTCTCCGTCTCTCTGGTCAAACCGCTGATGACTTCCTTCCCCCGCCTCCAGGTGGAGCGACACATGTGTGACGACACATTGTCATTTTCAACCGGCAACCCACGCTTCACAAAATGTCCATGAGTCCGTATCCTGCTCTAGTCCACCTTCCGGCTCAATCTCTGGTTGGCTTTGCTCCTTCTGCCCCGCCCCCCCGAGGCTTTGAACTCTTCCTCTTCCCTTCTGAGCCGTATGCAGGGGGGGGGGGGAATCATTTATTTACCTATTTGCATCCCACCTTTATTCCTACAATGACTCAAGGTAGTGAACATAATATCTTCCTATTTTCCCCAGAACAACAACCCTATGAGGTGGGTTGGAGAGAGAGAAGGGGAGGGAGGGAGGGAGGGAGGGGGGAGGGAGAGGGAGGGAGGGAGGGAAGGAGAGAGAGAGAGAGATTTTCGTGCTAAGGCAGGACTAGTACTGATCTCCTGGTAACTGGTTCAAAGTCACCCAGCCAGCTTTCATGCCTAAGGTGCAACTAGAACTCACCATCTCCTGCTGATTGGCCTAAAGTCACCCAGCTGCCTTTCATGCCTAAGGCGGGACTAGAACTCACCATCTCCCAGTGACTGCTTCAAAGTCATCCAGGTGGCTTTGATGCCTAAGGCAGAACTAGAACCCTCCGTCTCCTGCTGATTGGCCCAAAGTCAGATTGATTTCATGCCTAAGGCAGGACTAGAACTCACCGTCTCCCAGTGACTGGTTCAAGGTCATCCAGCCGGCTTTCACGCCTAAGGCGGGACTAGAACTCACTGTCTCCCAGTGACTGGTTCAAGGTCATCCAGCCGGCTTTCACGCCTAAGGCGGGACTAGAACTCACCATCTCCTGCTGATTGCCAAATGTTACTGTTTGATTGATTGTCTCAGTTGGTAGCATAATTTCTTGCAGAAAATTCCCACCAAGGGCAAGTCTCTGTCTAGAAACAGGGAGAAAACCCTACCGCCATTTAGCACTGATGACGTTACCTGGTCAGGTCATGAAACATCTGCAAGGAAACAACCCAGCTCAGAGAGCACCAAAGACCCCAGAGTTCAGCCTTAACACACATCCACCACTTGATCTGTGTGGCTTGTTGCAATCGCATTGACAAGGATGGAGTTGCGTCTTCTGCCCCTGTGAAGGACCACATTATCATCCCCGATCCTACACACAAAACCGGATTGAGCCCAGCGTAGCTTTCCTTCCGGGGCCTCCCCCCCATGGTGTTCTGACGGGCATTTTGTCTGTTTTCGCCCCCTTAGCGTGACCACCCCATACAACGCTGCCTTCAACGGTGACGAAATGAACCTCCACCTTCCCCAGTTGTTGGAGACCCGGGCGGAGATCCAGGAACTGGCCATGGTGCCCCGTATGATCGTCACACTCCAGTCCATCATGGGCATCGTGCAGGACACGCTGACGGCCGTCCGCAAGTTCACCAAGAGGGACGTCTTCCTGGAGAGGGTGAGAGCCTCTTTCTCCCGTCCATTTCTTGAGCAAAAAGGCTCAGGAACCGAGGTCGGCTTTCTTAGTCTTGATTGCAGCTAGTCCTTGACTTATGACCACAATTGCGCCCCAGATCTCCTTGGTTCAGCAAGATGGCTGTTAAGTGAATTTTTGCCCCGTTTTATGACCTTTCTCGCCACAGTTGTTAAGCGAATCAGTGCAGTTAAATTTAGTCACACGGTCATTAAGTGATTCCAGCTTGCCCATTGGCTGGTCAAAAGGTCTCAAAAGGGGATTACGTGACCCTGGGACACAGCAACCATCATAAACAGGAGTCTCTGTTGGCAAGCATCTGAATTTTGATCACATGACCATGGGGATACTGCAATGATCGTAAGTGTGAAAAAGAGTCATAACTCACTTTTTTCTTTTCTTTTTAAAAAATTTTTTATTTTCAAACATTATAATATTTTGACATACGTCCACATCCGTTATAATACATTAATAATATCAAATAATAATACAATCCTTTTTATATTTACATATCTTCCTCATTTTCTCACATTGTCTCACGATTTTTTATTTTTCCTTTTTTGTTCTTCATTTTCTCTTCTCCTTTTTGTCCAGTTATACCAATTGGTCCATATCTCATAATAGTCCGATTTACTTTGTCCTTTAAGATCCATTGTTAGTTTGTCCATTTCTGCACATCTGTAAATTTTGTCGATCAATATATTTTCAGGTGGTATTTGACAATTTTTCCAGTACTGGGTATAAGTTATTCTTGCTGCTGTAATGATATGCAAAGCTAAGTATTGTATATTTTTACGGTATTGTTTCTTCATTATTCCTAGCAGAAAAAATTCCGGGTTGAATTCTATTGTTCTATCCATGATTTCCTGTAGCCATTTATGTACCTTATTCCAGAAACCTTTAGCTTTGGGACATGTCCACCACATATGAAGGAAGGTGCCTATCTCTTTGTTGCACTTCCAACAAGCCAAATTTGCATTTGGGTAAATTTTCGCCAATCTTGATAGTGTTAAATACCATCTGTAAAACATTTTATAATAGTTCTCTTTATATGCCGCAGATTTAGTCATTTTACTGTTTATATTCCATGTTTCCTCCTATTCAGCCAGGTGAATGTTATGTCCTAGTTTTTGGCCCACGCTATCATTGGTTCTTTGACAATTTCTTCCATTTTTTCTGATTCTAATAAGTAATTATATAGTTTCGATATCATTTTTTCGTCTGGACCTATTAAAATTTTATCTAATTGTCGCAGGTCCGTATATGCCCATTCCTTCTTTATCCTTATTATATTTTGATTTTATTTGTAGGTATGGCCATCAGTCGATTCTAATATTTTGTTCCAATAATTGTTCCCTGCTCTTTAACTGTCCTGTCATAACTCACTTTTTTCAGTGCTGTTGTAACTGAATGGTCACTAAATGAACTGTTGTAAGTTGAGGACTACCTGTAGTTGCCTATAGAGATTCTCAGTCATCCAGGTCATGGTTGTCCCAAAGGTGCTCCCCACCCCCCCAAAGACGCAACTGGACTTTCTGGTTTTTCTTTGAAGATGTTTCGCTTCTCTTCCGAGAAGCTTCTTCTGTTCTGACTGGAGGGTGGGGAATGGAAGGATTTATACTCCCTGGAGACAGTTGGTCATTTGCATCCTTTTAGGATAGAATATAATTTTTTATTGGCCAAGTGTGATTGGACACACAAGGAATTTGTCTTTGGTGCACATGCTCTGAGTGTATATATAAAAAAGATATATTCGTCAAGAATCATGAGGTACAACACTTAATGATTGTCATAGGGTATAAACAATCAGGAAACAATCAATATTGATATAAATCGTAAGGATACAAGCAACAAGTTATAAGTGGGAGGAGATGTGTGATAGGAATGATGAGAAGACTAATAGTAATAGTAATGCAGCGTTAGTGAATAGTTAGACAGTGGTGAGGGAATTATTTGTTTAGCAGAGTGATGGTGTTCGAGGAAAAACTGTTCTTGTGTCTAGTTGTCTTGGTGTGCAGTGCTCTATAGCATCGTTTTGAGGGTAGGAGTTGAAACAGTTTATGTCCAGGATGCGAGGGGTCAGTAAATATTTTCACGGCCCTCTTTTTGACTCGTGCAGTATATAGGTCCTCAATGGAAGGCAGGTTGGCGTAATTGTTTTTTCTGCAGTTCTAATTATCCTCTGAAATCTGTGTCTGTCTTGTTGGGTTGCAGAACCAAACCAGACAGTTATAGAGGTGCAGATGACAGATTCAATAATTCTTCTGTAGAACTGTATCAGCAGCTCCTTGGGCAGTTTGAGCTTCCTGAGTTGGCACAGAAAGAACATTCTTTGTTGTGCTTTTTTGATGACGTTTTTGACATTAGGTGTCCATTTTAGGTCTTGAGATATGATAGAACCTAGAAATTTGAAGGTCTCTACTGTTGATACTGTGTTGTCTAGTATTGTAAGAGGTGGTAGAATGGGAGGGTTTCTCCTAAAGTCTACCACCATTGCTACGGTTTTGAGTGTGTTCAAAAGGAGGAGGAAGACAAGGGGGGAAGAGAGGAAGAGGAGGACAAAGAGGAAGAGGAGGGAGAGGAGGAGGGAGAAAAGGAGGAAGAGGAGGAGAGGGGAAAAGCAGGATAAGAGGAGAAAGGAGAAAAGGAGGAGGAAGACAGGGGGAGGAAGAGGAGGAGGAGAAAGGAGTGGGAAAGAGGAGGAGGAGGGGAGAAGAGAGAAAGAGGAAGAGGAGGAAGAGGAGGGGGAAGAGGAGGATGAGGAGGACGAGTGGGGAAGAGCAGGACAAGAGGAGGAGAAAGGAGAAAAGGAGGAGGAAGAAGGGGGGAGGGGAGAGAAATACCAGGAGTGGGAAAGAGGAAGAAGAGGGGGAAGAGAGGAAGAAGAAGAGGAAGAGGAAGGGAAAAGAGAAAGTGGAGGGAGAGGAGGAGGGGGAAGAGGAGGAGGACGAGTGGGGAAGAACAGAAGGACAAGAGGAGGAAGCAGAAGAGGAGGAAGCCCGGGGGGAGAGGAAGAGGAGGAGAAAGACCAAGAGTAGGAAAGAAGAGGAGGAGGGAGAAGAGAGGAAGAAGAGGAGGAAGTGGAAGGACAGGAGGAGGAAGTGGAGGAAGAAGAGGAGAAAGGACAAGGGAAGATGAGGAGGGGAAGAGAGAAAGAGAAGGAGGAAGAGGGGGAAGAGAGGAAGAGGACAAAGAGGAAAGGAAGAAGAGGAGAAGGAAGAAGAGGAGAGGGGGAAAAGCACAGATGGGGGGGGTCCCATTTGTGCCAGCCCCCTCCCGTGCCAGCAAAAAGACTGTGCTGCCTACGCCCACTGCCCGGGAGGGGAAGGGAGGGTCATGTTCTAACAGGGATGGGGGCAAGGGATGGTTCCCATCCCCCCCCCACAAAGATCAGGCACACACTTACACAGACCCAAAAACACAAACCCGGTGGCTGCTTACTGTCCTGCACAAAAGCCTCCGGTTTGCATGTGTGAATGCACCCACAGTGTGGGTCGGCTCAGAGAGCGTTCTGCTGGGGTGCCGCCCCTGCCCCATGGACCATGCCAGGGGGACACCAGCAGAGTGGGGGCTGCCCACTGGCTGTCCCGGAGCGAGTTAGCTCAGCCAAGTCGGGGTTCAGGTCTAGAAAGTTGGGGGGATGAGCATTGAACAAAGGGGCATCACCCACTGTGCCTTTTCTGCCAGCTGCCAAAAGCCACCCGAGGGGGGGGGCAACCCTGCGGGTCTCTGCCTAGCTGGCTATTGGGGAGGTTAGCTGCTGGGACCCCCACCCAGCAACTAACCAAGGAGAGAAAGCAACCTAACCAACAAAGGAGAAACAGATTAACAGATCAACAGTTGGAAGGGACCTTGCAGGTCATCTAGTCCAACCCCCTGCCCAAGCAGGAGACCCTACATCTTCCTCTACCTAGGATCAAACTCATAACCTCCTGATTGTGAGGCAAGAGCTCCACCACTAGGACACAGCAGCTGGGTAAATGTCCTGACAGTGAGAACAATTAATCTGTGGAACAGTTTGTCACCAGAACTTGATCAGGGGGTTGGACTAGAAGACCTCCGAGGTCCCTTCCAATCCTTGTCATTCTGTTAGAGGGTCTGAGGTCACAGTGACGCACAATGACCTCAATATGCCTTCCTGCCCAGGGAAGCAGGCCAGTGTGAGGTTGAAGTTGTTGTCCCCATTTGGTGGTCGAGGAGGGGTTGCTGGGCCAAGGCGTGTCTCCCCCTCCCCCAAGGTAGGGGTCTTCGCCTTCCCTTCTTCCCATGCCCCTCCCTCTCCAGTGGGCCTCCCTCCCCCCTGCGAGAAACAACAAACACCAGAGTTGTGGGAATCTTGCTTTTGTGTGTTTGTGTGTGCGCAAGGCACTGTCGGGTGCTGCCATCCCTGAGCCTGAGGAAAAAACCCCACCCCACAAATCCCCTTTCGCTTCCATTTAATCTGCATGTCTTCCTCCTCTGTAAAAATCTGAATTAACACCAATAAAAAAAAAAAACACTTCCAAAGCCAGGCCAAGATACATAATGAATGTTGGTTTATCTCTTTTAAGAGAAAAATGCGGTGCACAGGCTGTAGGAAGACAGGAGTGATAGGATGGAAAGTGACACCCATGTCAGATTGTATCGGATCCTAGCTGGGGGCTGACTTGGTTAGCTGGTAACTTTCTCGTTACGCTAGGAACCCTGGTTGGCTTTGAAAAAGAACACCAAGTTTCTAGTCCTCAGAATAAATCCCTATGGGAAATCCGTTTTTTTCCTCCCATAGGAGCAGAAAACTCAGAACAGCAGACACTGGCTAGAAAAATGTCATTGACTAGAAAATGTTATTGATTTTAAAAATGTCATGACTAGAAAATGTTATTGATTTTAAAAATTCATTGACTAGAAACAAAAATGTAATTGACAGCTGTTTTGTACGCCTACAGGTAGTCCTCGACTTATGACAGCAACAGAACCCAACATTTTCATTATTAAGCATGACATCTTTTTTAAAAAAAATTTTTTTATTGAACATTTTTTACATTAAAAACAAACATGGACATTTATACAATTTCCTTTTTTACAAAAGTTTCGCGTCGTTAAAACCTTTTAAATTTTACAATATTTTCCTTTTGTTTTTCATGTTATATACATTTATTTCATACTTCAATTTATATAGATTATGTACATATCTTTATGTACTCTATTTCTACTTCCCTTTTGTTAATTATTTCTAATACCTTCTATTAACTCATTTATCCTTTTTCTTAATTTATTCTCTTATTCCTTGGCTCTCTTTTCTAACCACCTATACCACCTTTCCCATACTCTATACCAGTGATGGCGAACCTATGGCACGCGTGCCACAGGTGGCACACGGAGCCATATCTGCTGGCACGCGAGCTGTTGCCCTAGCTCAGCTCCAGCGTGCATGTGCACGCCGGCCAGCTGATTTTCGGCTCGCACGGAGGCTCTGGGAGGGTGTTTTCGGCTTCTGGAGGGCCTCTGGGGGAGGCTGTTTTCGCCCTCCCCAGGCTCCGGAAAGCTCTGGAGCCTTGGGAGGGCGAAAAATGGGCCTACCAGGCCCACCAGCAGTTGGGAAATGGGCCATTTCCAGCCTCCAGAGGGCCTCCGGGGGGGGGCAGGGGAGCCCATTTTCGCCCTCCCCAGGGATTGAATTATGGGTGTGGGCACTCGCGCATGCGCGATAGCGCACGCAGACATGCTTTTGGCACCCGAGGAAAAAAAGGTTCGCCATCACTGCTCTATACTATTGTTTCTTCTTTTTCTTGTAGTTCTTTTATAAGTTTGTCCATTTCAGGACACACTAAAATCTTTCTAATCAAATTCCCTTCTGATGGTGTATATTTACTCTTCCAATTTTGGGCAAATATTCTTGCAGCCGTAATCACATGGATTATTAAATATTGTATTTATTTCTTGTAGATTTCAGGTAGTATTCCTAATAAGAATATTTCCGGTTTCATTTCTATTTTTTCATTGGTAATGTCTTCTATTAAAATTTTAATTTTGTTCCAATAGTGTCTCGCTTTCGTACACGTCCACCAAACATGGTAGTATGTTCCTTGGATTTGATTACATTTCCAACAGTTTGATTTTATATTAGGAAACATCTTTGCAAGTCATGCAGCTGCAAGATGCCACCTGTAAAACATTTTATACATGTTTTCCTTATAGGGTACAGACATTGTTAGTTTATAGTTTTCCCCCCACAAAATTTCTCATTTATCTAATTCTATATTGTATCCAAAATTTTTCGCCCAAGTTATCATATTGTCTTTTACTACTTCTTCCAATTTGTAATTTAATAAATAATTATAAATCTTAGTTATCAATTTATCTTCTGTACCTTGTGAAATTTTATCCTTTTTGTATCTAGTCTGAATTTGCAAGTATGGCCACCAATCAATGTCTGTACCCTAGCAAGTAAGTGTAAAAGTCAAGATGGCAATGCAACACAGAAAAAAATGGCTTCCATTGCACCATCCTCAGTGGCTGGTTCAGTGACTTTTTGACCAACCCGGCTGCCCCACTCCCCATTGCCTCCTCAGAATAAGCGTTGGAAGGGACCTCGGAGATCTAGTCCAACCCTTGGTCAAACAAAAGACCGCATACCATTTCCGACAATTGTGTACAATCTCTTCTTCAAAACCTTCTGTGTCTTCTTCCTTCTCTTGCAGGCTGGGTTCCCGTTCTGGAAGGGCCCCAGGGCCCATCGCTCCCCAGAGATGCCCTCATAGCCTCGGGACCCTCTGGGAAAGACACTTGGACAGTGTCTGATCTCTTGTGCTTCTCCCCGCCACCCTGCTCTCCGGCCCCACCTCCTCTCCGCCCCGCCTGGCATCGTTACTGCCTCTCTGAGAGCATGAAAGGACTGCTGGTGGCCCTGTTCGGGAGCGGTGTGCCCACCACCTGTCAATGAGGCTTTGGGCATGGCGTCACTGGAGATCTTGTTCTTCTGCTGTGGTCTCCACCTGCTCGCCGGGTACCTGCGCTACCAGAAGGTACCGTGTTTCGGGCCTCCAGAGGCCCATCAGCGCACCTTGCTCCAAGCCTCGATCAAGGTCATCTCCATCAGCTGCGCCTACAGCTCCTTCATGATGGTGTCCAGTGGCAATGCGGCTACCATGCGCAAAGGTTCCTCAACCATCTCCTCCATCCTGCTGGCCTTCTGTATCAAGTACACCCAGCTGAGCAGCTATGACTGATTCAGGCTGGTGAGCAGCACACTGGGCTTGCTCATCATGGTGGTGCCAGACCTGCTGAGTTTGGACAAAAGCACCCTGTTCTACGACACCGTTGGCTAAGCCTTGGCCTGCTCGGAAGGCGTGATCTTGGCCTTGGGCTGGTCATTTTCCGAACGCTGGACTTCCCGGCTAAGCTGATGACTGTGGCGTTCCTCTTCGGCGTGGTGGGTGCCTGCTCTGCTCCCATATAATGATGTTCCTCTTCCAGGACCCGGTGATGCCGCTGGATCTTTACAACTGGATTTTCGTGGTGCTCATCAGTATCCAAGCCTTGTTCTCCTTCTTGTGCGCCAGCTACGCCGTGATGAAGGTGCACCCGGTGCTGGTGTGTGCTGTCTTGCACTCCGAAGTGGTGGTCACCCTGGCGGTCCAGTACTACATGCTACGGGAACATCAGCTGCCATCCGGCCGACGAAGAGGAGGGCCCCATTGTACAGCAGAGAGGGACCAAGTATGCCAAGGAGGCCGAGGGTCAAAGCGGGCACCAACCGACATATGGTACGGCACAGAGAGACCGAGTAGATTAAGGAGGCGGTGGGTGAAAGCGGGCACCAACTATGCAGCAAAAGGATCAAATGGACCAAGGAGGCAGTTGGTCAAAGCGGGCACCAATTGGCACGTTGTACAGCACAGAGGGATCCTGTAGATTAAAAAGGCAGTTGGTCAAAGCTGGCATCAACCGGCAGATTGTACAGCACAGAGGGATCGAGTATATTAAGGAGCCGGTGGGTCAAAGACGGCACCAACTATATAGCAGAAAGATCCAGTAGATTAAAGAGGTAGTGGGTCAAAGCGGGCACCAACCGGAAGATCATACAGCAGAGAGGGATCCAGTAATTAAAGAGGCAGTGGGCACCAACCGGCAGATCGTACAGCAGAGGGAGATCCAATAGATTAAAGAGGCAGTGGGTCAAAGCGGGCACCAATCGGCAGGTTGTACATCAGAGAGGGACCCAGTAGATTAAGGAGGCAGTTGGTCAAAGCTTGCACCAACCAAGGTTGGAAGGCCAGGAAGAAGAGTGGTGGAGGTCCTGGGGTAGCCAGGAGGTCCCGTCCCACAGAACAGTGCGCAATTTGTGCAGAAATGTAACCAAAGTTTCCAAGCAAAATCTTGGCGGTTGGTAGAGGAATAGAGAGCCAGTGGATCCACAAAAGCAGGACATTTTTGGTTTTCCAAAAACCTTGGCTGAGCCATGAAGCCGCCGTCTGCCAAGCAGCACCCCCCCCAGACAATTGTGTACAATCTCTTCTACAAAATCTCCTGTGTCTTCTTCCTTCTCCTGCAGGCTGGGTTCCCGTTCTGGAAGGGCCCCAGGGCCCATCGCTCCCCAGAGATGCCTCATGGCCTTGGACCCGGGATCCTCCGGGAAAGGCACTTGGATGGTGTGACCTCTTGCGCTTCTCCCCGCCGCCTTGCTCTCCAGCCCCACCTCCTTGCAGCCCCCCCTGGCATCGTTACCGCCTCTTTGAGAGCATGAAAGGGCTGCTGGTGGCCCTGTTAGGCGGCGGCAGGCCCACCGGCTTTGTGACCCCCCCCCTTCACCCACATCGTCAACGAGGCTTCGGGCATGCCATCGCTGGAGATCTACTGCTGCAGTCTGCACCTGCTCTTCGCCGGGTACCTGCGCTAACAGAAGGTGCCGTGTTTCGGCCCCCGGAGGCCTATCAGCACACCTTGCTCCACGCCTCGATCAAGGTCATCTCCATTGGCTGCGCCTACAGCTCCTTCATGATGGTGTCCAGCGGCAATGCAGCCACCGTGCGCAAGAGTTCTTCGACTATCTCCGTCCTGCTGGCCATCTGTATCGAGCACACCCGGCTGACCAGCTACGACTGGTTCGGGCTGGTGGGC
The DNA here is from genome assembly GCA_023053685.1 of Diadophis punctatus similis. Taxonomy (NCBI): domain Eukaryota; kingdom Metazoa; phylum Chordata; class Lepidosauria; order Squamata; family Dipsadidae; genus Diadophis; species Diadophis punctatus. Next base: position 16,023,681 of record JALIGW010000009.1, on the reverse strand, counting down.
GGCACGCTGGACTTGCTCATCATGCTGGTGCCGGACCTCTTGAGTTTGGACAAAAGCACCCTGTGTTCTATGACACCGTCAGCTACGCCTTGGGCTGCTCAGGGGGCGTGACATTGGCCTTGGGGCTGGTCATTTTCTGAACGCTGGACTTCCCGACTAAGCTGATGACCGTGGCGTTCCTCTTCGGCGTGATGGGTAGCCTGCTCTGCTCCCCAATGATGTTCCTCTTTCAGGACCCGGTGATGCTGCTGGATCATTACAATTGGATTTTCGTGGTGCTCATCAACATCCTAGCCTTGTTCTTCTTGTGCGCCAGCTATGCTGTGACGAAGGTGCAGATCGTACAGCAGAGGGAGATCCAGTAAATTAAAGAGGCAGTGGGACAAAGCGGGTACCAACCGGAAGATCATATAGCAGAGAGGGATCCAGTAGATTAAAGAGGCAATGGGCACCAACCGGCAGATCGTACAGCAGAGGGAGATCCAGTAGATTAAAGAGGCAGTGGGTCAAAGCGGGCACCAATCGGCAGGTTGTACATCAGAGAAGGACCCAGTAGATTAATGAGGCAGTTGATCAAAGTTTGTACCAACCAAGATCGGAAGGCCAGGAAGAAGAGTGGTGGAGGTCCTGGGGTAGCCAGGAGGTCCTGTCCCACAGAACAGTGGGCAATTTGTGCAGAACTGTAACCGAATATTCAAAGCGAAATCTTGGCGGTTGGTGGAGGAATAGAGAGCCAGTGGATCCACAAAAGCAGGACATTTTTGATTTTCCAAAAACCTTGGAAAATCCACGAAGCCGCTGTCTGCCAAGCAGCACCCCCCCCCAGACAATTGTGTACAATCTCTTCTACAAAATCTCCCGTGTCTTCTTCCTTCTCCTGCAGGCTGGGTTCCCATTCTGGAAGGGCCCCGGGGCCCATCGCTCCCCAGAGATGCCCTCATGGCCTCGGACCGGGGACCCTCTGGGAAAGGCACTTGGATGGTGTCTGACCTCTTGCGCTTCTCCCCGCCGCCCTGCTCTCTGGCCCCACCTCTTCACCGTACCGCCTGGCATCATTACCACCTCTTTGAGAGCATGAAAGGGCTGCTGGCGGCCCTGTTCGGGGGCGGCAGGCCCACCGGCTTTGTGACCCCCTTCACCCACATCGTCAACGAGGCTTCGGGCATGCCATCGCTGGAGATCTTCTGCTGCAGTCTGCACCTGCTCCTCGCCGGGTACCTGCGCTACCAGAAGGTGCCGTGTTTCGGCCTCCAGAGGCCCATCAGCACACCTTGCTCCACGCCTCGATCAAGGTCATCTCCATTGGCTGTGCCTACAGCTCCTTCATGATGGTGCCCAACGGCAACGCAGCCACCGTGCGCAAGGGTTCCTCGACTATCTCCATCCTGCTGGCCATCTGTATCGAGCACACCCGGCTGACCAGCTACAACTGGTTCGGGTTGGTGGGCGGCACGCTGGACTTGCTCATCATGCTGGTGCCGGAACTCTTGAGTTTGGAGAAAAGCACCCTGTGTTCTATGACACCATCAGCTACGCCTTGGGCTGCTCAGGAGGCGTGACATTGGCCTTGGGGCTGGTCATTTTCTGAACGCTGGACTTCCCGGCTAAGCTGATGACCGTGGCATTCCTCTTCGGCGTGATGGGTAGCCTGCTCTGCTCCCCAATGATGTTCCTTTCAGGACCTGGTGATGCCACTGGATCTTTATAATTGGATTTTCGTGGTGCTCATCAACATCCTAGCCTTGTTCTTTTGCGCCAGCTATGCCGTGACGAAAGTGCAGATCATACAGCAGAGGGAGATCCAGTAGATTAAAGAGGCAGTGGGTCAAAGTGGGCACCAACCGGCAGGTCGTACATCAGAGAGGGACCCAGTATATTTAGGAGGCAGTTGGTCAAAGTGGCACCAACCAAGATCGGAAGGCCAGGAAGAAGAGTGGTGGAGGTCCTGGGGTAGCCAGGAGGTCCCATCCAACGGAACAGTGCGCAATTTGTGCAGGAGAACTGTAACCGAATTTTCCAAGCAAAATCTTGGCGGTTGGTGGAGGAATACAGCGCCAGTGGATCCACGAAAGAAACAGGACATTTTTATTTTCCCAAAAATCTTGGCTGTCATGAAGCCGCCGTCTGCCAAAGTGTCCCTGGCAAGCAGCACCCCCTAGACTAGGCCTCCGGACATCTGGATAGCGGTATGGTTACTCCGAGACCCGCTGACCTTTGGGGTGGACAAGAAGAAAAACCCCGCTGGGTTTATATGGAATTTGTGAGATTAGCATTTATTTTTCTGTTTTGCGTTTGCAATCAGTATGTTGAGGAAGGGGACTTGGGGCTCTGAGTGGAGTGGGGTGTTCCTCTGCTTCCATCTGGTTCGTTGAGTTCGAAAAAATGATTTTGAGGGAGAGGTTTGGCACCTCCGGGCCAGATTAAATAAATAAAATAAAAATAAATATAAAATAATAATAAATAATAAATAAATAAAACATGTGTCATAGTTTGCATAACTGATTTGCTCAAAATAATCAAATTTGTTGACTTTGCCAAGCGAAAAAAAATCCTTTATGACTTAAGAGCGCTATATGGATGAGGCTTGTAGTTGTATATGTTTACAAATTAAATCAAGGTTCAGGGGTTGACTTTACCACAGTCGTATAATATAGGGTTTCCTGTTTGAGCAGGGGGTTGGACTAGAAGATCTCCAAGATCCCTTCCGACTCTAATGTTGTACAGTTCTTCCCCTGGCAAAGTGACTTGCTTCTATTAGGGCGGAGAGCAAGTGAGTGGCCCAAGGTCCTTCAGCTGAGTTTGTGCCTAAGGTAGAACTAGAACTCACCTCTCCCAGTTTCCAGCCCCCTTACAGGAATCTGGCCGTAATTTATAGCGCAAGATTCAGTTCCCCCCCCCCCCCCCGATGCAGAGCTTTGCCAAAACAAATGAATCACCTGCTTAAAATGATAAAAAGGTAAGGAAAGAGAGAAGGGACTCTCCAGGCATTGGTAAGTCCTCGACTTATAACCTTTTGTTTAGTGACCAGTTATCATGGCACCGGAAAAAAGGTGATTTATGTCAGGTCCTCGCATTTACGACCGTTGCGGCACCTCGTGTGATCAAAATTCCAGCAATTGGCAGGTAACCCCAACATCATGGGGATTGCCTTTTGCAACCTTCCCAGCTGGTGAAGTCCATGGGGAGGGATCCTGATTCGCTTAGTGACCCCATGATTCACTTAGCAGTGAATTTCTGCCTTGTCTGCGGAGGCCCCCTCCTTGGGTTTCTCCCCCTCCTTGCATAAGACCTTATGAGTCTGCAGCTGCTTGACGTGGATGAAACTTTTGCCTCAGTGGCGGCAGGAGAGCGAATGTCGCAGTCTAGTGGAGCTTTACGTGGAAGCTGAGGGCCGAAGACGTCGTGAAGGAACGGTTGAAGCTTCTGCAGCAGAAGGTGCTGCTGGCTGGGTAGGAAGCCCCGGATGGTGATGAGGGTGAGGTTAATGCCGGTGACCCATCATTTGTGTTAACAGAAGTGGCAGGAGGAGTCCCAGAAAGGTTGTGGTCTGAACCAACGGTTTCCTTCAGCATGAACCTCAGATCAGAAGAGGCGGCGGGTGGTACAGTCATGACGGAGCTCAGGTTGTAGAGGATCTTGGCAGTTTCGGAGTCAGGGTGGGGGTCCTGCCTGGGGTTGTATGCTTTGGTAAAATCCTGCAAGCAAACAGGGCTGGAAGGCTCTGTGGAACGGGAAGGGCAGGTGAGGTCAATGGGTGAACAGCACCCTCGAGTGGAGGCCATGTTGGGACTGTCCATATTGACCTCTGCCAAGGGGTCCTCCAGGTTCTCCAAGCGGGAGATGCCCAGCCGTCGGCCCACCGCCCCAATCTCCTTGGCAACTCCTTGGACTGGGCACCGAGAGCCAAGAATTATAAATGAAGTTCAAGATGTCCGAGAAGACTTTAGCCTGGATGTCAGGAAGCTCCAAGATTTGGCTCGGCTGGTGACACACCAATTCCTCAGAGAGGACCTCCTTGAAGTATGGGCTGGAGGCTGCGAGGATATTTTTGTGGGCCTTGAACTTGGTGTCTTCAGTGATGATGGTGATGTTTCAGAACTATCCGCGCAGCCGCTGCTCATTCAACTGGATCAGAAGGGAACTGGAATGGCTGTTGTCTGTGAGCTCCACAACCGAAGCTATTGTGCTACCTCAGACCTACGGCGAAAAAGGAGACAACGATGTTGTGACAGCAAGCAATTGGAAAAGACGACGGGGATTCTGGATTTTGGAGTTCACGGGTCTCTAATACATCCTTTCTTAATCTCAACAACTTTAAGATGGGAGAACCACCTCTCAGAATTCCCCCTCAAATCAGGAGGGAACTTCTTAAATAGATGGCAGGAATTTGATTAGATGTAATACATCTTGATTTCGGTCAAGTGGAAAAAAAATAACGCTTGACAAGCTGAATTAATAAACAGTTAAATGTGGACTAGACGGCGTGACAATTAAATGGAAAACTGGTTTGATGGCTGAGGAATTCTGGGAGTTGAAGTCCACCCATTTTAAAGTTGCCAAGGTGGAAAAATACTGCTCTGTCTAAGGCCCCCAGTACAAATTCACGCCCCCCCCCCAGGAAAACAAGGAACACAAAAAGTTGTGTTAAATGCCAAGCCACATCTCCCTGCCAACCCAAGGAACCACTTAGAGAAGATCCCAAAACATTTGCCTCAGTAGAGACCAATGGTTGCAGGTCGAGAGAGGTTTCCCCGGAGGAGGGAGGCCAAAGCATCAAACTTGAGGCTGCTGGGATACTGTTTTTCGGGAATGAGAGTTAAGCAGCTCTTGACATGGTGCTTCCTGGAATCCGGGAAGGCAGCAGAAGGAGTGACAGAAAGTTGCCAACTTTGGCAAGCCAGCTGGCAAGTCACAGGTCCTGCTGCTTTCCAAACCTGGCGTGCCACTGGGCACGCTCAAGAACCCCCCCCCCCCCCCATTCCTTCACGAGATGCCATTTAGCTGCTCCATTCTTGCTTTCCCCGGGCCATTTTGCACACGGAATTCCCTTCCTGGCAGCCTTAAGATAGCCAAAGGACGCCATTATCTGGTGCCAGCTCAGCTGAAATAGCTAAGTCCGGTCCGTTTTGACACAGGGCACCTAGAACGGATCGTCTCTCTTGTCCCAAATGCAGCCTTGGCTCTTCTTGCGCCAAAGGTTGGCGCTGCCCGTTCTGGTCCACCCAAGCCGTGCCCTCCCACTCTTTCCCCGACTCTGCTTCTCCTCCCTTGCCCGGGGTATTACAAAAGCCAGCATAGTTGAAAAGTCAAGTGCGCGTGCGCAGGTGCGTGCATGTGACGACAGAGAGGGGTGTACCACCTGGTATCAATCATTCCAGGACCTGCATTCTCTCTCTCTCCGCCCATTAGTGGATCTCTCTCTCTTTCTCTCTCTCTCTCACACACACACACATGCTCAGCACCCCTTCCTGGCAGTGATGGGAGTATCCAAACGGAAAGGGGGTTTCTATGGAAACAGGCCGGGATGGAGCAGAGAGGAACAGAGGAGGGGGAAGGGGAGGCCGCCGTGGGGTGGGGATCAGAGATTTGAGATGGGGATGCTGCAGTCAAACTGGATGTTGCCACGGAGGACAGGCAAGGCGGTGGGCAGGAGGCAGAAGTGGGATCACCAGAGAACACACACACACACACACACGCCCAGAGGTTCGGTGCCAAAGATTGGTGCATGCCAGTAGGGTGCTGACAGCAAGACACACACACACACACACATAGCCAAAAAATCTGGGCATCGAGTCCTTCTACTTGTAGGTTGGTGATCCTGCTGATCTTTTTCAGATGCCCCTGAGAACTCAGCTTTCAATGGATCTGTGGAGATCCAAGGAGATCCTCCGACCTAGGGACACTTTACTCTCCAGATAGGTGGGCTTTCGCCACCCATAAATATCTTCTAGCGCAGGGGTCTCCAACCTTAGCCAACTTTGACTTGTGGACTTCAACTCCCAGAATTCCTCAGCCAGATTTGCTGGCTGAGGAATTCTGGGAGTTGAAGTCCACAAGTCTTAAAGTTGCCAAGGTTGGAGACCCCTATTCTAGTGGGAAGAGAAGATAGAACGACATCTCCCAGCATCCCTCGCTCCTGGGCATTGTGCAGTGGTTCCTGGGAGATGTAGTCCTGCCCCCCCCATGAATTGTTGAACCATTGACTCAATTTCCCTAACACGAAGCTCTAACTTCGCGGGGAAGGACACCCTCCCCTCCGTGAACATCCTGAGGACCAAATTGAACTTCCAAAGCTCATCAAAGCTTCTTCCTTTCCCCCCCTAAAAAATGTGTGTGTTGGAAAAGGTGCCCCAAGATTCCTTCAGATTATTGGCTGCCAACGCCTTCCTATTTGGTGACTCAAATCCCCCCCCCAAAAGTTGGCGAGGTTGCACGGTCCCCCTGGGACCTGTGTGGTTTTCCTAAAATGCTCCAGTACTACCACTGAAGGAGAATAGGTGTAGCTCAGGGTTGAAATGAGGGGCTATGCATGGGTGCTCCCTGAGCTTGGCGGTTTTCTGGCAGACGTTTCACGACCTGACTAGGGAACGTCATCAGTGCTAGAAGGGAGAGGGGTTACAGAGAGGAGGAGGAAGAGTCCTTGGATTCCCTGAGCTGGATTGTTTTCTTGCAGACATTTCATTACCAAACCAGGTAACATCATCAGTGCATAAGTTTACTACCTGGTCAGCTTGTGAAACGTCTGCAAAAAAAACAGCCAAGCTCAAAGAGCACTTGAGACCCTCCTCTTCCTCCCCCACCCCCAAACTTCCTTTGAACACTGATGAAGTTCCCTAGTTGGGTCATGAAACGTCTGCGTGAAAACCAAGCTCAGAGAGCAGTCAGAACTCTCCTCCTCCTCCTCTGTAACCCCCCCCCCCCCGCCTTCTAGCCCTGATAATGTTGCCTAGTTGGGTCATGAAACGTCTGCGTGAAAACCAAGCTCAGAGAACAGTCAGAACTCTCCTCCTCCTCCTCCTCCTCTGTAACCCCCCCCCCCGTCTTCTAGCCCTGATAATGTTGCCTAGTTGGGTCATGAAATGTCTGCAAGAAAACCCCCAAGCTCAGAGAGCCCCAGGGACCCCAGGGTCTCGAGTGTGTTTCTGGAAGAGTTGCTTTTTGTCACACCCTGCACACTCCCCCCCCCCCCCCCATCACACACCAGCATTGGCAAACATTTCCACCCGGATGGGAAGGAGGAACCATGGCAGGAGGGAAAAAGAGCAAAAAATTAAAAATATAAATATAAAATTGCACTCATCCCTGTGCACGCGTGCACACATACGTGGCGAAGGCACTCAAGGCAAGCTAAAGAAGGGATGCCATTTTGGCTGCAAGTAGAGGTAGTGGGATTGGGCGCGGAGAGCGCGTTGAGGGATGGCACGACGCCCAAGCCGATTAAAAAAAAGGCAGAGCAGATTTTTTAATAGAGCTGGGTTGCTTGCGAGTCACGGAGGCTGATGTCAGCAAATTGGATGGGGAGCAGCAACAGGGGTGGTGGTGGAGGAGACCAGGGGTGGGGGGGGGGGGAAGAACAGCAGTGGATTGTTGCACCAAAATGGGAAACGAATTGCAAAACCAGAAGCAGGACACTGCGAGGGGCAGGGAGAGACCGAGACAGAGAGGAAGGGAGAGAGAGAGAAAAAGAAAGGGAGAGAAAGAGAGAAAGTGGGGGAGAGAAAAAGAGAGGAAAAAAAGAGAGAGGGGGAAGGGGAGTGTCACACAGTGATTTTATGTTGCCTGTTACATGTATATGCAGGGAGACGCATCCCTATCAAATATAATGGTTTATTCCTGAGCACGTGATTAATGTTCCTAGTACGCATGTGTACATTCCTTTTTTTTTTTGTTCTCTGCTGCTGACGAAGCAACATCTCTTTTATATAGCCAATATGTAATTAACTATTTTTGTATCAAAATAAATATCTTATTCATTAGAATTATAATGCGGTTTATTTTGGCAATGTCAGAGTTCCAGGAAAAGATTCATTTCGCCTCTGATAAGAGTAATTCTTATCTCAACAGGGAGAGAGAGAGAAAGAGAAGAGGGAAAAGAGAAAGAGACATACTGTAGACAGAGAAACAGAGAGAAAAAGAGGGACAAAGAGAGAGAGAGAAAGAAAAAGATGGAATGGGAGAGAAAGACAGGAAAGAGAGAGACAAAAGAAAAAGAAAAAGAAAAAAAGAGAGACAGACAGGCAGACAGAGAAAGAGAGAGAGAGAGAGAGAGAGAAGCATGCTTCAAAAGACAGAAACCCAAATTTGGACCTCTAAAAATAAATAAAAAAAATATGATTTTTGTTTCTAATTTGGAAAGGCTACTGCTTTGTTCATCCTGTGGAAACTTGCAGGCACCAGATGCAGCAATATCGCAATGCAAAATTGCCTTTGGCGAGATGGGCTGGGTGCAGGCTTGATAAATAAAAAATAAAGTAAAACAAATAGGGGCTTAAGAACGCTTCCAGGTTATTCCCACCCTTTAAAATCTGCTCCCCTCGCCTGCCGTGAGCACCAAATGGCATCTCAGCTCTTGTGTCGATACCAACCCAGGAGATGACCTTGGCCAAACCAGCCACTCTCCTCGGAAAATTCCATTTATCTTGCTCCAAGTAAACTCGGAGGAAAGATAAATAAAGATTTCGATCCTCCGCTGAGGAGAAAAAAAATCCAATTAGGAGAATTGGCTTGGCATCGGGCTTTGTTAAGTAAATCTGGCTTCCCCCTTGATTTTGCTTGTCCGACGGTCGCAAAAGGGATTATTGCCATTGTCATAAATACGAGTCAGTTTCCAAGTGTCTGAATTTTGATCACGTGACCATGAGGATGCTGTAACCGTCGCAAGTGGGAAAAACGGTCATAAGTCACTTTTTTTTCAGTGACGTTGTAACTTTGAACGGTTACTAAATAAACTGTTGTAAGTCGAGGACTACTGTATAGACAGTCCTCAACTTATGACCAAAATTGGGACCGCAACTTACATTGTTAAACAAGGCTGTTGGTAAATGAATTGCACCTGATTTTATGACCGTTTTTGGGCACGGTTGCTAAGCAAATCCCTGCAGTTGTTAAGTGAATCATGTGGTCATTAAGTGAATCTGCCCCCTCCCGTTCCCATTGGCTCCGCTTGTCGGAAGCGGTTGGGAAGGTCGCAAACGGGGATCACGTCACCCCGGGATTCTGTAACTGCTGTAAATATGTTCCGGTTGCCAATCACCCAAAATTTGATCATATGATTATAATAGTTGTAAGTGCGAGGACTGGTTGTAAGTCACTTTTTCCCCCATGCTGTTGAATGGTCATTAAATGAACGGTTGTAATTTGAGGATTACCTATATTAGGCTTAATTTCCACAATTCTCCTGTCTTTTAGACCAAGGGTGTTCAAACATGGCGGCTTTAAGACTTGTGGACTTCAACTCCCAGAATTCCCTAACCAGCTTCCCCCCCCCTTTGCTGAATATCAAGATATATTATGTTTACCTGCATACCCACCCTCTATTAAGAAAGTTACCCTTATCAAAAATAGCAATAAAGGTAGCCTAGCCGCCTTTGTTCTTATCCTACTCATGCTGAATTCTGGGAAACCCTTGCCTGCTGGGGAATTCTGGGAGTTGAAGTCCACAAGTCTTCAAAGTTGCCATGTTTGAAGACCCCCTGTTTTAGACCATAAAATATTGCCTGTAGGATCCTAAGCTAACACCCATAAAATGAATATGAAATTTAAAATGAAATAAAATGAAATTTAATACAGAGAAAAGTAAAATTCTGCACCTAGGCAAGAAGAATCAAAAATACACATACAAACTGGGCGAAACCACACTCAATAGCAGCGATTGCGAAAGGGATCTCGGAGTCCTGGTAGACAGCCAACTAAATATGAGCCAGCAGTGTGCAGCAGCAGCCAAAAAGGCCAACACAGTCCTGAGCTGCATAAATAGAGGGATACAATCAAGGACCAGAGAGGTACTAGTACCACTCTATAAAGCCTTGGTCAGACCACACCTAGAGTACTGCATCCAGTTTTGGTCACCACATTACAAAAAAGACATTGAAACTCTAGAGAAAGTGCAGAAGAGAGCAACCAGGATGATAAAGGGTCTGGAAAATAAAACATACGAAGAGCGGTTGCAGGAACTGAGCTTGGCCAGTCTAGCGAAGAGAAGGACCAGGGGTGACATGATAGCAGTGTTTCAACACTTGAGGGGATGCCACAGAGAGGAGGGGGTCAGGCTGTTCTCTATGGCACCAGAAAGCCAAACAAGGAATAACGGATGGAAGCTGACCAAGGAGAGATTCAACCTGGAAGTGAGGAGAAACTTTCTGACAGTGAGAGCGATCAACCAGTGGAACAGCTTGCCAGCAGAGGTCATGAGAGCCCCAACACTTGCGACCTTCAAGGAGAGACTGGACTGCCATCTGTCTCAAATGGTGTAGGAACTCCTGCTTGAGCAGGGGGTTGGACTAGATGACCTACAAGGTCCCTTCCAACTCTAATAATAAATCTAAAATCTAAAATCTAAATCCAAAACCAATCTATGTACGATGCTGGTTGCATCTGATGTTTCACCCCATGGATACTTAGGGGGCTGAGGTTATCTCAGTAGCATTAAAACTTGCAGATCGCAAGTGACCGAGTGGACAATTGAGGAAGGGCAATGCAGGTGGTTTTTCTTGCCATCGCGAAGATCCGTCCCTATTATGGGAACCGACTCAAAGCTGAGCAGAGAATCTGTTGGGCCATCTCGGTCCCATCCCCATCTTCAGTGGAGGAAGCTGGGTTCGAAATGCCAACATTGACTCAGATAAGCAAACTTTGCAAGCCATAATCAGCCTTGCTGGATCCCAACGTGGGTTCTTCAGATGTCTGGGTTACGGCTCTTGCTTGGCCTGGCTGGGAATGCTGGGAGTTGTAGTCTCCCCCCAGCAGGAAGAGAGGCCCAAAGCCTGACTGCCTTTGATGTTGCCACGGGAATGGGATGCAGGCCTAGCATCATTCCAAGCCAGCAGGAAACTTAACCAAGAAGAAAAGTCCAGCAAACTATGGTGGAAGGCATTGAGAAGCTAAAAAAGGGAGTCAAGAGGAAGAGATGGCCCATAACTGAGGCCCCCCCAAGCAGACATTGGTTGTCAAGGCCTCAATTTGGGGTCCGGCCTATATCCTGGCACCGTTGCCGTGGAGAAAGAGTGGCTGGCCTAGATAGAGCCCTGGTTGCTATGGAGATCGGAACAGGAAACCCGCCATTTCCATAAAAACGGTGTGAGCTAGACCAGACCTTGCCAAGGGATGCCCTTGCAAGACGTAGATCTAGGACTCCCACCCAGAGGACCACGCCGGAAGGGGGAGTCTGGGGAATGGCGGTACTGACCCACCAGGCAGGCAAGGCCTTCGCCAGAGCCCCTTGCCCGGAGACCTTTGCAAGGCCCACAAAAAAAGTGATCAAGGGAAGGACATTGCCTTACCTAGACAAGCTGAGTAGACCTAGTGGGCATCCTGGACAACCTAATTTAACAATCGCAGCGATTCATTCAACAAACTTGGCGAGAAATGTCATAAAATGGGCCAATGCTGTCTTTTAACAATGTTTCACTTAGCAACATAAAGTTTGGGCTCAACTGCCGTCGTTAAGTCGAAGGCTACCATATCTGTAATGCATATTATTCTCCCTTTGGCTGTATCACTCACTCACTCACTCACTCAGAATAGAGCTGGAAGGGACCTTGGAGGTCTTCTAGTCCAACCCCCGGCTCAAGCAGGAGGCCCTATATCACTTCAGAAAAGTGACTATCCAATCTCTTCTTAAAAACATCCAGAGCAACCACAAATTCTGGTGGCGAGCTGTTCCACTGGTTAATTGATCTGGGATTATAGAATAACAAGAGTTGGAAGAGACTTTGGAGGTCTTCTAGTCAAACCCCCTGCTCGAGCGGGAGACCCTACCGTTTCAGAAAGGATGGCTGTCCAGTCTTTTTTTAAAAAACCTCCAGCGATGAAGCACCCACAACTTTCACTAATACAATGCTACACTGGAGGGAACTCGCGATGACGTTATTTCTCGTTCTACCGTCGCATATTTTTAAAGTTTCCAGCCATTGGCATTTGGGAGAGAATGCCAGGGCCTAGAGGCCGCCTCTTTTGAAAATGGGTCACTGCTATGAGGTTCGGCTTTGGCACACCGCGCATGCCAGGGGCCCTGGGATTCAGGGGCCCGATGCCCAGACATCTGGAAGAGCACCAGATTGGAGGCAGCCAGCCAGATGTGCAATTAATTCTCCCAGCCAGGAGTTCTGGTTGCAATGAGAGATTGAAAGAGGAGATGGGTTTTTGTGAATGCGTCAGTTTTCCCGAGCTATGTCCGATTCAGGGGAAAGTGTGTGTGTATGTGCGTGCGTGCGTGCGTTGTTGCAAACTCTCCCCTTCGCCCGAACTTTAAGGCAGTTGTGCAAACCTGAGAAACACACAATCGTGCCACACAAGAAAGTCTTCCTTCAGTGCTTGTGCAAAACGCCGGTGCCACATTGCTATGCCACACACACCTAGGGGGACACAAAATTGTTTCCGCCTGCCGCAACTCCCAACACCTTAAGACAACACACCCGTGAATCTCGCACGTTGGCGTACCAAACCCATAGCCCCCACCCCACTCCCTTCGCTGCAATCTTTCTCCAGTCCCAACATCTTTTTTTTAAATATCACCAGATATTTGAAATCTGATATTTTATAAATCTCTGAATCGGTGCATGACAGGCACCTGTACAGGTAACCCTCGACTTACGTCAGTTCGTTTAGCGACCGTTTGAAGTTACGACGGCGTGCTGAAAAAACTATGACCTAGGATCTTTTTCCACAGTTACGACCATCGCAGCGTCCCTGTGGTCAGATGATCAAAATCCGGACGCTTGGCAACGGACTCGTATTTACGACGGTCGCAGCATCCCTGGGGGTCACGTGACCCATTTTTTGCGACCTTCTGATGATGGGAAACCGAGATTCACTTAATAAACTTGAGTTAATATCTTAACAATGAAGATATTGGTTTCACTTAACAACAAACCGTGTTACTAACTAAAAAACCCGCAGTGATTCACTTAACAACGGTGGCAACAAAGATCGTAAAACAAGGCAAAACTCACTGAACAAATGTCTCACTTTTAACAACGGAAATGTGGTTGTGATTAAGTCGAGGATTGCCTAAAGAGGCAGTCCTGGAATTACAACGGTTCATTTAGTGACCGCTTGAAGTTACGGCGCTGAAAAAAATGGGACTTACGACCGTTTGTCAGAGTTACGACCTTAGCAGCATCCCCGTGATCAAAATTCAGACACTTGGCAACTGATTCATACTTACGACGGTTGCAGTATCCCGGGGTCACGTGATCCCCTTTTGCAACCTTCTTATAAGCCAAATCAATGGGGGTGGGGCAAGAATCAGATTCACTTAACAACTGGGTTGCTAGCTAAACAGTGGCAGCGATTCACTTAACAACAGTGGGAAGGATTTAGAACGGAGCAAAACTCACTTAATAACTGTCTCGCTTAACAACATCAACGTTGGGCTCAACTGTGGTTGTAAGTCAGGCAATTCCCGACTTACAACTGTTCGTTTAGGGACCATTCAAAGTTACGACGGGGGACTTACGGCCGTTTTTCCTGGCTGCGACCTTTGCAGAGCTCAATCGTGGTTTTGTAAGTCGAGGGTTACCTGTACTCACACCTGCCTCCAAGTTACGTAACCAAACACATTCCTCTCCCCCGGCCAGCCATGTTTGGAGAAAACAGAAACACGCGCTCCAAGAAGAGGAAAACAACAGCTTTTAGCATCCGCGACCGTCGCGTTATGGCTCACCACATCCACACCAAACCCCCCTCCAGTCCTGCATTTCCAACGGCCCTCCAGTGATGGGTGTGTGTGCATGTTTGCGTAAGCGCTCTCGCCAATTAACATAGCGGCCCTGGGAGGTGTGTGTGTGGGGAATAGCAAGGAAGACCAGGGAAGGGAAGAAAGGAGCAAAAGAAAAGAAAAAAAAAAGAAAGGAAAGAAAAAAGAAAAAAAAAAGAAAAAAGAAAAGAAAAGAAAAGGGAAAGGAAAAGAGGTTTGGGAAAAAAAATAGATATTTAAGGCCTGGTGATGTGTGGCTGCCAAAGAGCGGAGATGCAAAAGTGCCAGGAAATGCAGGGGAACAGAAAAAATTAGCCAAGAGGAGGTGTGGCTATCGAATTTAATTTTGGGGGGGAGCTCCCCTTTCCGTGCGTTTCTCCGGGAGGAAATTTGGAGCAACCAATGCAGCAAAATTGGAAGCAGTCAAAGGGAGTTGCAAAATACGGAGAAGGAAGAGTGGAGGAGGAGGAGAAGATCCGGCTGGTTGCAGTGTGAGAACAGGCACTGCGGGGTTATGGCTGAGCTGGAAAAGATGGCCAGGCTGGGGGGGGATCTATCCCACACTGAGCCATTGGGTGTGGGTGTGTGCGTGGCCGAAAACTTCCAGATTTGGAAAACTGGAGGTTTTGAAACCGGTTCCCCCAAACATGGTTTGCATTTGGTTGCAAAACAAATAAACACACAAGCCATTTTGGTTCCTCGCCGAGGCCAGATCAACTGGATGACTGGAAAGGAAAGAAAACTGCAGAAGTGGTCAATGGAGGGCGTGGGTGGGACAGATGCACATGGGGAGGGTATTCTCCCTCCCCCCCCCACACTGCCACATCCAAGGGGCTTCCTGGAAACACCCCCCTTCCCCCGTGGGAAGCGCTGGCACCTCCGAATTGCCTTCCTTGGCACAGAGCAGTTTTGCGGACTGAGGTCAGGTGGAGGGGGGGAATTCTGTACCCAGCAGGCACAGCTGGAAAGCCCCCTCCTCACCTGGTGGTATGTTGTGCCTGCCTAAATTGCTATCCATCCGGGGCAGGGGAAGATGGCATCGCAGGGACAGGCGAGAGCAGTGTGTTAGGTGGGCAGAGGAGGTGAGGGCGAAGGCCACATCGTGAGACAGGCATGCGGAGAGGTTGCGGCAGGGGGGGGGGCGCAGGAGGCTGGGCACCTGGGATCTTTTGTGGGATGGGGAAGGGGGTGGTACTGGATGTTTGGGGTGGGGTGGGGAGTTATGATTTTTAGAAGATGAGACACATACACATGCACAATGGCCAAGGGGAGGATTTAACTTGGGGTTGTTTGGGAGAGAAAAATAGAGGGAGGGAGGGAAGGAAAAGAAAGAAAAGAGAAAGAAAAGGAAGGAAGGAAATGGAAGGAGGAAGGAAGGAAGAAAGGAAGGGAGGGAGGAAAGAGGGAGGGAGAGAAGGGAAGTAGGCAGGAAAAGGAGGGAGGGAGAGGGAGAAAAAGGAGAGAGAGGGAGGGAAAAGGAAGGAAAGAGAGGGAAGGAAAATAGCAAGGGGAAGGAAAGGGAAGGAGGGAGGGAGGAGAGAGAGAAGGAAGGAAAGAAAGAAAGGATAGTAGGAATGAAAGAGAGGGAGGAAAAGGAAAGGTGAGAAGGAAGGAAAGTAGGAAGGAAAAAGAGGGAGAAGGAAAGGGAGGGAGGAGAGAGAAGGATAGTAGGAAGGAAAGAGAGGGAGGGAAATTAAAGGTGAGAAGGAGAGGGAGGGAGGAAAAGGAAGGGAAGGAGGAAGGAAGGGAAAGAAAGTAGGAAGGAAAATGAGGGGGAAGGAAAGGGAGGGAGGGAGGGAGGGAAAATAGGAAGGAAAAAGAGGTAGAAGGAAAGGGAAGGGAAGAAAGGAGGAAGGAAAAAGGGCGGAAGAAGAGGAAGGGGGGAAGGAAAGTAGGAAGGAAAAGGAGGGGGAAGAAAAGGGAAGGAGGGAGGGAGGAAAAGAGAGAAGGAAGGAAGGAGGGAGGGAGGGAAAGAGAAGGAAGGAAGGAAAGAAAGGAAGGAAAAAGAGGGGGAAGGAAAGGGAGAGAAGGAAGGTAGGAAGGAAGGAAAAAGAGGGGGGAAGGAAAGGGAGGGAGGGAGAGAAAGAGAAGGAAGGAGGAAGGGAAAGAGAAGAAAGGAAGGGAGGAGGGAGGGAGGGAAAGAGAGAAGAAAGGAAGGAAGGAAAAAGAAGGGGGAAGGAAAGGGAGAGAAGAGAGGGAAGGAAAGAAGGAAAGGGAAGGAAAGTAGGAAGGAAAAAGAGGGGGAAAGGAAAGGGAAGGAGATCCCAAGAGAGCTAATGCTAATGGAGTGCTATTTCCCACAAATTCATATGTGGTCTTTGCAGCAAGGAGTAAAGCTATTGCAAAGCACTCTCAATGTTACATTTCCTAGAAGAGAGCTTCACTGAATAATCAACACTTCAAACGATGTCCGGTTCCTGCAGATGCTGGCCCAGTTCAAATTAACTTTGCTAGATGGCTGAGGATAATTCTAGAATAACCAAATCTTTTAACTCTCAGCCTTCCTGATTCTGTTAGTCTAAGGCTGATTTGGACTGTTTTGACTATTTTCAACACCATCATAATTAGGAGCATATAAAATTATACAAGTTGTGAATAAGAGCTAATCAGTGTTGGCCTGGTTTGATTAGTGGTTGAACTGAACACAGACTTCTCAGCCAAACAACATCCATTCACTGGTCAACTCAGTGTTTTTTCTCATCCTGTCTTCTTTGATCAATGCCTAAATTCACACTGATTCACCCTCTGCACAAAAATAATAATTTTAATAAGTCTAATTTCCCTCCATGTTTCTGTGCTCACTGGATAGGACATCCTAACCCTTCTGCCTTTTGGCTTCTTTATCTAGGAATGCCAGCCCACTGCTGAGAAATTTCAGTGTCAGGAAACCAGATGAGGCAATCATTTCAAAGGAAAGCCAGGAATACAGCTTCAAATGCAAGGAAGCAAATCACTCCTTCAAAAGGGAAGACCTAAGCCCAGAGAAATCATAGGAATAACGTGTAAGGTTTAAAATTGCATGCTCTACTTGTTAGAAACTTGATCATTAGGAGTTTCACTCAATTTAAAAGTGGGACATCCTTTGGGAAATAGCAAGTAAGACATGGGTAGGGATAGAAACTTACAGGTGTGTGAGTGCAAGCAAGCCATCTAGAGATGTATTATCCAGTCTGCTCAAGCGATTGTTCTTGAGGATCCTAAAGAGATGGAAGAAAATTTAGAACATACAGACAAAATCCCAGCCTTTCGCTGTGGTGGAAGATGGACACCATACTGTCCATTTCACTAGTCCACGTGCAGTGGTGAGACACTTGTGATGCATAACCATCAAGGGCTAACAATGGATGAACATGAGAGTATACTCACAAGTATTCAGTCCAAGGATAGGCCCGCCACACCCATTTGTTAATGGAAGAAATTTTGTTTCCAGTGAAATCCCTGGAGGGAAAAAATGAATATAAGAGAATACAAACAATTCAAATGTACGAAATAAGCATTATATTCTATCTCTGACTTGTACATCACATTAATCTTACACACTAAATGGAGATACATCTGAGAAGAAAATGATACAACTCAAGCCACCACAGAATCTTCTCAAGATCAGCCACAGGTGTTTAAAGAAAAGCAGGGAAGGAGCTTCAGGTGTGTTTCCCCTTACACACATTCTCATTTTTGTTATTCACAGACTGGTGAACTTGTGGTCTGGCCGCTCTAACCTTCACAAACAACAGTGAGAGACGCTGGCAGTTGCAATTCAGTCACCTCTGGAAAGTAACAAGTTGCCTATAAGTAGACCCTAAAATGAAATATTGGGAAGAAACTGATCTTTCAATATTTCTTGAGTTGGCTCTACGCTGGGGCAAATAGCTGCCATGACATTTCTAGTAAAAAACAAAACAAACTGAAAATGAAAACATAACAACTCTTCTGAGACCATATTATAACTATGCTTGCTCATTTGTCTATATTCTTATAAAAATACAGCAGGCTTAGTCCAAATATGTTGGGACTAAGGCTTCATCTTCTTTATCATCATATGAATTTCACGATTTCTAAATATACCAATAGAATTGGAAGACAGTTGGTTTTTGTTCCTAAGGGAGACCTAGAACTCAGAGTTTAATGATTTCAAGGCCAGATCTATAATGATTATACTAAACTGGCTATTTTATATAATAAAAATAGATGAAATTGTTTTGTTATTTTGTCACCTCCTTCTAATATGTATTGATATTCCCTACTGAGTCTATATGTATATATAGACTGTAATGCAACAACAAATTGTAAATATTGGCACTGCCCTTAGTAACAAAAAAATAAATCTAGATGGTTGCTATCGCTTCTGTTTTTGTGTCTTTGAGTCATTAATGACTCCAGGCAACTGCCTGTACTAGTACTTGCAATTTTTCTTGGCAGGATTTAGCAAGTGGTTTGCCACAACATTCTTCCTAGAGCTGAGAGTGTATGACTGGCCCAAAGTCACACCACCATTTAGAGCAAGGTAAATTAAATAAATTAAAAAAATAATAATCCTAGCCTCTGTATATCACCTTTGGCTAGATGATAAGAGAAGAGCATAGCAAAACAGTTACTAAACGAGAAAAAACAAAGGGGAAAAAACTTCCCCCAGCCCCCCCCCAAAGGAAGTTCAGTTGTCTTTTGAAAAAACCACGTTTTGGGACAGCCATGATCTTGATGCCTGAGAATCTCCGTAGACATTAAACCAGACAGTTCACATCTAATACATAGATCTGAAGGTTACCAGCTACTATGATTGACTTTACATAACATGAAGGCCATAAAAATAAACTCCACATTATGCAATGTGGATCCCTGATCCATTAAAGTGGACTTCCCTTCTCAATTATAGGTGTGGTAGTTGCCTCCAAGACTTAAATACTCACAGCATGACAAAAAGATAAGGATGATCAAATGGCTTTGGAACAGGCACATGGTTGAGGCCAGGAAAATTGGCAGTCCTGCCGCAGTTGAGGATTTTTAATATACAATGGCATGAGGCTGGGCACAGCTGTATCGCTGCACCCAACCACCTAAGAGGCACCAGTAAAATTACAAGGTAGCCTCCGCTACCCGTCCCATCTTTTTCATATGGCCCAGTAAAGGCTGCCTTGGAAAATGGCATCCAGCCCTGAAGGCGACTGTATGTGGTTACCAAGCAACCACATCCACATGTCATTCCATATGGAGGCTGCACTAGCTTTTTGTGCATCGAGGAATATTAGTGCTACCTGTTTTTCTGAATGTTTTTTGTAATATTCTACTGTATTCATTATTGTTCTTATCTTATTTTTTATATGTCTGTTGGGCAAAAAACCATTCTGGTATGAATATATATTTTCATTTAATATGTTTTTCATCCTTTCTGCCATTATTGTCATCAATATTTTATAGTCGGCATTCAGCAGTGAGAATGGCCTGTAGTTTTGAACTTTTTGTCTTTCAGAATTGTCTTTGGGATTAAAGTTATCAGTGCCTCTGTCCAGGATTTTGGTGTCTTAGCTCGGTCAATTACTTCATTGTATATGTCTAGTAGTAAATTTTCCAATGATTCCTACAGTTCTTTATAAAATTCTGCTGGGATCCCGTCCGGGCCCGGTGTTTTATTATTTTTTTGTTTTTGGATTGCCCTTCTGAATTCTGATACCGTTATTTTATCATTCAATAGTTCTATTGATGTGTCTGGTGGGACACATCAATGGGAGGGTTCTCTGTTGTATATATTTTTTAATGTTGTCTTCTTCAATCCTTTCTTGTCTATACAAATTTTGAAAATATTGTGTTGCTATCTTTCCCCCCCCCCTTCCTTCTGATCGTGTATCACCCCTCCTTCATCTTCCAGTTGTTGTATTAATTTCTTTTCTTTCTTTTTTTAATTTATAGACCAACCATCTCCCCGGATTATTTGCATTTTCAAAATAATTTTGTCTATTTGCTCTAATTTTTTGGGCCACTTCTTCTTGTGCCAGTAAATTTAATTTATGTTCAATTATATCTTTTTCTTTGTTAATTTAGTATGCAAGATATTTTTTTCTCGTTAGTGCTGGATGTTCATTTTTCCATATTGTATTTTATTCTCATTGATAAAAGAAATAAAGGGGGGGGAAGGAAAGCAACTTGAGGGTATGCAAATGCATTAAAAAAGGGTTTCTGTTTACCTGAATATGACCCCTGAGTTCCTCTTCTGATAAACAGTCAATGGGGTCATTCTCAGATCAGCTGTACTCCACTGCCAACTTCCCATTTTCTGAAACAATCAATCAAAAATCAGGCCAACTTGAACAAATCAACCATAAAAAAATGAACACAAATTTTGAAACATTTCTGAAATATAAGATTTTATAGATTCTCAATTTAGGATTTTTGAAATAAAATTAATAATTCTTATTATTTCTAAAGTGTTTATAATCAATGACTATAATCTGTTTATAATCTGTTTGAAAGTAAGATTTAAGATTAATTTAGATGCGATAGGAGACATTTGTGGACAGAATCTCCTGAGCGATGGCTAAAGTTGTTTCTCAATAACAATCAACAGTAATGTGCACCTGAAATATGACAATCAGTGAAAGGAAAGATCAACTGCAAAATATGGGTGTGAGCATGAATATCAGCAATGTAATTATACAAACAAAATGAATCAGGAATTCCCATGATGCAAGAAACCTGAGAAAAATGAAGAGTCAGAGGATGAAGTTATTTTATGATTATTGACGTGACTAAAAACAAAGTTTCTTTGAAGGCAAATAGAAAGACGAGAAGGCACAGAGAAGGGATACATGGAAGCATGAAGCTGAATACATTGAGAAGAAAAAGTCAAAGTACAGAGCAGATAAATGTATTCACAACAATGAGAAGAGTATGTTAAGAGGCTATTCAACTTGTACTCTCCAACTTGCCAATATCTAATTGGAATAACGGAAGCTCTTATCCAACTCATCTAGAGGTTGAAAGTGCTACATTAGATGACATGAACAATTTGAGTCAAATTGAAGAAGTTTTAGAGAAAGTGTATACAGAATAAGTAAAAAATTGCTTTACCACAATTTAGCATGACGAATAAGATTACAACGAGCCTTGGCTTTGCACATTCTTGCTTCTCTTTCTTATTAAGTTAGGCTTTCAAGAACATTTCATGGGAAAACACTTCCATTTTTATTTGCAATTTGTTGTTGTTCATACTGACAAAAGGATCACAAATTACACTAAGCTGTGATCTATATAACCATTGTTTATTGAACAAGACAATTGAGTTTCTGTAGTATGTTAAGCTGCAAACAAACCACATACAGGTTTAGAGCAAAGTATAAATTCAGGAAATCTGGTTAAGATTTGAAACAAGCCACTCTGAAAAAAGAAATTGGTGGTGTGACTTAGAGCAAGCAAATAGCTTGATATCCTTGGAATGTATTTTTAATTATAAAAATATTCAAACATTTCCTTGGATGGGAGATGGAGGGATGTAGAGAAGGATAAGGAAGGTGGATGGTCTTGCCTAAGATTATGAAGAGTATTTTCCGAAATGCATCCGAAAGTGCCTGCTGCATTGCAAACTTCTGAGTATTGCAGGAGGCTGTGAGAAACTCTGAAAGACATAAATCCAAAACAACAGATTGATTCAAATTTTCTTGGTAGCTCAAGCACTGATGAACATTTTTGAATCAATGTTAGCCCTGCCCCGGCAAAAAATGGCAGTTCTGACACAATAGCCAGTTCAAATTTAATTCTGATTCAATATATAAAAAACATTGACATAAGAAAATAAATAAAGTTAATACAAATTGATCTATTTATATTTTATTTACACTAGTCTTTTTATGTGGCAAACACTGGTTTAACAGCCTTTTACCAGTGTGGTAGATATAAGCCTGGAACATAGTGAATTTGAGCACTAACTGGCTACGAAACTCAGTGACTCTGCACATTAAACTAAGCCTTATTATCTGTTTGCTGAATAGTGCACTGCGGAGCTGAAGAAGCCTCCACCCACCTGCCATCTCGCCACTCAGCCTTTTGGAATCGGGGAGGGGATAGCAGCACTGCCGCCTGAAAATGCTTTCCTCCCCAGGCTGAGTGGCAAGCTGGCAGGTGGGTGGAGGCTTCTTTAGCTCCGCAGCTTCCTTGGGGCAGCAGCAGGACAAGGACCCGCCATCCCGAGGCGCGGCTGACCCCCGGGCGACTCGCATATCTGCGCGGCGGCAAGCGATCACCTCCCCTCTTCCCTCCGCGAACGTCTGCGGTGCGCTGTCACTGCCGGCGGGCTCGTGATCAGCCAGCTCAGGCTGGAAGGAGGGAAATAAAAAATAAAAAAGCTCCTTCACTCTTAAAGGGGCCGCTGCCTCCTGAGGACGGGGGTGGCTCCCTGGAGGTGGCTGATCGAGGGTCCTTCTCAGGCAGAGACCCCCATGGCAGCAGGGGCTGCAATGCAATGCCCTGAGCGGCGTGCAAAAAGTCCTTCCTCCAATTTTGGAATCGGGGAGGGAAGTGTTTTCGGGCTGCAGCCTGAAACGCAATGCTCTTTTTTTGCTTCTGCAATCACTTTTCTCCCCATTCCAAAAACAGGGCATGTGGAGGCAAAAAAAGAGCATTACATTTCAGGTGATGGGTGGTTCCGGCCGGTGCTGCAGCCTGAAAACACTTCCCGATTCCAAAAAGGGGCGTGCAACCGGTGCTGCCCGATTCGCGATGCTGTTTTGATCTCCGCACGCTCCGTTTTTGTAATGGGGAGGAAAGTGAAAAATAGGAGGGTTAAAAGTGGTTTTGAACTAATTTAATTTTTTTCCATACATTTCTGAGGCCTCAAGTACCATAAGCTTGTTTTTTTAAAAACCAAAATCCAGAAGCTAGAAATTTTGAGAAGGGCACTCAAGGAAAGAAAAGACATTCATCTTTTTTAAAAAAATAGCCCTATTATGATGGATTCAACTGCCACATTACAGCTAATGGGTAATGTGAAATAAAACATAATTACATGAGTGTAACAAATTTTTCTAAAAAGCCTTGTGTCCATAGAAACCCCACCAAAGCCAGCAGATTTATTTCAAAGAGAGGGAGGGAGGAAGAGAGGGGGGGAGGCAGAGGGAGGGGAAGGGGGGGGGAGAGAGGAGGGGGGCATACCACAGTCACTTGCTAAAATATTGAATGCTAGGTATGGCAGAATTGTTTTTTTCTTGTTTTGCTCCCCCAAAATTAAGTTGCGTCCTATATTCCGGTGCGTCCTATACTCTGAAAAATACAGTAAGTGACATAATTGGAATATAGATTTTTATAGGGCATTTAGTTATGATAAAAATAGGGAATAAGAAAAATGAATTATGTGTAAAGAAATTAAAGAAGGGGATTAAGCAATACGGCATAAAATTTAGAGGAAGGAAGAGTAACAACTAGCCTAAGAAGTTAAGCGACAGCAGTGAATTTGAAGAGAAAATTAGAAATTAATTGGTGGTGACCCAGAAGACAAAACTAGATTTTTTTTTCTTTTTCTTTGGTAGCATTACTTAAAAAAACATATACCTAGAATAAAGCATTAGATATAAAAAAATGATACAAGTCAGTTCTAATTAATCAGTATGTATTAGAATAATGAAGTATTTACTTAGAAATGATTTATAAATGATATAAGATTATAAGAATGTATAATTTTGTATAATTGCATATATTGATATTAAACAAGGTATATGTATTTGTATATGTATGATAATGTTGGAGCAAAAAAAAATTCAAAAAAAAAAAGAGAAAACTGTCAGTGTCCCTACTTAGCTATATACTACACCACCAAATGCTCAATGAAGGAGGAACTAGGGTGGTTAGTGCACTATATGGGTAGTCCTTGAATTACAACAGTTCATTTAGTGACTGTTCAAAGTTATGACGGAACTGAAAAATATGAACGTTTTTTATAGTTATGACCTTTGCAGCATCCTCATTAACATGTGATCAAAATTCAGATGTTTGGCAACTGGCTCATAATTATGACCTTTGCTGTATCCCAAGGCCATGTAATCACCTTTTGTGACCTTCTTACAAGCGAAGTCAATGGGGAAGCCAGATTCACTTAACATCTGGATTACTAATTTATCAGCTGCAGTGACTCAACTATGGCAGAAAGGTCGTAAAATGGGGCAAAACTCATTTAACAAATGTCTCACTTAACAGAAATTTTGGGCTCAATCGTGGTTGTAAGTTGAGGACTACTGCAAATCCCTGCCATAAATCAGACATTGAGCATTTTTCCCAAGCCCTGTCTACTTCCTTAAGGACATTTCCCCAAGAGTTTTCACTACTTGTTTATAACAAGAATATTGTTTCATTACAAACTGTTTAAAAACAAGGTAAAATTAGTTATTTAGTCTGAGGCAACAAAAATCAAGCCTTGTAAAAGAATGAAAGTCCATGTTTTTAGACAACAGCTAACTTCTGTTGCATTTTACTTTATGAATTTATTTTTCATCTTTCAATAAAATATGATTTGGAAATTTAAGCTACAAAATATGGGTCAGCCGTGTGCCTGATGAATATAGACCGATTTTTAGACAGGAAGAGATGGAAGATCTCCAGAATTAGTACTCGACCGATGCACAATTTGAAAACTAGCTTCGGCAAATTTTAGGTACCTAAATATGCTATAAGAGTATCGTAAATTCAATGAATTGAAGCCTGAAAAAAGGACGAATTGCTTGCGCAAAGCGTAGTGTAGTTTTACTGCGACCGCAAATATACACCCGCCTTCACTCCCGCCGTCCGCAAAGGGGTAATGCCTCAAAATGCTGCTAGACCCAGCGATTCCCACGTTGATAAGGCGGGGTTGCTGTAACAGCCCCAACGCTTAAGGCGTTTTTCAAACACGGTTCCCAACGAATAACTTCCTTGCCAATAAATATTCTAACAAAGAAGCAGCGGACGGAGAGGTAGCAACAGCTGCTTTTGCCGGCTTACACAAATGCATTGAAAAAGCGTCTGGAAACTTTGAAAAGATGTCGACACACGGGGAGGAGCAAAACCCAGCCTTGCTTTTTCGTTACTTGCCTCTGACGCATCCGATTCCAGCCCCAAGACTAGAAGAGTCTGGCCATTCCCCGGGGGGACGCGGAACTCCAGAATCTCAGCCATGCCAGGCACGACCGTCAAGGGAAAAGGCGCGGGAAGACACACACGCACACGATCTTCCCGCCTAAAGGAGGCGAATGGATGACACGAACTTCAGTACTTTTGCAGCACGTCTGGATTCAGCTCGGAGATTGGTGAGAGAAAATGAACCCACGTGATGCAGGAAGAAAGTCCCATTCAAAGAAGCGAGCCTTTAGTAGTGCATGGGTCTCCAAACTCGGGCACTTTAAGATTTGTGGACTTCAACTCCCAGAATTCCCCAGCCAGCTTTGGAATTCTGGGAGTTGAAGTCCACAAGTCTTAAAGTGCCCGAGTTTGGAGACCCCCGCTTTAGTGTCAGAGCGTGTAGGCTCTGTCTTAACAGCAAGTGTTGGAATGTGTTTCCTTGAATAAATTGGAAGCGCAGGAAAGCAAAGCAAGGATGAGGGAGGAAAAAGACTCCCACGTGAAGGACGATATTTCCTAAAGCTCTGGTTTTTCTTTCCTAGAATTGAAATCGGGAACGCATGTACAAACGCTACGAAATGCCTGGGCTTGCTTTACTCCTGTGTAAGAAAGGCCATCCGTTTTTGTTCTTGGATACTGTTCTTCTCTTATTTGTCTTCACTTTCTTTCTATAAAATAATCCTCGACTTACGATCACAATTGATCGAGCAAAATTTCTGTTGCTGAGGGGAGACAGTTACTAAGTTTTGCCTTGCTTTTTGTTCTTTCTTGCCACAGTCAAGTGAATCACTGCTGTTAATAAATTAATAACATACTTAAGTGAACCTAGCTTGCCTTTTGATTTTGCTGGTCAGAACTTTGCACAAGATGATTACATGATCCCAGAATAAATACGAACCAATTGCCAAGCATCTGAATGTTGGTCACGTGACTGTGGGACTACTTCAACGGTCATAAATGTGAAAGAAAAATGTGAACACAAGTCATTTTTTTCAGTGTCCTCGTAACTTCAAATAATCACTAAACAAATGGTAGTAAGGAAGGACTACCTATACACTATGCATCAGCCCTAAAATGATTATAAAATGCTTAGCTATTGATTGCTAAGCCATCTATTGATTGAATCAAGTCATGTACTGTACTGTAAGCAGTAGATCTTTTACTCAAACCAATACTGTATTAATAAATTAGTTCACTAACACAGTTTAGGGCAACTCATGAACTTAAAAGACTGGAGGAGTTTATTTATTTATTTGTTCGATCTTATAGGCCGCCCATCTCCCGAGGTATTCAGGGCGGCGTACAACATAAAGATGAACAATCAATTTAAAACAACAATAAAAAAATTAAAATACATATAAAAATTAAAAACACAGTACACTAAACTGTCGTTAGCTTTTTATGGAATAGGACATGTTTCACTGGGTTCATCAGTCCTGTGGATTACAAATGACAGGACTGAGTTCACACAACATGCAGTCTAAAAGCTATCTAGTTATGATTGATTCAAGAAATGAAATATACATTTGACAGAGTAGGTACCAGGGGTGAAATCCACTTACCTTCTCTACCAGCTCGCAAATGTGTACATGCTGCATCTGCGCATGTGCAAAGCCTCAGTAAAAAAGATTTACTGAGTTGAGTAGTTAAGCTAGAAAATTAAGTTAATTTATAATGTTTAATTTATAATATATTTTATATAATTACATAATGAAATAAATTTATATAATATTTATAGTTATAATTTCTAATATAATTTATTATAAGAACTTAAGTATTGGGACATATTGTGTTTTTATGCTTGATTTTGTGTACTTTCTGTTTTCTGTCTCTGCATGGAGGGGTATTTGTTACCAATATTTTGTTGATCATGGTTTATGTGTTTTGTATAATCATAAATAAAATATTTATGTATAAGTAGCTAAACGTACTTATGAACATAAAAGGGATAATGAGCCTGTAGCTGCATCATTGTGCCAGAGGTGGGATTCAGCAAGTTTTGACCAGTTCTGGAGAACCGGTAGCGGAAATTTTGAGTAGTTCGGAGAACCGGTAAATACCACCTCTGACTGGCCCCGCCTTCATCTATTCTCTGCCTCCTGAGTTCCAGCTGATCGGGAGGAAATGGGGATTTTGCAGTAAACTTCCCCTGGAGTGGGGAGAGAATGGAGATTTTACAGTATTCTTCCCCTGGAGTTGGGTGGGAATGGAGATTTTACAGTATCCTTCCCCTGCCACGGCCACCAAGCCACGCCCGCAGAACCAGTAGTAAAAATTTTTGAATCCCACCACTGATTGTGACTCTCTGAATTCAATCCTATCATGATTCATGAATGGGTTTACAATTGTGGGTGGGTGGCAGATGTTCCACTGCCCAACCCAGGGGTGAAATCTTCCCGGTTCGCCCGGGCCAGTCCTTCGGCGTATAGCCGATGGAACTGGCGGCGGTCGCAGCGCGGAGCTTCTCCCGCCCGCTTTCCCGGCCCGGCTGAACACAATCACCGCTTTCCCGGCCCGGCTGAACACAATCATTCGGGTTATTTTTCCCTCTGTGCATGCGCGCGCATGCACAGAGGGAAAAATAACCCGAATGGCGGCGTTCAGCCGGGCCGGGAAAGCGGGCGGGAGAAGCTCCCGCCGCGACCGCCGCCAGTTCCATCGGCTATACGCCGAAGGACTGGCCCGGGCGAACCGGGAGGATTTCACCCCTGGCCCAACCTTGGAAAAGCATCTAATAGAGTTTGGGTTCCATATTATTTAGCAATTTTTGAGTTCTGGAGTAGAAAATCAAAAGCTGGGGGCATATTAATAGGAAAGTTAAATGTGTCTAGAAGGTACTGAGTTGAATAACGCTACAATAACTATGAATGGCTAATCTCATTGATCCTCTGCACATTGCATGATTGCTGAACACAGGTGCTTGTGAATTCATTTTGGGGTTTATTTTTCTTTTAATCTTATAGTATACCTTGAATCTGTATACTCATCCGTTACAACCTCAAAATTAGGTAATTTTCTTTATCCTTTATCTATAGCCCCATTCATGTTGCAATTTTATACAGGTAATCTTCAATTTATGACTCTAATTGAGCCTAGTATTGTGATTCTAAGATGCTGATTATTAAATGGGTCATCATGTGATCAATCTGATTTTACTTTTTTTTAATGGTATTTAAGCAAACCAAAAAGCAAGTCCATTGTACCCAATTTGGGGGGGGTATTGTTGTTTTTTGCTGGAAACTGGAAGTAAATGCCAATTTCCAGCAAGAAATATCATAAACTGCAGTGACCCAGCAATAGTGCTGCAAGACTGTAAATGAGGTCCATTTACCAAGAGCCAAAAATACATTCATGTGATCAATGAAAGCAACCATTGGAACTTTGAATCTGGGTCACAAGTATCTTCCTGGATGGCTTTTAGCTACCGATAGCTACCGTAGAATATGTCTCTCGTGTTCCATGAGCACATAAAACTAATTCATAATGGGATCTGATTATTATTATTTTTTTGGCTTAATGTAGAAGCTTCTCTATGCAGGTAGTAATTGTTTAAAAGCCACAGTGGCATTTAATTAAGGCAAAAACAAACAGCATTATTGCTTAGCTTAAAATTGGTTAAATGAAAGAAGCAATAAGGAGAAAATTTGCAAAAGTACCATTTGGAGAGTAACATGCTCTGTTGTGGATTGGCATAATATGACTGAGTTTATTATACAAAACCATAATCTTTGTTTGGTTTTAACAGTGTGATGTATGAATCCAGACTTGTGATTTTAAAGCATGACTTCGATTTAGTGTAATAAGTGACCTTAGCTTTTGGTGTTTCTCAGTGAATTAAAATGCTGTTCGTGGATCCCTGCATTGACAGAAAAGTATGTCTGCAGAAAATTTGTTGTCTTCAGTGCTGATCGTCATTCTGATTCATTGTCTAATAGTGTTATTCAGGGGTGGGTTCCTCCCGGTTCGGACCGATACGTGCACACCGGTAGCAGCCCACTGGTGATGTCACGATGACATCACTGACCCAGAGCGGTCGTTGCCGGTCCCTGGGCGCCGCCATCTTTTTTTAAAAAAAAATTTGAATTTTTAAAAATTTCTTCTGTGCATGCGTAGAAGCCGAGTTTCTGACACTGCGCATATGTCACCATGTTATTTTTGGCTTATTTTCTTTGTTTTTTGAATTTTTTCAGATTTTTCTCCACTGCGCATGCCCCGCCCACCTGATGCTCGCTCACCCCGCCCAGCCTCTACTTGCAGAATCTAGCCACATACTTCTTCTGCTCACCGCTGCTGGCAAAGGTAAGGCAGAAGGGCACGGGCCGGCAGATGGGGGGGAGGGAGAGTGGCGGAGAGTGGCGGAGGGGTGATACCAGCAGCGGGTGGACCGATGTGTGCGGGGAAGGAGGGGAGCGCATGGGAGATCGACATGAGTAAACTGTAGCTAAGATCTCCAGCGTGCTTCCCTCCCAGGCCAGCTGAGAAGGGCTCCGGGAGGGAGAGCTGGTGGAGGGGTGATGCCAGCAGCGGGTGGACCGAGGGAGGGGTGGAGGGGAGGTGGAGAGGAGCGCACAGGAGATTGTCATGAGTAAACTGCAGCTAGGATCTCCAGCGCGCTTCCCTGCCTCTCCGCATGCATCGGTCCACCCGCTGCTGTATCCGCCAGCTCTCCCTCCTTCTCTCTCAGCTGCAGAGCATGTGTGGTGCCCACCCCGGCCACATGACCATCAAGCCACACCCACAAAATTAAGCCACACCCACAAAAGTAAGCCACACCCACAGAGTAACAGTAAAAAAAATTTGGAACCCACCCCTGGTGTTATTCCAATTATGAATTTAGCTCATGAAAGCAAAAGGATGGTAGTTTAGACTTCTGGCTTTGGTGCCTCCCTCCCTTCATATCTTCAATCATGGAAAAATCTCCATATTTTTCCATGATTGGAAAAACACCTACTAATTGTGCAGCAGATTCATACTATTGCCTCACAAGGTCCTCCTTTGGGACATGTGTATGACATCACAAGGAACATAGAAAAGGTATGCGGCTATGATATCATCCCCCCCCTTCTCTGAAGCAATGAGGTACTTGCATCACAGCAGCAAGAAGAGGATAAATGTAATTTCAGAACTATTGTATCACTAGGCTCCTTTTTTATGCTGCTTGTCCAAGCTGAATAAAGAAGTTTGGAGTCACAAAGGGAAGTAAATGGGAAATAAAACTTATGTTTAGCATTCTTCTCCTTCACCACACCCTTTTTTATATTAGAAACTTCCAGATAGCTCTGTGCTCTGTCTGGAAATGGTGGATGTATAGGAAGAGTTGATCCCATCACTCCCATCACTGCTATAATACATGATAGACCACTGCCAAGTGCTGCTGTATCAAATTTGTTAAGGGGGAACAATGGCAGAATATCAGTAGGGGAGCTGGACAGTGCTAGACAGAGGGACATTTCTGAATCATCCTGGAACAGTCAATAAGCACCTTTCTAATCTCACCCTCTGTTGTCACGTTGACTACTCTGATGAATGGATGGTGAAGCATCACAGATTTACACCGCTTATGGCTATTGCATGCTATTAAAGAGGAAACACTTTAAGAAGTTTTTCCCCAGCCCCTAAGTCTTTGCAAGCTTGTTTTGATTGCTACTCCCTCCGAAAAAGGTTTTTTCAGCCCTAACCAGGGGATAAAATAATGTGCTGAAGCTGACCGGACTAAGGACGCTAGCCAGATGAATACCTAGTAGGTAGATTTTTTCCCCTATTTTCTTCACCCAAAACTAAGGTTTTTTTAAAAAAAAAATTATTAAACACAATAAACAACAACATTTAACATTCAAAAAACAGAGATATAACAAACAAATGGGGCATTTGTAGCCCCCTATCCATCATAAGCTATTATTGGATATATTCTTTTTACATGTCGTTTCCTTAAGTATTCATATTGCTCTCAAACTTATTTTGAGATATACATTTAAGATCTTTACATAGTTACTTGAGTATACACCATTAAACTTTTTTCCTATTATTGATTACTTCTTTCTTTCAACCAATTATAAAATTTGTTCCAGGCTTTATAGAAATCAGATTCCTCTTTTTCTTTTCATTCTCTCGTTAGCATATCCATCTCCGCACAGTCCATTATTTTTTTTAATTATCTCTTCCTCTTTGGGTATCTCCTTGTTTTTCCAGGATTATGCGTATCTAATTCTTGCTGCAGTTAGGATATGAATAATCAGATATTGTATTTCTTTTTTATATACCTTGTTGGAAATCTAAGGTGCGTCTTATACTTCGGTGCATCTAATACTCCAAAAAATATGGTATATGTCTTTAGACAAATGGAAAAAAATGCAGGAATTAAGGGGATGTTGAAAGGATGTTTGACTAACAAAAAATAAAACACAAAGCTTTTTCAGGAGTCAGATTATTTTTCATAAAATCCCAAATGTTGGTTGTACTCAGGGGCTGACTGGGATGCATGAAGAGACATTGGTTTGAAGAGGTAAATGTGAGGAGAAAAAGGATCTCGTAGGTGGGATACATAATGGAGCAAATGGGTGTTGTTTTCTCACTGTAACCCTGTCCCCAGTTGGGTGGATCACTTTCCTGAGTACTGTGTTTCCCCGAAAATAAGACATCCCCTGAAAATAAGCCCTCCTCCGAAAATAAACCCTTTCCCAAAAATAAGTCCTCCCCCAAAAATAAGCCCTCCCCCAAAATATTTAAACGCATGCACAGCCGGTCCCCACCATTTCCTCTGGTTAGGGTTAGGGAGACCCAGCTGGAAATCAGGTAAGATGTCAAGAGGAGCCCCGTCTTGCTCCATGCGCCCCAAAATAATAAGACTTCCCCAAAAATAAGGCCGAACGCTTATTTCGGGGTTCAAAAGATATAAGACAGGGTCTTATTTTTGGTGAAACACGGTAGACCTCCCTCATTCCTCACAAGTCCAAAGTTCATCAGTGGCTATCAGAATTCAGACTTAATGAGATAGCAAAAAAAAATTGAGATGCTGAACTTAGAAACAGGTCTGTAAAATTTCTACGTACGTGAAGTGAAATCTCATCGTAGAGAACAAATCTAGGAGAAATGCCTCTTATCAAACATAGGCCTCTTTTTGGCTTAATTCCCTTCCCACACCTCCTGCTTCACATAATCATTGTCACCTCCATCCTTTGCTTGGCAAAACAACCTCAATTGAAAACCAGTATTATTATTTTTTATTACAGTGAGATGGAGAAGAGGCTCCTCCACTGAAGGTCTGCCTTTGGTCAATGTTTCTTTCCTTTGCCTCGGGATTTGCTTCTCCGCCGGTTCCCCCAGGAGCAGAAACTGATAAGGGAGAGGATCTTGCTGGATTTCCGGGTTGAGTCTGCAGAGAAACAAAAGAAAATGCTTCTTCAACTTCCCATGAGGTGTTGAGGGCAAGGGCAGATCCCCTCTCCCCTTCTGTGGTTGGCAGTTGGATTATTTTTTAAAAAAATTAGCTTTCCCAGGATCACATGGTGGGAGAATAACATAGAAAAGAATCACCCCTGGGAATGCCAACTGTTAGGGGGATGAATGATTTTATTTATTATTTTTTAGTGACATGTATATACCGCCTCACAGTGCAAGCACACTCTAAGCGGTTTACACCATTAAGCAATGTATATTTATATTGCCCCCAACAATCTGGGTCCTCATTTTACCTACCTCGGAAGGATGGAAGGCTGAGTCAACCTTGAGCCGGTGAGATTTGAACCGCTGACCTGCAGATCACAGTCAGCTAAAGTGGCCTGCAGTACCCTACTCTAACCGCCGTGCCACCTCGGCTCGGTCAGCATGATGCAAGCATGATGCTGGCTATCATCTGGAGCAAGGGTCTCCAACCTTGGCAACTTTACAACTTGTGGACTTCAACTCCCAGAATTCCTCAGCCAGCACACATTGGTTGAGGAATTCTGGGAGTGGAAGTACACAAGTCATAAGGTTGCCAAGGCTGGAGACCCCTATTCTGGAGCACATCTCAAGAATAAGCTGCCATAGGGCCAGGGACGTTTGGATGACAGCCTGTCTTACCTTTCCGGGCTGATTTCTTCTTGTTTGCTCTGCCGCTCTTACTGGTTTTCCTGAAAGAACAATCCCCAACAATTCTTTCAGTCTCCTCAAACTCTCCATGGGAAACCCCCTGAAGCTTTGCTCCTTTTATCACACTAAAATGCTTGTTTTTGGCTGAAGAACCCAAACCCCTCTTTCCTGCAGACCTGCCCAATCTTTGCCCTCCAGTTGTGTGCTGGACTGTGATATTCGGATCCCCAAGTACAGTAGCTACTCATAGAAAGCAGAACCGCAAAACGATTGTACTACAAGTCCCACCCAGTAATCTTCAAGCCTGTCTTGAATCATCTGTGACAGAGATGTACAATTTTGTCAGGCTGATGGCTATGCTTGGCCTTTGTGATGGAAACAGAATAAAATCTATTTTTAAAAATATCTGATCAGAGTCTATACTTGGTTCAAACTGCAGATAAATCAGATTTATGACTCAAATATAGTGTATTTCTTTTTTTTAAACTGTAAGCTTTCCCAGCAGGTGCCATCCAGTGTGTTAGGTTACACCTCTGATTACTTTTTAGAAATGATGAAAGCTGTGGATGAACACTTCTAGAGGATATCGTATCACCTGAGGACTTCATAGCCGAATAGAAATGTGAAGTGAAATCTTTCCAGTTCTAGTTATCAAGAGGGAGAACCTTCCAGATGCTGCTGAATGTCAACATGAAACATCTCCCAGTCTTGACTATGCTGGTTGAATGCTGGGAGCTGTCGCTGAGCAGCATCTGAAAGACCTAGGTTTCATTACTAATCAGGATATCTCACTTGCTTTAGCAGCTGTCCCCATGCACCTATTACTTCAGCTATAGATGGTTCGGTGGTTTAGAGCTAAAAGCTTACCAAAAAGCAGCATGTTCTCTTGGCCTCCCCACGTGAAATCCAAGTCCTTTTCTGATTATGGTGGCAAAAAAATATGGTCATAAATAAACTGGATACCTTTTTGAAGAAGCAGTGCTTCCAGCTCTCTCCTTCCTACTGCCTCGGCTCTTGCGACTGGGAGGTCTTTCAAAAGGCTGTGGTGGTGACCTCCTTCCCTCTGCCAGTGGGTAGCCGTCCAAGTCAAATATCTTTTCTTCACTGGCAATGGGAGACCAGCTGGGCCCTTGAGAACTTGGCAGGCTCTCCATGGACATTATCAGACTTTGTCTGCTTGCAACCTCTTCATGGATAAGGCTGGGAGTTTCAGATGGTAAGTATACACTCTGTTCACTCTCTTTTTCTTGTACGTTTAAGGATCCTGCTGGATTCTAAAACAAACACGAACCAGAAAGGTCTGAGCAATAAATCTTACTTGTGCATCATTTTTGGAATGCTTTCCAAGCCGTACAATAACCCTAAGTTGGTGTGGGAAAGACTCCTCTCTGAAACCTTCAGAAAAGTCTGCCAGTCAATGTCAATAAGTACTGGCCTAATTAGACAAATAGTCTGGCTTAGAATAAAGCAGCTACCTATGTTCCTGGCTTTCCAACTTGACTGTAAATGTCTTGGAATGATCCCCTTTGCATATATTATTCCATAACATGCCATTCCACTAATGATATGAAAACAAACAGAAGTTAGCAATAGAAAGACAGTACACCTTTGACCTGGAGGTTTCATGTTTGGTCTTGCGGTGAGATTTTATGCTCAAGTCTGAAGGTGGTCGCAGCATATTGACAACCTTGATCCACAGGCCAAAGATATCTTCCTGGGTGCTAGGCTGGGGACAGAGCTGCAGGTAAAAGGTACGGCCACTTGCCAGCTTGAATCGTAGCTGCTTCTTCTCTGGATTGTGGATTGAGATCCTAACCAGACACAGAGGAAAAAGCCTGCAAGACAGGGAGGAAGACAAGGGGCATGGAATATAGTTGACAACTTTTTCATATTTACAGCTATCAGAACACCAGTGAATAATGTTACTATTTGAAAGCTGTTGTTTCGTTTGGTATTTCATTAAATTAAATTAAAGCAATTTAACAATCTTTAATACAATATTCTGCAATCTCTGAGTTATTGCAATTAAATAATTAAATAATCTCCTAGTGAATGAGAAAAAAACGTTCAAAAAGTACAATTGGCACTAAGTTTATTAAGACCATATAAAATGGCACCAGCATGTTATGGGAGAAAGCGTGACAGGTCCAAAGTTATTTAGTCATGTCTAGGAATAAACCTGGACTTGGACCAGGGTCTCATCTTTTGCTGTGCAACATTTCAATGATTAATCAGACTGTCTTGGTCTATTTCAGGAGTGCTTAAATCTGGCCCATGGGGCTGGTCTGGAAATAGCAAAGGGCCGACGTTTGGCCACCAGGGTGTTGCAGGAGGCCATCCAGGTTGAAAATGAGGTGCGGGGGGGGGGCGTATGGCCCTTTGCCCCATTTTGACTGGCAGAGTGCTTCAGGAGGGGTCCATCCCACCTCCCCATCTCCGGCCGACCCACGGAGAACTATAATGCTGATCAAGCCCTCAAAGAAATCCAGTTTGACAGCCCTGGTCTATTTGATTCTTACCTCTACAGAAAGTAGGTAATCCCATTCCATAAAAAGAGGGGCCAATCTATAGTAGAAGATCTGAGAAAGATGAGACTACACCTCAGCCTCTGTCTTAGAGAGAAAAACTAAACCCACCTGGTGAGCTCATATCTCTTAACTGGGCGGCGTGGATGAAAGAAGGATTTAAGTTTTGGAGAAGGCTCTTCAGGAGGAAAGAGGGAACGAGCCAGAAGTAATACATTGGGGACCAGCAGACTGGGGCTTGTGCAGGCTACTGCAACAGTCATTGTCTGAATTTGATTGTGCACATCAATCACTTCTCCTCGCTTGCTAATCTGCAGAGAACAAATCAGGATTAATGCAGAGGCAGCCCTTTTGTGAAGACAAGTAAGCAGGTGACTCTTCCCTCCAGAATTTCAGGTCCCCTGATGAAATAACCCTCAACAGGATTTCACATTGCTGAGGTTTTAATTTTGTAAATATTTCTTGGTTCTAGGTGAATCAAATAGGAACAATGGATCTTCCTATTCAGAAGTTTAAGCTCTGTGCATCTATCCAGGCTTCCTTTACAGATGGGG
The DNA here is from genome assembly GCA_023053685.1 of Diadophis punctatus similis. Classification (NCBI taxonomy): domain Eukaryota; kingdom Metazoa; phylum Chordata; class Lepidosauria; order Squamata; family Dipsadidae; genus Diadophis; species Diadophis punctatus. The sequence continues at coordinate 15,987,544 of JALIGW010000009.1, read as the reverse complement.
TGAAAGGACAAATGTCTCTAGTGATCCCCTTCCTCAGGGAACCAAACTCGAATCACTTTCAGCCTCCAGTGGCTGTGCTGACATGGAGGATGGGATTTCTACTTCCAATGTATTTGAAGAGCAAGCATCTGGGCAGCCTCTGTGACAGTGGTACAGTTTACCTTCTTCTAGTCCATCACTCCGTTTCACCCTGTTTTCTATTAAACAAACCGAATCAAATTTTAAATATTTGAATCCTTGTTACCTATCACCTTATCTAACTCAGTCTTTTCTCTTCAAATTGATCTTAGAACGAGCAGGAAGACTCTTTGACACATCATGATTAGGATTACAGTTTTTAAGCAGGCCCTCTTACTTATCCTTTATTAGCTACTTGCTCTCTGGGTTATTATCAGATAGTAACACTTATTATAGCCAAATCATTATAGCTTCACTTGCTAATTTATTAAAATCAAGGCTGCTGTTAGAGGCGGAAAAGCTGCCTTCACTGTTTTTAATGCCATTTGGCAGACTTCATTATTTTCTCATGCTCCCATGACGGCAGAAATTCCACAAATGCAGCTTTTTCTGGAATGTGAGGCAGTGAAGGGAAAGAGAGGCATACACATGCTTTGCTGAACATCCATCTCTCCGGAGGCTGTGGCGTAAGGGTTGGGGTGTCATTTAAGAAAGGACGGGAGTCTTCCTAAATGCTGCCAACATAACTGGTTGGAGGATTCCAGGATCAAGAAGAATCATCACATTTCACCTGTGAATGTTGCTCTTAGCTGATTAAGACCATTGGATCCATTTAAGGCACCATGAAGGCTCAAAATTTCTCATTCTCATTTCTGAGGGGAAAAGTGTGATCCTTCAGTCACCAGCTATTTTCCTATTACTCTTCTTTGCTCTTTAATTGAAGCCTGGCAAGCAGGAAATAAATCAGTTCCAGCTCTTATCACTATATTCCAGTGCCAACAACGACAACTTTGCATCTGCTAAATTTCTACATGCCACGATCTAACTGATAAAACACAGAAACAGCTGTTGTACTGGATGTCTCGGATTATTTCCTGCACATTTTGGATAGTTCCTTTATCAAGAAGAATTCTATAATGTAAAATGCCAACCTAAAATCTTCTTCCCTCAGAAAAAAAAATAGTGGAACCTGCAGGTAGGAGAAAAAGTAGGAAATTATCTGTTTCCCTCCCTTTATTTGTACTACTGTTTAGATTCCCCATTTTTTCCCTTCCAATAAAACACAAACATATATGCATGGCCAGTTGTCTACTCTGATAAGTCCCAGGAATACAATCAATTTAATCTCTGTATTTCGTATATGGCAAAATTGTCATTCCTTATTTCCTTTATATTTTTACAATTATTTATTAATGTAGATTGAATATATATAATAAAAAGACCAGTAACAGAAGAATTTGGTTTCCCCTGTGGCTTGTTTTTATGATCCAGTTCCGCTGAGTATCCTAGAGCAAACACCCTCAATTTATACATTTTTTAAATGAAATGATAGATAGAAAATGTAGTCCTATGGTTTTTCCACTGCAAAAACCAGTGGAAATGCACCTGAGCAAATGGGAGGAGGGGGGAAATGAATGGATAGTTTGGAATGTCCCATCTGGGGAATGATCCTCATCCACTCAGAAGCTCTTTCTGCTTCCATTGTTGGAACGTATTGAATTTGCTATAGGTTGCTATGTTCTGCTATCAGAAACTTAATTTTAAAAAGCATGTTTTCTATAGGCAAGATTGGCGGCAAGTGACAAAACGAACAAACATCTGGCAATCAGAAATCATCTTTAGACATACCTGCACAAAGTCACTTTCCAACATGGGAGCAAACTTGAGTAAGTCGTATTCTCCATGGCGAAGCTGGTCTTGCAAAGGTCCCATTTCCCTGCCAAAAAGTCCTTTGCCATAGTCTCCTCCTGCTGAGACACTGGACAGCCGGGAACGTAGCATCTTTCTTCATCCTAAACCAGCATTGCGCATAGAAAAATGTGAGAACAGAACTTTCTGTGACTTAATAGCCCTGCAGAGTCGAATGGTTGGATGGCTATATAACTGCAAGTTCAAATTCCATAGCTAATCAGAAAATCTACCTAAATGTTTGGGAACAGCTGTCCAGAAAGCTGCAGCTTGACTCTTGCAGGAAACTGTTAAAAGCTTCATAAAACTCCATTGTTAAAATAGCTTATATTGTCTAACTGCCTGTTTTTAAGCAAAATTCAAAATCTTGGCTAAGAATTATACAGTGCTCTGTTATTATAGATGACATTTTTGAAAGGCAATGTTCTTTCTTTTGGGCCTGCTCCAATATAAATTTTTCCAAAAAAAGACTTTTCTGTTGAACTTACTACTCTCAAGGTGTTTAGAAAGAATGGAAAAAAACAGCCTTTCTAAGAGTTGCTCTCTAGGTTTTTGAGCTCATTGCCAAAGGAAATAAGGTTAGCTCTTTCTCCATATTTCTGAAATAGACAAAATATTTTTATCCTGGCCAAACTCTTCAATTGTGTTTTTAAACATGTTTAACGAGGCTTTAAATCTGGGCAGTGAGGCGGGTGTCATATAAATTTAATAAGTAAAATGCATTTTATCTCTGTCAATGTGATAAAACATATGCATAATTTATATATGCGTGCATGTCTTGTATTTTGCATAAAATGGCATTTCTTAGTTGAAGATTGGTGCTAGGCACCAATTCAATAAATAAATGGTACATGAAGGTGGAACATATTGACCATGATGTTATTCTTTGACCTTGTCAGGCTTGGAACCTTGAGGAGTTCTCAGAATGTAACATCCATCATTCCCAAGGAGAATACTAGTTTGAGGTGACAGAAGTTGTAGAAGTCAGCATTTCTGTAGAAGACTAGGATGGAAAAAGCTGGCACACAGGCTTATTTGGAAGTACTTTAAACTGATAACTGAATTAATTTTTCCAACTAAATATTGGTTTATTTTAGACATTCCAAATCTGTGCTTTCCTAAAATGTCTAGCAGATCATCAAGAGTGCAAAACATAGGCTTCAACAGATTTTGGCTGTCCCCAAAACTCTAATATTCTTATTTTAAAACTACAATTTTAAAAACAGCAGCATATTCAATATTTAAAAAATTCAGCATAGCATCTTAATTAAAAGCAGCTTGTATTAAATGCAGTTCAATGCCCAATTAATAGTCAAATTATATTTCTTGGCAGTAAGTTCCAGAGATAAGGGATGATTGCAAAGTTCCCCTGATTAAACATAAAAGGAGGCTCTACTCACGGTCACTCATGCCCTTGTCACCTCCCGCTTGGACTGCTGCAACGCGCTCTACATGGGGCTACCCTTGAAGAGTATCTGGAGACTTCAGTTGGTGCAAAATGTGGCTGCGCGTGCTGTGGTGGGTGTGCCAAGGTACACCCACGTGACACCTATACTCCGCCAGCTGCATTGGTTGCCCATCGGTCTCCGGGTCCAATTCAAGATGTTGATCACCATCTTTAAAGCCCTTCATGGCTTAGGACCAGGCTATCTCCGGGACTGCATTCTGCCTCACACTTCCCTTCGACCGGTTAGGGCCCACAGAGTTGGCCTCCTCCAGGTCCCGTCGGCCAAGCAATGCTGGCACACAGGAAAGCCGTTAAGACATGGCTTTTCCTGCAGGCTGGGGGTAGAGCTTAATCCACTCGAGCTCACCCCCAAGTATGTATGGTTGTTGAATGATTGTTGGGTGATTTTAATATTGTGTCTTTTTTAACTTTTATATTGTTTTTAAGTATTATTTATAAATTGGTTATTCTTGTATTTTTTTCTGTTGTACGCCGCCCTGAGTCCTTCGGGAGTTGGGCGGCATATAAGAAAACCAAATAAATAAATAAATAAATAAATAAATAAATAAATAAATAAATAAATAAATAAATAAATAAATAAATAAATAAATAAATAAATAAATAAATGTAGCTGCAATAATCAGGCATTTCCCATTTAGATGGCTGAAAGGGGTGATATCATATCTATGAATGATTCCCCTGTGTACAATTACCATTTATTGACAGGAAAGGCAGCCATAGAAGTGAATGATCTAGTATTATTTTTAACTAGCTTGCAACATTCAAATTTATTAAACTGAATTGGTTCTCATAATCAGATCTTATTCATATATGATGCTTAATAATTAATTGGTGTTTATGCATATGTATGAAGGACTATTGGACAAAGAAGGGCTTCCACAAAATAGCTTTTGGGTGCCCAGATCAAAAGAGCAGAAGAGAAAATTTTGAAGGTCTGTTGATAGACTTGGGGCATGGGAGAAAAGCTGCTTAACTTTTGCTCATCTTTTTTCTTTAAGGCTTCCTTGCCATTGCTGGATCTTATAGACACAATTTTTAGATGATCATTTTTATAGTCATTTAAGATGACTTCAGCTAGCCAGAATCCCTATACCCCACCCCAAAACCTAGGACTCACTGATTGTCTTTATGGAGCTTGTAATATATGTTCTTCAATGCTTACTGCCCAGAGCTGCTGCATTTATGCTTCCTCTCTTTTGCCTAGGGGGCAATTTTGTGATGTCATCATTGTCTCTATGACCTTTTTAGCCCAAGGGTGTGTGGGAGGATAAATAGGAAAGAGTTGGTGGGAGCAAGTCTCTACTCACCTGTTATCTATGGATATAGTGTGTTAAGACCTGCTAAAGTGAAATTAACCTTTAGATGACCCTAACTGTTAACTCCAACTGTTTTGGAGGGAAACTTTGAACATTCATATTAAGGCGGGTTTTTCAAGTATTATGATTGGTTAAGACCCTGTGGACCCAGAGTATAAATTACAGGCATTGCCTACTGTTCCTCAGTTCCAGTTTTGAGTCAATAAATACAGTTGTAACTATGCTGGTCTGCTTCTTGCCTACTGAAGCCCACTACACAATATCACCTATCAGCTAAGTTGAAGATATAATGAAGTTCCTTCATCCCACATCAAGAAGCTTCCTTGTTTTCCCTGGAGAAGATGCTTGCTTTGTAATTCTGGGAATTGACGTCCATTCATCTTAAATTGCCGAGATCTAGAAACACTGCTCTACTTTTTCAGACAGTCATTACCAGCAGCTTTAGCCAATCTTAGCCACAGTGAGGGATGCTGGGAGTTAAGTAAAATCTTAGGAGCCACAAGTTCCCCACATACTTTCCAGCTGGAGGATATGAATGATTGTCGACAAATTGGATGAAATGTAATGCCTATTGTTCATAGAAGCTTTCCCCTCCACTTCAGGGCACATGGATGGGAGTCCTGAAGTAAGACATCATTGCTTGCTGCTTCCTTCCCCTCCATCCAGGAGCAGAACTTCCCTCCTTGATTCATCTCCTCCCCTTGGATAATGGCTGCAGGGAGGAGCAAGGCCTTGCAGGAAATAGAGAATGGAAGTTCATAGAACTGGAAGGAGGAAGTTATAATTCCTTAGTGCTGGGGTTGATTTAAAATGATTTCTGGTGATCAAGTCTGTCCAGAAAATTGGCATGATAAACAATCAATTTATATATTTATTTTTTAAATGAATAACTGCCTATGCTTAGGGACATCTTGCTTAACTGTCAAAGCTGAGACTTGGCCCAGATGAAGCCCTGGCTAAGAAACCACCTGCTGGGCAGCCCATAAAAAGTCATTGTGGGGTAATAAAACACAGGCACCTGCCTTCAGGTCAACATTAATGTTGGATGCAGTTGCTCAAATACTTCCTCAGAGGCTTTTAGTTGCTCTGAGCCTCTTCTCTCCCTTTATCTTCCCGTTCAGTTGCCAATTTGAAGGAGTCAAAGGTTCTTAGTTCAGAGGCATCGAATGAGCGGCCTTCCCCTGTTCTGGAGACCATCTCTGTCTTTGCTTGGTTAATGTTAAGAAGGTTTTGCTGAAGGATAAAGGATTGATGAGGATTTGGGTGATAAGCAAAGCATTTGTGTCTCCTTTCTCCTAAACAGCTCATTGTAAGAAAAGAACAAGGTAAGGAAGGAAGGAAGGGGTTATTTAAGTCAGTTTTTCTGTCATTCACCAGAAAACATTGGACTACAGCTCTTATGATCCTGGGTTACATGGAGACTTATGAATATACTGTATTTTTCGGAGTATAAGACGCACCTTAGTTTTGGGGGAGGAAAACAAGGAAAAAAGGCCTCTGCCTCCAAGCAATTTGCCAAACACAACAGCCAGCACAGATGATATACACTGTTTGCTGTGTATTTCTGTGCATGTGTGCCTGACCCATAGAAATAGCAAAGAATTGGAGAAATGTACATTATGCCAGAAAGTTTTCTTAAATGTAGGCACACTAACTCCTCCCAATTACTTAAATAGATCTACTCCAAGGTAAGTCAGGATTTAACTCTAATACTAAACAGGACACTGTTACATTTCAGACTATACTTGTACAGAGCTGTTAAAATTAATTAAAATTTATGGAAGTATACATTATTCTCTATTATTTAAAAGAAGATACAATAGCACTGGGCCTCTTCAGAGCAAGCATTTATTTTAAAAAGCTTCTTTATTTTGTTAAGTTGTCTAGATTTACAGGGGTCTCCAACCTTGGCAACTTTAAGACTTGTGGACTTCAACTCCCAGAATTCCACAGCCAGCAAAGCTAACAAAGCTGGCTGTGGAATTCTGGGAGTTGAAGTCCACAAGTCTTAAAATTGCCAAGGTTGGAGACCCTGGCTCTAGAACAATAATAAAGCAGTCTTTAAAAAATAAGTCTAATAATTTGAACATTCTACAGACATTTATAGTTATTCACTTACCCCCTTTCATCCAGTTCAGCAGAAAATAAAAATCTGCTTATCTCTCCCAGCTATTTGCCTCTTTGCAGTTTCAGTTTCAGTTTCATTTTAGCTCGTGGCAAATCAGCTGGGGATCAGGAAGCTGCTAAGGACTTGCTTGTCGTAACAGGCTCTTCCCTGTTTGCTGCAAACAGGTAAATTGCTGGAAGACAGAGGCCAAAGGGTGGGTGGGGGTGGGTGGGGCTACATTCGGTGTATAAGACGCACCCAAGTTTTCACCCTCTTTTGGGGGGTAAAAAGGTGCTCCGAAAAATACGGTATACACAACATTGTGACTGATTGTATATGACAAGCTTAAACTTTAACCCAGATCAACAAAATCCATCTGCTGGGTCCAGATCATCATATTATAATTTAATTAATAAACAATAGCGGGGATTACACTGTTTGCTGAGCCATACACTACTCAAACTTACTGTGACCCAACCTATAGCAGTTTGCAAACCCAGCAGCCATCCTTGGCGGTTGATATGGGCAGCTAGATTCAGCCTCTCTGGGAAAGTAAGATTTTAACCCACTAATTTTTTGCAGACTACACTGCCAACCTCTCTTGCTTTTCTGCAAACTAACTGAAATGAAATTTGTGATGCTGACTTTCAATGCTGAGGCCTCAGCTGATCCTGTCCTCAGAAAGATGAAAATGGATAGCTAACAAACTAAACAACTAATGCTGTTGAGACTTTTTCCTAAATAAAAAATGGGCAATCATTAATATTTGGGGAAGGGTGGCAAGGAGCCATTCTGCTGTGGAAAATGATGTCAGTGGTGGTGTCATATCTGAGCCTGGAACATCATCTTTTAAGTTTCGAGTATTTCTTTACACAAAGCGTATTTCAGATATAAAAAAGAAAAAAAATCTAACAATTGGAACCTACAGATCGGTAGTAAAAATGCTTTTTAAAAGTAAAAAAAAAGTTTTCCACGATTGCATGGCACAGCTAATTGTCACAGCTAATGAATATTTTTTTAAAACTTTCTTAAAAGTATTTTTACTACCTATTCCCCGGAGCTGGTAGTAAAAATATGCTTAAAAAAATAAAAAAAAGTCCCAACTCGCAGCTGTTTGACAATCAGCTGAGAGGGGAATCATCGGAACCTTTTTAAAAAACTTTTTAAAAGCATTTTTTTAAACTACCTCTTTGCTGTAACTGTGACTCTGTGAGGTTCCTGCTTTGTTGCAGGGGCCATTTTGTGTGAAATCCAGCTGCCTCTGCATTGTGTGTGAGTCAGTTGTGTAGGAGTCAGTTGTGTAGCTTTTGTGTTATTTTTGTGCAAAGTGTGAAAGTTGGTTTTTGAGCTCTCTCTGACTCTGTGAGGTTCCTGCTTGTTGCAGGGCCCATTTTGTGTGAAGTCAGCTGCTTTTGCATTGTGTATGAGTCAGTTGAGTGGCTTTTGTGTTGTTTATGTGTGAAGTGTGAACGTTGGTTTTGAGCTCACCTGGTCACATGACCATGACCACCAAGCCACGTCCACCAAGCCATGCCCACATAACAGGTAGGGAAATTTTTTAGCTTTCACCACTGCTATAGATTATTTATTTATTTACGTGTATCCTGCCGATATTGTTTTGACAAATAACTCAAGGCAGCGAGCATATCCAACACACCTTCCTCCTCCTTTACTCCCCAGAACAACAACCCTCTGAGGTGGGTTGGGTGGAGAGAGAGTGACTGGCCCAAAATAACACAGCTGGTTTTCATGGCTAAGATATACAGGGTGAACCAGAAGTCAGGCCTCATAGGCCAATCACAATATGTTTTATTATTTATTTATTACATTTTTATGACATCCATCTGTCCTATAAGGGGCCTCTAGGTGGCTTACAGGCTATAAAACAAATAGAAAAGTAATTAAAATATGTTAAAATGTTAAAACCACACAGATTAAAAATTTAAAAACTATAGAAAACTCAAAATTAAGAGACAGATGGCACAGGAATGAGGTCTTACCTTATCACGTACCCATTGATATTTTTAAAGGGAAAATGTTCCAGTCTTAGGAATGTTCAAACATCCTGTGTCAAAGAAGTAAGGAAGTTATTAGATGAAAACGTACATTATATTTAATGTAATTTAGTCAATGTGACCTAGTTTTTAGTGTGCCCTAGGAATATATGTGTGGATATGTTTGTAAAAACATATATTAGTCACTGAAGAAATGGAAAGAAAGGGGCTGAATAGCCAATCATTGCCTACCTGTGGCTTCGGTGAACACCCCCCACCCCGCAATTGGTAGTAATGTTAGGAGCCACTATAGGATTAATAAATGGGTCAGAGCTTTTCTGTCTTCACCATATTTTTCTATCAGGTACCAAGATGGAAATATCTTCCTCCTGGACAGCAAGACCAGGTACCTGATTTTAGAAAGCAGGTGCTGCTGCACTCATGGCATGGCTGAGGAATTTTGGGAAATGTAGTCCCCACACACTTGAAAGGGGCCAGGTTAGAGAAGGTGGCCCTCCTGTAGCTCAGGAGAGTGCTAAAAAGAGTGCGTTAAGGCTGACACAGTACTGTTGATTTCACACGCTGTGCTAGTTATAATAATAATAATAATAACAACAGAATTGGAAGGGACCTTGGAGGTCTTCTAATCCAACCCCCTGCCTAGGCAGGAAACCCTACACTACTTCAGACAAATGGTTATCCAACATCTTCTTAAAAACTTCCAGTGTTGGAGCATTCACAACTTCTGGAGGCAAGCTGTTCCACTGATTAATTGTCCTACAGTAACTGTCAGGAAATTTCTCCTTAGTTCTAAGTTACTTCTCTCCTTGTTTAGTTTCCACCCATTACTTCTTGTTCTACCTTCAGGTGCTTTGGAGAATAGTTTGACTCCCTCTTCTTTGTGGCAACCCCTGAGATATTGGAAAACTGCTATCATGTCTCCCCTGATCTTTCTTTTCATTAAACTAGACATACCCAGTTCCTGCAACCGTTCTTCATATGTTTTAGCCTCCAGTCCCCTAATCATCTTTGTTGCTCTTCTCTGCACTCTTTCTAGAGTCTCAACATCCTTTTTACATCGTGGCGACCAAAACTGAATGCAGTATTCCAAGTGTGGCCTTACCAAGGCATTATAAAGTGGTATTAACACTTCACGTGATCTTGATTCTATCCCTCTGTTAATGCAGCATAGAACTGTGTTGGCTTTTTTGGCAGCTGCTGCACACTGCTGGCTCATATTGAAATGGTTGTCCACTAGGACTCAAGGTCCCTCTCACAGTTACTACTGTTGAGCAAGGTACCACATATACTGTACCTGTGCATTTTGTTTTTCTTGCCTAAATGTAGAACCTTACTTTTTTCACCATTGAATTTCATTTTGTTTGATAGCACCCAATGTTCAAGTCTGTCAAGATCCTTCTGTATCCTGAGCCTATCTTCTGGAGAGTTGGCTATTCCTGCCAGTTTGGTGTCATCTGCAAATTTGATGAGTTCCCCATCTATCCCTTCGTCCAAGTCATTGATGAAGATGTTGAAGAGTACTGGGCCTAAAACAGAGCCTTGGGGTACTCCACTGCATACTTCCCTCCATGTAGATGCAGTTCCATTGAGCACTACACGTTGAGTGCGGTTGGTTAGCCAGTTTTGAATCCATCTGGTGGTGTTGCTGTCCATCCCACATTTTTCTACTTTATCTAGTAGTAGGTTATGGTCTACTTTATCAAATGCCTTACTAAAGTCCAAGTAAACCACATCGACAGCATTCCTCTGGTCCACTAATTTTGTCACTTTGTCAAAGAATGCAATAAGATTAGTCTGGCATGATCTGTTTTTGACAAACCCATGTTGGCTTTTGGTTATTACTGTGTTTGCTTCTAGGTGTTCATTGATTTGTTGCTTGATTATCTTTTCCAAAATCTTCCCTGGTATTGAGGTCAGGCTGATAGGTCTGTAGTTTCCTGGATCTGTTTTTTTCCCTTTTTTGAAGATGGGAACTACATCAGCTCTTTTCCAGTCCTCTGGCAGTTCCCCGGTGCTCCAGGATCTTTGAAAGATATAGTTCAGTGGTTCTGAGATCTCATCTGCCAGTTCCTTCAGAACCTTGGGGTGTAATCCATCTGATCCTGGTGATTTGAATTCGTCTAGGGTAGACAGGTGTTCCCTTACGATTTTCTTCCCTATTTTAACTTGTGTTCCTAATATGTTTTTTGTGATGCTGTTTTTGATAGGTTGGACTGTTTTTTCCCTTTGTGTAAAGACAGATGCAAAAAACGTGTTAAGTAGCTCTGCTTTCTCCCTGTTGCTTGTCACCTTCTTGCCACTTTCTCCCTGCAATGGACCAATTGTTTCCTTGACTTTTTTCTTGTTTTTAATATGTTGGAAGAAGCTTTTTTTGTTACTTTTTACTTTTGTCGCAAACCTTTGTTCATTGTGAGCCTTAGCTTTCCTCACTTCATCTTTACAGGCTCGGGCTATTTGCTGGTATTCTGCCTTAGTTATTTCCCCTTCTTTCCACTTTTTATACTTGTCTTTTTTGTCTTTCAATTTGTCAGAGAGTTCTTTATGCAGCCATGCTGGTTTTTTTTGAGACCTATTATTTTTCTTCTTCATTGGTATTGTGCTAGTCTGGGCTTTTATAATCCCACTTTTCAAAATTTCCCAAGCTTCTTGAGTTGTTTTCCCCTTGAGGATTCTCATCCATGGAATCTTTCCCAAGTTCTCTCTAAGTTTATTGAAATTAGCTCTCTTAAAGTCCAAGACTCTAGTTTGATTTTGTTCTACTGCTTGTGTTTGCATAATGTTGAATTCCAATATTGCATGATCACTTGCCCCCAAGGTTCCTGTAGCTTCAACACCTTCTATCATTTCATCTCTGTTAGTGAGAATTAAGTCCGATATAACTGATCCCCTTGTTCCCTTCTCTACTTTTTGGGTAACAAAGTTGTCTGCTAGGTTTGTTAGGAACCTGTTGGATCTTCCACTTGGTGCAGAGTTTGTCTCCCAGTTGATGTCAGGGTAGTTAAAATCCCCCATTACTATTGTGATGTGCTTCCTACATACCTTAGTTAGCTGACTAGCAAAAAGTTCATCTACTTCCTCTGTTTGGTTGGGTGGCCTGTAATATAGACCTATGGCAATGTCATTTCGCCCCCCTTTAATATTGACCCAAATGCATTCAAGATGATTTTCATTATTGTTGTGCTCTATTTCTGTAGAGATGTAGTTACCGTACTTTTTGGAGTATAAGACGCACCTTTTTCCTCCCTAAAAGTGGCTGAAAATTTGAGTGCGACTTATACTTTGAATGTAGCTTTTTTTCCAGCCCTAACTAGGTGCTAACAGATCTTCCCAGCTCTTACCTTGCAGGCTTTTTCATTGTTACTCTCTCCAAAGAATGTTTTTCCAGCACTAAGTCTTTGCAGGGTTTTTTTTTCATTGCTCTACTTGCTCCGAGTAAGTTTTTTTCTAGCCCTAACCAGGTGCTAATGATCTTCCCAGCTCTTACTGGCTTGCAGGTTCTTTCATTCTTATTCTCTCAGAAGAAGGTTTTTTAAAGTCATAACCAGGAGATAAAATAATGTGCTGAAGCTGCTCCGAATAAGTTTTTTTCTAGCCCTAACCAGGTGCTAACGATCTTCCCAGCTCTTACTGGCTTGCACGCTCTTTCATTGTTACTCTCTCAGAAGAAGGTTTTTTTAAGTCCTAACCAGGGGATAAAATAATGTGCTGAAGCTGATCAGACTAAGGATGCTAGCCAGATGAATACCTGGTAGGCAGATTGTTTTCCCCTATTTTCCTCCCCCAAAACTAAGGTGCGTCTTATACTCCAAAAAATATGGATACTTCTTACATATATTCTTACATATTTCTTACATATAGTGCAACTCCACCTCCTCTTTTATTTGGTCTGTTTCTTTTAAATAATTTAAATCCATCTAGCTGTATATTCCATTTGTCAGTTTCATCCCACCAAGTTTCCGAAATGGCAACTATATGGCAACTATATTATATCTTCCCTCATTTACTTGAATTTCTAATTCTCCCTGTTTATTCCTCATACTCTGTGCATTGGTGTATCGACATTTAAGTCCATTTTGATTGACCCTGTGTTTATTGTCTACATAACCTGTGTTGTGCCTGACTGCCCCTACTTTCTTGCCACCTGTTTGATTAGTGCACATGGTATGGCACTCACTATTAAATGCTTGGCTTTGCTTGACAGCAGAGATGATAAACTTACCCGCACACACATCTATGTTGTGTGCACTGTTAACCCTATTAATTTTAGATTTCTGGGGACAGAAATGATCTGTATCAATTAATTCTCTGTCCCCGCTGTTCAGTTTAAATGTTTATCCAGGAAATCTGTGAATTTAATACCAAGTAGCTCAGTCCCTTTCCAACCCCTCTTGTTTTGCAGAAGGCCCAATTAAAAATAAAATGGTGGTGAATTGGGCCTTAAAGAGTCAGAGTCTGTAATTCTCAGCCAGCCCCGGGCACAACCGGAGGCAGCCACTGCTCATATGAATTGCCAGGAGCCTGCCTCAATTACCTGAAAGGAAACCAAAAAGTACCTTTTAAAAAATGCTGCTCTTACAATTAGCAAAGAAGGTGCTCAATCAAGCCCCCAAATACTAGAGCAACTCTCTTTTCCTATTCACAAGCAGGAGCAATTTGTGGAAATGGAGCACAAGCCCACATGCTGCTAAGCTTTCCTTAGTTTTCACTTTGCAGACTGAACGGAAGAGGGCGGAGTAAGCCGTTTTCTCCATTCGGTTTGTTCCATTATGTGCTCCTTTCTTATTTTATATAGAAAATTAGTATTTTCAGGGCCCAGGTAATCACGGTCATCTGCACCTAGTGGAGAAAATACCATGTAATTTAGATATTGTTCTAAAGAGTTTCTGTGAAAGAAACTTCCCAGTTGCCAGAATTCCCAGCCTGCACAGATTGAGAGGCTATTGCAGAACAAATCTAGGTGGGTTGGGATGTATGTTTGCAATTAAGCACCTAACCCAAACATATTAAAGCCCTTTCTTCTTCTTCTTCTTCTTCTTCTTCTTCTTCTTCTTCTTCTTCTTCTTCTTCTTCTTCTTCTTCTTCTTCTTCTTCTTCTTCTTCTTCTTCTTCTTCTTCTTCTTCTTCTTCTTCTCCTCCTCCTCCTCCTCCTCCTCCTCCTCCTCCTCCTCCTCCTCCTCCTCCTCCTCCTCCTCCTTATAATACAATGCTGGCAGAAGAAGAAAGAGAAGGAGCTTGGACTGGTGACTCTACTGGCAAAGCAAGGCATTTCTGCACAGAGCCAAGGAGTGGCAATTGTGTCCCTGCCCTGGGTTATTAGGGCTCCAACCCCTTCCTCTTGCTTTTCTTCTTCCTTGGTTTCACTGTGGCACTACCGCTCGGATAGCTATGCTGATTGGACTTCAGGACTGCGTCCACTGCATCACAAAAAGCCTGAGAAGAGTCCGAATAGCATCTTCAGTTTGAACCTGGTGGAGAAACTGCAGCAACTGGGCCTCGATAAGGTCTTGGCTAGAGGGGAAGCATCATACCTAACCTTACATCAGCAGGAACTTCACCAGGGAAAGAAATGTTGCTCTGGACTTGGAAACCAGCAAGATCCAGCGGAGCCTCAATAAAAATGAAGGGGGTGTTTGTGTGTCCTACTGCCTGCTTTAGGAAAGCTGGACAAAATTCGGTTGTACAGCTAGAACACTGGGTGTACCTGGTTGAGGAGCACTTAAGTTCTGCTTAGAGCACGGTTTTCTTCACTACTTTGAATCACTGTTTATGCCATGTCTATTACAGGGATACATTGCATCTTCATTCTTCAATTTCTTTTTCCCTCCTTGTCTCCTCCCCACTGCTGATGGAACATTTCTGTCAAATTACGGTTTTCAGACCGGTATCTAGTCGTATCCCTGATCCCAAGCCCATTTCTTCTGCCTTTTGTTGTCAATCTTATTCTACTAGAATTGCACAAGTCACAGAGCCTTCTGGGTTAGGAGACATGGGGCAAAAGGAGGGAGGAAACTCTTGAACTTCCCAGCTAGAAATGGCAATGGACAGACTGAGCATTGGAAGCAGTGGCTGGAGTAGATTGTTGTCTGTGATGAGAAGCAAAGGTTAGCAGTAGCTTTTCTACATTGTCTTAGCTCATTGTTTTCGGATTTGGGTTTGCTTTCACCTGTCTCTGCCCTCATTATATTTCTCAGTTTCTACAGGGATGGCAGGCTAAATAGAAATTTTGGTGGGAAGTTTTATTTTATTGTGATGAATTGATTGAGATATTCCTTCATCCCCTTTTACTGCCAATGCTGGTATCCTTGACCTTTGTTAACTGTGACATGGTGTCTGGGTCTTTATCTTGATGAGCCCTGCGGAGATTTTCCCTCTTAGAGACCTTATCATAGTTTATTATAAAAAATAATGATGAAAGTTCATCAGGCTTTGGTTGTGGTTGTATTATACTTCTGAAATGAAACGGCTGTTGCTTTTTCTTTGGTGTCTGAGAATTTTGTTTGGGAATGTAGAATTTCCTGTTTCTTAAAAACCTGGCTTCAGCAAAAAACCATCTTCTGTACGTGCACAGAAGCCAAAAACAAGATGGTGCCGCTGCCACGAGAGCCAGTTTGGGGGTGTGGCCAGCCAATGATTGCTCTCGCTTCAGCGAGCGGGGGAAAATTCCTGCTACCGGTTCTATAGAACCGGTCCGAACCGGGAGCAACTCACCTCTTTACCTAACCCATTAATATTGCTAAATTTATTTAATTTAACTTAGTGTTAAAACCACCCATTGTTACTTATAAATCATAGTTTATTATAGGTCAATATTGTTCTTGAAAGGATTAGAACATATACAGAGTGTACCTAACTCAACTTTTGATATTCCTTGCTGCTGAGCTGAGTTCCATTGTAACCTAATGTGCCAACTGCAAAGATAAAGCCCTCCACGCTAATTGCCAAATAGCCTTGTTTGTAACTTAAAATGTGTATTCTCAGCAACTTAATGTGAGATAGCACCCCCTAAAAAAGCTCTGGGCTATATGCCAGAAAATGTATTCCTTTCCCCTTTTTGGGGTTCTTTGTTTGAGGGTGCTGAGAAAATCATGAGGTTTGCATGAACTAATGAATATGAAATCATATGTCTAACACTATGACGATCTGTGCAAGCTGTGTAAACTATAATAAGTTTGAGAAAAAGTTTTCTTGTGCGTCTCTTGCTCTCTCTGCCTGCTCTGTTTACAGCAGGAGATTAAAAGAAAATGCCCGGCTTTAATCTTGATCAATAATGAATCTGAATATCAGTGGCCTCATGTTCAGAATCTCATTGGAATTTATCAGATTCTGGGCTGCATCAAAAAAAAAAACCACCCTTTCATTCTGATTCATGCTGACAAATTATTGTTAAATGAATTATGGCATAAGATGAGTAGTAAACTGTGATGTCTTATTTTGGTACAAGTAGCTTTGAAATTTGCATGTAGGAGGAGTGATCGTAGAGAGATAAGATAAGAAGCAAATATGTTGATCACAGCCTCATATCCTGGAGATTTCAGGCTTTGGGCATTCAGATGAATGTCAGAAACCCCTTCTGTAGTGGGAAAGGGCATAATATGGAGATAAAATATATAACTTCTTTCATACAGCCGAGGTGGCGCAGTGGTTAGAGTGCAGCACTGCAGGCTACTTCAGCTGACTGCCAGTTGCAGTTCAGCTGTTCAAATCTCACCGGCTCAAGGTTGACTCAGCCTTTCATCCTTCTGAGGTGGGTAAAATGAGGACCCAGATTGTTGGGGGCAATATGCTGAACTCTGTAAACCGCTTAGAGAGGGCTGTAAAGCACTATGAAGCGGTATATAAGTCTAAGTGCTATTGCTATGCATGTCTCAAAGGCGCCTTTTTCTTCAAAAGGCAACTGGACATTTTTTTCTTTGAGGAAGAAGAATGTTTCCCTTCTCATCCAAGAAGCTTCATCAATTTTGATGATGGCGGGGGGGGGAGGGGAGGGATGGAAGGATAGGTAATGACAGTTGAGACTGGATAGTGGGGGGGGGATGGAAGGATCGTATTTCTTTGCAGTCATCTGGTCTTTAGAAGTCTCTGATCCACCTATGTTAGAACTGAACACCCGTCCCTGAACAGAGGAAGAGGAATAAGGCACTGCCTATCTCCAGTTTACAATGCAGCCCTTGCAGCAGTCACAATAACTTTCCACAACCAGTAGCACTCTGTTTCAGGTGACCCTGAGGGCACAACCCCCCCTCACCCCCAAAATGGCCTTAACAGCTCTCAGAGAATGCTAACCACCAGATGACTGCAAAAAAAAAATACAATCTTTTCGCCTTCCCTCCCCCACCATCCTATCAGAACTATCCTTCCCTCCCCCACCATCCTATCAGAACTATCCTTCCATCCCCTCACCATCAACCTCAACTGTCAGTACCCATCCTTACATCCCCTGGCCATCAGAACTGATGAAGCTTCTTGGATGAGAAGCAAAATGTTTTCTTCTTCTTCCTCAAGGAAAAAGCAGTCCAGTTGCCGTTTGAAGAAAAAAGCATCTTTGAGACAACTATGACCTGGATGACTGAGAGTCTCCACAGATTTCTTCCATATACATTTTTGATTGTGATCATTTTAGTCCAACCTGTCTAGAAAATGCCACATCAGGGGCGGTGGGTTAGACAATAAGGGTTCTATACTTGTATTATCTCTCCACAGGCAGAATAGATGAGAGGAAGGAGACAAAGTAGATGCAATTGCTTGATCTAGCCAACAGAGGGCTGTAAAGATTCATTGCTGCAAAGCAAGATCCTTCGCTCCAACCTCTCTGGATTTAACTGATTTGTACTCCATAATATGACTAACAGCCCTCCCTTTGATTACTCTCCATGTGAGGGATCCCAGTTAGCCATAGGGGACTCACTGCATGTAGCATATTTGTTCACACAGAGAATAACTTTTGTCCACTGGAATCTGTTCCTAAAGTGCATTTTCATTTTCATTGCAAACTTAATCAGATCAGTACATTAAAGGTAGTTACATAGGATTTGAATTGTGGGTCTGACATGGAATCTGCCCACCCCAGAGGTGGGTTCCTCCCAGTTTGCACCGGTTCGCCTGAACCGGTAGTGACCCGCTGGTGACGTCACAATGATGTCATGGAACCGGTTCTGTCGGGCGCCACTATCTCGCCCCCCTATTTTTTCGTAGTTTTTGCTTCTGTGCATGCGCAGAAGCCAATTTTTCGGCACTGTGCATGTACCGCCATCTTGTTTTTGCCTTCCCCCCTATTTTTTGCTGGTTTTTGCCTCTGCGCATGCTCACCCTGCCTCGTCTTTGCCACATGCATCCCACAGAACTGCCTCCTCCTACTTACACACAGGTAAGCATTCGCGCTAGCCTACCCTTCCTCCCTGCCAGACCAGCATCTCCCGAAGGCTTCGGGGATGGAGAGACAGAGGGCAGCCCGGCAATCTTCATGTGGTGGTTAGAAGCCTCCCATCCCCAGACAGCATCTCCCGAAGGCTGCGGGGATTGGGAGGGAGAGGGAAGCCCAGCAACCTTTGGACGGTGGTTAGAAGGCTCCCACCCTGGCCAGTATCTCCCGAAGGCTGCAGGGATGGGGGGGGCAGAGGGTAGCCCAGCAACCTTTACATGGTGGTTAGAAGCCTCCCGCCCCTGGCCAGCATCTCCCGAAGGCTGCGGGGACCGGGGGGAGGGGAAGAGGGCACCCCAGCAAACTTCACACGGTGGTTCTAGGACTCCTGCCCCCGGCCAGCATCTCCCAAAGTCTGAGGGGACAGGGGACAGAGGGCAGCCCAGCAACCATTGCACAGTGGAAGCTTTCTGGGCCGGCATCCCCCGAAGTGCCCTCCCTGCTGCCACTGCCCTACCGCTGCCCTGTTCCTCCACTGCTGCCCTCTCCTGTGTTGCGGAGGGTCGGGCTTGGCACAGTGGCTGGGCCACACTGATGCTTGCTGGGTTGGTCCAGCAGCAGCGGCATCATCCGCAGCCCCAAGACCCTTTGCTCCAAATCAGAGTGCACCAAGATGTGCAGGGCAGGCAGCAAGTGAGCTGCCCGGGAAGCGGAGAGACCTCTGGAAGAGTGCATCCGCTCTCAGGCTTTGGCTGAGATCCCTCAGTGCAGTTGGATCCGGAGCAGAGCAAGCAAGGGCTGGATGGCTCCAGCCACACTTTGGTGCATGCCTCTCCTTGCAATGGAGCAGAGAGAGCTCCGGTTCCCCGGCCATCCTTTCCCGTGCCCCGGCCGCCACTCACCGGCAATGCAGGGCCTTGCTGCCTGCCCTGCATTGCTCGGTGCGCTCTGACTTGGAGCGAAGGACTGCACAACTGGGCAGGTCACATATCCATGCAGCTCAGCAATGTGAGGGCTGAATTGCATGCTTTGGGGCGGGATGCCAAGAATTGGATTAGGCTTCCTGGGAATCCGAGTCACCCATGAGGACTTGAAACTAGATGCTGGACCAGCCAGCCAGCCAAGGAGGTGGGCAGCTGAAAACGGCATGGAGGTGCGGGCAAAGGCCGGAGGGGGTGAGAGGGGGGGTGCAACACATGGGAGGCTCCCCGCAGTTCCTCAGCTCCTCTGGGCTGCAGATGAGTCCACTGTCGTGAGCCGGTGGAGGTAGCACAGGGCACAGCTGGTAGTGTGCTAACTTTGCCTTCCCTGAGTTCCAGACTCTGCCATTGCCATCACCCCTGGGCTGCCCAGCTCGCCCCCGGCTGGCTCCATACTCATGCAGGCTAGCCTGAGCATGGCTCTCCAGGAGCTCGGCAAAAACAAAGCCGAAATGTTTTTTGGTTGGCCAGTGAGAAGAAAGCTGCTTCTTGCTTTCCCTCCATTGCCCTTCCCAGCCGAAAAACCGTGGCCAGCGGGCCACAGAAACAGGGTCACCCTCTTGACTGGGGGCCTTGGCGGGTCCTCAATAAAGCCACCCCCGAGGTCCAGAGGGAAGCCTTTCTCCTGCACACTCATCTCATGGACAGGACCTGGCTGGCCTGGCTCAGCACGCCAGCAGGAGTGGGGTGCTCTGGCTGCAACCATGGGGAAGGCCCATCAGAGAGCTTTTCGTCCAGGAAGGGCAATGGAGGGAAAGTCGAGATGACCACTGCCACCCCACCCCCCAACCTGGATATGGGGCCGGAGTGTCAAAAAAAGTGTCAAAAAGTCCCAAATATTTTCACCACCATTTCAGTGGGCATGGCTTGGTGGGGGGGTCATGTGACTGAGTGTGCATGAGTGATATCAAGTTGGCCATGCCCACTCAGTCACATGACCATCAAACCACATCCACAAAATAAGCCATACCCACAGAACCTGTAGTAAAAAATTTTTAGAACCCACCCCTAGCCCACCCCCATGTGTGGCAAAGCATTCTTTAAATCATGAGATCCCATCTAAGATTAATCATCATTCTGTGAGGACAGTTGAATTGGAGCTAGAATGTGAGTTGTGCTCAGGCGCTATTGATGGTTTCAGATGATTTACTTTAATAATAATTTACCCTTCCTCCAAATGTTCCTCCAAGAAAGGGCTTAATCAGCTGGAATGAGAGAAAGAACCCCTTGCTAAGAAGCCTTATATTATACTTCATCTAGCGGTCTCCATCAGCCACTTTCCAAGGATGCTGAACTTAGGGCTGATATCCCTGAAGCTTTTCACTGCTTGAAAGTGAGGTTACATGTTATAGAAGCATATACAGCTGACTTCAGGGAAGGAATGAGTAAGTCATTAAGGGAAGATTATACTCTCCTGAGACAGAGGAAGATGGCACGAGGAAAGAAAACCTTAAAATTACTTTCAAAAACCCAATGTGGTCTAGTGGTTTAGTGGTTAAGACATCAGTTTATATGCCAGGAGGCTTGAGTTCTAGTCATACTGAAAGCCAGCTGGGTGACTTTGGGCCAGATTCTAACTCTCAGCCCAATCCACCTCACAGGGTTGGAGGGGGAAGAAGTATTAGTTGTTCACTGCATTGTGTTTTTTTACAAACAATAATTTTAAAAACGGGATAAAAATCAAGTCAAATAACCCTACTTTGATTTTGTTTGATACAAGAGCACAGCAAGAGAAACTTGGAATGTTTCTCCCTTACGACAATAAAGAATATTTCTGGAATCCCTGCTGTGCCTGCTTCTTGACCTCGCCTACTTTGGAGGGCTGGCACATGCATAACATTTTTCTCTAAGTTTGATTTAAAAAGAAAGAATACCATAAAAGCTTAGGAGTCATCAGTAACAGCGTCAATACTCCAGTCTTAATTCCAACTGGATTTGCTGATTCCGTTCAGACAGATATTGCTCACCTGCCTCACAGTATCTAAAAAACGAGCCCCTGTTCCCTGTCACACGTGCCTGGCCCTTTTCCCAACGTTTCAAAGGAGTAATCTCCTCAGAGAAAGGATGTCGCAGCTTGCCAGCATTCAGAAGCCCCGGTCTCCATCCTGTCTCAGGTACAGTAATTAGCAGGTCCACTGCTTAGTGGAAAACTCCATCAGGCCGGTCGAATGTTCCCGTTCCCTGTACCCTCCTGAGGATGTTAATGATGATGGCACTGAAGTGAAGAAAACACGGGGCTCAAAGTTATGGTTGTTTCAGGCATAGGCCGGTCCTAAGGTACAACAGGCCTGATTGATTTATCTACACGGAATTTTCAGATGAACAAAAGAATGGCATGTCAGGAAGCCAGTCTCTTGTTTCTCCTTCTTGCCTTGCCTCAACATACTCAGCTACTTAACTTCTCTGTGTTCTGGTTTTCTGTAATGCACTAAGCCAGGAGTCCCCAACCCCCAGTCCACAAGTGGGCATGCGTATGAACAGCCCCTCTCCCGCCACCGCCACTACCACTGTCAGTCCGCAGAGCTGGAGAGGTTGGGGATCACTGTGTTAAGGTATAGAGAAGTGTTTTTTAAACTTGGCAACTTTAAGATGTTTGGACTTCAGCTCCCAGAATGCTGGCTGGGAGAATACTGGGAGCTGAAGTTCACAAATCTTAAAAGTTGTCAGGTTTGAAAAACACTGCTACAAGCTAAACAAACAAGCTTTGTTTGTATCAGCTGACTCACATTTAACAAACTGAACACTAAGATTGGTATGCTGTGGAAATATTGCCACTAAGGGTGCTATGTGCATGTACCCATAATGTGAAAGTTCTGGGAAAGACCCATCTCAAGGCACAAGCTGGCAGATGGATGACTCAGCAGCTCCTGAAGGATTGGGGTCGCTCATAAGAATACTGTTGAAAGCATATTGTATATCCTGAAGCTGTGATAAGTGGAGGGACTATTTACAGTATTTGCAAAATGTCTGTCATGATTACATGGCTAATATCTCTGTGAATATGGATATCTGATACTAGAAATCCTAGGGCTAGCTTCTCAAGAGATTTAATTCCAATTATTTTAAAAATAGCTATGCTTAGGTTTACGTTAAATGGTTGACACTCTCTTGATTGATAATGTGTTTTTTATTAGCGGGACAGTTATTTTTACAGGAAAAAGCTGTACCTCACATTTTTCCACTTTTCCTTGTCATACAACTAGTTAGTAGTGAACAGAAATACAATCTTTAAAAATTGTAACAAGATTTTTAACACAATCATATGACTTTTTAAAACGTCTTTTCCAAGGCACTTTTAGCTTAAGTCTTATTATTGGGCAATATTTACCCAAGGTATAACAGTCATTTCTTTACTCTTGAGAGAGAGAGAAATATGATGGGTGGGTGGGTAAGTGGGTGGATGAACGGATGGACAGACAGACAGAAAGATAAATCTCAGCATCCTCATTGTAATTGCTTGGTTACTTGGCATAATTCAAATGGTTACAGTTGATACACATCTGATATCATGTTTGTAGGGCAGATTGCCCTCTTGTTGTCTGGATCTTTAATTGCTGCAATTCTGTCACCAATTTGCTTCTTTCCTTTAGTTTTTCTTTTCTCTTTCCATGTTGTATAATATTCTGGGTTTTCTTTTCTCCCTCAAAAGACAGGGCTATGAAAAGGTTGGATTGATGCATTTCTGTTATGTTTTAGAAAGGAGGGGACGCTGCTCTAGTAGGTGTATACAGGGATGGGTTCCAGATTCTGCTACTGCCAGTTTGCTCAGGGACACGCCATGTAGGCGGGCGGGTGCGCATGCACAGAAGCAAAAACCAAGATGGTGGTGCCTAAGGTGCCGCCGAGAGAACCGGCTCGGGGGCGTGACAGGCCTGGGTCGCTGCCAATTCCAGCGACCCAGGCCGCCAAGTTACTAACGGTTCTATAGAACCGGTCCAAATTGGTAGGAACCCACATCTGGGTGTATAATTCATTGCATAGATGTGCTCAAGCTGAAATGTGCTAGTTTTTACACTGGCCCTATGAGTTGAAATAATTAGCCTAACTAGCAAAAAATAATTACACATCCATCTAAGGCTAATCACAGCATTCCTAATCTGCTTTTCATTTAAAAGGAATCAACCTTTCCTTTCATACATTTGCATGTAAATTATGATTAACACTATAGAAACGTTCAGATACAAAGGTCATTGTAACTCAATGTCCCATTTTGTTCATTTTTCTCCTATCAATTGTGCTGAAGCAAAGATTGAGAGAAATGAGTAAGGTAGGGGGTAAGGAAATGGGGAGGAATAAACAGGCTGGGAATGAAGAAAGGGAAAAGGGTCAGGAAAGGTGACCTAACAACAAGGAAAACAAGTTTCTAACAGTATAATTTTCATAGTGGTAAACAAGAAACAGTGGTGCAAATGTTGTTTAAGATCAGAATTCCTCTCCCACACAACTTTTAAAGATTATAATATGAGTTGCATGTGGGTTGTGGTGGGGGAAGAATACTGTGTGCGCTTGTGTTTGCGTGCGAGAAAGAAAGAACAAGTTTTTGTGTGCATCTATTCCCAATTGATATGTGTTTAGACAAATAGAAAGAAAATGCAGAAATTAAGAGGATGCAGAAAGGAGGATGCTTGACTAATAAAAAGTGAAACAGTTTTAAAACATGAAATTTTTTCGGGAGTCAAATTATTTTCCATAAACCTCTTAGTGACTAATGTTTAAAACCACTCTTTAAAAAGCCATCAGGATGAGGACTAACATTTTATGGCATGAAATCCCAAATGTTGATTGTACTCAGGGGCAGACTAGGATGCACGAAGAGACATTGGTTTGAAGGGGTAAATGTGAGAAGAATAAGGATCTCGTAGGTGGGATACATAATGGAGCAAATGGGTGTTGCTTTCTCACTGTAACCCTGTCCCCAGTTGGGTGGATCACTTTCCTCACTGAGTAGGCCTCCCTCATTCCTCACAAGTCCAAAGTTCATCAGTGGCTATCAGAATTCAGACTTAATGAGATAGCCAAAAATAAAAATAAAAATCGAGATGCTGAACTTAGAAACAGAGGTCTGTAAAATTTCTATGCACATGAAGTGAAATCTCATCCTAGAGTAGCGGTCACCAACTGGTGGTCCATGGACCACCGGTGGTCCATGAGAAAATTTTGGTGGTCTGCAGAAAAATTATTTGCATTTTTTATATTGCCCTAAGTCAGGGGTCCTCAAACTATGGCCCCTGAGCCGGATACGTGCAATGAATGCTTGTGTTGCTGCAGAGAGTCTCTCTCTTCAGGGTCTTTTTGTGTGAGTCGGAGGGGTGGAGAAATTCCGACTTGAGGTCTGCTTCAGCCTCCTGGTGCGGGGCTTTGGGCAAAGGCTGGAGGGAAGTGCCACTGGTGGCGAAGAGCCCGAGGGCCTCGTTCCAGTGGGACTGCATCATGGCCTGGAACTGGCTGACCATTTCAGCCCGCTGAGCTTCCAGGCACTGGTACCTCGTCTTGGACTTCCGCAGGTCTTCCTTCTGCTTGGAAAACCTCTGCTTGTAGTCCTCAGTGAGGTGCTTCTGCTGAGTCTCCTTCTCAGTCAGATCCAATTTGAACTGAGCCAGCTGTTTTGCAACTCTTTCTCATGGTGGCTGCTTAGCTCCAACAACTGCTTCCTGTTGGGGACCTAAGGAGCCCGGGAGGGCAGGCAAGGAGTGGGTGGGAGGGGAGAGGCAAGTAGAGGCCGGCGAGATGCCCATCAACGTGAGTGACATTGAGTTAACCACGCCCAACCAGTCACATGACCACCTAGCCACACCCACCCAGCCGGTCATTAGGCAGATCATATTAGTGGTCCACGGGATTTAAAATTATGAATTTAGTGGTCCCTGAGGTCCGAAAGGTTGGTGACCCTTGTTCTAGAGAACTAATCTAGGAGAAATGCCTCTTTTATCAAACATGCCTCTTTTTGGCTTAATTCCCTTCCCACACCTCCTGCTTCACATAATCATTGTCACCACTACCCTTTGCTTGGCAAAACAACCTCAATTGAAAACCAGGTTTTCTTTTATTACAGAGAGGTGGAGAAGAGGCTCCTCCGCTGAAGGTCTGCCTTTGGTCAATGTTTCTTTCCTTTGTGTTGAATTTGCTAATACTAGATACTGAATATGTAAATATGAAGGAACAGCTAAAGCCTCTGTGATTGGTCCAATCTTCCGGCGGGAAATTGGAACAATCCCAATGGCTAGCCGAGGCTGACAGCTCTCGATAAGAGAGAGCTACCGGGATTTCTTCCGCTTTTTGTTCCAACTTGTAAATAACTATCATTCTGGCATCCAGCGTCCTGCCTCTTCAGTCTATTACCCGTACTTAACACTTTGCCTTGGGATTTGCTTCTCAGTCGGTTCCCCCAAGGAGAGGATCTTGCTGGATTTTTGGGCTGAGTCTGCAGAGAAACAAAAGAAAATGCTTCTTCAGCTTCCCATGAGGTGTTGAAGGCAAGGGCAGACTCCCTCTTTCCTTCTGTGGGTGGCTCTCCCAGGGTCACATGGTAGGAGAATATCAAGGAAATGAACCACTGCTGGGGGGATGAATGATGCAAGCATGATGCTGGCTATCATCTGGAGCACATCTTAGGAATAAGCAGCCATAGGCGCAGAGACAGCCTGTCTTACCTTTCTGGGTGATTTCTTTCTCTTTGCTCTGCTGCTTTTACTGGTTTTCCTGAAATAAAAGTCCCCAACAAACTCTTTCAGTCTCCTCAAACTCTGAAGAACCCAAGCCCCATTTGCTGAGGATCTTCCCAATCTTTGTTCCCCAGTTGAGTGTTGGACTGTAACAAGCCCCAGTCTGCTGTCCCCAATGTATTACTTCTGGCTCGTTCCCTCTTTCCCCCTGAAGAACCTCATCAAAAACTTAAATCCTTCTTTCATCCACGCCGCCCAGTTAAGAGATATGAGCTCACCAGGTGGGTTTAGTTTTTCTCTCTAAGACAGAGGCTGAGGTGTAGTCTCATCTTTCTCAGATCTTCTACTATAGATTGGACCCTCTTTTTATGGACTGGGATTATCTACTTTATGTAGAGGTAAGAATAAAATAGACCAGGGGTGTCAAACTGTGCTGCATCTGCATTATAGTTCTCTTCTGTGGGCCGGCTGGAGGGGAGGAGGCAGGATGGACCCCTCCTGAAGCACCCTGCCAATCAAAATGGGGCACGGGGGCCACACATCCCCCCTGCACCCCAGTTTCAGCCTGGATGGCCTCCTGAAGCACCGTGGTCAAAACATCGGTCCTTTGCTATTTCCAGGCCAGCCCCGTGGGCCAGATTTAAGCACCCCTGAAATAGACCAAGTGTTAAATTGTAGTTGAATTGAAGAGGCAGGACTTTAGTATAGTGTCTATAGCATTTTATTGGTAGACCGGTATAATTAACTGGCTCTGCTGTCCGACAGCTGCCCCTTTTAAAAGGAGCTGTCAGGCAGTCCAACCACTGAGGTTGCTCTATTTTCCCACATGTGCTGTGAACCAATGATTTTAAACCTTTATTGTTTTTCACCTAGAACGCGGACCTGAGGGAAGCCTTCGTCCAAGACTTCCCTCCCTATTAACATATTTAACACCAAGACAGTGTGATTAGTCATTAAAATGTTGCATAGCAAATTATGAGACTCTGGTCCAAGTCCAGGTTTATTCCTAGACATGACTAAATAACTTTGGACCTGTCACTCTTTCTCCCATAATATGCTAGCGCCATTTTGTATGGTCTTAATAAACTTAGTGCCAATTGTACTTTTTGAACATTTTTTCTCATTCACTAGGAGATGAGTTAATTATTTCATTGCATTAACTCAGAGATTGCAGAATATTGTATTAAAGATTGTTAAATTGCTTTAATTTAATGAAATGTACCGAACGGAACAACAGCTTTCAAATAGTAAAATTATTCACTGGTGTTCTAATAGCTGTAAATATGAAAAAGTTGTCAACTATATTCCATGCCCCTTGTCTTCCTCCCCGTCTTGCAGGCTTTTTCCTCTGTGTCTGGTTAGGATCTCAATGCACAATCCAGAGAAGAAGCAGCTACGATTCAAGCTGGCAAGTGGCCGTACCTTTTACCTGCAGCTCTGTCCCCAGCCTAGCACCCAGGAAGATATCTTTGGCCTGTGGATCAAGGTTGTCAATATTTATTTATTTATTTATTTATTTGTTTATTTGTTTATTTGTTTATTTATTTATTTATTATTTATTTATTTATTTATTATTTATTTATTTATTTTATTTGTCAACAAGTGCAAGGAAACAGGACACATAAAAATGGCACAAATAAATGGACATAAAGAAGCAAAACGTAGCCATAAACACATAAAAGGAGTACATACAAATGGGTACAGTAGAACAGGGATGGTAGGCACGTTGGTGCGCTTATGAGTGCCCCCTTAGGGACCTCTTAAGAAACGTGTAAGGTCCACGGTAGACAGTTTAAGGTAAAAGGTATGGGGGTTAGAGAAACTAACAACAGAATCAGGTAAAGTGTTCCAGACATTTACTACTCTATTGCAGAAGTCGTATTTTCTGCAATCAAGATTAGAGCGGATTACATTTAGTTTGTATCTATTGATAGCCCTAGTGTTATTGCGGTTGAAATTAAAGTAGTCATTAACAGGTAGGACATTAAGGTAGATGATCTTGTGTACTAAGCTTAGGTCGGAATATAGACGGCGTAGTTCAGGGTTATCCAGGCCTAAAATTTCAAGTCTACTGGAATAAGGAATTTTATTGCGAGCAGAGGAGTTGAGTACTCTTCTTGTAAAATATGCTGTGACCACTTTCAGACTTGAGCGTGAAATCTCACCGCAAGACCAAACATGAAACCTCCAGGTCAAAGGTGCATTGTCTTTCTATTGCTAACTTCTGTTTTTTTTTATATCATTAGTGGAATGGCATGTTATGGAATAATGTAGGCAAAGGGGACCATTCCAAGATATTTTCAGTCCAAGTATTGACAGAGGTTCAATACTTAAGGTTATTGTATGGCTTGGAAAGAATTCCAAAAATGACATGCAAGTAAGATTTATTTGTTCAGACCTTTTAGAGTTCAGCAGGATCCTTAAATGTGGTTAGGTGGCTTAGAAACAGTGAAAGCACAATATATAAAATAAAAAAAATGAAAATAAAAAACAACCCCGCTGACAACACAAAATCAAATGAGCCATTTGATGGTTTCCATGCTACTCTGGGTTTCCCAGACCTGCTGGCTAAACAAAGTCTTCAGGGCTTTATGAAAGAATATCAAAGTGGGGGCCAGTCTAATTTCTGAAGGATGATATTCCAAATGGAGGGGGGAAGTCATCACAGAGAAGGGGCATTGGTTCTTACCTGTTACACCCTTTTTCCGAGGATTGAAAGAAGAGCCAGGATGGGTTACTCTAGCCCCATAGCTCTATGGACTGGATTGAATTTTCTGAGGATCCGCCTCCCTGATGATGTTTCCTCAGTCGACAACAAGTCCGAAGCTAATGACGCACCCTCACAGTAACATCCACTAACTGTGGCAACAGACTCCAGACAGATCTGCAGAAAACATGAAACACCAAAACACCCCCACCGGAGGCCGGCCAAAACCAGACCTAAGGGTGGGATTGGACTCTTCCTTTGATCCTCGGAAAAAGGGTGTATCAGGTAAGAACCAACGCCCCTTTTCCCTCATATCGAAGGAAGAGTCCAGGATGGGACATACCAAAGGTAAGAAATCCAGTAGGGTGGGCAAAAGCTAACCACAAATCCTTGGCTCTTCATGCACCTGCTGCAGCACCCGCCGGCCGGACGCTGCGTCAGCTGAAGCAAATGAGTCAATGCAGTAATGGCGGATGAAAGGACATGCCAATGTCCACGTTGCCACCTGACACATCTCTCCGACTGAAGCCTGGGTAGACCAGGCAGCCATGGCAGCCGGACTCCAGGTGGAGTGCGCCATCACACCTGAGGCACTGGAAGAGACTGTGACCCATATGCCTTGGAGATCCTGGATGCAGGCCCGAAGCCACCTGCCGACTGTGGAAGGCGAAACCTTGCAGCCAAGCGAGGTGGGGAGAAATGACACAAACAGGGCCTCCGCCTTCGGAGGGTGGTGGTCCTGCGGATGTAGATGCGGAGAGCCCTCCACACGTCCAGAGTATGCCACTGGAGCTCCAACTCGTGGCGTGGGTCCAGACAGAAGTTGGGCAAAATCAACTCCTGGGCACGATGGAAGATGGAGTTGACCTTAGGAAGGAACAAAGGATCCAGCCGCAGAACCACCCTGTCCGCATGGAAAATGCAGAAGTCCTTGCATATCAACAATGCCGCCAGCTCCGAGATCCGTATTGCGGAAGTGATAGCCACCAAGAACGCCACCTTCCATGATAAGAGATGTAGGCAGGCCTCCCACAAAGGTTCAAACGGAGGCTTAGGCAGAGCCTGCAAAACTGTGGTCAGATCCCAAGTGGGATAGTAGTGAACAGGTGGGGGCATGAGATTAGAGGGGCCCCCCACAAAAAAAGGTGGACTCGTGGATGATGGGCCAGGAAAGCCCGGTCCCCAGAGTTCCAAATGGAGGCCAAGGAAAGCTTGCTGGGTGAAAGGTCCTTTTCGAGACCAGCCTGAAGGAAGTCAAGGGTATGTTCAACTGCCACCCCCCGAGGGTCCAACTGGCACTCACTGCACCAGACACAAAAGGTCCTCCAGGTTGATTCATAAATACACCTGGTGGAAGGCTGCCTGGCTGCCTGCATCGTCTGGATGACCGGACTGGAGAATTGATCCCAGACTAGGAAGCTCTGCTCAACCTCCAAATGGCTAGTTGGAACCACTGGGGGTCCGGATGATGAATGGGCCCCTGGATGAGTGATATCTGTTCCAGAGGGATCCTATAGGGTGGGGTGATTGATAGGCCAACCAGGTCAGCAAACCACGGGTGCCTGGGGCAGTGGGGAGCCACCAACAGTAACTCTGCCCATTCCTGCAGCACCTTCCGGATCATGGCCTGAACTAGGGGAAAGGGCAGGAAGACGTAAAGGAGGCCCCTGGGCCAGGGGCACCTGAGGGCATCCACACACCCCGCCCCTGGGGATGGGAACCTGCAAAAATAATGGGGAAGGTGCGTATTGTCCGGTGAGGCAAACAGCTCCATCAGTGGCTGACCGAACCTCTCGGACAGGTCCAGGAACAGGCTGGGATCCAGCCTCCACTCCAACTGATCAACCTGAGCCCGACTCAAACAGTCTACCTTGACGTTGGCAATGCCCGCTACGTGCGCTGCTCTCAGTGACAAAAAGTGAGCCACTGCCCACTGGCACAAGGAGTCCCATTCCTGAATGAGTGGCCTTGAGTGAGTCTCCCCCTGACAATTGACTTGAGCTTTTGTGGCAACATTGTCCATCAGGAGGAGGACATGGGGACCCCATAACCACCCTTGGAAGTTCTTTAGGGCCAGACGAGCCGCCCTGAGTTCCAGCCAGTTGATGTTGTGCTGGAGCTCTTGTGGAGTCCATCAGCTCTGGGCCACTGTGGAACCGAAATGGGCGCCCCAGCTGCGAAGGCTGGCATCTGAAGTCACCAACAGTCTTACTGGATCGCAGAAATAGCAGCCCTTCGTGATGGCCTCCGACACCCACCAACGGAAGGACCACAACACTTCTGACTGGATTTGAATCCTGGCAAGCGACGAGCTGCGACCAGCCTGCTGATGCAGCAGCAGGAGCCATTGGAGCGGTCTGGCATAGAAGTGGACCCAAGGGACGATGTCCAGGAACGAGATCATCTTTCCTAATAGCTGCGACAGGAGTACAATTGAGCCTCTCTGGCCGTGCGCAACTGGCCTACTAGGGACCAGATAATTTCCTGTCGCTCTGAGAAAGAAAAACCTGACCCGAGACAGTGTCGATTAGGGCCCTAAATGGACCAGTCTCGTGGAAGGCATCAAGTGACACTTTGACAGGTTTACAGAGAAACCGTGGTCTCTCAGGGTCTGGATCGTAGTGGCCAGATCTCTTTCCGCCAACCTTTGGGAGGAAGCCTGGATCAGCAGGTTGTCCAAGTAACACTGGATCCTGAGAGGGATTGACTGAAGAGAAGCTGCTAGCACTGCCATGACCTTGGTAAAGATCCTTGGGGCAGAAGCCAGCCCAAAGGGAAGCGCCAAGTACTGATAATGGCGCTCAGCATAGCAGAACCTCATGTAACGTTGGTGACTTGGACAAATAGGGACATAGAGGTAGGCCTCTGTGAGGTCTACAGAAGTCAAGAAGTCCCCCTCCCGGTTCAAAATTGAATAGAAGCCATAACCCCGCTGCTCCAGTGGTACTGGCTGAATCGCCCGAATGTCCAGCAAATTTTGGATTGCTGATTCCATGAGCCCCCGGCGTACAGGGTCTCCGGAAATGGGACAGCAGAGAAAAAACCTTGGGGGAGGGGAGAGAAATTCCAGGGAGAGCCCAGATCTAATGGTCTCCCTTACCCAGGCATCGGAAGTTGTCTCCTCCAGCGAGCTGTGAAAAGGCCCAGCCTCCCCACTATGGGAGAATCAGGCCCCAGACTACTTCTGCTGGCGGAAAGGCTTGTAGCCACCACCTCGTCCCTGGCGTCTGTACTGTTGTTGTGGCCTACTCTGCCACTAATGGCCAGGCGGTCGGACTGAAAGTTGGACCTGGGCTGGAAGGGCCTAAACTGACGGGAGAAGCTGTCACCAGGGAAGTGTCTGCCATAAATTCCACCTCAGCAATTATCTTTGACAGATCGTGGTGACCCCTGAGGTCTTCCAAAGGAACTCTGTCCTGCAGATGCCGGAGCCACTGCACCGACACCCTCGTAAAAAATGATGCCGTGGTAGCAGCCCAGATGGCCCAAGAACTGGCTTGATGAGCCCTATGCAGCGCCATCTCCCTGAAAGGGAAACCTGGCTGGTCTCCGAGTGATTGGAGACATAAGCCCCCCGATAATCATGCTAGTCCTCTGCCAGCTCTAATGGAGCCCCATACGCCCCCATCAGAGAAGTTGTCGGAGCAAAGGAGGGTCTCTGATGCAGCTCCTCCGCAATACCCTCCCTGATGGCAGCGGAAAGCCAGGACTTCAAGGAAGGAGGAATGTCCTGCTTGGCATCCCCTCTTGGTGGAGCCTGCCATGGTAGGGTAAAGGTGGTGGAAGGGGAGACACGGAGACCACCAGTAGATGCTGAAGCATCCTGCTCAAGCTCGGCCTTGTGAATATCTCAGGGTCCAGCGGTTGGAGACACCCCCTTGAGAGCCGTGGCACCTTCCACTAGTTGGCCAGCTGGAATGGAAAAAAATCCCCGAGGGGCCTCCGGTTGGGAATCAGCAGCCTCTAATCACATAGAAAACTCCTCAGGCACCTGCTCTGGCATTCGACGATGCTGAGCAGAGGAGTGTCTCTCTGAAGCCTCCTTGGCCCTGGCAAACTCCTTTTCCAATGCCTTTTGGCGCTGCCTAGCCGCCTTCAGATCTGCCTTCGAGACCTTCCGAAGGCCGGAAGCCAATGTTTTGAGCCTCTCCACAGCCGCCAGACTGGCGGGCCTGGCCTGAGCCAGAGACCTGGTCACCCTCTCGGCAGCTGGAAGGCACCAAGACCCCCTTTGATGGGAAGGAGATTTATTTATTTATTTATTTATTAAATTTATATACCGCCCTTCTCCAGGGGACTCAGGGCGGTGAACAGCCAAGTAAAAAACATTAAAATACATTTAAACCAAGTAAAAAACATTAAAATACATTTAAAATAAAATATTCAATATGGCCCTAATTTAATACAATTAAAATTTAGTAAAATCTTAAAATTTTTAAAAAACCCCAAAAACTTTTTCACGCCAGCCCAGCTTGATAAAAATAATGTGTCTTGAGGGCACGGCGGAAGGTGGACAGGTCGTGAATTGTTCTTAAGTCTGGAGGGAGCTGATTCCAGAGGGTGGGTGCTCCCACAGAGAAGGCCCTCCCCCTGGGCGTCACCAGCCTACACTGCTTGGCTGATGGCACCCCGAGGAGACCCTCTCTGTGGGAGCGCACTGGTCGATGGGAGGCAGTTTGTGGCAGCAGGCGGTCTCGGAGATACCTAGGTCCAATGCCATGGAGCGCTTTAAAGGTAGTAACAAGCATCTTGAAGCGCAACCGGTAGACCACCGGAAGCCAGTGCAGCTCGCGCAGGAGGGGTGTTATATGGGAGCGCCAATTAGCCCCTGAAACCACCCGCGCGGCCGCATTCTGGATCAGTTGGAGCCTCCGGGTGCTCTTCATGGGGAGCCCCATGTAGAGAGCATTACAGTAGTCCAGACGCGACGTGACCAGGGCATGGGTGACTGTGCACAGGGAATCCCGATCCAGAAAGGGCCGCAACTGGCGTATCAGGCAGACCTGATAAAAGGCCGCCCTGGTCACAGCTGTCAGATGGTCCTCTAAGGACAGCTGTGGATCCAGGAGGACACCCAGATTGCGAGCCCTTTCGGCGGGGGCTAGAGACTCGCCCCCGATAGTCAGAGATGGAATCATCTGACTATATCGAGACGCTGGGAACCACAGCCACTCCGTCTTGGAAGGGTTGAGCCTGAGTCGGTTTCTCCCCATCCAGATCCGCACAGCTTCCAGGCACCGGGACATCACTTCAAGGGCATCATTGGGGTGGCCTGGGGTGGAAATGTACAGCTGTGTATCATCAGCGTACTGATGGTACTTCACCCCAAAGCCACGGATGATCTCACCCAGCGGCTTCACATAGATGTTGAACAGAAGGGGCGAGAGAATCGACCCCTGGGGCACTCCATATGTAAGAGGCCTCGAGGACGACCTCTGCCCCCCTGCCAATACAAACTGCGACCGGTTGGAGAGAAAGGAGGAGAACCAACGAAAAACGGTGCCCCCTATCCCTAACTCTTCCAGCCGGTGCAGCATGATACCATGGTCGATGGTATCAAAAGCCGCTGAGAGGTCTAATAGGACCAGGACAGAGGAACAACCCCTGTCCCGAGCCCTCCAGAGATCATCAACCAATGCGACCAATGTCGTTTCCGTGCTGTGCCCGGCCCTGAAACCCGACTGGAACGGATCTAGGTATGATGATTCCTCCAAGTACTGGGGAAACTGTCGTGCGACCACACTCTCAACAACCTTCGCCACGAAGCGAAGGTTGGAGACAGGGCAATAGTTAGCTAAAATTGCTGGGTCCAGGGAGGGCTTCTTGAGGAGAGGCCTCACCACCGCTTCTTTCAAAGCCGTGGGGAAGTAACCCTCCCCCAAAGAGGCGTTAATAATTCCCTGGAGCCAGCCTCGTATAACCTCCCGGGTAGCCAGCACTAACCAGGAGGGACACGGGTCCAATAAACATGTGGCTGCACTGAGCCTCCCCAGAATCTTGTCCACATCCTCAGGGGTCACCGAGTCAAACTCTTCCCAGATAACGTTCTCAAGACTATTCCCTGTCACCGTGTCCGTATCCACCCAGTTGGAGTGCAGTTCCCCCTGAATCTGAGCGATTTTGTCATGTAGATATCGTCCAAAGTCCTCAGCCCTGCCTTCCAGGGGATCCTCCCGCGCTTCTTGATGGAGTAAGGAACGGGTCACCCTGAACAGGGCTGTTGGACGATTCTCTGATGACGCGATAAGAGCGGAAAAATACTTCGATTTCTCCGCTTTTATCGCCACTAGGTAGGTCTTAATATGCGACCTTACCAGTGTTCGATCAGATTCAGAGAGACTGGCCCTCCAACCGCTCTCTAGGCGTCTTTTCCGGCGCTTCATCTCCCTCAGCTCCTCAGTAAACCAGGGAGCCGAGCAGGATCGGAGCCGAGTCAGAGGCCGCAAAGGCACAACTCGGTCCAAGGCCCCACTGGCCGCCCTGTCCCAGGCGGCAACCAGGTCCTCGGCCGAGTTGAGGGCTAGATCATCAGGAAGTGGCCCAAGCTCCGTCTGGAACCTGTCCGGGTCCATCAGGCGCCTGGGGCGGACCCATCTAACTGGTTCCGCCTCCCTGCGGCGTGGGGAAGCGGTATGGAGGTCTAGGTGAAGGAGTGAGTGATCTGACCATGACAAGGGTTTAATGACTACATCCCCTATATCAAGACCATTCAACCACTGGCCAGAGACAAAAATCAAGTCTAGAGTGTGTCCTCCCTCATGTGTAGGGCCATGAACTAACTGGGTTAGGTCCATGGCCATCATGGAAGCCAAGAACTCCCGAGCCAACTCAGATGTTTCACCAACGGATGGCAGGTTGAAATCTCCCATGACCAAAAGCCTGGGTGTATCAACCGCCACTGTGGCTATCGTGTCGAGTAGCTCAGGCAGGGCAGCTGCTACGCGGCAGGGAGCCAGGTACATAAGCAGCAAGCCCTTCTGAACCCCATGGCCCCATTTCACAAGGAGGGACTCACAACCAGCTATCTGTGGCACAGTGGTCTCCCTTGGCCCAAGACCCTCATTAATAACAACCGCCACCCCCCCTCCCCTCCCCTGAGCCCTCGGCTGATGGAATGCTCTGAATCCTGGTGGGCAAATCTCCACCAGAGGGACACCTCTGGGAGATGAAAGCTCCCAGTCCATTCTAAATAGTAGCAGGGGACAAAAAATAAATTATGAGGCCCAAATAAGCAGCCTGCCACTGGTACTGGGTTAGGCAAGAAATGGCCCTCTCCCAGGCAGGGGTTGAGCCCAAAAACACAGAATTGCCTGGCTAGGCAATATAGCAACAGGGGAACCTGGATCCAAACCTGTAAGGCAGTTGTGCAGGCCACCAGAATGAGGCAGGCTTATGCCAAAGGCCGCTGCTCCTGCACCAATGGAGTAAGGAGTATGACCGCAGTCAGGGACTTCTTCTCTCGTAGTAATGTATCAACAGCCCAAAGCTTCAAGGAGCGGCGCGAGAGGGCACTGATCGAATGACTCAGCAGAGGCCTTCAATCAGGGAACACTGATGCGACCAAGGGTAAGCCTCAAACCCAGTGCCCAGGCCCGGCTCCAAAGATCAGCTGACTCAGCAGAGGCCTTCAATCAGGGAACACTGTGAGGTGACTGAGGGTGAGCCTCGAACCTAGTGCCCAGGCCCGGCTCCAAAGGCAATAGCTGGCCGCCCACTGAAGGGGAAACACTGCCCAATCAAAGAGTAAATGGGCCCAAAAGCAGCTGTGGTTGTTAAGCGAAAATTGCCAAAGGTGATCGCTCGAAAGTTGCGCTGACAAAAAAAGAAACAAAATGGCGGCCATGCCAAAAAACAGCAGTCCAAACGACCGTTGGAGGCAAAATGCCGTTTGCGCCAAAAAATGAGGCAGACAGCAGGGGCACTATTGCGAAGCAATGCCAGCAAAAACGGCTGCGCACCCGAAACCTGTTGCTAGACATGGCTCGCTGTGCTGTAAACCATGCACAAGGGCTAAATTAACCCAAGCAGCCAGCCCTGTCGCCACCGTAACAGTTTAAGCACGCCTCGAGGAAGCGGCTTTGATAATAAGCAGTGCCACAACAGGCAGAGATAACTCCCTCAGGGGAATGGCTCCAACCTCGAACAGGGCAAAGATGGTAAATGCCCTGCTCCTCAGAGCGCTCCCCGCAGCCAGCCCCAAACAAGGCAGAGAGTAGCCTGCTCGGGCGCCCGAAGGTAGTGCGAGGCAGGCACTTACAGTCACGCTCGTACTCATATTCAAAGAAGACAAAAACAATGTCGTTCAGGGAAAATAAAAATAAAAAGTCAGGGAAAGTCCATTGGAAGGATTAGGCAAAAAACCTGAAATGAACAACCCAAAGCTCACAGGAGTTGAAGGAAAAGCGTCCATGAGCTGAGGACTGAGTTGAATGACTGAGGAACGTCATCAGGGAGGCGGATCCTCAGAAAATTCAACCCAGTCCATAGAACTATGGGACTAGAGTAACCCAACCTGGACTCTTCCTTTGATGTGAGGGAAAAGAACCTTCTTCTGGGTACTGCCAGATGTACCTCCTTAGGAGACGGGATCTGCAACATTCCTTGCCTGCTGTAGTGGGTTGTCCATGTTTGACACTGGTAACGTAGGGTGGAGATAAATATGCTTTGTATGAGATGCTTCTTTGTGCTGATCAGTATTGCTTTATATTGTAGGAGTGGAGCAAGCTGTCCCAATATTTGGTTTGCCTTACTGTTAATCTCTTTGTCCATTTTACTATCTTTGGTTAATGTTGTTCCTAGATATTTGAACTTTGATACTTGTTTTATGCTTGTTCTTACATTGCTATGTTTAGGGTATGCTTTTTTATTCCAATTGCCATTACATTTGTTTTCTCTTTGCTGATTTTCATATTATTTGTTTTGCATTCTTGATTCATTTGTCTTGCATTCTTCAGTCATAAGATGTTGTTGCAGTTTCTTAGATATATTTGCTATCAATACCTGATCATCTGCAACAATTAATTCATTGACGTTATTTTCATTCTTGGCTTGTTTGCTAATCCTATCAACGTAGATGAAACAATAGTAGTGATAGGGAGACTTCCGGTTTGGAGCGCCGTCGCGGACGTCCCTTTGTCGGACGCCTTTCCGATCCTCGTAAAAAGCCGCCAGAACAGCTGTCTGGCGGCTTTGAAATCTCTTCCCCGGGCAAAGGGGAGAGATGAGAGCCTGACAGGTGGGGTAGAGCCCCCCCAGCGCCCTAGAAGCCATCTAGGGGCGCGAAGGGAGAGCTCCCCATGCAGCCTGTCTCCAGCTCCGAGGATCAGGAAACCTCCGCTTTTGCGGAGCTAGATGTCGTGACCAGCCGCTGCTTCCAGAATGGGATTTACAATTACTTTTGAACTATAGAAGCAGACAGAGAGAAACAGGCGTGAGATGGGCAAGTATTGAAACCTCTTTTTTCTTTTTTTTTTCAACTCCTGGGTAAGCTTTCACTTCGGCAAGGAAACAAAGGAAACAAAGTAACAATATGGCGATTGAGAAGTGAAAGTGACTTTCGTTTTCCCAGAGGCTTTTTTTTTTTTTTCTCTTATGGAAACTTTTAACTTGGAAAAATGGCTTTTTCTTTCTCTGTCTCCTAACCCTGGATTAAAGTTATAATTGAAAGATTTTTAATAATAAAAGACTACCTGGTTTTGAAACTGGAAAGAACTTTAATCAGACACCTGGCTTTTTTTTCTTTCTCCTTTCTCTTTTTTCTTTGTACTCTTTTGAAACACCATAATGGCTTCAAAATCTGGAAAGATTGTTTTGACTAAAAGAAATGACTATCCCTCTGGATATATTTCTAAAACGCAACTTAATACTGAGTTAACACCTCCACAGCCTTTGACACCTGAAAATTTATTAAATAATTTAAAGATTATGAAACATCAACTGACTTTGGAATTTAATCAGAAAATTAGTGAGATAGACAAAAAAATGCAGGCTGCTTTGAAGAATATGAATCAACAACTCAGATTGGATGTGTTAGAGGTTTGCAAAGGTTTAGCAACAAATATTGAAGTTTTGGCAGAACGTATTGAAACAAATAAACAAGCCTTGGCAACCTCGGTGAAATACATAGATAAAATCCAAAATGACATTGCAAATTTTGAAACAGAGGTGTTGATGACACAGTTTAGATCCATGGAAGTTGCTATAAGGGTCAGAGGTTTGAAAGAGGGATTATATGAAGATTTAAAAGGAAGAATGGTTGATGCATTGGATCAGGTGTCTGGAATTTCTAAAGTGGAATTGGCTACACAAATCGACAAAATATACAGAATCAATTCGTGGTATGCTAAACAAAAACATTTACCAAGGGACATTGTCATATATTTTACCACAAGAGCTCTACGGAATAGAATTATACAGGCAACGTTCAACAATAATCTCAAGGTGAATGGTCAGGAATTAAAGATTTGGAAAGAAATCCCCTCTAAAATGCTTAAAGCCAGAAAAAGCTACACTTTTTTGATTGATGAATTTAAAAGATTAAATTTACAATATAAATGGGAAGCGCCAGTTGGAGTAGCAGTGAAATTTTCTGGAAAAAGATACCGGCTTAATACGATAAAAAAAGCTACTGAATTTTATGTCAATGTTTTAAAGGCTGATATATCAAAAATTCCAGAGGAAGGATGTATGAAAATAAAAGAGGAGGAGGAGGGGAAGCCATCTTTGCTGGATCAAAGGGAAATAGATTTAAAAAATCAAAAGGAGTGCCAGAGCCAGACAGTCGGGGAAAAGGAGATGAAGGTTTGGGACCAGATGGGAGACGAGTTGATAAATTAGAAATCATCGAGTTATTAAAAGATGCAACTATCAAGATACAAAAAGATGTGGTGTTGAAATATATTGGACGGATAGAGACTAATATGATTGTACTTTTCCTTTTCCCTATTTAATAATTACTTATGCAATATTTAGTTAAGTTTTATATAACTTTGAGGCTATTTTTAATGTTAATAATATTAGATATATACAACTTGTTGAAGATTTGTTTTTTTTTTGTTTTTTTTTAAGACTTTAAAGATTTTTTGTTTTTTGAAGTTAATAAGTTAATCTAGAATAATATTATGTTATTAATATTATGATGAAATTTAATATTTAATGATTACTTACGTAACATTTAGCTAAGTTTTATTTATCTTTGAGGTTATTCTTAATGTTAATAATATTAGTTTAAGATTTTTGTATTTTATATTTAGTTATTACTTATATAATATTTACTTTGTATAAGGTAGAGGATTGAAGGGAGGAGGAAGGTTTGTTTGTTTATATATTTTTTTCTCTTTTTTATTTTCTCTCTATTTTATTTTAGTTATGTTTTTCTTGTATTGTTAAAGAGATTTCTCTTTCTTTCCTTTCTTTTTTTTTTTTGTATCTTTACTATTGTATACATAGACGATATATTATTAGTGTATAATTTGGAGTTGAAGTTTTTAAAAAATAATGTTCTTCTTTTCTTTTTTTTTCTTTTTATTAACAATTTAAATTTATTATTATGCCCTGTATTATCTCTGGGAAGTCCGGGGGGGAGGCGGGGAGGGAAGGGGGTGGGCTAGGGGGGAGAAAAAATAAAAAAATGCTTGTACTTTATATTTAATATTTAGCTACTATCTATGTAATTTTGTACTAATAAAACTTTTTGAACAAAAAAAAAAAAAAAAAGAAACAATAGTAGTGATAGTACACATCCCTGTTTTACTCTGGATGATATCGTGAATGGTTCTGATGTTCTTTGATTTGTTCTGACTATGCTTCTGCAATCATTATATATGTTGCAGGCTACTGCAACAGTCATTGTCTGAATTTGATTGTGCACATCAGTCACTTCTTCTCGCTTATTAATCTGCAGAGAACATGATGAGAATAATGCAGAGGCAGCCCTTTTGTGAAAGCAAGTAAGCAGGTGACTCTTCCGTCCAGAATTTCAGGTCCCCTGACAAAATAACCCTCAATAGGATTTCACATTGCTGAGTTTTTAATTTTGTAAATATTTCTTGGTTCCAGGTGAATCAAATAGGAACAATCAGCGGTGGGTTTATTTATTTATTTTATTTATTTATTTCTACGCTCTTATAGGCCGCCCAATCCCGTAGGACTCAGGGCGGCGTACAACATGAATAAGAAACGTACATTAAAAGCAATAATAACAATTTAAAATGACACAATATAAAAACATTAACAAAACACCATTCATGGGGGAATCTGATCTCCTTGTTCACCCCGCCTGTCGGAAGAGCCATGTTTTCACGGCTTTACGGAAGGCCAGTAGAGTGGGGATGGTCCGGATCTCTGGTGGGAGTTGGTTCCAGAGGGACGGGGCTCTGTGGGACGGGGCTCCCACAGAGAAGGCCCTCCCCCGCGGCCCCGCCAACCGACATTGTTTGGCTGACGGGACCCGGAGGAGGCCCTCTCTGTGGGACCTAACTGGTCGTAGGGAGGTATGTGGTAGGATGCGGTCCCGAAGGTTGCTCCCGGTTTGGCCTGGTTCTCTAAACCGGTAGTGCTGGTGACAGGAGGCTCTGCCTACCCACCTGGGACGCTCTGCCCACTCGCCCGGGACGCTTCTGCGCATGTGCAGAAGCATCACACGCATGCACGAACCAGTAGTAACGGGTTTTAGAACCCACTACTGGGAATAATGGATCTTCCTATTCAAATGTTTAAGCTCTGTGCATCTATCCAGGCTTCCTTTACAGAAGGGGTGAAAGGACAAAAGTCTCTAATGATCCCCTTCCACAGGGAACCAAACTCAAATCACTTTCAGCCTCCAGTGCTGTGCTGACATGGAGGATGGGATTTCTACTTCCAATGTATTTGAAGAGCAAGCATCTGGGCAGCCTCTGTGACAGGGGTACAGTTTACCCTCTTCTAGTCCATAACTCAGTTTCACCCTGTTTTCTATTAAACAAACTGAATCAAATTTTAAATATTTGAATCCTTGTTACCTATCACCTTATCTAACTCAGTCTTTTCTCTTCAAATTGATCTTAGAACGAGCAGGAAGACTCTTTGACACGTCATGATTAGGATTACAGTTTTTAAGCAGGCCCTCTTACTTATCCTTTATTAGCTACTTGCTCTCTGGGTTATTATCAGATAGTAACACTTATTATAGCCAAATCATTATAGCTTCACTTGCTAATTTATTAAAATCAAGGCTGCTGTTAGAGGCGGAAAAGCTGCCTTCACTGTTTTTATTGCCATTTGGCAGACTTCATTATTTTCTCATGCTCCCATGATGGAAGAAATTCCACAAATGCAGCTTTTTCTGGAATGTGAGGCAGTGAGGGGAAAGAGAGGCATACGCATGATTTGCTGAACATCCACCTCTCCGGGGGCTGTGGCGTAAGGGTTGGGGTGTCATTTAAGAAAGGATGGGAGTCTTCCTAAATGCTGCCAATATAACTGGTTGGAGGATTCCAGGATCAAGAAGAATCATCACATTTTACCTGTGAATGTTGCTCTTGGCTGATTAAGACCATTGGATCCATTTAAGGCACCATGAAGGCTCAAAATTTCTCATTCTCATTTCTGAGGGGAAAAGTGTGATCCTTCAGTCACCATCTATTTTCCTGTTACTCTTCCTTGCTCTTTAATTGAAGCCTGGCAAGCAGAAAATAAATCAGTTCCAGCTCTTATCACCATATTCCGGTGCCAACAACGACAACTTTGCATCTGCTAAATTTCCGCATGCCATGATCAAACTGATAAAACACAGAAACAGCTGTTGTACTGGATGTCTCGGATTATTTCCTATGTATTTTGGATAGTTCCTTTATCAAGAAGAATTCTATAATGTGAAATGCCAACCTAAAATCTTCTTTCCTCAGAAAAAAAATTTGGTCAGTGTTTTACATGATAAAGAGTTGTTGGGAGCAAGTCTCCATTCACCTATCAGCTAAGTTCAAAATACAATGAAGTTCCTTCATCTCACATCAATAAACTTCCTTGTTTTCCCTTGTGACGAATGCAGGCAAAAGAAAAGTGAAAAATGAGTTTGAAGCTAACTCTGGAAGCTTTTTAAAAATATGCTGTGAAGCTCAAATCCATCCCTTCCTCTTCTTCTATCTTCATTATTTTTTCAGCTATCTTTCTCCTAATTACCTCAAGTTTCTTCCCACTTCAGCCAGTAGTATTTCTGCCCTTATTTTGTTTTTGTGGCAAATTTATCCAATACACTTTCCTGCTCCTATTCCCCCCACAAGAACAACCCGGTAAGGTGAGTTGGGCTGAGAGACATGACTGCCTCAGAATCACTCAACTGGCTTTCATGACTAAAGCGAGACTTGAAATCATGGCACCTGGTGCCTTAACCACTAGACCAAACTGGCTCTTGTTAGTCTTCCCTTCCTCATTCCTTCCCTTCTATTATAGTTAACAATGCAGCAGTATTTCTTAATAGCTCCTCTGACAGAAGCAGGCAATCAGCAACTTTTTGATGGTCAGGCAGGAACATCATGTAACCACACTGGGTAAGAATGGAACGTCTTGGTTTATTTCATTTTATTTTGGAGAATAGGTGTTGAGAATTCTGTATTGTGGAGGAATGAACATGAAAGCCTGAATGAAGGCTGACACATCAGTTTACCGCCATCCACCCACTCTCTCTTTCTGTCACACACACATATACAGACTAGGATAGGAGGCAAAACAATTAGAATGATGCTACTATTTCTTAGCAGCTTGTGGCTGAAATTTCCAGAGACGTTGGGAGACCTAAACATGAGATTTGATAGTAGGGATGCCTTGTGAGGCCAATGGTGATCAGAAGCATTAATGGCCAGTTTGCAGCAGAAGAAATAATGGGAAGCCAGAGATGGCTTTATTCAGACATGAGTACCTTCTGTTCCTTTTCTTGTCAAATTCAGCTAGCCACTGGAACTCAAAACTATTTTAACACTTAAAACAATGTGAGTAGCTTTTTTGACTGAAATAAAGGCCTAAAAGTTTTGAAGTACTTACAAGATGTAGCTTTTCTTTCTTCTAGAGCAGAGATGATAGAGCCGCCAGCTGCAAAACTCCAGACAACCACAGATGGGAGCAAAGAGATACAGAAAACACTTTGCTGACATCCACTAGGCTTTCAGACTTTTAAGCCCAGATCTGAAAGCTTTTTAGCTCGATAAACTAAATTTGGGAAAATGCAGTTCTGTTTAATAGATGTATACAGAGTAGAACTACTAAACTAAATTCAGAAGATCACCAGATGTCTGCCATCTAATGACCTTCTGGATTTTTATAGTCAAATCTGCCCTAATAGATGATGCAGCCTAGAAAAGAAAATTGTTAAGAGTACAGTTGGAAATGTTTAACTTTGACTCTTACAATTGGTGCCCTGTGAATA
This sequence comes from Diadophis punctatus similis, assembly GCA_023053685.1. Classification (NCBI taxonomy): domain Eukaryota; kingdom Metazoa; phylum Chordata; class Lepidosauria; order Squamata; family Dipsadidae; genus Diadophis; species Diadophis punctatus. The sequence goes on along the minus strand of JALIGW010000009.1, from coordinate 15,943,668 downwards.
TATAACTTTCAGAATTCACAGCCAGCAGAACCGACATACTTAGCTTTACAGTCATCAGCAAAAAATAGAAATATTGCCACCGCTGATGGCTGTCACACCCAACTAAACACGCCCAGACCTTGGAAAGCTTTCTCTGCTGCCCAACCCTAACCCTGTCCCCTGTACAGGATTGGATGGCAAATATACTAAGGGATATTGGCTAAAAGGCTCTCCTCTGTGATTCTGGAGAAGTGGAAACCAAAGAAGAAGAAGAAGAAGGAGGAGGAGGAGGAGGAGGAGGAGGAGGAGGAGGAGGAGGAGGAGGAGCCCTACTTCATTTCCCCTTCTATAGAGACATCAAATCAAATTTATCCACCCTCTGATTAACAGACTATTCACTCAGATTCAGCCTATGCCCAGATACTGCCTACAGCTAAACTGCCAGTTAGGAGAGTACACATGGCTAGGTTTTATGCAACAGCATTTAAGATCCACTAGAACAGTGGTTCTTAATCTTTTTGAATGAATCGCCACCTTGAGCCAATGAGGAAGTTGTCATTGCTCCACTCCCCCAACATAACCACTCAATCACAACATAGGAAATAATTCTTCAATTTATGCAAACACTTTTTTTGTTTTCTTTAAAATTGTCATCAGGACATATCGATGCAAATAATTTATTTCCAGTCTTTTCCCCATATCTCAACTGTGTGAAAATTTTTGGTGCCACCCGTCACTTTATTCCCAAACTTCGTGATACATGTATTTCATTACTATCTTATTTATTCAAGACACTTAAATGTAATGACCACTGAAAACAAAATTCAATTGCAAGAAAGTGAAATGCCCAAAAAGAAAAACAGTAACATTTAATGATTGAATTACAAGTGAAATTTAAGACATAAAAAGAAATATAAAGGGCATAAGAACAAACCGCAATGCAGGAACTAAAAATTTCAAGACGAAAACTCTGAAATTAAATTAAGATTTGAGGAAAGTATATATTCACACACACTGTAAAAAGGATTAAAAAGACACAAAGAATTTTTTTACAGAATGAAAGCAACAAAAATCAGAGTGACAAATTTAATGCCTAAAACTGAAGAAAAATATATATCTACACAAAAAGTTTACATGAAGAGCACGACAAAAAAATTGAAAACATAAAACTGAAAAACCAAAATATAATATCGAACTGGAGTGCACGCTAAAAAAGTACAATACAAAGAGACACACAAAATGCTGGAGGAACATTTGAAAACACAATTCAATCCACTAATAGCGAGTGATCTGATGTTTTTGTACGACAGATATAAAGCGAGTCACTGTACAAAAAAGTCTCAAAAGTGTCCCCAAAACTTCTCGCTCCATCGCCCCCTTATGGCCCCCTTTTCGTTCCTTCACCCCCGCATCACCCCTTTTCATTCCATTGCCCCCGTGAAAAACAAAATAGCCCCCTGGGGAGCAATATCGCCCAGGTTAAGAACCACTGCACTAGAACTTCATTGGGCAAGGCACTGCTACATAGATGTATTGTGTATAATTTTAGGTATTATGAGCCATGGTGGCACAGTGGTTAGAGTGCAGTACTGCAGGCTACCTCTACTGCCTGCCGGCTGCCTGCAGTTTGGCAGTTCAAATCTCACCAGGCTCAAGGTTGATTTCCATCTTTCAGAGATAGGTAAGATGAGGACCCAAATTGTTGGGGGAAATATGCTGACTCTGTAAAAAGCTTAGAGAGGATGGTAAAGCACTATAAAGTGGTATACAAGTCTAAGTGCTATTGCTATTGCTATTATCAAATAAATGTAAATATCATGACTACATTTTAGATATCATCACATTTTTATAATTTTATATATTACCCTATTTTATGTAAGCTACTTCACCTATAACTTAAAAGCAGATTTTTCCTTCTGAAATCTACTCACAAGTCCTAGTCAGGTTGTTTTATTATTATAAATTTTGTCTCAAGTGATTTTTTTTAATTTCTTAGATATATTTTTAAGTGCTACAAATCACTCATGAACACACTTCTTATCTAAGACTGTAATAAACTGACTGAATACTGGGTGGGATTCTGGATATTATAATTTGAATACATCTGCAAGGGGCCATGCGTGTGGATGAAACTGCAATATTTCTATAATCCTGAACCTGCAAGTTATTCCACATTTTGTGTCTTCTTACATCATCCATTCCTTCTCTACATGCTGTGTGGTGCATTTTATTCTTGGCTGCTAACAAAGAAGTATAAATGCGTTGATAGGAAAATAAGGGAAGATAAGATTGGCAGCCAGGCGTCTCCTGGTAGAGGTGTAATTGTCCTGGAATTGAAAAAGATGACTGTGGGTTTGGCTTGGAAAAACAGACAAGACTGGGTTGATAAATTTGATGCCATGGAGGTTAATAGAGCGATTCAGGAACAATTGGCAACCCAGAATAGTAAATAGCATTGAATGAAACCTGCGTGACTTTTCAAATGGGTTGTCACTTTTTCTTTTTAATAGATAAAAATGCACCCTGTCTTTAATAGGGGTATAAGAAGCAGGGAGGGAATCACTGGGTAATCTCTATGCTTGGGAAAACATTTACCTCTTGAATTTCTGCCTGTTATGCAGCTATTACAATTCCAGACTTTCCATCCATATTAATGAGAGCTTATTGAATTCAATCTCACAGAGAATCCATGCCTTCCTGCCATCTCGCTCTGTATGCTGTTTTTATAAACTTATTTTTTTTAGTAGTGCTATTGTAACAGGAAATGAAATGAAAAAGAAACTACTACAGATGGTCCTACCTTCTAATAATGGTAACAATTGCTCTATTATGGTAAATATTATTAGTTGTAAGTTACTATTTCTCACCTTCTTCCCAAGTGATGTAACCTGAAATACTAGCAATATTTAGTGCATTACTCCCATAATCCCCAGCTAGCATAGTCAATGTTCAGATCTTGAAAGCTGATGTCCCAAATATTTTGAAGACTAGAATAGCAGAGTTGGAAGGGATCTCAGAGGTATTCTAGTCCAACCCCCTGCTCAAGCAGGGAACCCTATACTATTTCAGAAAAATAGTTATGTAGTCATTTCTTTAAAAACTGCAGTGTTGTAGCACCCACAACTTCTGGAGGCAAGTTGTTCCACTGATTAATAATAATAATAGCCTTTATTGTCATTGTACATCATCAGCGGTGAAATGCTCCCGGTTCGCTTTTACCTGTCTGTTGGCGGAGAGCCGATTGTGCAGGTAGCGCGGCGCTCCGCCCACCCGCCGGGACACCGCCATTTGAGTTCTTTTACCCTCTGCACATGCACAAAGCGTTATGTGCATGCGCAGAGGGTAAAAGAACTCAAATGGCGGTGTCCGGCGGGTGGGCAGAGCGCCACGCTACCTGCACGATCGGCTCTCTGCTGACAGACAGGTAAAAGCGAACTGGGAGCATTTCACCCCTGTTATCATGTATACAATGAAATTGGTTTAGCCTCTACTGGTGCAATCCATAACAGAAAATACAACACAACACAATTCCCAATACAAGTAATTGGGAAAGAAAAAACTAGTCATAGGCTTCCATATGTATGTGGAGTGATTGTGATTGTGTTTAGGAGTCTGACAGCCCATGGGTAGAATCTGTTTTTAAACCTATTTGTCCGGCTGGCTATACTTCAATGTCTTCTGCCCGATGGTAAAAGTGAAAAGAGACACTGGCCAGGGTGTGAATCATCCCTAAGTATCTTCCTTACTCTGCTGAAACAGCGAGACATCATCCAGTGGTGTTAGAGGGCAACCAATGGTTTCTTATGCCGAATTGATCACTCTCTGTGGTGCCTTTCTGTCCGCAGCTGTTAAACCAGCGTACCATACTGTTATACAGTATGTGAGGACACTTTCTATCGTGGACCGATAGAAAGAAGTCATCAGCCGTTGTTCCATCTGATTTTTCTGCAAACTCTAAGGAAATGAAATTTCTGTTGAGCCTTACTAACCGCCAGGGACGTGTTGTTTTTCCAGGTGAGATCTTGACTAATGAGCACTCCCAAGAATTTAAAAGAGGAAAGGGCCCTCCACATCGCCCCCCTTGATATACAGTGGGGCAGGTTCCTCTCTGTGCTTAATCAGATTAAGCATATTGATTAATTGTTCTAACTGTGAGGAAATGTCTCCTTAGTTCTAGGTTGCTTCTCTCATTGATTAGTTCCCATCCATTGCTTTTTGTCCTGCCTTTGGAGAATAGGTTAACCCCCCTCTTCTTTCTGGCAGCCCCTTAGATATTGGAACATTGCTATCATATAACCCCAGCCCTTCTTTTCGTTTAACTAGACATACCCAATTCCTGCAATCATTCTTGCCTTTCCATCTTCCTCATCAGTCCACATGCTTGTTGTAGCATAAACATCTAAAGCTCACAAAAATGAGGCTGTGATTAATACAAATACTGCATTACTAGTATGGCCTAATAAAAGGTATAGTAGGTTTTCCCAATCCAGTATCCTGTATTGGGCTTCAGATCCCATCATCCCATAAGACAGCAGGGGGAGTGATAAGAGTAAATGGCATGTCAGCCCCCCCCTCAACCCCCCCCCCCCAAAACCACATGTGGCAAATCTTCCAAGCTGGTTTCTTTGCTGTTCCAAACCTATAAGTAAAATCTTGTCAAACTGAAACACTCTATTATCTACAATAAACTATTATCTACAGTAAACTATTATCTACAATAAACATATACTACAAGAACTATTAGAGGGGGGGCTGTCTGAACATTCTTTCTCTTACACAAACTATCTCAACTGAGTTGCCTCTTAATCCTCTGGAATGCACCCCTCCCTCTTGGAATCCAGCTCATCGCATGGTCAAACTGAGAAGGGTTATGAAATCTAAAGCCCCACATATCCAGAAGGGCACCATATGAGGGACATTTAAACTAAGATATGTGGAGAATATAGAAAGGAAGCCCATGACTGACAAAGTGGTTTCAAAACAGCAGACAATGTGATCCATATTCAGTTCCATCCAACATTGCCTTCCAAACTTATCCATTTGACAGCATGGTGTGTTGACCAAAGCAATACATGAGGCAGATACAAATGACAAGTAACAAGTCCCAAAGCAAAATGCACCATCCAGAAATCCATAAAACATAACATGTGTTGCTTTGTGGTTGCTGCTGCTACGGTACTATTGTTGTTGATTGATTTGACTGTACATACTAATTGTCTAGAAATCTTGGCAGAAATGTATCAGGAAAATCTGACCTGTTGATGAAATGCAGTCAATGGCTATTCCTAATAATACTACACCAAAGTGTAGAATGCATATGTTGTATGGATGATCGGCTACAGATTACTGTCATCAAAAGCATTGTTTCTTTTTGAATTACCAGCTGCCAAGGAATACAAGTAGATAATACCAGCAGCTTTTAACTAAATAGTTAAACCCAAAACACAATGGGCGGACACAGTACTACTGTCCTCAGTTATGTCTTATAACAAACTGGTAGGCCATTGTGAGAAATGAATGCTGATCCAGGATAACTATTCCATTTAGCAAGTTACCTTGCACGAAGAAAATTAGATGTCAGGGAGAAGCAAAACTCACTCTAGAAGAATTGGTCTTGTGGGAGAAAATTCAGATAGATCTTTCTCTCTTATATAAAGATGGGGAGAAGGGTGGGGGAGAAAGAATACTCCTTTTAAAAAGAAACAACCATTTTTGCCTGCTACCATGCCTTATACAAGTAAGCCCTGATTTCTAATCATTTGTTTAGTGAGTGATCAAAATTATAATGGTACTAAGAAAAGTGACTTACAACAGGTCTTTGGACTTACAACCATCGCCATGTCACCACAGTCACATGTGGAGGCATGTCAACATTTGGCGTTTGGCAACTGACATGTATTTGCAAGAGTTGCAGCATGCTGGGATCACAACACTGCTATTTACAACCTTCCCAGCCTGCCTCTGACAAGCAAAGTCAATGGGAGAAGCTAGATTTGTTAACAACTGGGTGATTTGCTTAATAAATATATCGAAAAAGATAATAAAATTGGGCTTTGCTTAACAATGAAAACCCTGGCCCCAGTTATGGTTTTAAGTTAGGGCTACCTTTATATATAGCCAGCCATCTTTCTCTGGGTTACTATTATCCTTTTAAGTAGAAAGGTAGAAAGTTCTGGCACTGTGGTATGACCCAGAGAGATTATTATAATTCCCCTTGGAAGATAGCCCATTTCTTCCTGTGCTTGAGCAGTAAATCAGAGAAAAACTTCTGCTGCTAAAATTTACTGCAAAAAGAAAGAAAGAAAGAAAGAAAGAAAGAAAGAAAGAAAGAAAGAAAGAAAGAAAGAAAGAAAGAAAGAAAGAAAGAAAAACCAGCTCTTTAGAATCATAACCATATTTATAAATGACGTCCACTCACAAATGCTTTATTTTTTGACTTGGCAAGATTGGAGATTTTTGTCCCTGTGTTACTTCCCATTGTGCTATTGCCAGCTGCCACAGCTCGCATTATTTATCACATCTGAATTGGTGCAAACAGCATGGCAAAGAGGCAGTTTTACCTTTGCAAGCTAGGGAAAGGACTTTTTGATCGATGTTTGCAGTGGCTTTCCTCAACTTTAGGCCTATTCTGAACAGCGTCCACAAATGGTGATTCAGCACTGAGCATTCATTGTTGGGCAAAGGAAATGACAGGCTGATAGACTTAACTTTCTGGGTTTCTGAACATACATCAAGTGCTCTACTCTCATTGATTGGGAATCCAAGTTGAATTTTTACTGTCCTAAACAACATTGTTCCTCTCCGCTGTAGGATTAGATCTCCCCTCAACCTGCCTGGATGCACATTTATGCCTTGTTACAGTATGTCTGAGTGTCATTAGGTGTATAACGCAGACGATAAATGTTATATTAGCGCGCGGGAAAGAAGAGACAAGCTGTAGAACAGTTCAGCACTTTATTTCTAGTAAGAAGGCAGAAACAGGGACTGGCCGCAAACCGTAGGGAAACCGCTTTTATGGGCTTCCCAGCAGCTTAGCCGGACAGTGACAGGCATTCAAATCGGCCGCCACTATTTCAGCCAGTCAGTGGCAGCTATGCAAATTTACTATGTACCTCCGTACGTAACAATAAATATAGCGTTGAGATGGGAGTTTTTGTCAAGCTGAGAATAAGATGGAAGAAGCTGTTTCCTGCAGTTGGCAGTGGAACTGTCCCTTCTCAGGGAAAGGAAACTCTGCCCAAGTGCCCAAAGGGGATGCAAATAAGATGGAAGGTCAAGAGATCTGCAAGTCCTAGCATCTAGCAAACTGGATCTGGAAAGAGCATGAGGAAAAAAAAACGTTTGCCACCAAAGAAAAAGAGGGCTGGAAATAATATTAAAATAAGATTGAAAGGAAAGCAATATAATCCCTAAATGCTGAACAATTTGTATGCCTGAAACAAAAATAAAAAATAAAAGCAAGGTGACTTCTCTCAGCCCTAAGAAGGAGGCAAGGGCAAACCACTTCAAGTAGGATGCCAAGAAAACAGCAAGGACTAGTCCAGGCTGTCACCAGTTGAAAATATGGCCTGAAGGCAGAAAAAGAGGGGGAAGGGGGGAGGAAAAGTTGGTGGTGCTTGTTTAGAGTTCATATGTAAGGATAAGGGCAACATTTTAAGGTCTGGGCATTGCACTTTATTGTGGGAGGTGGGAAATAAGTTTGCATTTGAAAATCACACTGAATGGGACAAAAACATTTAGAGGGGGAAAACAAGATTTTCCAGCATTGGGAATATTACTTACTGAAGTGCATCTCCTTTATAAGGCAAGCAGCAGAAATAAACATGAAGAAGGCATTTAGTCCAAGCAAACAGTCTGAAAAAGAGGTTACAGATAGTCCTCAATTTGCGACCACATTTGAGCCCCAAATTTCCATCACTGAGATGTTTGTTAAGTGAGTTTTGCCCCATTTTACAACCTTTCTTGCCACAGTTGTTAAGTGAAAAGGTGCAATTGTTAAGTTAGTAATACTGTCATTAAGTGAATTTGGATTCCCCATTGACTTTGCTTGTCAGAAGGTGCAAAAGGGGATCATGTGATCCCCTGGGACTGTCATAAATGTGAGCCAGTTGCCAAGCATGTGAATGTGATCATGGGAATGCCACAATGGTCGTAAGTGTGAAAAACTGCCATAAGTCACTTTTTTCAATGCTGTTATAACTTCAAATGGCCACTAAATGAATGGTTGCAAATCGAGGACTATCTGTACTTCAATCCCATCACTGCTAATTGTCAGATTCACTCCACTGTTTTAGTTGTGGTTGACATCTGCATACTTCTTTTTCTAGTTTAATTTCAAATATGGAGAAATAAACTTTATAAGGCTTCTCTGAATTAAATGTGCTTGGGATTGCTTCTCATATATTTTTGAACCTTTACATTTTTTTCTCCTTAGAAGAGATTTGAGGCAGGCAGTAGTTGGCAAATCATCAGCCAGAGAGGAAATGCTTCTCTGGCAGCATAATCCCGAGGCTGCGTTGCCTGGGTTAATTAAAACTAAATATAGACTCTGCTGGCTGGATAAATTGCAAAGAGTGTTTCAAAGGATCTAGGTGTTTTTCTTCTGCTTACTTTCACCTGGAATGGCATTTTTTAGGAAGTTGAAGGGAAAGGCACAATGGAGTAAAAGAAACTTCCCTTCTAAAATCATCATAAAGAAGACTAGGATAGTGCTGAGATCTCTTGGGTGAAAAGTACTAATGCTGGCATTCTCAGGGTCAAATCCTATTCTCTGAAATTTGCACACTGACCCTCCCATTGTCAGCCAAGAAAGGTTAGTTATGGCATCTGTGTAGCAGACTTTTTAGATGAACTCCTCCTCCTCCTCCTCCTCCCCCATTCCCCCATGGGATCTCCAGGGAATCTCATGGTGAGGATAAAAAGAGTCAACCCTTCCTTTTTCTCTCGCTTCTGCATTTCTTTTCAGTTTCTCTTTGTGCAGGCTGATAGCGGAGAGATGGACTATTTCTCCTGTGGTCCTATATAGTTGTATGCCAGCCTAAGCCCAATATTTACCATACAGGAATTACTTTTCTCTAAAAGAATACACTTGAAAAACTTTTAAGACTACTGTTTAAATCCATATAGATATCTGAAATGTTATGATCCAGAGATTTCAACATTGCATTACATTATGCTTAAGATTCCCATGGAAAAATGCAGGTGCTACTGACTGGAATAGTGGTACTATAGGGGTAAGTGCTAACATTGGCAAGATGGTAGATATCAGTGCATGAACAAAGGGCAGCAGTTTGTAGCTGCCCAGAAATCTCTGAAAGACCCTTTTAGCCTGATACTTGGATCATGTAATGCAAGGTTGGGGAATTTGGCCCTCCAGGTGTTATTGAACTCTAGTATTCCATACAATTGAGCCATGGTGGCGCAGTGGTTAGAATGCAGTACTGCAGACTACTTCTGCTGACTGCCAGCTGATTGCAGTTCGGCAGTTTGATTCTCACTGGCTCAAGGTTAACTCAGCTTTCTATCCTTCCGAGGTCAGTAAAATGAGAACCCAGATTGTTGGGGGCAATATGCTGACTCTGTAAACTGCTTAGAGAGAGCTGTAAAGCACCGTGAAGCAGTATATACGTCTAAGTGCTATTGCTGTTGTCCATGCTATCTGGAGTTTCTGGGGATTATAGTTTAACAACAGCTTGAGAACTACAGTTTCCTAGATCTGATCTAAGAGTTACATCACTGAGGAGTTGAATTCTGATTGAAGCCTACTGAAAATAAAAAAAGATGTAGTGTATCCAGTTAACTGAGAAATATTGAGCCTTTTTGCAGTAGAACCACATTTCCCTAAATCAAAAGTAATAGTGTTTTTGCCATAGACTGCATTTTCTTGAGGGTACAGTTATGAATGGCATTTGCGCAAGAATCAGTAGAGCCAAAATCAAAAGGTAGGAACCAGCATTCATTCATTTTGATACTCTTGTGTTTTTCCTCTCCCCCTTTTTCTTTCTGACATCCTATGCCAAGCAAGGGCAAATTTCACTTGCTAAAAGTCTGACTCACTTGCAAAGAACTTCTGAAATCAAGCATTGATTACACAGCCCTTGAATACTGAGCAAGTCGTTTGGGATTTGACCTTTTCATGGTAGCTACTATAGAGAGTAACTTCTACCACCCATTGCTTTTTTCTCTTGTTTTTTCTATATGTGTATAAATCTATGGGCATGTGTGTGTATTTATGTGAGAGAGATCGCTGAGAAGGCAAGGACAGCTTGTCAAGGATTTTGCATTTTGGTTCTGAATGTGATAGACCAGATGTCTACAACATGTATTCCGCCTACAATTTCACTCTACTGCAAATATAAGTTAATCCACAAAGCTTACCAGTATGATTATAAGATGGTGAAAACTACCAGAACTTTTCACATATCATATTTACTTTTTAAGATGTGGCTGCTACTCACAGGCAGATTTTTGCAACCTGGATAAAAGGCCCAGCGGTTTCAAACTATGGATCATGAGCCCCTTGTATTATAGCGCTACGATACAAGAAAACAAAATGGTGTTCCACTGATACACATTCTGACTGAAATATATTTTACTGCCTTGGTTGAGGTGGACAGAGAAATAGCAAAATTGACTGGGATGGGGAAAAGGCACAGTCAAAAATGGTCAAAATTGTTCCTTTTTTCTAGGCTTTGGACTGTTTCTCTGCCTGCCAGTGTACTTACTGTAATGTATGCATGTATGTCTCTCCCTGACCATTCTCCCTTTTTGTGCAGTCTGCAATTTTTATAAGTTACAGAACCATTCTTTTGTTTTTGTTTTCCCCATAACCAGCAGTTTCTCCTCTCAGCAGGTGTATGCTACTTTTTTGCTATCTCTGTTATCCAGCAGCTTTCTCGATTCAAAGATCCTCAGTCCCTTGGTGTCCCTCATTTCTCAGTCCAGAAAAAGTGAGAGAGTCTGCGCTGCAGACGCTCATTCACTGCTGGAATTATCCTCCCTGCAGCTACCCACTAGACCAGCGGTTCTCAACCTGGGGGTCGCAACCCCTTTGGGGGTCGAACGACCCTTTCACAGGGGTCAGGAGACTTCGCCCAGACACCGCCATTTGGGTTCTTTTACCCTCTGCGCATGCGCAGAATGCTTTGCGCATGCGCAGAGGGTAAAAGAACCCAAATGGCGGTGGCAGGACGGGGGTCACGGTGGCAGGCACGGCGGCGAGGTGGGGGCGCAGGGGTGGTGCGTGGTGCGCGGCATTAGGAAGATTGAGAACCACTGTACTAGACTCACTAAGGTCCGGATGTCCACCATGCCTACACTTGCCCATCTCCCCACCTCCTGGAGGGAAGAACAAGAGGGGTAGGCCATTCTGTTCTTTGAGCCCTGTGGATTAAGGACATAGATGAGAGGGACAGTTTATAAGGCATTCTGGATTGTTTTTAATGTCTTTTATCTATCCTTTCTTTGAAAAATGTGGATAAGGGGATAGGAGTGAATGGAACAGGGAGATCGCTCATTACCCTTCTAAGGTGACCAGATTTTTTTTTAAAGCGGGACACCATCGACGGGGGGTGGGTTTCTAGGGGAGCCGCCATTTGAGTTTTGCCCTCTGCGCATGCGCAGAACGCTGTGCGCATGCGCAGAGGGCAAAAGAACGCAAATGTCGGCCTCCAGGTGGGTGGGTGGGAGGCGGGAGGCCTTTCCTCGCCTCCCGCCTCCCCTTCGGGAGCCGGCAATGGCTTGGGCTGGCTGGCTGGCAAGCGAGCGAGTGGGGCTGGCTTGGGAAGGGGAGCAGCCCGGAGATGGTGCTCCAACCCAGCGTCTCTTGGGTCTCCTCCTCCCCCCCGCCCGCCCGGGGGTCCCGCGCCGCCCGCTGACCTCGCGCACGTCCTACAGGCACTCGAGGATGGCCAGGTTGTTGACCCAACTGTGCTTGGGGCAGACGCGCATCACATCTTCGCGGCACACCGGCTCTTCCGCCAGCTTCCAGCCGCCGGCGGAGGAACCAACGTGGGACGCCCGCCCGCCGCCAACGCCGCCCACGGCCAGCCCGAGCTGAGACGCCTGCTGCTGCTGCTGCCCCTGCGGCTGGGCCCCCAGTCCCGGCTGCCCCGACGGCGGGAAGGCTGCGGCGGCGGCCCCGGCCGGCTGAGCCAGCGCCGGCCCGAGGGCCATCCTGGATGCGACTCCTTCGCTCGGGCCGCCCCACCCACCGCGACGCCACCGCGGAGACACGCCCCACCCACCGCGACGCCACGGGACGGGACGGCCGTTTCGAGAGGGCGGGGCTGCGCATCCCCCATCGCCGGGGCAACCCCCTGGGCCAGTCGAGAGATTTCTCCCGGCTCGCGCGTGCTGCCGCTTCCGGTTGCGAGCCGTCAGGGCAACGCAACGGGCAAAAGGTGACGTCCCGCTGTTTTGGCATTCTTTCCAAAAAAGCGTGACTTTTTGGAAAGAATGCGGGACGCGGGACACATGCTTGAAAAGAGTGTCTGTCCCACCAAAAGCGGGACGTCTGGTCACCTTATTTTAGACCCTTTTAATAGGTTGATAGAGGCTTCCTGATTTGAACTGGAAAAGAGTAATATATTTCTGTAACTTGGATAATTTAACATGCAGGTAAAAGTATTTTAATTAGTTTGGGTAATGAAATGTCTGCAAGAAAACAATCAAGCTCATAGAACACCAAACATCTCTCATATTTTTAATTGTATGTAAATACTCTGATTAATAGAGATTCCCTTAAAAGTATGACTTATGTTTACTGAAATTGTAACACCTTTTATGTCTTATTTTAACCAACAGATATTTGAATATAATGACTGTTCCATGATGGAGTACAATGGGTTGTTTTGTTTACATTTACAAGGGATCCATTATCTCAAAAAGTTTGAGAATGGTGGTTAATATTATTTTGATTTATGATGGTTAATATTGGTGGTTAATTTTATTGTGATTTATGGTATTCATTCATCATGGTATTGATTCATTATGATGATTGCAGCGCTACTTCTTTAGTAGATACATTTTTCAAAACAGCAATAGCAAAATATAACAACACATGAAAATATAAATGAGATAAATATAAAACAAATACCAGCCTTAAGTAAAATTGTTTTAGCCTAATTGGTTAATTGGTAAAACAAAGGGGCTTCTAGAATTCTTTCAATCCTTTCCCGGGATCAGCCATAAGTTTGTGTAAATGTGTGTACAATACTGAGGGGATAGAGCAGTCAGCAGTATCCTCAGTGGGTCTAGGACAGCGGTTCTCAACCTGGGGGTCGCAACCCCTTTGGGGGTCGAACGACCCTTTCACAGGGGTCGGGAGACTTCGCCCGGACGCCACCATTTGGGTTCTTTTACACTCTGCGCATGCGCAGAACGCTTTGCGCATGTGCAGAGGGTAAAAGAACCCAAATGGTGGCGGCGGGGTGGGGATTGTGGCAGTGGGCATGGCAGCTGGGTGGGTCGTGGCAGGGGTGCGGGGGCGGAGCGCGGGCCACGGCATTAGGAAGGTTGAGAACCACTGGGCTAGGACAACTTGCTGCGGCCATCTCACTGCTACCATCTTGCCTCAGGACACCCTGCCCCAGCCAACTCGCTACAGGAACAACTCGCCACAAACCTGGGCCTTCCACTCTGGTTTCCAAAGCCAGCCCATCTTAAAGTTTCCGCCAGCCCACACACCTTGTCCCAAGGCTTCCTTGCTTTGCTACTCACATCGTTTATGCATGAATGATTCATTTCAGAGATTTGTAATTGTGAGCAGTTTTTCAGATTCATTTTGTCTTGAAATGTAAGACTGCAATGCATTTAATCAATCAGTCTTGGTGATGGGGTTATTACCAGATTTTGAAGCTACAGATGGCTAGGCAGCTTGATATGAAAAATAACCTTTTGGAAGTGTAGTAACTATTGATTTGTTATTAGAGAAGGCTCTTCAATCTTACTTATGACTGTCAAAGTATACATTTATTTATGGCATCAATTGGAATTTTATGAATAGTACAGTATGGTGTCTAATGTGAGTGTGTATAATAGCTTCTGCTCTGTATAACAGTGTTAATTCTTGAAACATTTCCTATACAAAGGTTTGCTTAGAGTTAAAAGGTTAGATTTAATAATGCACTGAGCCATCAGGTAGCTGAACACATTTTAGCTTAGCTAGTTATGTGACTCTAATTAGTTGGGTTAGTATTGATGCAGTATGTTATGCAAAGCCATAATCATTAAGATAACTGAATAAACATGGTTACATTAGCTATAAATAAGTGTATTATGTGAATGTAATCAATGAATGTTGCCCACTGGATTATTCCTTATATTTTAGAAGGGCTCCTTGAAGAGACAAAGATCTTGCTTTATTCTGCTTTTATCAGGCATTTCACATTTTAAAGACTGAACACAGCCATAATGTATGGCTTTCTTTAATGAAAACATAATTATGATTTCTTATAATTGAGATAAAGCATGGAGGTCCAATCTTTTTGCTTGCCTGGCCGCATTGAATGAAGAGGAATTGTCTTGAGCTGCATATAAATATAATATATAGTTAATCTATATAAATATAGCTAACAATTACATAATAATGTTAAAATTTTATAATTTTCTGAGGCCACATTACTAGTCCAGGACTGCATGTGGCCCATAGGCTGCGGGTTAGACATTCCTGATATAAAGTATTGATATAAAGTATTAATTGATGTTACAATAGATTATGGCAGGGATTCTCTATTCTCAGAGTTGCTATGCTCTGACTCCCTGCATGATAAATTAATTTGCTCAAATACCCCCATAAATAAAACTAAATAATACAAAAATAATAAAACTCCTGAGATTGGTGGACTGCTTTGACAGAAATCTGACTCACAGATTTAAACTTCTCACAAGACCCACTCTGAATTTTGCTTCCTTTAATTTGCAGAAGTGATTTTTGAGGTAGAGGGGGATCAGCTTTAAACAAAATGTGTGAATCTCTCTTCTAAATTGCTTGTTACTGCTTGGGAAGCTACAACCCATCATTTCAGAATCCAGTTAATTGAATGCTGTGCTGTGGACCCTGGTTAAAATGTTTATAGATTTTCTTTTAGAGAGATGACCTTCATTAAAGGACATAACAGAGTGAGATAAGTCAATTAATGCAACCTGTGGAAAAGGGTTTGGGCACATGCCTGGGTCTTGACTGAATCCTTATCACTCTTCTCAGTTCTGACCCTTTCCAAACTATTGCAAATTGCTTAAAGAATTTCAAAGCAGTTCCTATCTATACAATCTACATTCCTTCCTCATAATATCATTTCTCTTTATCTGTCCTGACAGAGGTCCCCATACTGTATTTATTTATATCCTGCCTTTGTTATTTTTACAAATAACTGAAGGTGGTGAGCATACCTAATACTGGGCTCTATTTTCTCCACAACGTCAAGGGACAGTGACCACCCCAAAGTCAACCTGGCTTTCATGCCTAAGGTGGGACTGGAACTCACAGTCTTCTGGTTTCTAGGCCAGCAGCACCTTAACCACTAGACCAAAATGCCCTGCCCCCCCCCCCATTTTTCTGTCTCCAATAAAACTGAGAGATACAAAATTCAAATCAGAAATTCTCAATTTCTATAGTCCAGTGTTTCCCAACCTTGGCAACTTGAAGATGTCTGGACTTCAACTCCCAGAATTCCCCAGCCAGCGAATGCTGGCTGGGGAATTCTGGGAGTTGAAGTCCAGACATCTTCAAGTTGCCAAGGTTGGGAAACACTGCTATAGTCCATTGGGTACATTTGGAATTTCAAATGGACTACTAGTTACCAGCTGCTTATAGATATAACCAGTTACAAATCATTTATTTACCAACAGACAAACTAACAAGGTTCCTTGAGTTCCCACTGCCTTTTTAAAATAAAACTACTCAGAATGTTCCCTATCACTTCAGTATTTTTTTCTGGACATGTGGTCTCACTTCTAAACAGAGCACTAGACTATAATAACTTATATTGTGTATTTTCAAAAAATAACTTCTCAATGTATTGTTAGGGCTGTGCATGCCTTGAAGATAATTTGGAAAAAGTGCTTTGCACAAGCACAAACCAGCACATTTTATTTAAAAAATGCTGTGTGGTTTTTCAGGCTTCCATACAAGCCTAAAAATAAGTGGCAGAGGTGCTTCAAAAGTTCAATTAACTTTAATGTGTGAAGTTCTTAAAAATAGCAACAACTTTTTCAGGTATAAAGCACTTTTTCTGAATTAGTTTCAAAGGGTGCACAGCAGGCCCAAAAAATTTGTTATATTGAGTAGTTTTCATTGTGGCATGCATACTTAGCATTACTTCTTAAAAAACAAATTAATCTAAAAATTAAAATTAGTATGGCTTAGAGGCTATCATGTATTAAAGGAATGTTGATGAGCATACTAGGCCTGATGGGCCCTGAGGGGACATTTGTTAAAGGTGTGTGTGTGTGCACGCGTGCATGCGTGTGTGCATGCGTGTGTGTGTTTGTTATCTATCTATCTATCTATCTATCTATCTATCTATCTATCTATCTATCTATCTATCTATCTATCTATCTATCTATCTATCTATCTAATCTGTTAAATTTATTTGCTACCTAGCTTGCTGTGGAGCTCCTCTAGGCAACTTACAACAATAAAAAGGAAGAAATGAAAGGAGTGTATTCAGGACAGAAATAAAATAAACAATGAAAAAGAACACAGCAAGAATACATCAATATGATTGATAACCAAAAAGATGGACAAGATATACTTGTCAATGCTCTGTATATGCTCAAAAGAAGATATGAATGATTTATATACATAATATGCATGTTTGGGTATTGCATGTGGAGAATATGCATGTAGAAATTATTTAAATAGGTGCACGAATATATGTATTAATTGCTTTTAATGGTTTAAATAAGATCATTATCCATGCGGAGAATAGTAACTGGGTAGACCTAAAATTACAACAGTCCATAAATAAATAATAAATCAGCCATATTGTAAAGTTAGTTAACTCTGTAACTCAGAAGGAATGGCTAAAGAAAGAGGATTAAGTAGGGATTGACAGCTGGATCTAGCCATTTGGCTCTCAATATTAATCCCATAGGCCAGTGATGGCGAACCTTTTTTTGCTCGGGTGCCAAAAGGGTGTGCGCGCATGCGATAGCACGTAAAAAAGCCTCCTGAAGCCTGGGGAGGGTGAAAAATGGCCCAATGGCCCAACCAGAAGTTCATTTCCGAACTTCCAGTAGGCCCGTTGGGTCCATTTTTCGCCATCCACAGGCTCCGGAGGCTTTCCTGAAGCCTGGGGAAGGCGAAAACGACCTCCCTCCTGTCCTCCGGAAGGCCAAAAATCAGCTGGCCAGCGCACACATGCGCACTGGAGCTAACATAGGGCAAGCGTGCCATAGGTTCACCATCACGGCCATAGGCCTAGGAGCAGCAGTGGCAGGAAGAGCTATCTAGAAACATTTTTAAAATCGGGAGCCATAGAGTTCTTGCTGTTTTCCATCTTTGCTTTGTGTCAATCTGCTGGAATAATAGCTGCTAGATATCAGAGTCACATATGAAAAAAATTTATTTCTGTCTCTACTTGTATTTTAATGCTTCCATTTAGAGCATGTTCTTAAATAATATTCTTCAAAATATTTGTGCTAATAATAACAATAAAGCTGTTACATCTAAAAGCAAAAATACAATGAAGCTATTTAATTGCCTGGACTCCAGTGGAACAATATAACGTAAAATGTCATTACTCCGTTCTTTCCGCTGAAATAATTTGTATGCTCTGCCTGGCTTGCTGCTGACAGCAGAACAAAGGATTCCTTGCAAGGAGGTCTGTACTACTTAATGTAATCCTTTAATAAAGGTGCTGAGGTCTTGGGAGTGTGACAAGAACCAATTCAAGGGGGTCAAATGTCAAATCTGGGGTGGCCTGCATCAGAAATCAGAAAAATGTCCGAACTAGGATTTTGGTTTGCTTCTACTTCTCTTTCCTGGGAATAGGTGGCCAAGGATGGTGCAGAAAGACAGGCAGGTCAAAGTGATGGATTGAAACATTCATCTCAATAGCAGACAAAAGCAGGTTTTTCCCACTAGGGAATGCCTGGATAATTAGTACAGGCTCTTAAGCACTTTTAATTAAACGCAGAAGTTTTCTGATCCATCTGCTTTTGTCACAGATTTGCTCATGAGTCAGATCACTAGAGTGGGAGCAGAAGGAGAATCTGCATCTTTTAATTATTTCTTTCAGAAGAAAACAAACAAACAACCCCAGAAATGAAATCCCCTCCATGCTTACCTGGGGCTAGAAGCACTCATCATAGTTCAGATATTTTGTTTTTGTTTTTCAATACTAATGGTCTCTGCTGAAATAAATGAATTAAGAATGAAAAGAACTAAAATGCATACAAAAAGGATATTTTATTCCTTTTAGCTCCTGGGCCTGTATACATGTAGGATTAGAGGCAAGAGTTTATACGTAAGCTGTTATAAGACAGGCTGCAACAATCCTCAGATTGCTTTGAACAAAATTCATGGAGGATAGATCAATCAGTGACTGCCAGCCATAGCAGCTATGACCTTTGTTTATTAGTAGACTTTTGCAGGTTAAGGATGTAATAGGTGGCAGAAGCGAATACTGGAAAGGAGGGCTTTCAACAAAGAACCAGCTAAAGGTCACCCTCATTGCTCCATGGTTGTAAATTTACATGGAAATCATGGTGGGTGGCTAGGTAGCCATTTTAAGAACTCCCTGCAATGCCCCAAAACATGGAAATTCTTTGCTCCAGGACACTGTGGGAAATTTAGAATGAAGATTTCCTAAAGTCAGAGTTCCAATACGGAACTAGCAGAAGTGCATCCTGCCTTCATTCAGGCATGGATGAAAGTTTTTTAAAAAAAGAGTTTCTGGTGACTCTTATTTCCTGCAAAGTTCACCACAGTATGATTCAGATGTAAAATGTACGTCTGGCTTTCTTCTACTATTAAGGAGCCATGGAGGATGGCCAAAAAGAATATTGAGAAGATTGATTCTGTTCTTCCCTAATAAAGGAAATATAAAGATGAAAGCAGTGTTTGCTCACAATGTGTTGAATATTCTAGCTCCTATTATCTTCCCCCTGCCCTGTTTCTGATGTGTGTTTAGCTGATCTCCATCAATGAGAAACCGCTCTTGTCTAGCTCTTTGAAGCAAGACTGTCATTACACTAACACGTTCTAACGTGACCTTTGCGTTTTCTATTTTTATCGGGATGCTTTTTCATTATCGTAAATGATGGAAATTGCTATGGTAACCCTTCTAGGCATCATGCCCACAACTTTGTATACACCTTACAAGAACAGAACTCTGTGGGATTAAACCATGGCATCTTGTAATACTGTTTCCAACGTTCAGCTAAGCCCAGAAAACATCTCTTATCTTTTATTTTTGCACTCATCACCAATTTGAATATGAACATGGAAATCAAGGTATGGTTTTCAAAGGGCAGCAAGAGAAAACAAGTGGTGGATATCAATATGTTTCTTGATACTTCCTTGGTGCTGCTTAGTCTTTTCCTCAGCACTGTTTTCCTGGCATATTTATTTACTTTTTATTTATTTATTATGTTTATTTGCCTATCTCACAAAAAAGAACTCTGGGCAGTGTACAACTATTGAACAAAATAACAAATACATAAAACATAATAATCAAACAAGTATAAAAAGTCATTAAAATTTGAATATTAATCAAAATTGAAAATGTAGTAACCACAGAGAGAGAATAAAAATACCAACCATAGTGAAGCTATCTAAGAAATTCACAGTTTGCTGGGACCCTCAGTCCTGGTGACATAATCAGATCAATAGCAGGGATGGAGGTAACCTGTCTTACGGGGTGGGCGGGAGAGAATAAAGCAGGCACCATAGCAGGGAAGGCCCCACCTCCTGATACATGCCAAATAGGAGTCACGACATGCCTTCTCTGCCAAATCTAATGTGACCGCCTAATGTAATTGGGGAGAGGCAGTCCCTCAGATAATCTTGTCCCATGCCATATATTGTTTATGCACACATGCATACACACACACACAGACATCATTGCTGTTGACCAAAAAGATTGAGATAACAGTCTGGCACAAATGTTTCCATTAGAGAGTGCTTTTCCAGGGCAAAATGGAAGGCTGCAGGTGCAAGATTAACTCTCCTCTCCCACACCTCATTAACTGGGGATAAGACTTAAAGGGTAAAACCCCAGGAATTCCTCAGGGTCAGAAAGAAGAGAAACACAGCATCTTCCCAAAATCTATATGCATATTTCCCCAACAGCAAGCAGATTCTATGTTTTCTAAGAAAGCATCATATAAACTCGTGCTGGGTCATGCTAATGAGTTGCATTACCCAATGGTCTGCCTTCCAAGAATTTCTGGGAAGGATTCATGGAAAATTGGACATCATTGAAAGAATGTGGACAGCATTGTTGCAGACAAATGCTGGCAAAGAAACAGATTCTGACCAATAAAATATCTCCAGAAAAAAGACTTGCACTTTGAACAGCTGCTCCTTGTAAGTAGATTGAGGGAACTGAGGCTTTTGCAGTTGATTTATGAATTGAGTAGCTTGGAGGGAGGGAGGGAGGGAGGGAAGGAAGGAAGGAAGGAAGGAATTCAGTTATTTTGTGTATAAATTCCCAACTAAAATCAGAACTTGTACTGACTGTGCATGGTAGATTTGTTGGGACAGAATTTAATTTGCAGGGGAGTAAGATTTTAATAATGGGAATTTATTCCCCAAATGAAGACAAAGCATAGTCTTATAAAGTACTTATGGAGAGATTAATTGGCTTGTTTAAAAAAATGAAAATTAGTGTTTCATGGGGGCTCGGAATGGAGTGATCTCCCCACAATTGAACAAAATCTCAGAAAAATATTAAAATCACTCAAGGGAAATTACCAGGTTTTATATGATTTTTTTTTACACTTTAGGGCTGGTTGATATATGGAGACAGAAAATGGCTATTCAAGATAGTATACCTACTTTTCTGAAAGACACAGATCCTTTTCAAAAAGATAGACATGATTTGGATTACAAAGAACTTGGGTTAGTAAGGTTTCTAAAACAGAGCTATTACCAAAGACTTATTTGAATCATAATCCTATGATTTTGTTTATAAAAGAAAATCTATTTTTAGATGGAATCCAAATAAAGTGTTGCTACAGAAAGAAGCGGGTGGGGTGGGTTGTAAAACAAAATTTAAAAATGAAAGTAATTTAAGTAAAGGCACATTGAAGAATGGTTTGAGGTGCGAATAAGGTTTTCATTGGAGGTTATTTAATACAACATAGTAGTCAATAGTCAATAGTAAGGTGACCATATTTTCACTTTGGTAAAGCGGGACACCATTGACGGGGGGAGATGATCCACGCCTCCCCTTTCCGCGCCAGGACAAAAGACTTCGGGAAGGACTTTCATTACTTCCCAGATTTCGCTCTGAAACCTCAAGCTCTTCTCCCTTCCTTCACTTAGCAGCCCCACCGCCCCGCTCGACACTTAAAGACCCTTACTGCTGCCATGTCCTCGCACACTCAGCCCCGCTTGATAGCAACAGCCAGAAATGGGCTTCCGGAGGCATAGAGGGAGCAGCGGCTTTGGCGGGTCTGGCCGTGTCCTTTCCTGGGTCTGCCATACGGGGGGAAGGAGCGGAGGCGTGGGGCACCCGCCGGACGCCGCCCCGGAGAGAAGACCAGGCCCGGCTGGCAAGGGCCAGGAAGGATTTTTCCCGCGCCGCCAGCCAACTTGTCCTCTGGGCCAGACGCAGCAGAGGTGAGCCCCGGCCATGGCAGCGGTAAGGGCTGCGATGAAGGGGTGGTGGTGCACAAAGCTGCAGCCTCTGCTGCGTCTGGCCCGGAGGACAAGCTGGCTGGCGGCACGGGAAATATCCTTCCTGGCCCTTGCCAGCCGGGCCTGGTCTTCTCTCTGGAGCAGCGTCTGGCGGGTGCCCCACGCCTCTGCTCCTTCCCCCCATGTGGCAGACCCGGGAAAGGACACGGCCAGACCTGCCAAAGCCACTGCTCCCTCTACGCCTCCGGAAGCCCATTTCTGGCTGTTGCCGTCAAGTGGGGCTGAGCGTGCGAGGTGCTGAACTGGGCCCTCGGGCACGTCGGAGCGCGGTGGGGGGTTTTCCCTGCCCGGCCCAGAGCTGGTGAGATCTTAGCGTGCGGCCCAGCTGTTTCCCTCAAGATCCGCTCAAGGGAAGCGAGGCGCTTTGCGCAAATTCAAAAAGCGGGACTTTTTTGAAACGCCGCGGGACACGGGACAATTTGTTTAAAATCGGGTCTGTCCCGCCAAAAGCGGGACGTCTGGTCACCTTAGTCAATAGAGAACACAAGCTGTTTTAGATGAAATAAAAAGAAAAGAAAAAGAATTAAAGAAATTGTCAGAGAAGAATTACTCAATAAATTGAACTTTTACAATGACAATTACTGATATTAACAGTAAGATAAATAGAAACAGAAATGAATTATATAAGACAAAAATTAGTTTGTAAATGTATAGCAGCTAGCATATAAATTAAGAAAAGAAAAGAAAAATTAGGAAACAGACGGGCAACCTGACAATGATGTATGTAAGATTATTATGTTGGTTTACTGGATAATAATGTATAAATGTATGTTAATACCTGATAAGATGTTATGGTATATGTATTTGTTTATATGTAGAGAGTGGAAAAAATTAAAAAAAATTAAAAAAAAAGAAAATTTAAAGAAAATGATATTGAAATTACAAGAGGGGAATACTGTATTAATGGACAATGTGGCTAAACAAAAGCATTTTATCAATATTACTCCATTTTCAATAAAGAAAGCAACAGAAAATAGAGGAATATCTAAATTACTGAGGATTACAGAGGAACAGAGACAGATTATGAATGGACCTATAACAATAAGGGAAGTTTCTGAAACTGTAAAATATTAAACTAGGAAACGTGCCTGAGCCAGATCAGGTTCCTATTATAAATGTTTTGACAATGAACTTTTACAACCTTTATGAAACAGAATAAACTCTATCCTACAGAGAGGAAAGATCCCAGAGAATTGGAACGAGGCCAATACCTTTCTAGGTTTAATACCTAAAGAGAGACATGACTTTAACAAGAAACTATAGGTTGATAGCATTACTGAAAAATGATTTCAGCTTTGTTTGCAACAATTCTAGCTGATAGACTCGCCATAAATTTGCAAAATTTTATCCACGAGGATCAATTTGTGTTTTAACTAAAAGACAATTAAAGAACAATGTTAGAAATGGGTTGGACATTTTGGAATATTTGGAGCAACATAATGAAAAACAAGCCTCATTATTTTTCTTAGATGCAGAGAAGGCCTTTGACAATTTGAACTGGGCTTTCTTGTTCAAAATTTTGGAAGACAAGGGTTTTGAAGATAACTTTATAACATAGGTAAGATTGGTTTACTCTTTTTGCCCCTGGTTGGTTTGGATGAAAGAGAAGGTGTTGGTGAGAAATAAAAGAGTTTTGGAATTAGAAGAACTTAACCTGACAATTGGGTGTTTTCGATATACGTGGTATGGTAAAGTCAAGGTTAACGTGAATTTTAAAAATCATTATGTTAAACATACCATATTGAGAATATGGAATAGATAAAAACTCAGATTGTACCTGAAAACACCTTTGTGGCTCTTAGCATAACATGCATTTTATAGATGAGAATTTATTTATTTATTTATTTATTTATTTATTTATTTATTTATTTATTTATTTATTTATTTATTTATTTATTTATTTATTTATTTATTTATTTATCATGTGGTGTATAAATGAAAAATAATAGACAAACACAAATGGCTAACTTATCGTGAGATATTTTTGTCAAGAGGAATGTAAAATAAAATTAAAATTATGAGAACTGATAGCAGAAGTTGTTTACAATTATTAGTAAGATTTAAAATGAACAAAAGAATGTATAGTTTTGAAGACTGAGTTTCAAACAGAATTGTGTACCAGTAATGAATATGTAATTGCAAAAAAGTATAAACTTTTACTGAAATTTAAAACAACAGAGGAAGTGAAACAATATATGAGAAAATGGCTAAAATGCTGGTTATAATATACAATGGAAAACTATGTATTGAAAAGATTAAAACGTATGTATAACATATAACACTATGTTATAATCCTAAAAGAATTTTAAAAAATGTGTTGGTATCTCTCCAGAAAAATTGTCTAGAATGTATAAAGTTCAAATTTATGTTGGAATTGTAAACAAGAAGAAGGAACATTTCATCATGTTTGGTGCATATGTCAAAAAGCTAGAAAATTCTGGGTTCAAAGGCATATACTTTGATTCAGAAGATTTTAAAGTTTAGTATACAACTGAAATTATAAGGTTTTTTTTTTAACGGACAGATGGAAAAAACTCATGGAGCTTAGTTTTTATATGTGATAACTGTAGCAAAATTGTTGCATGCACAAAGATGGAAAACTTTGGACCTATTAACAATGAAGGAATGACTGGTGAAGACAATGGAACTTCTTGATATGGCTAAATTGATTTCTTTGATCAGAAAAAAGACAATTATCTATATTTATTACTGATTGAAACCCCTTTAGAGACTTTTTGTGTGAAACGGAAAGAAAAAAGAATTTATGGTTTTAATGATTAGACAGGATAGATTATAGTAAGAAGAGAGTTATGTTGTAGCGATAGAGTAAGAGGTACATTTATAATTGTACTTACAACTATCGTGTTTCTCCAAAAAGAAGGCCGGGTCTTATTTTCTTTTGACCCCCGAAAAAATAGGACTTCTTTTTGGAGGGCTCTAATTATTGACTCACCTCGCGGCAGTGGCACCGACAGCCCCACCCAGTAGGAGCCCGCTGCTGGCCCACTTCTTCTGTGGCCGCTTGCCGCCACTCGCATGCATCGCCCCGGCCTCTGTTTCGCCTTCAGATGCCTGCCAGAAGGCATCTACAGCTGATAACAGAGCTCTGGATCGATCCAGAACTCTGTAATCGGCTGCAGATGCCTTACGGAAAGCCCTCTGCAGCCGATAATAGAGTTCCGGACCGATCCGGAGCTCTGTTATTGGCTGCAGATACCTTCCCCTCTGCAGCCGATAACAGAGCTCCAGACTGATCCAGAGCTCTGTTATCGGCTGCAGATAACAGATGCCAGCAGGCATCTGAAGACGAAATGGAGGCCAGGGTGATGCGTGCAAGTGGCAGCAAGCAACCGCAGAAGAAGGCAAGGCAGGTGTCGGGGTGTGCGAGGCCTGACCCCCATCCCCACCCTAGCTTATTTTTTACCTGTGTGCCTCGCCCCATCCCCTGCACCCCAGGGTGGGCAGGGTCTTAATTAGGGCTAATTTTGTAGGTGGGGCTTAATTTGATCGCATGCACTCAAAAACGTGATAGGGCTTCTTTTCAAGGTGGGTCATCTTTTTGGAGAATCACGTTACTATAAATAAGATTGGAAGCTATAATTTTTCTTTACTTTTTCTTACTTTATATTAGTTTTTATCTTTGTGTTGAAAGGTAAACAAACAAACAAACAAACAAACAAACAAACAAACAAACAAACATGTTTTCCAGGATGAATCCGGGGGCTAGTTAAGTCTTGCTCCAAGTTGATAGCATCTCCTAATCCCTTATTTTACCTGAAAATAAGATTTCTTCTCCAGACAATGGCCAGGAATCAACTTTTAAAATATGTCTTTAATTCTGATATGTACTCATGCTATTTATATACTCATTATTTTATTTACTATTGTCTGCAATTTAAGAATGATAATTACTAAGAAAGGCTGCTGCATAATATAACATCATCAAATGTTTTAATAAAAGTACCATATTTAGTATTTAATGAGATTTGTTTCACTTTAATCTACACATAGAATTGAAACCATTCCAAACAAATTTACGATATGAAGAAAGTCAATAAACAAAATGCTTTCCATCTGCAAAGAAAATAAACAGGTAGCTTTTGCACTGGGGAATCTGAGATTGAATTAAATTTTAGGATAAATGAATCTGGCATCTCCATTTCTCTTTCTAAGCAAATTGAAGGGTTCTGTATATAATTTTTAACAATAGAATAGAACAGAACAGAACAGAACAGAACAGAACAGAACAGAACAGAACAGAATAGAATAGAATAGAATAGAATAGAATAGAATAACAGAGTTAGAAGGGACCTTGGAGGTCTTTTAGTCCAACTCCCTGTTCAGGCAGGAAACTCTATACCCGTGATGGCGAACCTATGGCACGGGTGCCACAAGTGGCACGCGGAGCCATATCGGTGGGCACGCGAGCTCAGGTCCGGCGTGCATGTGTGCACCAGCCGGCTGATTTTCGGGCCTTCTGGGCCCACTGGGAGTCGGGAAACAAGCTGTTTCCAGCCTGCAGAGGGGATGGGGAAGGCCATTTTCGCCCTCCCCAGGCTCCTAGAAAGGCTCTGGAGCCTGGAGAGAGCGAAAAATGGGCATGCCATTGCATGCTGGGAGCAGGGGGATCATGCGTGCATGTGCGGGGGTGCATGGAATTATGAGTGTGGGCACGCACACCCGTGATCCCCCGCATTCCCCCCCCCTTTTGGCACGCGAACCAAAAAAGGTTCGCCATCACTGCTCTATACCATTTCAGACAAATGTTTGCCCAATCTCTTCTTAAAAACTTCCAGTGTTGGACAATTCACAACTTCTGGAGGCAAGTTGTTCCTCTGGTTAATTGTTCTAACTAAGGAAATTTCTTCTTAGTTCTAGGTTGCTTCTCTCCTTGATTAGTTTCTACCCATTGCTTCTTGTCCTGCCTTCAGGTGCTTTGGAGAATAGCTTGATTCCCTCTTCTTTGTGACAATCCCTGAGATATCGGAATACTGCTATCATGTCACCCCCAGTCCTTCTTTTCATTAAACTGGACATACCCAATTCCAGCAACCATTGTTTATATGTTTTAGCCTCCAGTCCCCTCATCATCTTTGTTGCTCTTCTCTGCACTCTTTCTAGAGCAGTGATGGCTAACCTTTTTCTCGTCATGTGCCGACAGCGTGCGCACGTGCGACAGCCACGTGTGTGTTGACACCCATAATGCAATGCATCCCTGCGCATGCATGCATGACCCCATGTTCCCCTGACCCCCGTGCATGCACACATGACCCCCTGCCCCCCCGCACATGTGCGTATGACACCCTACCTCTGTTTTGGGCCTACCAGGTCTCCCTGCAGCCTCCTGGGACCAAAAATGGGCCACGGGGGGGGGCACACCACACACCCTGTGCTCCCCCTGCCCCCACAAATGCGCACGCAAGCCCTGTCCCCCATGCATGCATGTGCAACCCCTGCACATGCACGCACATCTCCCGCATGCACCCCGCCCCCGCACATCCCAAAAATCAGCTGGACGGTGGGAGGCTCGCACACACATGTGCGGTGGAGCTTAGCTGGGCAATGGCTTGCGTGCCCGCAGAGAGGGCTCTGCGTGCCAGCTGTGGCACGCGTGCCATAGGTTCGCCATCATGGTTCTAGAGTCTCAACATCTTTTTTACATTGTAGTGACCAAAACTGGATGCAGTATTCCAAGTGTGGCCTTACCAAGGCATTATAAAGTGGTATTAACACCTCATGTGTTCTTGATTCTATCCCTCTGTTAATGCAGCCTAGAACTGTGTTGGCTTTTTTAGCAGCTGTAGCACACTTCTGGCTCATATTTAAGTGATTGTCCATTGGGACTCCAAGATCCCCCTCACAATTACTACTATTGAGTATGAGGTACCACCTATACTATACCTGTGCATTTTGTTTTTCTTGCCTAAATGTAGAACATTACTTTTTTCATCATTGAATTTCATTTTGTTAGATAGCGTCCAATGTTCAAGTCTGTCAAGATCCTTCTGTATCTTAAGTCTATCTTCTGGAGTGTTGGCTATTCCTGCCAGCTTGGTGTCATCTGCAAATTTAATGAGTTCCCCATCTGTCCCCTCATCCAAATAATTGATGAAGATGTTGAAGAGCATTGGGTCTAAAACAGAGCCTTGGGTACTCCACTGCATACTTCCCTCCATTTAGATGCAGTTCCATTGAGGACTACACGTTGAGTGCGGTTAGTCAGCCAGTTACGAACCCATCTGGTGGTGACGTTGTCTAACCCACATTTTTCTAACAAGGTGGATCTGATTTTCTATACTTGTCTTATCTGTTAGTGCTAATAATATGAACATTGTGTAATATAGTGTATGACTTACTTAGCATATTAAAATGATATTTGCATGTTGTTATATTAGCATATTATACAATATTAATATGGTAATATTAGCATATTATACAAATGACATTTGCCCAATCTGCTCGAACTCTGAATCATATTGGACTCTGAATTAGCTTAAGCTAATTTATAACAATAGATGCATAGCAAAAGATTACCTTGAAAATACTTTTATGTTTGCTGGTGTATTACAGAAGCTCAAATGAAGGGAATGGAGGAGGAAGCAAAATTAATAACCTAAAATTAAGCACACTTACTATGCTCACATTCGCAATCTGCTATCTATATCAAAGTTGCTTGCTGATTGAGTGTTTTCATGCCTCTGGATAAGAGCTAACCAATTAATTCTCCATCCAGATAAAGCTGAAATACTTTCTTTCTGGGAATGGAAGTGGTGTTCATTCTGTTCAAGAAGCAGCTATGCTGTTCCTAAATAATCATAAACAAGGTTTAGGAATATTTGTGGTTCCAAAGTTGCCACTGGAGGCTGAAGTGACTTTTACCACTCAGAATGATAGGCTAAGAATAATATAGCTATAATACTTTACCTGGGCAGGATTAACAGGTATGCACATATTGATTCTGCCCTACTGGTTCTATTGCAATGGGGCTACTTTTCACAATATTTCAGAAATATTTTCTTTTCTTTTGAGATTTTATGTACATAAGAAATGCATTCAAAGAAAAATATATAGTGAAGTGAGTGTGGAAAAGAAAAAAGGATAAGAAAAAAGACAAAAAAGAATGTAAGAAAATTAAAAGAAAATAAAACCCAGAAAGCATATATAAAGAAATGCCTCCCAGTATGAGTTATTAGTAAAAAATACTAAAGGAGGGTACAAATAAAGAAACAGAATAAATATCCTTCTTGGCAGTTATACATAAAATTCTAATCAAGCCTAGTCTCTCCAATTTTATCTTAATTCCCTTCTTTCTATAATCTATTCTTTCTAGTCATCAAAACCGTAGATAATAAAATCATTTCTTTCCCACACAAAAAGTCCATCAGATATTTCCAATCCTTGATGAATGTCAATAATGACCTTTCCTCTAATCAAGGAAGTCAGTGTGTCTATCTAGGATTTCAGCAACTATTTTACCAATTTCACTGATTATTCCTCCATTGTAGAAAATGCTGCATCTTTCCATCTTTGTGCACGTAATAATCTTGTTGCTCTAATCACATCCTGAAATAATCTTATGTGGCTCTTTTCTAACTGTTTATTTATCAATCCTAAAAGGTCTGGCTTCAATTGAATATTAATCTTTAAAATCTTCAACATTAGTATTTGAATCCATTTTAAAGATTTTTTACATGTTCACCAAGCATGATAAAATATCCCTTCATGTTCTGCACATTTCCAACATATGTTTGAAATACCTTGCCTATATATATTCTAGATAATTTATCTGGTGACGTACCAATGATACATCATAAGATTCAATCCTTTTAACCATCTGTATGATGGTTCCATAATCCAAATTGTAACCCATTTTATCATACATTTTTACCTGTTCTGTTTCAGATGGATACAAACATTTATACATTTTAGCAGTCATACATGCATCATTGAGATACAATTGTATTTTTTAAAAAAAAAATTTTTTTAGAGATTTTTCACAGAGACAATTTTATTTAGTTCATGTACATGCTGTCAGTTTAATCATTGCCACATTTTTGCTAATTTTTTCATATTTATTTATTTATTATTTATTAGTGAGACTTATATACCGCCTCAAAGTGCAAGCACTCTCTAAGCGGTTTACACCATTAAGCAATGTATATTTATATTGCCCCCAACAATCTGGGTCCTCATTTTACCTACCTCGGAATGATGGAAGGCTGAGTCAACCTTGAGCCTGTGAGATTTGAACCGCTGACCTGCGGATCACAGTCAGCTAAAGTGGCCTGCAGTACTGCCTCTAACCGCTGCGCCACCTCGGCTCTTATATTGATATTGACTGACTGTTAAATAAATCTTTGCTTCCTTAATCTCTGTGGCTCATCACGGCTTCGGGCCCGCCATGACATGATGACAGGCACTTTTGCGATGGGATAGTAGGGATTGCCTTCATTGCAGCTGTTGATCACCTTTCACCACGCTTCCCTCCAGTCTTCCTCTCTATTCTGCTTGGCTCTCCAGGCTCACTGCACCTCCCCGAGGGGTCCCCAAACGTGAAAAATTCCAGGTCTAAGAACGGAGACCGTCCTTTTTTCCTGGCAACGCCGTGACCTCACCACCGGAAGTCCCCCTGTATTTCAAATTTTTATCCATTTTAAATCTTTCTGATAATTGTAATTGAGAAAACTATTAACAATTGTATCTTTCTGCCATTATTCAGCCTTTTGATGTGAGTTTTTTTTCTCCTGGGTGATTTTCCTATAATTCCTGGTATTGTAACCATTTGTATTTATCTGTTGTTTCTCTTCTATAAAATGTTTAGATCCACAGAGATATTTTCACAATGGCTAGAAATCTCAGGTTGCTCAGAACTAGGCAGCTAATTGCTACATGAAATTGACTGTTTAAAATCAATATTATGTCAGTGCCTTTGTATTTCTGTGGCTGCCTGTCTATTTTTGTGCCCAATTTAAACTTCTGGCATTAATCTAGCTGTAAGTAAAATTAAGTTAGCCTAAAAGAGTATTTTCCCCTGCATTTATTCATTGTAATCTCTTCATCTGAAATCCTGACTATAGGGAATTCTATAGGCAGAGAGTTCACAGAGAAAAGAAAAGCTCTTTTTGACAGTAAAGGTACTACATATTTATAATGCCCTCCCCAGAGGGGCACTATGGCTTTTTCAGCACCAAGAAAACCTTTTATTTTCTCAGCATTAAAAAAATTAATTTTGTTTTTTTTAAATTTTAGGTTCTTTAATTGCTAGTTTATTGTCAGTTTTATACTGAATTTATTGCAATTACTTTTCCTACTGCTAACTTTATCTTGTCCATTATGCTGTTGTTTATTGTTGCTTTTATAAGTGTCATTTTTATATATTAGTTTTATTATCGCTAGTAACACATACTTTAAAAATAATTTATTGCAACTGACAACAAATTCCACGGGACTCCTATGGGATGGTAAAAATATCAATAAAGAAAAGTTCATTTATTTGTTTATTGTCCAAGAGCAATTATTCACTTAACCGTCGCATAAAAGAAAAGTAGTAACATCTTGATCATTAGAACAGTTAAATTTTCTGATAACTGGCATTATGATGTCTGTTCTCTATTGAATGTGCAAGGGGTACTTCAGCAGTATATGTGATATAAATTCACCTTCCATATCAGAATATACACAGGGGTGAATTTCATAAGGGAGGCTAATGTCAGTCCTAATGGACAATGCATCACTTCAAGCTAGGGGATAAAAATCTTCTGTATGGAATATATGAAATATACTGTACATATAAAAAACAAAACAAAAAATATAGTAGTAGCCCAGGAAGGTATATGGAAAAACTATGTTGCCCAAAGTCATGGCAGTGCCATCAAGACTTTGGATCACATTCTGCAGAATGAGCAGGAGGGTCCCCAAATGCATGGCTTTGGTTTTTATTTTTATTTTAAAAACCCAATATGCAACATTTATTTTTCAAAAATAGTATGACCTGGAAGTTTGGAGACTGTTTTAGAAAAGCAAATGTTCTCATTATTTTTCCCAAAGTGCTTTTTTAAGAGGCAACTGGACTTTCTTTGAAGATGTTTCACTTCTCATCCAAGAAGCTTCCTCAGCTCTGATTATTATTTTTGAAACAAGTGATGGACAAGTACAGGTAGTCCTCAACTTACAACTCTTCATTTTGCGACCGTTCAAAATTACAACAGCACTTTAAAAAGTGACCATTTTTCACACTTTACAACCATTGCAGCATCCCCATGGTCATGTGATCAAAATTCAGATACTTGGCAGTGTCCTGGGGTCATGTGATCACTGTTCCCTCTAAGCTGCATGGCCGTGTGGCCGTTCACGTAACAAGAGATCGCAGCGCGGAAGTTTCTAACTTCCGCATGGCATTTTCTAATGGCAGGGGCTGCGTGCCTGCGCACATGAAAAGAGAACACTGCACGGCAGTTTCTAACTGCCGCGTGCTGTTTTCTGATGTTACAGGGAACATTGCATGTGATCCCCTTTTGCGACCTTCTACAAGCAGTATCAATGGAGAAGCCAGATTCATTTAACAACACTTGCAGTGATTCACTTAGCAGCTGTGGCAAGAAAGGTTGTAGAAGAGGGCAAAAGTCATTTAACAACTGTCTCCCGTAGTAACAGAAACGTGGGGCTCACTTGCTCAATTTTTACAGGACTACCTGTAAAAAAATAGAGATGAACACATAAATATGGTGCTTTTCTTAGCCTCAGGGATCTTTTTGTCCCTCACTATTTCAAATGTCAGTGTCGGTTGCACAAAAAGACAAGGATGGCACTCTGCTGCCACATATTGTCAGATCTCTGTCCATCACATGTACATCATATCATGTAGATACTTTAGTTATTGTGCTTGCTGCTGATTCTGATTTATTTATTAAACCAATTAATATAGCTGCCCAACTCACATGTAGATGATTCTGGATGGCTTTCAACATTTAAAATCCACCATATAAAAAACACACAATCCCCCCCCCCATCCCCATCCCCATGACAGCAACAGCGTGAGCAAATCAATTCCTTGATCAGCTCCATCTTCATTCATGATCCTCAGGCCTGCTGACAAAACCATGTTTTTAGGGTGAGACCAATCATACTTCAGGAGGAAGAGAAGGGGCCACACTGAGAATGTCCTTTTTCAGGGTCCCAAAAAGTAAGTACATCCCTAATTGATGTGGCCCATAACATACCCTGACCCGTCTTTTTCTTGTATTTTTCATACTGATCATCATCATTTCGGAGCTAATGGCAGCACAATGGATATGAATTTGTCTTTCCAAGCTGGATGTCAATTCTTTGAAATAGGACAGGAAACAGGCACCAGAAGGGTTCGTGAAACGATATTGTACTGTTTTAGGGTATGATAACAGAATTTTAAAAGCTTATCAGAGCTTCTCTCTATCCATTCTTATATGAAGTGGAATCAAAGTGGAGTAGTTTTGAATTTCTACTTCATGCTTTCCACTTCCCCTGTATTGAGTAACCCTTAATGGTTCTCCTATTCTGAAGTCATTTGTACATTCATTTACACCAGGGAAAAATACAGTCTGCATGGAAGAGATGCTGATAGGGTATTATTCTCACCATCTCCTCTTCTTTAAATTCCAGTAGGCATATGGGACATTTCAGCCCTTTATTTGCTTGTGATGTAGTAAGCTGCACTCTAGGAAGGCTTTATACCTAGCAGGCAATGGGCCAAGCTTGTGGTACCAGTCACTACTCTCCAAGAAGCCCATTTAACCATCAGCCTATTGAACAGAGACTCTGGCAATTCAAGAGGGCCTGATCCAGGGCATGGGATTACACTCCTCAAGACAGGGCCCTATTACAGATAAAGCGGCACTGCTCCAACATGGATCATGTTACCTAATTTTGAAGCAGTATACATTCCCACATAAAGCTAGGGATCTTGGTAGGTCTATTTAATCCAAATTATCACCATAAAAGAGTCTGTTGTCAAATTGTCTCTGAACTCCAGAGCAGAATCAGTTGAATAATTCTGTTCCACACAGGTTGGTTATGAATGCTGTCCTTTTTGACCTTGTTCAGATGGTTCTTGCATGCAGAGTTTCAGGGAAGTAATTCGCCTGGGAAGAAGCATCTTCTATTACTGACAATAAAGAAGAGCGGATTGTTAACATAAGGATGCTTTAGCACAGGTATGGACAATTAATTTTTCCAAGGGGCCACATGAGAAACATGAGAAACTGGGACTATTTGGAGGCCTGAACCAAAAGGACCAACACATTAATGTGACGGTGCAGTGGCATGCATGCATGCAAAATGTATATAAATTGATTTTAAAAATGCTGTTGCTTTCAAAATAAAAGCAATGCAGTTGTATTGCATGCATGGCATACACTTAATTACATTTATTTCTAATTTCTGATTGACCTCATGTGGGTCAGCCAGGGACAGCAAAAGGGATGAATGTGGCCCGGTGGTAGTAAAATGCCCCGGTCTGCTCTAGCATGATCATCTCCTTTCATTAGGTCCCATTCTGATTTTTCTCCTGCTTTGCTCCCATAAATGACACCCAAATTCACTGTATCTCACGCTGCAGCCATCTCTGGAGCTTAATCCAATTGATAAATAATAAACAAAAATGAATTCAGGCGGCCTCAATTAATATGTAGTGGTGTATGCCAAGTTGCATAAATCAATTCCGTTCTTTTCTGCATCTTCGTAACCCATTGGTTCATGTTTGTTCATTTATTTGTTGTGTTCTCCAAGAGAGAACAATTAATTTTTAATCAGCCTGTTATTAACTTCCAGCACGGAGCACTCTTTAAAAACTTCATTCGCAGTCATATGGATCAGCAATTATTAAACACACAGCAAGCCAGGAAAGGAAACTTCTTGTTACTTTTTTAGGCTTGAAATAAATCTGTCTTTTCGTTCGTTCAAAGCAAGAGCAAAGATTCCTGGGCACTGTTCAGAAGGCTTAAAGTAATAAAGGGGTAAAAAAAGACATTGAGGACACAGAAGTGGTGTGTTGGCATTTTGGAAGGTAAGGTAAGAAATATCCTTTATGGTCCGTCATGGTGGCAGCTTCTCAAGTCGATAGGCAAGAAAGTGAAAGTGAATAATGTCTTGAGGGAGGTAAAGGCTCTCAATGGGAAATTTCCCTGAGCGTGACAGATGTTGCTTAGGGCCTGTGCAAGTCACTGAATTAAGCAGAACATACTGTGCAATAAATTTGAGAAGCACAAGATCATAGTCCTTCATCCCAAAATGCTAAAGTCAGAATCCCCCATAGTTGAATTTTGGGATTTCCATTTGGATGCTCTTGAGCATGTGCAGTGTGCCTTGTTCTTATGGTGCAGAATAATCACAAATAAGTGAGGAAGGGCTGGCTTTTGCAAACCCCAAATCAATATGACAGGCTGAAGATAACCTCAGATACAGTTCCAAATATGCATCAGCATGGAGGTAAAGAAGCAAGCACCATCTCCTTTCTGCAGTCGGTTCTTCCTTTTGTGCCCCATATTATCTGGGGAAAATGATTTCATGTTCTTAAGCAAAATTGCTCCAATGTGCAGCTTCTTCTGCTTAGAAATGGAAAGTTGCTTCTGCCAGATTACTTGGCTCAGCTAGTGCAAGAAAATAATTTCCAAGGATAGTGGATATATTTTATAAATTCAAGGACTATTTCCCGAAATCAGAGTTATTAAACCTTGATAACAAATTTGGTGTAGCCTTTCTATTATATGCAGATGGATGTTATATCAATAAAAGTTTTCCACTCACCCCTTTCCTTATACGACTTTGGCTCCTGAAATGGATGACGCCCATCCATCCTCTGAAGGCTCTTGCTTTATGAGCTTCTCACTCGCTTCTGTCCTCCTCTCCCTTCTTCAAATAAGCTGAACAAAAAAATTAGAGGCAGGCATGATACTTCATTTGGGAAAGGAGAAGCTTCCTAAGAGCTATCTCCCTCCCACTGCAGGATCTGAAACATATTTTCTTCATCCACTTAACAAATCATAGCAGCAATGTCAAATCATACAGTCTCAGCCCATGTCCTGGAATCACAGATTGATGTCAGTCTCTCAAGTAGACCAGACAGGAATAATGACCAGATGAGCTAATTCTACTTCATTATAAGAGAAATTAACAAAATCTTGCAAGTCTGAAAGTACAATTCTCATACCATCTCTTTTTACTTCCTGATAAGTTAGGGTGGATCCTTTCCAAGTTGTTCTCTTCCCATTATTCAGCTATGGGTTGCTCCCCCTTACATCTGATCATTCCGTAGGCAGCATCTTTTCCCCTTGTTTCTCATAGTTTGCCTTTGTTTTTTTTTCTGATTAGATCGACATACCTCCAAACAAAGTGATGAATTGCACCTTCATCCCATTGTCTAGTTTCTAAAAATGCTTCTTTATGTGAACCCCAAAGACATTCTTGCAAATTAAAAATATAATGTCCAGCCCTTTACTTTGCAGCATATTGACTTTCCATTTAGGGTTTTCCTTTTAAAACAGTAAAACAGTCTTAGGAATTTAAGACAGGTAGGTCAGAAAACCTGAAGAAATCTGTAATGTGGGCATCCACAGGGGATTTCATGTACAAAGGATGTCAATTACTTACTGTATTTTATTCCCATTATGATGTCATGATACAACCAAGGCAAATTATATCATTTCTGTGATAATATTGTGACACCTTTGTGGCTTCTATCAGATCCTTGTGTCTATGGGTACTCATTGTGATGTTGGATTTGGCACTGAGACAGCAGTTAATAAAAGTTTCAATCCTTTCCATGATTTCTTTCTAATGATAGTCACATGTGGCTACAGAAGCTTAATTCTTGTATATGCATACATGGCCAGAGACTATTTTAGGGCATTGGTAGCACATAACCTCATCCTTCCATTTTAGACAATCAAAAAATGATTACAATTCAAAGGACTGCCTCATTTACAAAAACTAACAAAAAAATGGTTTCTGAGCCAAGCTAAGTTGCCTCTAGGCATCTGGAGAACAATATGCCTGGAGGAGAATGTTCCCCAGTTAGTAAAACCAAGCACATAAACAGTATAGTTTTTCAGATGAGATAATCAAAAGTATGGCAATAGGCAAGAGGGAGCATGAATGCCAAGTCAGAAGAAGGATTAACATGAAGTGGAAAGTCTGGGTTGCCTGATATCCTGCTACACTTCCTACCCTATTGTGCGGTGTCCTGACATTGCTGTTCTTCCGTATTGTGTCTTGCTTCTGGGGTTGGTGTATTTTCTATTGAATGTGGCATTCTAACAAACCGTATATATTAAGATTGATTGGTTGCTCAGTTGCTTCTGAATGCAAGCAAAGGAGAACATGGAAGATTATTTGGTAAGTGTTCTCCTGACATCTGTTTTGCACATTCTCTCAATCTTTTTTCTACCTATTTCTTTCCCTCTCTTGCTTGCTTCGTCTTTCTTATTTAGTACCTCTCCTCCTCTTGCTTTTTACTTCATTTTCTCTATTGGCTTGCTTTCCTTCTCTGCCTCTGAGTTTCTGGAAGTTTAGTTTTCTGCATATTTACTTGCTTTCACTCTGCTTACTTGTCCTTGAAGACTTCTTGCTGACATCCACTATTTTTACCTGTAAGAAGTTATTCTTTGCCAAGTTTATTCTGTTACAATTATCTCAACATTTACTCATGGTGCTCTATTTCAAATATTGTTCTCTAACAGATTTTGCTTAAAAACCAACCAAGAGGACAATGACAATAATAACTAACCTGACTTGACTATAGTCCTGTGAAGAAACATCAAATTGTGGTGGACTATACAATTTTACTATGAAGATGAAGGATCACAGGATTGATTGGTCTTTAGTTTTTTAAAAAAGTCCTTCTGGATAAAATTTATAAGAAACACAAGTAGTAGAACCCAGGAGAATTGGACTGCTTTACTGAGAGCTAAATTTTAGTATGGAGGTCAAACAAGGTCAGGCTTAGCTGGAGGAGATTTAGCTGATTGCTTGAACTGGAATGAGGAGCGTGGAAAGTTAGTAGCAAAAGTATAAAACAGAGTGTTAGGTATGGCCCAGGCATAATACAAATCACTGTTTTCTGAGATAGGTTTAGAAAATGCCTTATTGCTAAATTTATTTGCAAATAAATAAATACATTTCAAATAAATAAATAAATAAATAAATAATAAATACAAGCAAATAAAACCTATAGACTTTGAAAAGTTAATCAAGTCTCAATAGGAATTTGCTTTTACTGGATCTAATGAATTCCAAAGCAATAAGCACAGGATTAATGTGCAAAATATTAAAACTAGATAGTAAAAAAACTTTTGCCAATTTATTTTGATCACTGGAACTCTTGCATTCCAAATTTAGCGGCTTTTGACAACTTTGAAATCTATAACAATAGATTTCTCTTAATTCTGTTCTGGCTTTGATAGATTTTTTTCTCCTACTCTAAGAAGAAAAAAAAAGGCCAGCTCCACTGAATCTCTAATAGTACTTTCTTTCTCAACTATATTTGTCTTTTTTTCTTTCACCCAGTTTAGAATATTCCTGTCTGTCAGCTGAGACTGACAAACATTTGAGATGGGGGAGGGGAGGCTTTAAGGGAGGAATGGGGGGGAGGGCTTTTGTATGCTTTATTTTCTCCTCTTGTAATAATGACAGAATCACTGAAGCAAGAAGCTGCAAGGCTTGGAAAGGTCACTGTTCAGAAGACTCTTCCTGTCAGAAGTGTCAAGATGGAGAGAGAGGCACCTCTTAAAACCTTGGATAATATACAACAATTTGTGATTAAAAGAGGTCAGGTCAGCTCTTACTTCTGCACAGGGCCATTTTTTCTCAGAAGTAATCCTCGGGGTCTTGATGTTCCCAAGATCATCACCTTTTCTCTTAAGAATTTCAAGAATGAAAGACATCCACAGTGAGGAAGTTATGATTTAAAGCAGGGGTGTCAAACTCAAGGCCCGGAGGCTGGATCTGGCCTGCGGGGTGCTTAGATCTGGCCTAGGGGCCCACCCTGGAAACAGCGAAGGACCAGCCCGCGGTGCCTCTGCCAACGAAAATGGAGCTCGGGAGGGCCGCATGGTCTGTTTTTGCTGGCAGAAGATTGAAGGAGGCCGTCACAGCTGAAAATGAAGCTTGGGAGCCTGTTTTCACTGGCAGAGAGCTCAGGCCACTACAGGCACCCCCAACATGAGTGACGTCAAGCTGGCCGCGTCCCTCCTCCCCCCTCCCCCAAGGTCAAACACAACCCTGATGCGGCCCTCAATGAAATCAGGTTTGACACCCCTGATTTAAAGAAAGAAGCAATGTTTGGATTATCATTATCCCACACTGGACTAGGAATGGGGTAACCAGGTTCAGTCCAACCTCTGCTACAAAAGCTCTCTGGGGGACCTCTCAAGGTTGTTATGAGGAAATTGGGAGGGTGGAGCACTCTGAATAGAAGCTTGGGCTCCTGAATAGAAGCTAGGAGATGAATCTAACAAACAGATATAAATGACTTGTACTGATGATGTTACCTAGTTGGGTAATGAAATGTCTGCATGCAAACGCCCAAGTTCAGAGAGCACCAAAAGTTTCACATATAAATAAATAACCAAACCCAAATATACACACAGGATTTCACTGGCATGCTGAAAGACATTGGGAATCTGGAACGATGCACTGGGACCCTTGCAAATTAATTTAATAAATGCATACTGTTTGTTTATTTATTCATTTTATTAATTGGGTTTATATCCTGATTTTCCTAGATGCCATATGTAGAATTGCCTCTTCCAGTTTTATCCCTCTTCAAATGTTCTTTTGAAGTAGAGAAGGCAAGGGGGGGAAAACAGATGAAAACCACCAAATGACTTTCGGTGACTGAGTTTTTAATTCAATTTTGGCATCCCTAACCATTACAGACAGTCTTTGACTTACAACCTCAATTGTAAGAATTTTCACCAGAATTTCTATTGCTAAACAAGGCACTTGTTAAGTGAGTCATACCCAATTTTACAACCTTTCTATGCCATGGTTGTTAAGCGAATCACTGCACCTGTTAAGTGAATTATGCAGTTGTTAAGCGAATCCAGTTTTTCCACTTGACTTTGCTTGTCAGAAGCTGGCTGGGAAGGCCACAAATGGCGATCACTTGGTCCCAAGACATTGCAAACATTATAAATATGTGCTGGTTGCCTAGCACCCAAAATTTGATCATCCTTATGGGGTTGCTGTGATGGTCATAAATGCGAGGACTGGTTAAAGTCGGTTTTTTTCAGTGCCATATTAACTTTGAATGGTCACTAAACAAAGGGTTGTTAGTTGAGGACTATGGACTCACGTTCCAATAGCAGTTCAGCTATCACTGCCTTAGATAGATGTAAAGCAAGAGAGAAAGAATGTATGGAAGTTGTCCCCTTTTGAGGAGGGGGAGAGGAAACTAGCATGAAAACTTTTAACATTCCTATCTTGTAAGGAATTGTAAATGGGTTATTTTTAGCACCTATGATTTAGAATCTGCCTAGCAATTTCTCACATATTTTATTTCTCATGAGAGAGACTTCTGTTTTTCTACCTTGCTCCTTGAGCATTTTTTTTTAAATTGATGGTATTTTTTTCATTTACTTTATGAAAGCTCCTTCTTTTGGAATTTAATTGAAGTCTGGGATGCTACAATGGCTGTAGAGATCAATGTAGCCTAATGAAAGATGGAACATTCATTTATACCTGAGGAAGATGAGCGGTTTAGAAATAGGAAACACAAAGAAACAATCAAACATAAAAAAAAACCCTGGACAATTTCTTAGCTAAATAAAGACAAGAACATGTTCCATCCATGGGAGTTCTGCCATAATTTCATTCTTAAACAGCAAACTTGAATTAAATGAGAACTGAAGAAAATGCAGGGGAACATTGGCGCTTGGCATTGGATATGACTAAATCTTATGATTTAAGCATCTGTTTTGCATTAAGTAGGCAAAACCTATTTGCTATTTGAGGATCTCAGCAAAGAGTAGAAATGGAAAAGGAAGTATCCACAACACCTGCTAGAAGAAATGTTTGCCTTCTGCTCTATTTATGACAACATTGTGCCTTTTCCTCATAAATCTACACACCTTTGCCTGTTCATCAAATCAATTAACAATCCAATTTTGACAAATTTTATACCGGTTGTGTTCATTATTATCTAAATCTAGGTTTCTCCCATGGGAAGTCCCCTCCACCCATCATCTCTGCAGCTATTTTTGACTACTCACAATTATTTATAACACAGCCTGGATTTGCAGAGTCACATTTTTGAAATTACTGATTTATAGACAACAGGGACTTCTTTGGAACCTGCAAGCAATTTTGTTGAATTGCAAATTGTGATTTAGGGCAGAAGCTCATTTCCACAACTGGATGATATTGAAAGATATATCTTCTTTCAGAGGCATGGCTGGTTAATTTTAATCTCTGGATTTAATCATTTTATAGCAGACACTCCCATTCTCACTCCCATGTCATTTTAGATGATCATTTGTATTACTTCACTGATTTCAATATCAGGAAAGTAGTCCTTCTCCAATGCCTCTCTCCTCATGCTCAGTCGATCATAGATCTTAAATTCCTTCCTTATTATTCATTCACAAACCTATGGTTTTTTTAAAAAAAAATGTTATTGAAATATTAGGTCATAATCTTTGCAGCTTGCCTTCACCTGTTGGCTTCTTGTTGGGTTTGTGCCCAGACTAAGTTGTAATGATTAATCTCAATCAGTCTCATTTATTCCAGTGAAACCTAAATTTCACTACTTAATAGTTGTAAGAACTTGTGTACACTTATATCCCAAAGGAAACATAATTTAGTGTATTTACTTGGGAGATAGGGGGGCAGTTTTTGTCTGGATCCAGACTACTGATTGTAATGGGGATGGCAAATGTTCTTTTCCAGGGCAAGTTCTTATGAACTTGTGAACATGGTTAGAGGGCTTGGCATGACCCCATTTCTCCTTGGCTTCCAAGGCACCAACCAACTAATTCCTTTTTTCAGCCATTCAAAAACATGTACAGGGGTTCATTTGAGAAGCTTGCATTTGCTCCCCAATAAATCCCAATAGCTGTCATTTTCCCCCATGAATTGCCCCAGAAACATGGCTGTGCTACTGGGAGATTGTGAGGGCCCTGAATGATAAGCATCCCAAAAAAGCCTCTGTTGGGGAACATTCTTAGCAAGGTAAATGGTGGCCTCCCCCCCACTCTCTCTGCCTTGCCTTGGAAATCTCTGTTTTGTGTAACTGGCCCAGGGGCCTCGAGCACAAAGGGCTGCAAAGGACACTGCTCTTTGGCATGTGCCAGAAGCCCTGCCAGTTTCCATCTTTGCTGATGGCTGATTAAGATTTATGCCTCTAAGCCTCTCTGTCAAAGCAGCGGGGAGGGAAACTGATTGTCCAGGGGAAGAGCTGGAAGCTAAAAACAAATCCTATAGCCCTTATCTGACAAGGCTTGAGCTGGCTTTTCAATCACCCACATCTGAAGAGAGATGCCTCTGACTTCCAAGGCCCCTAAAGCATTTGCATGACAATGAGACCGAGGTTGGGAGAAGGAAGGCAGAGGAGGAGAGGAATAAAACAGCGTGTCTGAGCAGAAGAAAAGAAACTCACATTCCACTATACTGGATGGGAGGGAAGGATGCCAGTCATCTAGAGGAAAGGCTTCAATCAGATTGCTGTGCTTTGGGGCTTGTATGGAAATAATTAATAAAGGAGAGAGTCCCTTTCAGTATGTATAGATTACTTTCTGATTGCCCCTTTAGGATAATGAACAACTCAAGTTTAGAACCTGATCTGTGTCAAAGATGCAAACAGATTGATTGATTGACTGATTGATTGATTGACTGATATATAGTTGCACATTTCACAAATTTGTTATTCTGAATTTGTTACCAATAAAGAAGACTATTTATAGCTCAGAGTTGAAATGAGAGGTCCTTGGTGGGGTTTATGACATGTCGGTGCCACTATCTCAGTGCTGCCATCTTGTCAAGGTCATCTTGGTTCAGCCACCTCAGCCAGCCATCTCAACATGGGACAAATTGCCACAGGAAACATGCTACAGGACAACTCGATGTGCCCCTCCTGGCATGTCCCTTCACGGGAGGCGGACATTGACCATGGTGTCACGATGGGCTGCATCTCTGGATCCAGGTCTGGACTTTCACAGGCATGGCCGGTCAATTGGGTCAGAGTTTGTCCACTCCATGCAGCTGCTTATAACAGCAGTCATACACCTTCAAACCCCAATTTTAACTTGTCTCCACAACGCTGTGCTTATCTCATCTCTTGGCCATGCATTATACTGCTTTATCTGCTGATTTCTATACAGATAATCCTTGGCTTATGACCACAGTTGGAGACAGAATTTCTGTTGCCAAGCAAGGCATTGATAAGTGAGTTGTTCCCAATTTTACCACCTTTTTACCATAGTTGTTAAGCAAATCTCTGCAAGTTGTTAAGTGAATCATGCACTTGTTAATCTGACTTCCCGCATTCACTTTGCTTGTTGGGAGACAGCTGGGGAGATTAGAAATAACAATCACATGATCCCAGGACATTACAACCACTGTAAATACATGCTGGTTGCCAAGAACCTGAATTGTGATCATGTGACTGTGGGGTTGCTGTGAAGATCATAAGTGTGAGGAACAATCATAAGTCACTTTTTCATTGTAACTTTGAATGGTCACTAAATAAATGGTTGTTAAATTGAGGACTACTTGTAGTGCCAAAGATTCAATCTTTCCTCCGTAAGCTGGCATAGTTGTATAAGAGTACCATTCATGGTGTGCGTCCCTCATGCTATAGGTTACTGTCCTCATCATTGTTGAATTCTCAAATCTGTGACAGCACAAGAGAGGCACTTGTACCTAACCTTGTACCTATGGTGGGATGGGCCAGATTTGCAACCGCACATCTGAGGTGGACCATGTGAGGGAATAGACTGCTAAGAAATGCTAGAAATCTACTTTGTTGATACAGGTTATAGTAACAGAATTTTGGAAACCAGATCGTGTTTCTTCTCCCTCTATTCATTTTTATACCAAAGAGAGTCAAGACAGGGCAATCTTGACTGGAAGCTGAGTCATGGCATCGGGGCTTCTTTTCTTTTTGATTTGAAATGTGTCATTGCTCCCAGTAGTAGCTACTTGGATAAACAGCAAAATATTTCAAACCAAGAAGAAAAGAAGTCTAATTGCCATAACTCAACTTCCAGACAATTCTATCAGGATGACTGAGAATCTTCACCGACATAGGGAATCTTGAGTTTCTTTTTCATGCCTGCCTGTTTTCTTGGGCTGAGTTTATATTTTACTCACAGTTGTGGTGTATTTTCTTCAAGACCATTCTGTGCTCGTCTACATATTGGCTAGTCTTCAGCTAATCAAAATATCTGCTCAGCTGCCAATGCAGGCAACACAATTTGTCATCTGGCTGCAAATCACAAGATAGTGATAGGACAATGGATCATGATTCTGGCAGATTATTGTATTTCCAGAGTACTTAGCATCTGTGACCCACTAAATCTTGTTACTGCTGGAAGATTCTGGGACTCTTTCTTTGGATAACTCCATTGCATCTTAGAGAACAACCTTGAGGAAAATGATAGACAAAACTTGGTTTCTGTTTTGTCTCTAACTTGTGCCATCAGATACTTGTC
This sequence comes from Diadophis punctatus similis, assembly GCA_023053685.1. Lineage (NCBI taxonomy): Eukaryota > Metazoa > Chordata > Lepidosauria > Squamata > Dipsadidae > Diadophis > Diadophis punctatus. The sequence continues at coordinate 15,899,142 of JALIGW010000009.1, read as the reverse complement.
CCTAAAACTGAATTCACACAGTGAGGACTGCATTGAGAAAAAGACACTCCATGCAATTCTACATCTTGCAATAGTCTTGAAAGTACATGTTCATTTCTTAGTAAATAAATTTGCAAGCCTGCATTGACTTACTGTAGATTTTTGTCTTAGTAGACATAGGATTATGCTGGGACATCTGATGACAACTTGAATGCACTGAAACAGATTTTTGTCACAGTCAGACTTGCTTGGGTTAAGGCCAGCTAGTCCTTTCCCATGGAGTTTGTTGACACATTTCAAGGCTTAAGTACAGAAGGCCAATTCTCAGATATATATGCAGGAGCCAGTACCTGGGTGACCTTGTTTGAGCTTGAGGTAGGCTTGTTTAGTAGCTGGAGGTTACTTGGTATCATAAAATACCAAAGCTGTAGGCTAGACTGGGAAGTTAAAAGAAATTCCTGCAAGAAGATCAAAGATGATGGATAGATATATCCTCAAAGTCATCAGGCATTGAGCTTCACTCAAAGGATGCTTGACTTTAATTGACAGACACATGTTCAATATTTAGCCATATGCTACTTGCCACTGGAGGCTGATTTATACAGGCAGCAAATAAGATGATGAAACTGTTCATAAATTGCACAACTTGTCTCCAAATGGAGAACAAAAAATATTTGCTTATTAGAGGTATTAGGTGCTCAACTTACAACAATCCATTTAGGGACTGTTCAGAGTTACAGTGGCACTGAAAAAAATGACCTATTATATTTTTCACGCTTAAGATCATTGCAGAATCACGTGATCAAAATTTAGAGGCCACTGACTCATATTTACAATGATCGCAGTGTCCTGGGGATATGTGATCACTTTTTGTGAACTTCTGACAAGTAAAGTTAGTGGGGGAGCCAGATTCACTTAACAACCATGTTACTAACCAGTGGTGGGTTGCTACTGGTTCAGACTGGTTTGTGCGAGGCGGTGGTGGAAATTTGGCCCCGTTCACCAAACCGGTAGTGAAGGCCGGCTTGCCACGCCCCTGAACTGGTTCCCCGGTCACCGCTGCTTGAAAGCGGCTGGTAACATACTCTCTGCACATGCGCAAATGTTTCTGTGCATGCGCAGAGGGTCAGTACCTGGATGTAATGTGTGTGTGTGTGTGTGTGTGTGTGTGTGAAGTGCGCACTTCCGATGCAACACGCACACTTCCGAACCAGTAGGGAAGGTAAGAGAAACCCACCCCTGTTACTAACTTAACAAAGTGATTCACTTAACAACTGTGGCAAGATCATGAAATGAGACAAAATTCCCTTAACAACTGTCTCACTTAATGCCAGATTTTGACTTTATGCAGCCATCCTGGGTTTTTTTGGAGATCTGTTATTTTTCTTCTTCATTGTTATTGTGCTAGACTGGGCATCTCACGTTTCAAAAATTTCCAAGCTTCTTGAGTTGTTTTCCCCTTGAGGATTCTCATCCATGGAATCCTTCCCAAGCTCTCTCTAAGTGTAATGAAATTAGCTCTCTTAAAGTCCAAGACTCTAGTTTGACTTTGTTCTATTTGTTCTATCTTGCATAATGTTGAATTCCAATATTGCATGATCACTTGCCCGCAAGGTTCCTGTAGCTTCAACACCTTCTGTCATTTCATCTCTGTTAGTGAGAATTAAGTCCAATATGGCTGATCCCCTTGTTCCCTTCTCTACTTTTTAGGAAACAAAGTTGTCTGGTAGGTTTATTAGGAACCTGTTGGATCTTCCACTTGGTGCAGAGTTTGTCTCCCAATTGATGTCAGGGTAGTTAAAATCCCCCATTACTATTGTGGTGTGCTTCCTACATACTGTACCTTAGTTAGCTGCCTAGCAAAAAGTTAATCTATTTCCTCTGTTTGGTTGGGTGGCCTATAGTATACACCTATGGCAATGTCATTTCCCCCCCTTTTAACATTGACCCAAATGGATTCAAGATAATTTTTGTCATTGTTGTGCTCTATTTCTGTAGAGATGTAGTTATTTCTTATACATAGTGCAACTCCACCTCCTCTTTTATTTGGTCTATTTCTTTTAAATAATTTAAATCCCTCTAGCTGTATGTTCCATTTGTGGGTTTCATCCCACAAAGTTTCCGTAATGGCAACAATATCATATTTGCCCTCATTTACTTGAATTTCTAATTCTCCCTGTTTATTTCTCATATTCTATGCATTGGTGTATAGACATTTGAGTCCATTTTGATTGACCCTGTGTTTACTGTCTACATAACCTGTTTGTGCCTGACTGCCCCTACTTTCTTGCCACCTGTTTGATTAGTGCACATGGTATGGCACTCACTATTAAATGCTTGATTTTGCTTGACAGCAAGGTTGATTATCTTACCCGCACAAACATCTATGTTACATGCACTGTTAACCCTATTAATTTTAGTTTGCTGGGACAGAAATGTTCTGTATCAATTAATTCTCTCTTCCCGCTGTTCAGTTTAAATGTTTATCCAGAAAATCTGTGAATTTAATGCCAAGTAACTCAGTCCCTTTCTTTGATGGATGCAAACCATCTCTTTTGTACAGTTTTTCATTGGACCAGCTGCAGACATCGTGACTAATATAAGCAAAGCCTTCCCTTTTACACCACTCCTTTAGCCACACATTAAACTCCACTACACGCTGGCCTTTCCCTTTTTGTTCCTTATATTTGCTTTGTGTTGTTTGCTTGTTTTTACAATGCAAGGGAAAAAAAATCAAATAATCTCATCAAAACTTTTTGAATGGGAAAATTAGGGCTTTCCAGGCCCCTTTGGTAATATCACACCCATACTTTCTGCAGCCTGTGAAACTAGAAAAGTGTGCTTTTTCTTTTTTAAGGACACCATCTAACCACCTGAAAGTTTGCCTTTAAAACATTCTGCCCGGGAGCATATTCAGACCTAATCCAAAGGAACCCAGTCTCCAGGCAATCATCCATAAAATGTCTATTCTGTTAGATGGGCTGAGATTACATTTCAAATTTGAATTATACTAAAAGAGAGCAGCAGATTTACAGAAAGCTGTTTCAACTTGTCAAAACAGATTAATATTAGCAGAAGTTGTCTGGAGAATTCCCTTTCTATTAGCTAAATGGCCTCATTTTTAGGAGAAAGCAGAAGGAAAATTCATGTGCATTTTCAACAATGCTCAGTCTGCATGGCAGGGAACAGCCATTCTGGTTCTTGACTCACCCAATCATGTTGATACCTCTGCTCTAGCCAAAGAAATCTTCTCATAAGAAGAAGGGGGTGAGAGTGGAATTATGTTCTAAAGGAGCCATGTGCTTCCTGGGCACTAGTCAAATCATGTGCTTGTTCCCAGAGTCCTTTCTCCTCACCTCAGCCAAATGAGAAAAAGTGGCTTACAAAAAAGAAGCCAATTTCCTCTGTGCTTGTTTGGGCATGATGAAAGGACAATTTAGGCATGATGAAAGGACAGATAATTGACAGTTAATTAATGTGGTTGGATTTTTAATAGTGTTTGACAGGAAAAAAATGTGCTTTTACTCCCTAACCAAGCCTCATTCAATTTTTATAAAATGGGATGTACTTCAGCATTTATTTCAAAAGAAGAAATTTTTGGAGAATTTTTACAGTTAGGGTAGTGTTCATGTATTTATTTGGTGGCCAAGAGTAAATGGGATTGTCCTAGCTTTTATTGTATAATTGATTTTTTCAAGAATCTGAAATCTCCTTGTTTTCTGTGATTCAATTCAATTTCAAGGGAAAACCCCATTATTATTACAGTATTATTTTATTATTAATTAATTAAATTTCTACACAGTCCATTTAACCTAAATGTCTCTGCTTAGGAACTTGACAAACAGTTCCCAATTTCTTTTGTAGAGGGGCTACTGCAGGGGTGAAATGCTCTCGGTTCGCTTTTACCTGTCTGTCGTTGGTGAGCCGATTGCACAGGTAGCGCGGCACTCCGCCCACCCGTGGGACACCGCCATTTAAGTTCTTTTACCCTCTGCGCATGCACAGAACGCTTTGTACATGCGCAGAGGGTAAAAGAACTCAAATGGCAGTGTCCCGGCGGGTGGGCGGAGCGCCGCGCTACCTGTGCGATAGGCTCACCGACGACAGACAGGTAAAAGCGAACCGTGAGCATTTCACCCCTGGTTACTGGTATTAGCAAGGTAGAACTTTTCCCTTGACAAATTGCTGCCTAATGTCTCCTTCCCCTAGAGGCTCATTTTTCAACCTGGCTGGGGAATTCTGGGAGCTGAAGTCTACACAGCTTAAAGCTGCTGAGGTTGAAAAACAGCGCCCTAGAGAAATCACCAACCCAGCTTGTCCAACACACACATTTGATGGACAATTTCAAAGCACCATTTGTACACAGTTGTAATGTTTACTCCCAACTGAAACTGTTTGGGATTTCTCACGACATTACCAATATCACTTGACTAGTACTGGTACCCAGCACCTTGAACTGAAGGAAGTACAGCAATAGATCAAGTGAGACATTGTGGTCACTTTAAAATGCTGACATAAAGTCACCTTATACAACATTAGTCACCAACTTTTTATATTCCTTGATACTATTTTTAAACTGTTTCCCAATGCACAAGTTCTTCTGAAAATGTGATTATTAAATCTTAAGACAAAACCTTAGCAGAGCGTGTTCTCTCCAGCATCTTGCACAGCAATATCTTCAGATGACATTTTCTGTTCTTACAATTACACCTGCGTGACGGCTGGCTCCATGCTTGCCCAAAACTGCTAAGCAAACTGCACTGCTTCTCGTCAGGACTGTTATGGAATAGCATCATCCACTTACACTGTGTGGGATAATTATGCCAGTGATGTATTAAGTGTGTCTGGTTCATAAAGTAACTATGAAATTGACTGTGCCCAAGCCTAAGGCTCTGGCTGGAGGAATTAGATTAATTGCCCAATTTTTTTTTTATAGTGATTTACTTTCTCTGGCTCCCCTTAGCCTTTCTCCATGTAGGGATGAGGCTTTATTGGAATTACTGGAAATCTGCTCATATGAGACAGGACTTATAGTTATAGTTCAAACATTTGGGTAGCACGGCCATCTAGTCCAGGGATGTCAAATTCATGGCATCATGTGACGTATCACAACCTTTTTCCCCTTCACTAAACCGGGCGTGACGCATCCGGCCCGTGGGCTACGAGTTTGACAGCCCTGACCTAGTCCTATTCTAGATTATGAGAGGTTAAAAGGAAAAAAAAAAGGAAATAAAAAACATTTTCCACAGCTGGGTAATACTCCAATGTGTGCTGCCCAAGTGAACAATCTGAGTTTGGCACAAGAGTTTTTATGTTTGGATTATAACTGCATTCTTTAAGATAGTGTAAACTAGATGCAGGATGGAGAAAGATGCAGGATAGCATTCAATATCCAAGAATGTTGGCCTCTACAAAAATGAAAAGCTTAACCTCAAGTATTCTTAAGTCTCAGCATGGTTAAAAGACCAGCAAAATATTTCCTGTCAGAATATGAAGACAATATGGGGTTTCCTGCTTAAAGCAATAAAGATGCGGTCTATCTGAATGTTTCCACTGTGTTCAGGAACTCTTATTTCAATAAAATCCATAGAAAGAACTTTTTGAATCAGATGCAATCAACTTAATGCCATCCAAATGTAGACTTCTCAAACAGTACATCTTGATGTGGCTATTAGTTTTTCACTTAGGTACCCAGCATTGCTTGTCAAGTTGCCATTCCCATAACTTAGGGCTGAAAATGTCAGGGTTATCCACCCCGGGGAGGTCACAAAAGTCAAGATGACACCAGCAACCACAGAATGAATATTTTTTTTGCCCATGTTGCTTATACAAGTATATCTCCTACTCGATGTCTTGACTCCCTCATGAATGCCCCTGAAGTTGACAGAACAGAAGGTTTGCATGAAAAATTATGCCCAAGCTCCCCCTCAGGCCTGAATTTGGTAGCAATCTTTCAGTTTTATTTTTACCTGATCTGAAATACAATTTGATAAGTCTGTTAGATTAAAAATGCTCTGTAACCTGCTGTAATCTTGTCAACTACCAGTGGGCAATCCCTACAGCTAATATGAAAAAAGAAGAGAAAAACCACTTCTGCAGATCCATCCAGGACAGATAAATTGAATTTTTTATTAGAAGAGTAATCAGAAGACAAGGATTGCCTTGCCACTTCAGCTGCAGCTTAGCATCTAGATTTCAAGAGTGCTCACAAGCACACCCTGGAGAGATTAAAAAGCCAGTCGCACCATTGATCTCCATTCGCTGATGTTGGTCCTCAACGTTTGATAGAGAAAAAGATTATTGCTGAAAATGGATTCTCTCTCTCTCTCTCTCTCTTCCTCCCTCCCCCTCCCCCTCCCCCCTCCCCCCTCCCTCCCCCTCCCTCCCCCTCCCCCTCCCCCTCCCTCCCTCTCTCTCTCTCTCTCTCTTTTTCCGGAATAAATTCCAGAATATAAAAATAACATTATTTTAAAATATAACCATTCTCTGTGTTTAAAAAGAACTATATTAAAGCAACCAATCAGAATAGAACCAAAAGGAACCTTGGATGTCTTCTAGGCCAATCCCCTGCTCAAGCAAGAGACACTATATCATTTTTGACAGGTGTCTTATCCAGTCTCTTCTTAAAAACCTCCATGAAGCACCTACAACTTCTGAAGGCAAGCTATTCCACTGGATAATTGTTCTTACCCTGTTTCCCCCCAAATAAGACATCCCCTGATAATAAGCCCAATCGGGCTTTTGAGTGCATGGCAATAAGGCCAAGTGCTTATTTCAGGGTTCAAAAAAAATATAAGACAGGGTCTTATTTTCGGGGAAACACAGTACTGTTAGGAAGTTTTTCCTTATTCCAGGTTGCTTCTCTCCTTGATTAGTTTCTATCAATTATTTCTTGTCTTGCCTTCTGGTGCTTTGGAAATAAGTTGACCCCCCTCTTCTTTGTTGCAGCCCCTCAAATACTAAAATACTGCTATCATGTTACCCCCAGTCCTTCTTTTCTCTAGACTAGCCATACCCAATTTCTGCAATCGTTCTGCATATGTTTTGTCTCCAGATCTTCAATCCTCTTAATTGCTTTTCTTTGAATTTTTTCAAAGTTTCAATATCTTTTTTCTAGTGGTGACCAAAAGTGGATGCAGTGTGGTCTTACTAAGGATTTATAAAGTGGTACTAATACTTCATGTGATTTTGATTCTATGCCTCTATTTATACAACCAAGGATTGCATTAGCTTTTTTGGCCTGCTGCTGCACACTGCTGACTCACGTTTAAATGATCGTCCACTAGGACTCCAAGGTCCCACTCACAGTTACTGTTTTTGAGCCAGGTTTCACCTAATCTGTACTTGTACCTTGTTTTTTTCTGGCTACACGTAAAACCTTGCTTTTGTCCACATTAAATTTAATGTTGTTGGATAGGGCCCCTTGTTTAAGTCTGTCAAGATATTTTTGGATCCTGAGCTTGTCTTATGGGGTATTGGCTATTCCTGCCACTTTAGTGTCATCTGCAAATTTTATTACATAAATTTCATTTGATGAAATAAAACACAATTAAACTGATAATTACATTAAATTGTCATATATATTTGGTTGTATGTCCGCAGCAAAATTGGTTTTACACCATCCTAGTCCAAGATGTTCGTAGCATCTGCCATTTACATGTGTAGCTCATCTTTTTTCTGCACAATAATCCTATCAATTCCATTCAGAAGGTCAGCTGACTAAGTGATGTTTACATAGCACTCTAAGAATTTTCAAAATCCATACAACTTTCCTCTTATCTGTCAGAACAGGAGATTTATAATTGGCAAGGTACATTTTCGGTATGAAATTTCAGCTTCCAAATATATAAAATGATAAGGAAGCATTATCTCTGGTATGTATAAAGTGTCTGCCCTCTGAATCATCAAACCTTATGTGTTCTTTTAAAACATGGCCTTTTCCAACTTGGTGCACTTCAGATTATTCCTTCCTTCCTTCCTTCCTTCCTTCCTTCCTTCCTTCCTTCCTTCCTTCCTTCCTTCCTTCCTCCCACCCTCCTTCCTTCCTTCCTCCCTCCCTCCCTCCCTCCCACCCTCCCTCCCTCCCTCCCTTCCCAAATCCAGATTATTCTATTGTACATGATAAAAGCCATGGTTTTAGCAACTACTATCAAGGTTTAAGCTGTGTGGATCTCTGGGGAGATGCTATTCCAGATGCTGCAACAGAGAAAATGTGCTTTCTGATAAATGATATTGTGTAACTGATGGGACTTGGAGTGAGCCCACTGTATCTGTCCTTAATCAGTAGGCAGAAATTGTTGGAGATAAATGATCTTCCAGACAATCAGATCTTATGCCATAAAGGTCTTTATAGGTAACATCCAGCTCCTTGAGTGGCAACCAACGGGCAACCAATGCATCTCATGAAGCAATGATGAGACATGGGCATTTTGTTGTACATCTGTCAGTGTCTGCATCACTGCATTCTGGACAAGCGGTAGCCTCCAAATGGGTCCTCAAGGGCAGCCCCAGTCACCAAAGTCACTAGTCATTTCTATTTTGAATGCTATTGACTAGAACCAAAACTTATTCAAGTACTATCATCCTCTGACATGAAATCAGTCTTTCTATTTTAGGAAGATAGTCTACAGTCATGCATTTTTCTATGTATTTGACGGGTGCAGGGAGAGAACGCATTGCCCACATAATTGGAGGCACTTACTTTTCGTATTATTTATTATGTTCCAAGGCTGTACCTGGGTACTGAAAATCTAAGTCCTGACAAGTGCAGATGGAGGCCTGCCAGTAAATAACATTAGACCAATCTTAAATCTGATGAGTAGAAACCGTGTCTGGGAGCTGAGCAAGGAAAATAGTCTTATTAACTGCACTAGTTGGGAAAGAAAGGCAGAATACTTATTTATAGAAGTTTTTCCCCTTTCTGTTCTTCAAGGGTCCCAAACATAGCCTGAGGATAAATGTATGTTCTAAATGAACCAGACATATTTGGAATGATTCCTTGGCAGAAGATGATTAAAATCCCCAGCCATCAACACTGTGTCCTCTCTTTGCATTTAGGATTCTTGCGATTCTTAAGATTATTTGGCTGGTTGTCCTTAAACCATATTGCTAAGTCCTTGACTCCTGATGCAATGTCATTTCCCTCCTTTTCCTATAACTAGAACATTGTTAGGAATGTCTTTTACCTTTCATTACTTAGCAACCAACTGTAAACAACTCTCATGCACTTGTGAGATACACATATTTTGCAATATTTTAAAAAGATGTATAAATTCTTCAGGTTTGGCTATTTTAATCTCTAGATCAATATCCACTATAGAATAAACAAAATTGGCACTGATATATGCATTATCTCCTTTCTAACTGATTTTTTTTTAAGTTGATAAGCCTGTGGGATACAATTCTAGACTGTGGATATCATTATGTCTCACGGTGCGCACCACATTCACTACCCAATATGATTTTAATCTTTTTTCAAATTATTATTATTAATGGAATAGTAGTAAGCTGCAAAGCTCCAATCATATTCGATGTTTACAAGACTGTTTGTAGGAACCAAAAGCATTTCTTGACAATCAAAATGGAAGGAGATTGTATCTCCTTCCAAAAATATAGTAAGTTATTCCTGGAAGCTAGAGAAGGTGGCAAGATCATTATGCTCTCAAATCTGTCATCTGACAAATGAATAGTTTGTGGCTGGTTTTATCTAAAATAGCAGCTATTTTATGAATAATCAACTTTCCTATGGCAGCCATTTTTTGAAAGAGTGCTCACAATATCCTGTCATTATTTAAAATTTCCTTCAGATCAAAATGCTGCCTATTGATGTTTTAGTCCCAGTCATATATACATATACATATACATATACATATACATATACATATACATATACTGTACATATACATATACATAGATATAGACATAGACATAGACATGTGTGTGTGTGTGTGTGCGTGTGTGCGGGCGTGCATAGAGAGAGAGAGAGTGAATGTAAGGGAAATGTTTACCAAAAAGATGATGAAAATCTTCACAGCAGAAATTAATACCTATAGGTTTATCTGGTGATGACTATAGCATTTGGAAAATTGTAGCAATAACAATAGTACTTAGATTTATATATTGTTCCAAAGTGTTTTATAGCACTCTCTGAGCCAACAGAGTCAGGATATTTCACCCAACAATCTGGATCCTCATTTTACCAACCTTGGAAGAATGGAAAGCTGTGTCAACCTTGAGTCCCATCAGGATCGAACTCCACACTGTAGGCAGACTTAGCCTATAATACTGCATTCTAACCACCGTGCCACCACGGCTCCTGTAAGTTGCTAATTCAAGCTTTTTACCATTAACTCTTTTTATGGTAAAGATAGTTTATAATAAAGATCATGATATAGCAAATGAAACAAAAGAAATAATAGATGTACATTTGTGAAAGCCAGAGAAGGAGGATAGATATAATAGATCTGAATTAAGGTGGCCCTATCTTGTAAAGTAGTTAATAAATACATGCAAAGAAATAAAGATATCAGTTTAATTATGAGTAAAAGGGCTAAAATTCATTATATGTCATAAAGTATGAATAAGTGTCATCCAGATTCTTGTGAATGCATATGAAAGTAGAAATCCATAAACTGGGTATAGCTACATGTTATACTCCCATGAATAATAATAAGTGAAGTATCAACAATTTCTATGAGAGAAAATTATATAACCTTAATGGATTCAATCTATGAAAAAAATATTTTGTAAAGGGGATATGAACGGATGGGTAGGAATGACACAAAATTGTACAGAGGATAATTTGACTAGTTGAAGTCCCAAGAATGAATGAGACTAGTGCTTAGAAAAAGAAAGAGCTTCCAGCTGAGTGGATAATTTTGGATGAAACTTTCGGGAATACTAGAAGCAATATTTTAAAGATTTGACAGCAATATTTCAGAGTAGAATTGAAATGAGTGACATAAATGTTAGTGTCCAAGAAAAAAAATCATAAATGTTCTGAGAATATTGAAAAATGAAAAGGCTGCAGTCGTATCTGATGTAATTTGAGAAATGTGAAAATGTGAAAATGGTCAGCTTATGGAGAGGTTGTGATGTTGGCTTAACACTGGTGTGAAGACTTCATCAGTACTCGACAATTAGAAGAATGCTGCTATTGTTTCCCTGTACAAAGGGAAATATAGCAAGTATGAATGCAAAACTATGCAGGTATGACCTTAAGCATGCCCAATAAGGTGTTTGGCAGAATTGTGATTGGACGAATGCGATAGGTAGCGATAAACAAAATCTGAATGTGTTGTGTGTGGCTGTGAACCAGGCAGATGATGTATAGAGCATTTTTTTTGCTCTTTAACAAACCATTCAGAAATGTCTGATTAGAAGAAATAAAAGTTTATTGATTTAGAAAAAGAGCATAGTACAGTGATAAGATTTAACCAATAGAATGTTTTGTGCAAAACCTGGAGTTGATCTATCTTTCTGAATGCAACAAAAGTGATATTTAATGGAGGTGAATCATGCATGAGAATAATTGGAATGCTTAGCAAATAGTTCAACACAGAGCAGGGCATCAGATAAGGATGTATAATGTCTCCTTGGTTATTTAACGTATTTGCAATAAATAAATAAGGAATCCTTGTATTCATAAAGGCATATTGATGGGAAAAATGAATGTATATGTGCGTATATGTTCAATTCAGAAAATTGAAGAGACCATTAGATAGACTGTACTATAAAACAAGAGTATGAATCTGAAAAATAATACACCACAGACTAAATGAATTGTGTGACAATGTAACTTATAGGTACACAAATGGCAAAAAAAAAATCAAGATGATGAATTTGTATATAGTGTTAGAATGTTTACTAAAGATGGAGGAATGGATGGATAAATTTTAAAATGTGCAAATATTAGAATAAAGTTAATGCATCTGATCTGCTGAAGGAACAAATATTTGTCCAGATAAATTAAACAGCTATGAATAGGAGCGTTTCTGACCAGTTTGTTGAATGGAAGTCAGAGCTGGTTTTGTTAGAAAAAATATAAAGTAAATTGAATACAGTACAATAAAATGTGCATGGTAAAATAAGAAGAAATATGGTCAAAAATAACTCAATATCTATGGAATGAATAAAAAATATATTGTACAGAGGAAGCATTGAAGTGGCTCATTCATGTAGAGCAGAGGTCCCCAAACTTGGCAACTTTAAGACTTGTGGACTTCAACTCCCAGAATTCTCTGAGAATTCTATGCTGGCTGGAGAATTCTGGGAGTTGAAGTCCACAAGTCTTAAATTTGCCAAGTTTGGGGACCCCTGATGTAGAGAGAATGAATGAGGAGGAATCACAATATATGTGTGTGTGTGTATATGTGTGTATATACAGTATATATGTGTGTGTGTGTGTGTGTGTGTGTGTGTGTGTGTGTGTGTGTGTGTATCAGGGGTGAAATCCAGCAGGTTCTACAGGTTTATTTCTTTATCAGTTCTTTGTAAGTTTGAAAATATGGTTTGTAGTCTGGATGGCCCCTGGAGTGGGGCTGAAAGGCAAAGGGAAGCAGTATGCTCCCTCCCATATTTGGGTATATCAGGTGACTCCACAGAAAAACATTTAATCTTTCCCCTGGCTCAGCTGATAAAGGAGGAGAACTTGTGGCTTAGAGGGTAAAAGCACTGCCTGACAAGGCAAGCAACCCAAGTTCAAATCCCAGTAAGGGTATGGCTAGCTGATGAGAGCCAAATAGCTTGAAATAGATCTATACTAGTCTCCCTTTATTTCTTTATCAGTTCTTTGTAAGTTTGAAAATATGGTTTGTAGTTTGTAGCCCCTGGAGTGAGGCTGAAAGGCAAAGGGAAGCAGTATGCTCCCTCCCATATTTGGGTATACCAGGTGACTCCACAGAATGAAGGAAAAGTGGATGGGTTGAAAAGAATGGGATATCTGAGAATCTCATAAAGAATTTGAGGCAATCCTATGCTTGGTCTTAGCTAAAAGGTCAAGAAGCCAAGAATTTGAGGAAATCCTAAAACAGAGTTGAGAATTTTAAAAAATAGCAATTGCTGTATGAAGCAGTATATGGGTGTGATGAGAGCAAGGATGATTTGCAAAGACAGACAAGTGTAAAAATAAAGTAACATTCAGGAGTGGTATATAAATATATTGTTTTAAATATATTGTTTTAAATTCTATATTATTTTAAATTCTTAAATTCTTTGAATTCTTCAAATTCAAATTCTTCTTGATTCAAAAATAGGGATTAATTTGCTCAGTCCTCTTCTCCTAGCACTAGATGCAGTAGCACTTATAAGAAATTTAAAAATTAGCCCAGGAAAATACTGCAACTCAGTAAGTTTACAACTTCATTTTGCATTATCCAGAAAAAACCATGGGGAAACAATAAACAGGAGAAAATTATTTGGTTTCATAGAGTGAGAGGAAACAGCAGTATTTATAAAAAGGACAATATGCTATTAGGGAATAAGCCACAGATTTGCACTTGTTTGAGTAGCAATGAAGACTGGAAAATATACTCAGATGCAATGGTCCCTCTAACGTTAGAAAACGGCACGCGGCAATTGGAAACTGCTGTGCGCTGTTCTCTAGTCATGTGCACGGGCGCACAGTCGCGCAGCCTCTGATACTAGAAAATGGCACGCGACAGTTGGAAACTGCTGCGCGCCGTTCTCTTGTTACGTGTGCGGCCGCACAACTGCACAGCTTAGAGGGAACATTGCTCAGATGATGTCATAAGTCTTGGAATTGTGCATGCAATTATATTCCCTGTAACACTCTATGGAAAGGGAAATTGGTTATGGAAGAAGCAGGGTAAGAAGAGTATTGATGCTTTCAAGTTTGGTATTAGAGAGACTAATGACAGTCAAGAAAGTAAACAATTGCATCATCAAAACCACTCAGCATTCTTACTTGACACGGAAATGACAAAGGTCAAATTATCCTCCTCTGGACACGTTATGTGAAGAACTAACCATGGACCAGGTTTTAATTCTGGGAAAGTTAGAAGGAAAAATAAGATGATGATGACTAGCAGCCAGGTGGATGTATTCAGTGCACTAAGACCTGAAAGGCCAAGTTAGGGATGGATGATCCTGGAGAAAATCTATTTATGTGGTTGTTAAAAGCTGACACCAACTTGATGGCTTAGGATCAATCAAAGGAAATAAGCAAGGTTAAGTTTCTATGTTTGTTAGAAAAATCTAAATTGCTGATGAGCATAAGGACAAAGGGATGCAGTGGCTCATTGGCTAAGACCCTGAGCTTGTCGATCAGAAGGTCGGCAGTTCAGCAGTTTGGATCCCTAGCGCCGCATAACGGAGTGAGCTCCCATTACTTGTCCCAGCTTCTGCCAACCTAGCAGTTCGAAAGCATGTAAAAAATGCTAGTAGAAAAATAGGGACCACTTTGGTGGGAAGGTAACAGCTCTCCGTGCACCTTCGGTGTTTAGTCATGCCAGCCACATGACCAAGGAGATGTCTTCGGACAATGCTGGTTCTTCGGCTTAGAAACATTCCTAAAGCCGGAAACGACTAGCACACATGTACAGGGGAACCTTTACCTTTACCTTATAATCAAGTGGTCACTTTGAAAGCATAGTTCTTTGTTGCAGTTGGCATAAATAGTTTCTCTTTTCTGAAGAGAATGTTTTTAAAACAACAATGACAATGGTAACAAAAGCTCTGACATCACAGCCCTCCAAAACTGCTGGTGGGACTGCCTTGTCAGATATGAAGAATAGAAGAAGCAAAAAATCATTTATAATTACTTGTTCCAGGAAAGGAGAAACACAGAAGCTTTAATTTCCAGGTTATTCAGGGAGAATTACTCATGGAGGCTATTGTAAAATTTGAATTTGGTATCATGTCTTTGGACAAAATCCAGAGTAATTTTGTTTGGAAAGAGCCACAAAAATGGCTTGGCTAAATAGCTGATTCTAACAATGATGATGATGAGACTGAGTGGAGACTAAAATATTTAATAAGGAGATTGCAGCCATAAAATAGCCTGCAGTTATAACAATTGGATCAGGTACTGAGGTAATGTTTGGTTCCAATTTGCACACTTGCAGCGGACTGAACCCTTCAGCTGCTTGTTCCTCCATGTTAAACTAACTGGAAATGAAGCCACTTTAAGAAATTAAATCCATTAACTAAAGTAAAAGAAATTAATGAAAATAAACCAATCCTTTCTGCTCTTCCTGCATAGTGATCTCTTGGAGCACTGTCCCTTCAGTGGATATCATGGATAGATTTTTTTTTTTTAAATTTGTTATTAGACTTCTATGTCATCAATCTCATCGAGGGAAATGTCTCTTTCCCCCTCCCCTCTCATCTCTACCAAGAAAGTTTAGGAATGCCCTCAGGAAAAGTCAGGATGGTGGCCACCAGTGTGGTCAAAGCTGTTTTTTTTAATGAGCACCATATAAAATGGGTGAAGCTTTCATAACATTGATCTTTTTGAGCAGTTCCTGCAGCCCATCCTGCATCAGATGCCTTGTTCGTTTTCTCCTTTCTTCTCATTTTAAGTACTGGTGATTTTTTTATTGCTCCTCCTGACTTTTGGGCTAGGAAGAAATGGAGAACTCTTGCCAACTTCATACATTTCAAAGAAGAAAACAAAGAAAGGCCCAGCATTCCAAGAGAAGATATTCCTGTGGAAATATCTGGAAAGCCAGTTCAACTAAATTAAACCATGTTTCACCCTTTCATGGAAGCCAGCCCAGTAGCTATTGTGAAATGGCCATCAGAGAGACCAGGTGTGTGTGTGTGTGCCTATGTTTGTGTGTGTGCCTGCCAGAGCACACATCAGGCAATTAAGATGGAGCCATTGTGTAAAATTGGAATAAAACACAGCGGGCTAACTAGGCTGCATGACTTGTTCTATGAGAGGGAGAAAACATACTTTGACTAGTTCATATTTCCAGAAGCATAGGGGCAAGCTGAGGATAATACAGGTAGTTCCCAACTTACAGCATTTAGTGGCTGTTTGAAATTACAATGAAACTGAAAAAAGTGACTAATGACCATTTTTCATGCTTACAACTATTGCAGCATCCCCATGATCATGTGATCAAAATTTAGATGCTTGGCAACTGACTTATTTATGACTCTTGCAGTGTTGCAGGGTACATGATCCCCTTTTGCAACCTTCTGACAAGCAAAGTCAGTGGGGAAGCCATTCACTAAACAACTGTGTAACTAACTTAACAATTGTAGTGATTTGCTTAATAACCATGGCAGGAAAGATCATAAAATGGGGTGAAACTCACTTAACAACTGTCTCACTTAGCAACATAAATTTTGGACTCAATTCACCTCAATTCAGAGGTGGTATTCAGCTGGTTTGCATGAACCGTTGGCGGAAATTTGGCCAAGGTCGCCGAACCGGTAATGATGGCCAGCTGGCCACACCCCCGAACCGGTCCCCTGGTCGCTGCTCGCTTGCCCCACCCACTATGTTCGTTGCCGCCATGTTCTTCGCACATGCACATCCCAGTGCCTTACAAGTCCAATGGTATGCGCATGCACGAAGAACATGGTGGTGACGGCATGGCAGCAGATTTTTCTGCGACCTCTGGTACTTTTTGGTGATCTGCGGCCAGCCGCTGCCTCTTTGAGAGCCGCTTTGCAGCTGCGATGGCTGGCTGGAAGCCGACAAAAACTCCCATCAGCTTGCCTTCCAGACTCTGGACCAGCCGCTGCGGAAGTTAAGCAGCCCGAACAAAGAGGCAGTGGGGGGAGGAAACGGGGCTAGGGCTGGGGCCACTAAAGGAGGGGAAACAGGGGCGACTGGAGAAGGGAGGGCGAGGGTAGATAGGTGGAAATTCCAAAAAAATTCCTTTTCCTGTGAGCGTGTCTAGGTGGGGGGTCATGTGACTGAGTGGACATGGGTGTGTGTGATGTCAAGTTGGTCATGCCCACTCAGTCACATGCCCCCACCTAGCCACGCCCACCGAACCGGTAGCAAAAAATTTGAAACCCCCACTGGCTCATTTGGGGTTGCAAGTTGAGGGCTGTTTGTATCATCCATTCCTGTGCTTCCAAAATGGTTTGGTCACTTTGGTGGCCTGCCATGCACCAGGGCAAGAACGAAGCATGGATCAATCATAAGATTGTTTTTATTTCCATTCTATCATGTCCGATTCTCAGAAATTGCCTGGACAAATCCCTGCAGTTTTCTTGGCAAGGTTTTCAGAAGTGGTTGCCATTATCTCCTTCCTAAGGCTGAAAGAGAGTAACTGGCCCAAGGTAATTAATCTGGTTTTGTGCATAGGGTGGGATTAGAACTCATACTCTCCTGGTTTCTAGTCTGATGCCTTCACCACTTACACCAGGCTTAAGCCAGAAGCAATTAGGGCTTAAGAAACCTGCATGTTACCTTTCTATTCTATTTATGCTTTCCTGCAGTTTTAACAAATTGTCTTGATAAAAATATTGTACAACTATAAAAACTTGCACATTTTAATTGGGCTTAATATGGATTTTTTCCCCCTTCTACGTAGTCAACATATCTGCTTTTGGCTTTGTTTGTTTTTTTGCATTATTTTGTAAAACTTTCAGCAAACATGTATATTAATAATATTATTGTTCCCCCACATAGCAGATGGAGGTGATGCCTGACAGCTTGTCTAAAGCCACCTATCAAAATCCATAGCTAACATAACAAAACCTGAAAATCCCTTTTCCTCCAGTTTCATATTACAGTTTCCGAATCATTATGTTACACTTCCCACCCCAAAGATTAACTTCCCTTACAAAAATTTTAAGAACCTTCAAACCAGATAGTTTTGAAAACTCATTCATCAAAATCCTTGTGACATTTGTAACAAAAAGGGGAGGGGCTCAGAGGGAAGAGATCACTCTTCCTGCTGTCCCCTGACTTCTTTGCAATAAAAGTGAGCAGTCATGGAACATTAATGTTTTCCTCTAATCTTAGAATGGGAGTATTTAAAAGTATTTCCACCCACCTCCTGTTTGGTACAGATAGTTAAAGTTAACTACTAGACATGAAACATTTCCAAGCAGTTCAGGCAAATGGGAAGGGCATGGGAAACATTTCAGAAATCCTAGTTTTCTGGATAAAGGAGGGAAGAAATACATTCAGTCTTGCAAGACTCTGTTACAAAAAGATGGAGCTACTTGTTTGGATTACCTTGTAGGGCTAACAATAAATGCTGCTCCTCCAAAATAATAATAATAATAATAATAATAATAATAATAATAATAATAATAATAATAATAATAATAATAATAATAATAATAATAATAACAACAACAACAACAACAACAACAACAACAACAACAATAATAATAATAATAATAATAACAACAGCAGCAGCAGCAGCAGCAGCAAAAAAATGAAAAAAAAAGAACTGGGAAATGGAACCATAATGAAAGCATTAGCAAAGGATGATGGTTACAAATGCCTAGGCATATTGGAAGCAAATAACATCTTGAATGGAAAAGTCAAAGAGTCAACACAAAAGGAGGGTCCGCAAAATATTAAAATCAAAGCTGAATGCTGGAAACATAATTAAAGCTATTAATACATGAGCAGTTCCAGTGATATGCTACTCAGCTGGAATCATCAACTGGACTTTGGCTGAGCTGGAAAACGTGGACCGGAAAACGCGCAAACTTTTGAATATGTACCACGTTTTACATCCATGAAGTGACATCAACAGGTTGTACCTGCCAAGAAAAATAGGAGGCAAAGGGCTATTGAAAATACATCAAACTGTAGAAGAAGAAAAACGAAGTTTGAATGCTTATGTGAACCAAAGTACAGTAAAATTGCTGCAGGCTGTGAAAACGGAGAACATTATAAAAACAAAGGCAGAATATAAGGAAAAACAGCTGGATGACAGATTAAATGGATGGAAAACCAAAGCTTTGCATGGACAACACTTGAAAAACATTGAAGGAAAATGTGATGACATGGGCATGGCTTAAAATGGGAACCATCAAGAAAGAAACGGAAGGTTTAATACTGGCTGCTCAAGAACAAGCACTACAAACTAATGTCACGAAAGCGAAGATACAAAAATCCACTGACAATCCAAACTGCCGTCTTTGCAACGAGAAAGTTGAAACTGTTTCACACTTAATATATGAGTGCAGCAAAATCGCGCAAACTGATTACAAAGTTAGACACAATCGATTTGCTAAATTAGTCCACTGGTCATTATGAAAAAATATGACATACCTGTATCCAAAAAGTCATGGGAGCACAAAGTGGAAAAAGATACTGAAAATGAGACGGTGAAGATCTTGTGGGACTTCCGAATAGAGACAGATCGTCATTTGGAACACAACACGCCAGATTTCACGGTTGTCGAGGGCCAAAGAGTAGAGTTTATTGATATTACTGTACCAGGAGATGCCAAAGTCGAAGAAAAAGAACTGGAAAAAATTATGAAATATCGCGACCTGGCCATCGAAACTACACGGCTATGGATGAAACATGTAACAGTGATACCCATTGTCATCGGGGCACTTGGTACCATGTCCAAGAATTTCACAAAACACATCAAGAAATTGCAACTTCCTGCAATGACACCAGTGGAACTGCAAAAAACTGCGCTATTTGGAACATCATATATTTTAAGAAGATACTTGGTGATACCTAGGACTCTGGCAGCAACCCGTATCAACCATTAGCAGCAGTCAGTAGTATTTGTGACACTTTTTTAAATGTTAAGTTGAATGAGTTTCATATTTAATGAATAAAAGAGATTATTATTATTATTATTATTATTATTATTATTATTATTATTATTATTATTATTATTATTATTATTATTATTATTATTATTATTATTATTATTATTTAACTAAATTTTGATACCAAGTAGCTTCTCCCATTCCACTATATTCACTCAGCCTTTCACTCAATAATTAGATGGTACGGTTGGCCGAGGATGTCAATAAGAGCAGGTATAACAAATGTTTTAAATATCCAGGACACAAAGTCTTTAATTCAGTATTATGCTATTTGAGAGGATTTTGCATGAAACTGAGTGATGGGCAACAGTATACTCAAGCAGAAAAATCATTACTGGTGAATAATTATAATTACCTCTATAGGTAAGGATGCGCAAGGGGGTACCCTTGCAGTCAGAATGATGCTGGCTGGTAGAATCTCTCAGCCAGCCAACTAAGTCAGGTTTTTTTTTTCAAAGAAAGATGGTCATAACATTCACTGTTTTCCTGAGGCTTTTGAAGTAGATATCTTATCCCAAGTTGGTTTCTGTAAGTTTTCCCATGAATGTGCTTTGGCATTTCATCTGAAAATCAAGGCATCGCCTCTTTCCCCATTTTCTATCCTTTTTATAGATAAAAATGTATTATTTGTAAAACAGTCCTTGTGGGATGTGAATGTTTTACTGTGCTCCTAGTTAATAGCTAACGAAATAAAGAAAATAAAGAAATAGAGGGAAGGAGGGGGGGGGAAATAAAGGGAGAAATATAAAGCTCAAAGCCCGTGGAATGGCCTTTGCAAACACTCAATTCCCTTTGATTCTTGCCAAGCACAAAGCCCTCCCATCAATCTTTTTGTGTGTGTGTGTGGGAGGGGTGGCATTCTGACATATACCAACCTCATAATTAACCTGTGGGAGACCCAGGGAGAATTGCTGATGAGGACACGCAAGGGAAGGGAAAAGCTTGCTCTCATTATTCATTTCATCTCATTACACCCTTTCCCATATTTTCTGCAGCCCAAGGTAGGGGAATAAATCCAGCTCAAGAGCCAGATTGCTTTTGGTGCCAGTGTGCCCAGTCAGAAGCCCAAGTAATGTCAGGAATAAGGCATTGTGATTTTCCATTCCTCCAAGCCTCCCCCCTCCCCGGCCCCCATCAGCAAGACAAATCCCAGGCACTAGGACCATATTTTTCTATGCAGAGAAAACGAGGAAACAATTCCCAACAACAGGAATCTTTTCTCCCTGCAGAAGAAAGAAGCAAAGGCCAACACAAAAAGAAGGCGTCTCTCCACGGTTTTTAGAAAGAACCCGACTGCTTCTTCTAGCTGATATAATTTCTTCCCTCTCATGGGACATACGTGAATATTTTAGGGTAGGGATCCCCCCCCCCCGAACTTGTGGTATAGAAGTGGTTCAATGACAAATCAATTTATGTTCAATTTGGAGGAAAGAGCTGGTCCCAGAGCAGGACCAGTTATTTGATTGCTAATGGGACAAATGCTGCAGTAGCATTTTCTGCAACTTGCAGGAAAAATGCTGCATTGCAGCCATTTCTGTTTGCAAGGTTGCAGGGTGGGTTCAGGGTTTAGAGCTTTTGGACTGAAATACTTTACACATCCTTGGTGGGGATGAGACTTTATTGAAACAGCCCATTGTCATTTCTTCACCGAATAACATTATTTTCCGGCCCTGCCCTCTCTCTTTCTTATCCTCAGCATGTGTGGTGTTTAACAGCACAGCACTTTTTTTTTCTTGAGACAACAGCTGTTCAAGTCTGCAGCTGAAAGCAAGAACAAAGAAAAGCTACTTGTATTTAAGAATTTGATGAAGCCTGGATGCTTAGATTATTAAAGTTTATAAATAGTGTTGATGTCTGTCTTTGAAATCAAACAAACACACTCACTTACATAATCACTTTTGGGGGTTGGGGAGATGAAAACACGGTATCTGTGCCTCTAAGGAAAAGGTACTTAGTTTCCCAGATCATAATCCATGCTTGGATTCCTAAAAAGTAAGGAGCAAGAGAAGCAATCCAAAGGACTATTTTACAAAGCAGAAAAACAAATGTTGCAGGAGAATCTACTTAGCAGGAAGACGTGAAGAGGAAAAGAAGCAAAAGGAGCAATGTGGATGGCAGGTAAAGTTTAAGCAAGACAGGACAACCCCACCTGTCCTTTCAAAAAGTCTTGACTTTGGAGTCTCCAAGAAATCTTTGTCAGTGTATTCTGCACTTCCTTTTTGAGAGAGAGGAACCTTTAAACATGCTCCAGGTTGGAGGGAAAAAAATAGGGGAAGGATTTGAAGACTAAAATTCATAGCCTTTCCACTTGCGTTTCTTTTCTTTTTCTTTTTTTCATCCTGTATAGCACCGGAAAAAACCGATCTTGGAAATACATCAGGAAGGAAAGTTTTCCTGACATTGGATTTCTACTACCAGAGATTCCTCTTTGACCTCAGAAGCTCAATGCTCAATGATCTTAGCAGTGTCTTCTCAGGAATGGTAGGACTGAATTCTAAAGCACAAAATCCGTTGATGGACTCCAATAACAAAATCAGAATAAGCTGTGTATTTAATTAGATCTGTTTCTGGATGCATGATGAGGTCGTAGTGGAAGGTTAAATAAATATTTAAACATGTTTTGACTTGGTGTGACAGGGAGTGAATGCTAAAAAAAAAGACTTCCCTTAGGAATGCATCGGAAGTTCAATTAGTTTTGTGCCAGTAATGTTGATAATATTTTTATCCTTACTGTCAAGTAACTAAGTTTTTTGTTTGAAGTACTTTTCTCCCTCTACTGATGTATTATTAAGACAGAGGATTGGGATGTTCCTTGTGAGGAAAAAAAATCAGTCATCAACTGGCAAAAGGATTTAAATTAGAATAAGATTAGAAAAGGTTGAACGCCTGGTTTTGAAGTAGGACTTAATCTTCTTATGTGAGATGACAGGGAGGTAAGTTGAAGTGACTGTTTACAAAGCATCAAGCAGTAATGTTAACAATTAACTTAATTACCTTAATTATGATTGCTGTAAGTTACATTACTCTAAAAATTATTCATTTATTTCTAAATACATTCAAGTGTATACCTGTCAAAATGTAGGTTTGTTAGTAAATCTTGAGTGATTTATATAATTTAGCTCACTGTAAGAGTGCTTGACACCTTTTTTTTAATAAGTTACTTTGCAGTATAATGCTAAAAAAAGAATCTTGGGAGAAATAGGGTTTTTTAAAAACTATTTTCAATATAAGAAAAGAATGCATTATCAGTAGATAAAGCTCTCAATAGGTATGGACCTCAAGCTTGACCTGTGGGTCAAGCTACTAATAAAAAAGTGTTATTCCATGGTGTCTGCTCTGTTCTCCAGCTGCACCTTTGACATATACTTCTTCTCTGTCCTTTCTGTTTTCTTTCCAGTTTTCAACTCTCATTAGATCTCTTTCACTCTCAGCTAGATGTTAAGGGTTTGGCAAGATGAAATTTTATGTCCCAAATCAAAGCTTTTTCTCTGACCTCATGGGAGAACCAAAGATTTCAGGAGTCCCTACGTCACACTTCAACTCATACAGAGTTTTAATGTATTTGAAAAGCATTTCACACACTGGTTGGATCTGAATTTAGATATGTGTGTAACTGATGGAGTAAAACTACAAGGGGTTCAATTAACTGTTAGGGTGTTGGACTAGGGCTGAATAGAACCAGACTTAAATCTATCCTCAGCGACAAGGCGATTTGAGGCCCTTATTCATAATCTACATCACAAGTTTTGCCGTGGGGAAACATTGGAAAAGTGAGTCTTATTGAATAGTGCTTTGAGCTCTTGAAGGAAAGGAAGAGTAAACTGATGGTTAAAATAAATAGTTTGTATCTGGCCCAAGTTATATCCTAGTGCTTTTATCCAAGTATGATTAAATCAGAAGCCAACTTATTATCATATTGTTCTTGCAACAACTTTGAAAGATCATTTGGAAGCATGTTCTCTTTATTGTACTGTGTTTCAGAGGCCAAATTATTCCTAAGTAACTGAATATAATTGCAATCCTGTGATTTCATAAGATAAATGGTATTCATATCCAAGACAAATTCTATTTAATCAATAGACTACTAATGAAGGTTCTAACAAGAATTAACTCTTAAATTCCTCTCTTAATTCACCCCTTAATATATACATCCCTGCTTGGCTTCAGACCATTAGGAACCTTTTTCTATAGGTTCTAATGTTCTTGGACAAGGATACATTAACCTCAAGCTTGTTGGCATTGTGGTTGCATAATCTTTCTCTGTTGCAACTACACTGTGACAAAAGCTTCCTGGCTTGATAATTACACATTACTCTGGGGGCTGCGCATCTTGTCCTAGTGAGAAGAGGAGTGAGAGTGAAGATAAGATTCTATTAGTCAGTAGGATTAGGAAAATAGACTTGACAGTTGATGTACAAACTTCCCAGAGATAATAAAATTGAGATTCTGTTTCAAGATGCAATTTTTAATCCCATCCATGAGCCCAGCCTATTTTTAATGGGGGGGGGGGAGTTCCATTTCATTAGAAACCATTATGACAAGCAAGAACATTATTTGAAGAATTAGCTTTTTTTTTTAAAGCAAGCAGTTTGTTTTAAGGGATATAAGGAATATTTTGGCTTTGTTCTGTTTTGTTTTAGTTTAGCCAGTTGGGTTATGATAGCATGATATCAACTTTACAGGACCTGCCCTGGCAAAAAGAACAATAACCTTTTGGCAACACGCTGAGACAATGTGATATGTAAAATGCCTCCTTCTCTGCAGCAAAACAAAAGTTTGGTGACAACCCCCGAACATGCATACTTACATAAAATTATTTTCAATTGTATTCTTCGCCCACTCACCTTACAAATTTTAGATTTAGAAACATCTTGTAAAACATTTCAATGAAACAATGCCTACCGCATCTCTTGGGAAACACCACTGGAATCATCTTGCATCTGACGACAGAAGCTTTAGTCCGCACTGCTTATGGAAAACCTAACATTTGCTGCTGCTTCTTTTCATATGGTGTAAGGCTCCTTTTTTTTGTTTTTTGTCTTTGTGCTCAAAAATGGATATTTCTATTTGCCTACAGTTTTTGTTTTGTCTTTAGTAAATCCGTTCAGCTCAGCATAGTTGTGACTGGTGGATTAGTCCAGGGGAAAAAAGATAGTTTTAGATTACATGGGTATATTTATAGAAAATTTGCAATATATCTCATCCTCCAATATTTTGACAATGAGAAGTAAATTTGAATGTTAAAAAATAAATAAATCTGAATATTAAAAAAATAGTAAAAACATTACTAAAAAATACTTTCAGTATCACTCATTTCTTGTCTTAAGTATCACTTACCAATATAATGAAGATAGTTCTTATTTGATTACTACAATTAGGACTGGCACCTTCATTCCTAAGTGACAAAGCCCATAAGTGAAACATCATCAGACACCAGAGAGCCGAGTTGGTGCAGTGGTTAAATGCAGCACTGCAGGCTACTGCTAGTTCTGCAGTTCAGCTGTTCAAATCTCACCGGCTCAAGGTTGACTCAGCCTTCCATCCTTCCGAGGTGGGTAAAATGAGGACCCAGATTGTTGGGGGCAATATGCTGAACTCTGTAAACCGCTTAGAGAGGGCTGTAAAGCACTATGAAGCGGTATATAAGTCTAAGTGCTATTGCTATTGCTATGTAGACTTCATGTGACCATGACTTGGGCTACATGCTAGTAGGGATGCGTAGACTCTATATCTCCTTGACTTTATATTGGCCTGCAGGTTAATCTCTAGTTTAGAAATACTAGCTGGCATAGTATAGCATACACCTGCTTGGGGAAATATTAGAATTTGATTGCATTTGTGACATATTGGTAAAAATGTGCCAGAACTAACTAGTACTGTCTTTACTGTTAGCAGGGAATTCTGCATGTGGCAGAGGTATGACTAAAGGTAATGATTAATCTAAACCTTCTCTATATTATAAAAAGGGTTTTGAATTGACCAAAGTTATGATACGTAGCAGGATCAATATCTATGGGCCCATCTGTGGCTGATTATGGCACTTGGAATATAAAGGGAGTACAGTACATGGCAAGTAATATTAAGACACACAAATTCTAGACATAGATAGTAGGTTGCATGTGATTTCTTGCAGTGAATAAAAGTAGAAAGAAGTGAAAATGGCTATGTCTAAAAGCACATTTCTTCCCGTTTGATTTGATGGAAGATAGAGTTGGATATAAAAGTATGTTTACCACTGCAAGAAGTGCAAGTAGTAAAATGAGGTGAGATAGAGCGAAGCATAAATGGGTACTAAATGAATGCATACCGTATTTTTCGGAGTATAAGACGCACCGAAGTATAAGACACACCTTAGTTTTGGGGGAGGAAAACAAGGAAAAAAGGCCTCTGCCTCCAAGCAATTTGCCAAACAGCAAACAGCACAGATGATATACACTGTTTGTTGTGTATTTCTGTGCATGTGTGCTTGACCCATAGAAATAGCAAAGAATTGGAGAAATGTACATTATGCCAGAAAGTTTTCTTAAATGTAGTCACATTAACTCCTCCCAATTATTTAAATAGATCTACTCCAAGGTAACTAAACTCTAATACTAAACAGGACACTTGTTACATTTCAGACTATACTTGTACAGAGCTGTTAAAATTAATTAAAATTTCTGGAAGTATACATTATTCTCTATTATTTAAAAGAAGATACAATAGCACTGGGCCTCTTCAGAGCAAGCATTTATTTTTGAAAGCTTCTATATTTTGTTAAGTTGTCTAGATTTACAGGGATCTCCAACCTTGGCAACTTTAAGACTTGTGGACTTCAACTCCCAGAATTCCACAGCCAGCAAAGCTAACAAAGCTGGCTGTGGAATTCTGGGAGTTGAAGTCCACAAGTCTTAAAATTGCCCCTGGCTCTAGAACAATAATAAAGCAGTCTTTAAAAAATAAGTCTAATAATTTGAACATTCTACAGACATTTATAGTTATTCACTTACCCCCTTCCATCCAGTTCAGGAAAAAATAAAAATCTGCATGTCTGTCCCAGCTATTTGCCTTTGCAGTTTCAGTTTCACTTTCATTTTCCCACGTGGCAAATCAGCTGTAGATCGGGAAGTGCTAGTGACTTGCTTGGCTTTATAGGCTCTTCCCTCTTTGCTGCAAACAGGTAAATTGCTGGAAGACAGAGGCCAAAGGGTGGGGGTGGCTGGCTGTCTGGGGCTACATTCAGTGTATAAGACGCACCCAAGTTTTCACCCTCTTTTTGGGGGTAAAAAGGTGCGTCTTATACTCCAAAAATACGGTATTTAAATGACAAGTGAATGATCAATACAAAAGAAATATGTCCAAGTTTTTAGTCACAGAATGAATGGGACACAAACAAAATAAACATATGAAAGAAGAATGAATGGATTGAGAGGAGACTGAGACCTCCACGGATGGGTTTGAGAAAATCCTAAACCCAGAGAGTTGTGGTTAAAAACAAGACTATGTATGAAGTGGTTTATGGATGTTGTGGAAGCAAGGATAGTTTGCAAAGATAAAAAAGGTAGAGAGAGGTAAAATGAACAGTACTGATACCTATAGATTTGGCTCCACTTCTTTTTTGTTTCTCTTATGCCTTTAATTTCTTGGACTTACTATTTCTTACTCCTCTTTTGTATTTTGCATATTAATGCTTAATCCCAAAGGAAATAACATGTTGGATATGTATGCAGGTATGTATGTATGAAATAATACAGAAGTATTTCTAAATTATCATAACCTTGTGATTTTGATTACTCAATAGAACCATTTCTAATAAATTATAAAGTGGCTTGTATCTATTAATGACACTTCCAAGGATTGTCATTTAAATTTTCTACAATACTCTCTTACGTTAAATAAAAAAATTAAAATAGTGATTCCATCATATATTTTTTTCATCAGCAAAAAATAAACATAAGGCAAGCAAACATTGCTCTACATCTGACTGAGTCTCCACAGCCCAGATTATCTGTAAGGATGGCAGAGGTTGGTGCCATAACAAAAACTATCCCCTTGTGATTTTTGCAAAGAATCATCTGTTCATATTCATGACCCTTGAAGGAAATATCCACAGATTTAGGAGCACTTTCCTATTTTTGACACATTTCTGACATGCAAACAATTTCTCATTTTTTTCTGCTATAAATTCTGCCCTACATCTAAATCAGTTGGTCCAGTTCAGGACCCGGGAGAGCAACCCATATAGTGTACAGTATTCTATTTTTTTTAAGCCTCAGTGAAACCTGCAGCTACTGGAAATATTTGATTAGAACTCCTACCTGTCTCCCTCAGCATTACCAATGCCCATGCTCACTCAAATGATGGGATCTGGCCCAATATCTGTGGAGACAACAAAACTGGAAAAAACTGGAAAGCAAGAACCTGTGTTATGAATGTAGGGTCCTTGGTACTCTGAGTTTGGTTGTTTTCTTGCAGATGTTTCATTACCAAGCTAGGTAACCTCATCAGTGCTGTCATGAGGTGGAATTTGCCAATCAAGGAACAACCAACTCAGACCGTACAACAATTTAATCAAGGAACCACCAAAACCACTCCCACCAACACCCAGAGAGCAAACCACTAGTATATATTGTAATATGAGAACAAACCCCACTCTCTTTTGTTTTGAAGAAAGCAACTAAGCTCAGAGAACACCAAGGACCCCACAGTTCAACCATGAGCTGCAAATATTTTCTTCCAGTGATATGAATACTAGCTAACTAGTAGTGGGACCAGATTCAGATCTCCATTCAATCATGGAGCACTTTAGATGACTGTGAACTAAACACTACCTCAGTCAAGCCCACCTTATAGGGCTGTTGTTGGGTAGTAAAATGTGTCAGCTTCATTTTGCAAAATGAAATACTGTATAAAAAGTATTTTCTAAATAAACATTTTCTGTTATAGGAATTGTTTAATGTGATGACAGTGTTAGCCATAGCAACCCATGTGATATCTCTATTTTCTTATACAAGAACAGAAAAAGCTTTTTGAGGGAGAATTTTTAAATATATATGTGACATAAATGTTCACAGTATATGCCGTTAAAAAAAAATAAAAGCAGAGAATTCAGAAAGCAGTTTTAAATCAGCAGGAAAGAAAAGCAAAATGACACAGAAAAATGGCACTTGTAATATGCACTATCAAACAATCAAACTAGTTAAAAACCACTTTCCTCAGTGCACAATGCTTGAGAATAGTTGTGCTTCTTGGAGCAAGCATCACATTTGGCAATAAAGGTGACTTCATAGCTTGAGTTTGCTATTATTGACATGTACATAAACAGTAACCCTCTGTATTCCAGGATGCTTCTCTACCTTTGTGAAGACATAAAGCATACCTACGTGTAGACATGCATTTACAGTGTTCTTCCAGGAGACCCAAGAATCAGAGCCAGCGGAAATACCAGCACTGAGGCCTCTACTCTGTTCCTCCTTTTCTCCACAAGCTGCTGTGGCCTAGAGGTGGAACTCTTGCCTCACAATCAGGAGGTTGTGAGTTCGATCCTCGGTAGAGGCAGATGTTAGAGTCTCCTGCTTGGGCAGGGGGTTGGACTAGATGACCTGCAAGGTCCCTTCCAACTCTGTTAATCTGTATCCATCTCAAGTACCATTATTTCAGGCCATAGGGGTAGTCTTTGACTTACAACCACAAATGGGGACCAGAATTGTTAAGGGAGGTGTTAAGTGAGTCATGTCTGATTTTATTACTTTTTTTTTTGCTTTTTTTCTGATTTATTGAGCAAGTCACTGCAGCTATTAAGAGCAACATACAATTGTTAAGCAAATCCAGTTTCCACATTATTTTGCTTCTCAGAAGCCATCTGGGAAGATTGCAAATGGTAATCACGTTGCCCAGGATGTTTTAACCATCATACATGCATATACTGGTTGCCAGGTGCTGAAATTTTAACCACCTGACCACAGGGATGCTGCAACAGTTATAAATGTGAGAATCCATTGTAAGTTACTCTTTTCAATGCCGTTGTAACTTCAAAGAGTCATTAAATGAATGGTTGTAAACGGGTGTAAATCAGGCTCTACCTGTATGTTGCTTCCTCCTCTCTTTGTCTTTATAAGGCATCTTCCTTCCCTCTTCTACAGTCCTAAGTCAACTAAATAATCAGAAGTAATTGGAATGAACAACGTTCCAACACCCATTTTTGCATCTTGGCTCCACACCATGCCATCTGCAGGATGACATAAACTCTGGAATGCCCAGTGGAAAAACTATTTTAATTGTAAAAGGTCAGTTTGGAATGGGACAGGGTCCATGTGGTGATTGGATCACTTCCATTTAAAATAGGTCTATCATTCTGAAGTTAGCTCAAGGTGAAAAAAACAATAGAAAAATTCCTGACCTAGATTTCTTCTGTGCGAGAAATTTAATTGTTGTAAATACATTTCGATGTAATAAATTCTTGCTTATTAGGCCTAAACTACATTAAACGAATCAGAAATGACCTCATGCAAGTCTAAACTGTCTAAAGTTGCCACTGATGGTAAGAATGTAGTCTGGTGTTATCTGGATCTGAAGAACAGAAAGGCAGTCATTAAATATGCCACATGAACAAAGAGAGGAAGCAGTGATGGCTTTTTCTCCTCAAATACCTAAATTGTTTAAAAACAAGCCTATGAATTAAATTGTTTTGCAACATTTAAGGACAGAGTGAACTAATAAAAAAAAACCACTCTAGGCTTCAGAAAAGCAAAAAGAATAGACTGAAACTTTGTGATAATTTATCTGTGACTCAGTGGGGAAACTGTGGGAATCTACAGGCAAAACGCTTTCAACTCGTATCATGCAAGTGTGCCCTGTAAATTAATTATTGATAGAAGATCATAAAAGGCAAAAAGGTAGAGCAGTCCATTCCAGCTTGGCAGACCAGCGGTGACAGGAGGGGGGGGGAGGAAAGAGGGGATGGTTTGGGAGCATGCACCCTCACTGATGATTTCCACAGCCCAGTTTCCAATGGGCTGCAGCTCAGCACTGGGCTGTTGGTTGGGGGTTGGGGACCCCTGTGCTAGAGAGGCCCTTCAGCAGCTGTTTTCCTGCAGTCTGCATTCTACAACCAAAAGCTCAAATCGTTATCATGAAGAAGGTTGCAAAGATTCCATGCTGTCCCAAGAATAATTCACAAGCCGTAGTTGAAGATGCAACTGTGCCACTTTCTCAGTGATTCCAAGGAAGAAGGAAATAAACATCATCATTGAAATGCAGACCCAACTATGCACTCAATTAGATCTATGAGATAAAAATAATTAAAGCTATTTAAATAACCAAAGGAAAATAATGATATTTAGCAAACTATGCTGGAACTTTACATAAGATAAGCTTTGGCCTTAAGACACATAGTTACTATTAGTCCTTTTTTTTAATCTAGGAGTAAT
This sequence comes from Diadophis punctatus similis, assembly GCA_023053685.1. NCBI lineage: Eukaryota > Metazoa > Chordata > Lepidosauria > Squamata > Dipsadidae > Diadophis > Diadophis punctatus. The sequence continues at coordinate 15,868,018 of JALIGW010000009.1, read as the reverse complement.
GGAAATCATTTATAACTGGCCTCCATTCACTACTAGCTGGTTTCACATGTCATGTTCTAATGCGTACAAGACATTGAGCCATAAATTGAGCCAAATGGCTCAACTGGATTTGCACAAGTACAGTATGCTACTCTTGCCACCAAAACTTCCAACTGAAGTTAAAACTAGCCAGTTTTTGATATTCTGTGAAAGCAGATATTTGGTTTGCAGGTGACCTGGTTAAAATAAATTGTGAATACATGGATGGGACGTTCATCAATGTCAACAGCCATTGCTATCACATCTGAGAAAGGAAGACACGATCCAACCCCATAACAGTTTTGCCTGCATAGAACATTCCGTGACTTCTGTTATTGTCATTGTTCAGTGGTAACTTTCAGTTCTTGTGTGATTACTTGATATCTGTTATCATCTGAATGCAAAAAGACAAGCATCAGCTGAGCCTTCTTTGGGGAGGAATGTGAAGATTTGGCTGACTTATTTTCCTCCTCTATTCTGTACTTTAATCAAACAATTCAAAGAAAATTATAGCATGAGTGTATGTCTCCTTTTTTCTAACAGGGCTGTGCAACACTTTAAAACTGAGAAAAAGTGTGTAGTTGTCTATAATTCATTAAATCAAAGACACCTTTGCTCAGGGTTGTATTTCCAAATCAAGATAAGATACTAAGAACCACCAGAAGCTACGTAGCCTTTTTACTTCTTAAATCAAAGTGCTGCCCAGCCTATTGAATATCAGGCTTTAACGGGAAAAAAAGCCCTAAAATGTTATGCCAACAAAAAACACGGAAGGAAATAAAAGAGAGCGTCCCTTTTCTAAATAAACAGTTCCATTATCTAAGGAAGTTTTTGGGAGCTGGACGGTTGTTAACATTTAATTTAAAAGTTACTATAAATTGTTAACTGATTCACTAAGGCACAGATGGGCAAACAGAACTGTAGAGGTTCCTTATGAACCATTTTTCTCTTTTTTAATGCAGTCTACACACCCTTTAAAATTGTGCCACCAATTCAATAGTAAACAGCTATATAAAAATTGTGCAATTTCCCATCAAGTCTCCCACTTGAGTGTTGGTGGGAAATTAATAAAAGTAGGCATTGAGTCTACTTCAGCAGAACGGATACACCTTTCTTATGAAAAAGATAAATAAAAGCAATGATACACAACATAAGATAGTGCCCAACTCATGGTCCTTGGAGCAGGCAAAAATATAAGTTTTTAAAAAGAACTGAAGCCTTGAGCTACAAAAAAGTTCCATAAACATACCCCATCATCCCCAGCCAGCACAGCAGTTCATGCAATTACTTTCACATATTGTAGCTACTGGACTGAAGCTGCAGTTTATTGGTTTGAAAATCTTGGTTGTGACTGCAGTTAGTGCAAAAGAATCCACAGTGAATGAGTTTCCCCTAAACATTGCTAATATTGGTACATACAATTGATGATGTATTGAGTTGTTATTCCACTGATGCTAATGAATTCAGTTAATTATCAAGCCAGCATGCCAGAAACGACTCAGAATGCAGAAAAGAGACCCCATTTTCCTGGAGATTTTGAATTAGAATGTTTTGTTGGTGACAATTTTGTGTCTCAAAAAGTACCATGAATCATAGGACTGGTAAGTACTTTGAGATCACCTATTAAAATCTGAATTTCCTAGTCATATAATCCCACACATGCATCCAAAGCCCACACATCACGCCAGTCACCTGAAAATTATTTTATGTGTCACATTGAGCTATCAAGACAGACAAGAAACAAAATAACCAAAGGCAATTCCTTAAGCATTCCTGTTTCAGTGTATATAAAGCAGGTCTATATATATATATCCTGTGTTAAAAAATATGCACCAGCATATGCTAAATTTCACCTCAAGAGAAGTTGAAATTTGCAACCCATAGTCATTACTTGTTCATTTTTTTGCATAATATATTCTGCTACTGTTAATTGTTGGGAGGCAAAACTCTTGAAGCCTGGCCACATCTTGGCTTCCTCCTTGACTCCATAAATTTCATCAGATATTGCCAGCATATTTTCAAATTTAATGTCATAGACACTAAGGGAATTGATTACCTTTCCTTTAATCCCTCAGTTCAACTTGATGGCATTCAGATGCATTGGTTGGGAATAATGAGACCTGAAGTTCAATAAATCTGGAGGGAATCCATAGTAACAAAGACTGAGTTAATTAATAAGGAGATGAAATAAGTTTCTATAATGGTTGGATTCAGGGGTGGATTCCTAATTTTTTTGCTACCACTCTGTGGATGTGGCTTATTTTGTGGGTGTGGCTTGCCAGCCATGTGACTGGGTGGGCGTGGGCCTCGGGAGCTTGGCAGCGGCCAGAGAAGCAGTGGGGGCATTGCTCACCCGCAACGCAGCCCCCCACAGCAGGAGCAGCAAGACCGCGGCAGTGGTTCTTCTAGGAGGCTCCGTCTAGCCTGAATACTTCTCCCCATTCGATGTCTCCTGCCGCCCGTTCCCCCTCCCCTCAGCAGTTTGAGAAGCCTCGAATGTGCAAAAATGCCTGGGATCATCACCGCACGTTCGTGGCTTCTCGGACTGCTGAAGGGAGGGGAACTGAGATAGGTCCTGCCGCCTATTCCCCCTCCCCTCAGCAGCTCGAGAAGCCTCGAATGTGCAAAAATGCCTAGGATCATCACTGCACGTTCGTGGCTTCTCAGACTACTGAAGGGAGGGGAATGGAGATAGCTCCTGCCGCCCGTTCTTTCAGCATCTCACGCACTCCGTCAGCAATCCTCCCCTGCTTGGACTCACTGTGGGGTAGGAAGGCAGCGCATGCGCAGTGCCGGAAGCTCGGCTTCTGGGCATGCACAAAAGAAAATGTTTTTTAAAAATTAAAAAAAAATTTTTTTTAATGGCGGTGCTTAGGCACCAACAACTGACCGCACCGGTACTGTGACATCACCAGCGGGCCGCTACCGGTGCTATAGAGTGGACCGCACCTGTAGGAACCCACCACTGGTTGGATTGTTCTTATGTCTAACAAATGCCACTCATTTCAGGCTAGAAATAGTTAAGTACTGGAATGGAGCCAGGATAAAAGTTAAAGAATCTGAATTTTGAAGCTGGTTGAGAAAGCCAGTGTTGATTTTTTGGGGGTGGGGGTGGGGAATGTATGATAGAACTCTAATATCATTTAATTTTAGGCCTAGGATGTTGTATTCAAATGAAGAGAGGAAATAAATGAGTGGCATTTTTCTAAGAATTCTACCTTTTCTGTACCTGTTTAATACAAATGCATGTATTTCTCCAAAGATCCAGGATCCTCCTTCATCCCACTGCATGCTATGTCATGGAATCTAACACTAAGCATGACAAATGGACTGATTTTCCTCCTCTTTGGGAGTGTTATATTTTGCCTCTGCCATTTCTGACAAGTTGCATTTCGCTATAAATCCTTTCAATTATGCCTCCAAAACCGATCTGCAGTCATTTCCCTGATATATGGCGATGAAATTAGCTTAATGTCCCTGGCAACCAATTCTTGGACTAAAAATAGTTCCTGAATGTTGTCTATCCCCCTCCTCAACCCTTTCTCATGCTTCTGGCTCCCCCCTTGCATTTCATAAGAAACAGGCCATAGGAGGGCTACTTAATCTTTTGAGAAACTGGGATAAACTGCTGAGATATGTGAGATACCATACTGAAGAAGGCCAGGTACTGTAGGAGAGATTTGCAGCCTGGGAAGTAACTCTGCACCAAGGCCCTTGTCATAAATGCAAGAAGAAAACAATAAAACAGATACTTGGGGCAATAATGAAAACCCTTTGCTGTTACAGTCCTAGAACTGATTGAATGAAAACCAACTGGGTTTATGACTCTGTTGTTGTTTCTGTCCAGCTCTTAAGCCTCGTGATCCCCATTGCTATTAGACAAAGCAATCTTTGGGAAGAGAAAGGACCCAATGAAAAGTCAATACATACAAGGTATGCCTGCCATCATGTTTCCTCCCCAACATTATAGAATAACAGAGTTGGAAGGGATCTTGGAAGTCTTCTAGTACAACCGCCTGTTCAAACAGGAAACCTTGTACCATTTCAGACAAATTGTTGTCCAATCTCTTCTTAAAAACTTTCAGTGTTGGACCACCTACAACTGCTGGAGGCAAGTTGTTCTGCTAATTAATTGTTCTGTCAGGAAATTTCTTCTTAGTTCTAGGTTGGCTTTCTCCTTGATTAGTTTCCACCCATTGCTTCTTGTCCTGCCTTCAGGTGCTTTGGAAAATAGGTTGACCCCCTCTTCTTTATGGCAGCCTCTTAGATGTTGGAAGACTGCTATCATGTCACCCTAGTCCTTCTTTTCATTAAACTGTTCTTCATATTTTTAGCCTCCAGTCCCCTACTCATCTTTATTGCTCTTCTCTGCATTCTTTCTAGACTCTATATATAGAAAAGCATATATAGAGTCTCACCTATATATGCTTTTCCCAAAACTGTATTTGTTTTCTTTAGGAGCTCAAATCAATGTTCCTCCTTCTTTTTCCTGCCATTTAATCATCACAACAGTCTTGTTCTGGTAAGATAAGCTGAGAGACGGTGACTCACAAAGTCATGCAGCAAAATTCGTGGTGAGTCTTCAACCTGAATCTTTCTGATGCAAATCCGACACACTAAACATTAAGCCAACACTGACTTTATAATACCTTCCCAAAAGCTGTGTACACCCACTGAAATCTATTGAGCCTGAAACTCTCAGTATCCCCAAGGCTGTTCTGGATGACCTGCAAGGTCCCTTCCAACTCTGTTAAATCTGGTTGCAAATCTGGTAAACTGGAGAGCACCAGGCTGAATGTACATATCTGCAAAGCAAGCTGTAGAGTCTTCTCTCATCCTGGGGTTGCTGCCAAAAATCAGGCTTCTCTCTTTTTTACTGGCAAATTCCCACCTTCAAAACTGTTGCTTTCTAGCTACACATTATTCCTAGTCTCCATCCTTCTATGAGTAGGCATGATCATACTTAGTTCAATGGCGATCAGTTCGGTATCTGCCAAAAAGGTCCTGTTTACACTAAAAAAAGCAACTTGGATTTCATTATATTCAAAATGAATGTGTAGGTAATCTCACCATGGACTCTGGCCAAATTTCAGCATGGTACATCACAGGGCAATTATCAGCTATTGCTAAAATATCATAGATGTGCATTCTAAAGATAAAATATAAGCAGTGGAAGTCTAGCTCTTCTTGTCTGCTTGGATACCTGAAGCCGCCAGTATTCAGTTCTTGAATTATCTCTCTTGTATTCCTGAAGTTCAGACTTGCATACTTTGCCCAAAGAGAGTATTCACATTTCATAGCTTTGGGAAAGTTATAGAAGTATTAAAAAAGGGCAGAACTTGCTTACTGGCTACGGGGGGGGGGGGGGGGGACAATTGGAAAGTTGGAATTCTATGGATGAAATAGAATATTCTGAATAATAGATTTTGTTGTAGCCACACCTGTATGTCCATTAAAGCCCATGCTATTATCTCATTTGATCATGATTAAGAAGCAATGCCTGAAACGAAACTATTTGCCATATATTTATGGGCAAGCCTTTAGGGACAGACTTATTTACTGCCTCCCTGTTAGGAGGATCAGCCTCTGCTAAAAGATGCAAATGGCATACAAAATGTCTATTGCACCAGTGGGGTTACCAGTAATAGCTCAACATTTTTTGGAATAAATTATGGTCAATATGAATTCATTTGAGTAGTATAGATTGATGGAAACAGAGGTGCTTCCTATTTTTTCCTAATTCAAATAAAGCAAAAGTATCTGCAATAAAGCAAAACATCTGCAAACATCTCCCCTCAAATATACCCTGTTTCCCCCAAAATAAGACATCCCCTGATAATAAGCCCAATCGGGCTTTTGAGTGCATGGCAATAAGGCCAAGCGCTTATTTCAGGGTTCAAAAATATAAGACAGGGTCTTATTTTTGGGGAAACACGGTATTATTTACTGGACCAGTGGAAAATTCACAATATTATGTTGCAGATCTTCCAGTTGCCAAAGACTGATAGTAAGGAAAGAGAGTTAATGTCTAAAAATGTGCTCAGGATAATGTTTACGTTGTGATTTGCATCATTCAATTGCCAGTCACTTTCTCTTAGCCCTAGGAAGGAGGCAATGGCAAACACTTCTGAAATCTTGCTAAAAACTGCAGGAACTGTATCAACATTGACTTGAAGGCTCACTAAGCAAATAAATAAATAAAATTGTATTTTATAGAGATTTCCAGCATTGTTGCCTTGCATTTGTAATCCCTCTTATTTTTTTCTATCTTAGAGAAAAGGCAAAATATACTTTGAACACAGAGATTAAATTCTTAGGCTTTCAAGAAAAACTCCATCTCAAAGACATTGAAACTGTTGCTCTTCCTTTATATAGTAAAAATAAAAAAAAATATTTAAAAAGAAAAAAGAAAAAGAAAAACTCCATCTCAAAGGCCTATGAATATGGTGCAATACTACCTTGATCAGTATTTCTCAATCTTGGCAAATGGAACTTTAACAAGTATATATATATACACACCACACACACACACGCACGCACACACACACACACACACACACACACATCCTTTACTTCCAGAAGTTATGAGAACTTTCAGAGACTGAAAAAAGAGCCTTTAATGATGAAATGAGCCATATATGCCGGTAAGAATAAAAATAGGTCTATATCAAACAGACATAAAAGTTGGAGAGTAAAAGTACCTTCAAATCCAGCTTTAAATTTGATTCTTTGCTAAAATATGAAAACTGGGGCTATACCACATTTTCCAAGAAGAATTGAAAAGGTCATAATAAAGCACCATTGCACATGGTACCATGTCACTGATTTCTTTTATTTCCTTATTGACTTTGGTCAAGTCCAAGAGATCTGCTGCTATTTTAAGTACTGCAACTCATGCTAACTCTGTTGATTAGAAAAAAATATTTGGAGGGGGCTTCCAGGGGAGATATGACAAACTGAAGATGGCTCTGCAAAAGCAGAGCTGGTGACTGTAGCAAAGATAAAGGAATTTCCCCAGATAAGGAGAGCACAGGGGATCACCCACATGTCTTCTGGACAGCTGCTCCTTGCAATGAGACTGCAGTACCTCAGTTTTCTGCAAGTTTGAACATCGATGTCGGTTCAACATCTTGTCCACAACTGCAATATAGTCTTTTAAAAAACATTGTGTTTGCAAACCTCACTTTCTCATCACTTTCAGAAATGTCCTATTAGCCATCTTAAAGCTATTAGAGACCTTCACAAGTTTGAAAAGTTGGGTGAGTTTATCTTCAACTGTGAACAAAAGAGAATTCATTACAAGCTTAAAAAGTTAAAGAATTTTAAATAAACAGAAAAAAAGCTAAGTAAGATTTTTATCTAAGAAGGTTATAAATGGATTAAGAGCCCAGATAAATTTGGACTATTGATTTTTACTATAAGACTTTGGAATAAAGTATAAAAAACAGACAACCTCATGGGAAACAAATTTATTTTGACTATTTATTTATTTATTTATTTATTTATTTATTTATTTATTTATTATTATTTATTTATTTATTTTAGTGTTCTGATATGCCGCCCTACTCCCTGGGGACTCAGGGCGGCGTACAACATGTCAAGAACAACTAAACAATATAAAAGTTTAATAACAATTTAAAACAGAATTTAAAAAACAAAAACATACAAAACCATACATACGTGGGGGAGACCTAAGATGTAAAATTGTCTCAAAACCCCGCCTGCAGGAAGAGCCATGTCTTAATGGCTTTTCGGAAGGCCAGCAAGGTGGGGATAATTTGGATCTCTGGGGGTAGTTGGTTTCAGAGAACAGGGGCCCCCACAGAGAAGGCTATCATGGCAATTGCAATTCATAACAAAAAAGATGATTTTAGAAACTGGACACTAGAGGGGACTAAATATTTTTAGCAGGAAAAAAATGCAAGCCTGATGTCAGTTATTACTGATACTTACAAAACATTACACCATCAGAAATATTAAAGGAGATCTTTGAATAACTT